>CM060173.1:80205717-81421551 GCA_030549775.1 Tamarix chinensis | reverse complement strand
GAAGAAAATAATAAATATTTTAATTAGGAAAAATTTGGGTGTTTTGATTAAAATGGAATTTAGGAAAAATCTTTCAAAAATCTCAAATTATCCTAAAAAGGGAATTAAATATTATTTTATGAAAATATTATTATGTTTATATATCCTAAAATACCAAAATATTCCAAATACCCCAACCAATCTACTTTTCCTTTTCTTTCCTTTTTTCTTTTTCTTTTTCCCTTTTTCTTTCTTTCTCTCCTTTCTCCCTTTTCTTTTTTCTTTCAGCGCAGCCCAGGTCCCATATGCCACGTTTCTTCCTCGCCTTTTTCCCCATCACCTAGCCGGTTCCTTTTTTTTTTCTTTCCTTCTTTTCTTTTCCCTGACCTCCCAGTCCACTACCCTCCTTCTTCTTCCTCCCCTGTCAACCTACAACTCCCCCAAGATTCTCGCCGCTGACCAGCCGATCTCTCCTCTCTCCTTCCTACTGACTCACCTGCCGTTTCGACCCAACCAACCTCCCTCCCTTCTCGTGCGCCATTTCCTTCTCCCTGGCCAATCACAGCCAGCCATGGCAGCCTGCGCTGGCCTACCGTCATCGGCCGGTGAACCCTAACCTACCTGCCCCTATTCTCTCATTTCCCCGCTGACCTTATCCCCCTTCATTGGCCCTATAAATACCCCATAACTAGCCCTGGACTCGAGCTTTTCCCGCAACCCAGAAAATTATTCTCGTGCGCCACTGCTCGATTAGACGCCCTTGTCGCCACTGTTGTTCAGCGCCACCGCTCAAGCCACCTACAGCACCACTCCCTACATCACCCTCTACCAAACTACACCACCTTCTGCCCTCAATTTGCCTTGCACTAGCCACCCCGGTCGTGCAAAGTTTCCTTCCCGAGTAGCCACACTTCCACCTCAGCCGCCCTTCGTACCACCATTTGCCACCGCTCCCACCGCAACCACCACCTCTTACACCTCCCAAAATTCCCAGCAGACCTTCCTCTACCTCCCCCTACCCTCATTTTCCCTTTCCTCCCTCTCCTCCTCCCTTCTTCCCTTTCCACCACTTTCGACCACCACACCCGCCACCGTGCGTCGCCACCTTTAGTCGCACCACCATCCTCATTCTAACCCTCTCAACTTGAGCACCTCAATCATCCCAACTTCCACCCTCATTTCCCCTATGCTATTCCTAGCATTCAACTATCTCTCTTTTCTTCCCTTTTTCCCGCCACCGTCGTCGGTGCCGCTAGTCACCACCAACCCTAGGTGGTACCCTAAATCCTCTCAACCCTTAAATCCTAATTATTTAAGCCTTATTCATTTTAATTATATTATTATTATTATTGTTATTATTAAGGGCCGAAACCCTATTGTGTCATTATTTCGACTATTATTATTATTATTATTATTATTATTATTATTATTATTATTATTACAATGAAGGGTCGAAACCCTATTTCTCTTTATTTCGATTAAGAGCATTATTATTATTATTATTATTATCATCATCATCATCATCTTCTTCTTCTTCTTCATCATTATTATTATTAGTATCACTATTATTATTATGGTAAACATATTATTACTATTATTACTTTTATCCTTAGCAATATTAGTATTTTGTTAGTGTTACTATTATCATATTATTATTTTATCCCTAACCCTATTGTTAGTCTTAGCCTTAAAAACACTAGGGTTTCTATTACTAAGAGTATTAGTATTACTATTATTAATAATATTGCTATTTTGCTATAACTAGTGTTAGTACTATTATTAGAAATAAGATGTTAGATTTAATAATATAAGTATGGCTATAAATATTATTAAAAACCCTAATTTCACTTATTATGTTTCTTTTAATAATATTAACCCTAATCTTAGAATAAAATAGAAAATAATAGTATTTTTGGTAGGAGGAAAACTAATCCTTAGTTTTTCCCTCTTATAGGTGAAACCAGTCAAAACCCTTAGAAGGTATAGGAGCATGCTTAAAGACCAATTTCGTGTTAGGTAAGGATGTAGCTAAGGCCTTATGTGTTATTTGTGCCTTATATGCCTTGTATCATGATATGTTATGTATATTATGCTTATCGTTATAACTATTTTATGTGTAGCGTAGCTTAGAGTTGAGGTATGATCATGTGTATCTTATGGCATGTGTATTATATGTATATGATGTGATGTGTTATGGCCCTTTAGGACATGCATGCTAAGATTGTAATGTGATAATATAGGGTGAAAGGATGAGAAAGAAAAATAGGGAAG
Source organism: Tamarix chinensis (assembly GCA_030549775.1). NCBI lineage: Eukaryota > Viridiplantae > Streptophyta > Magnoliopsida > Caryophyllales > Tamaricaceae > Tamarix > Tamarix chinensis. Next base: position 81,419,301 of record CM060173.1, on the reverse strand, counting down.
TAAGTTGACCAAAGGGAAGTAAGTTGACCAAGGAATATGGGATTGATCTAAATATCCCATGATCCATGAGACGAAGAATAAAAGGGGAGACTTTAGGCAAAATAAAGTGGATGAACTTGCATGGGAAAATCTAGGGTTTCATGGGAGAATCTAGGGTTTTGCATGGGGTTTTAGGGTTGTGTATGAAAAACTTTGAGGGTTTACATGGGATGGATAGAGTCTGCATAGGAGTGAACTTTACGTATGGAAATTTGATTTGGGGTGCGAGGAAGTTAATAGAATAGTTGTTTGGGTGATTGGAGGACTTGGGAGAAAAATAGTATGTGGGATAGTATAAGGGTGCATAGGAGATCGAGCTAGGTTTTGGGAGGAAACTCTAATCCTAGAAGGTGGTAAAAAGGAAAAATAAATGAGGGTGAGTGGAGTATGAAACGAGGATGGAAGATTATTATGTGAGGGATGAACATGAGCATCATAGAAAAATAAAAGTAGAAAGTGAGAAATGGAGGGGTGATATGTGGAAAGAAGGATGCTAGGGTTCGGCGTGGTCACCTAGGGTTTCATGGTCACACGTATACTTGGGGAGTAAAGTGAGATGATGAGGGTTGAATCCAAGGGTTGTGATGTATGGAGTGTTAAAATAGTTTGAGTTGTGTGAGGTGGAGAAGGATAGGCCACATAGGCCCAAATTAGAGTTTCTGGAGAAAACCCTAAAGTAAGACAGTGATTGGGCTTGGAGGTGTAAAGTAGTAGGCCTTGACTAACACACTTAGGAGTTGGGCCTCTAGTATGAGCTAGGGTAAGGAGGAAAGGATGTTGGGGCAAGTTAGGAGGTGCAGGAGTCTCAAGACATAGGACTAGCCCTCTTGGAGGATAAGCGTAGCAGGAGTTAGTTATACATGTCTAAGGTGAAACTTTTGAATAAGATATGGTAAAACATTAATCATGTAAAGTGGAAGATTATTGAGCCAGGCCCAGACAGATCCACCGGCATATAATAGTGGTTAGGTATGTTATGCCCTATAAGTGACCGATTCACCAGCTATTATAGTAGTTAAGTGCGCTTTGCCTTATAAGTGACCGCTCCACCGGCTATAATAGTGGGGGATCCTGAGCTCAATAAACCAAACCCTAAGTTTGATCAGACATATAAAGGACACCATGAGAGTCGGAGCCAGACTAGTCCACCGGCGAATAATAGTGGCCAGGAGCATTTTGACCTGAAGACCGATCCACCGGCGTATAATAGTGGCCAGGTGCGTATTTCCCTGCAAGTGACTGATCCACCGACTATAATAGTGGGGTTCCCGTACTCGCATGGATTTGATAAACAACATGATAAGAAATGAGTACCGATCAGAGATTAAATATTTAATTAAACCGGACTATAGCTTGGCCTTTACTTATCTAAAATGATTGTGTGCTATTATATTATCATGCTTGGATTGTGTGCCTTTGTGTGTTTTGGTCTTAGTACATGGTTACCTTACTCGGCAAGTAGTGTACTGACCACCCTTTTTATGGGTGCTGCTCATTCCCACGAGTAGAAGACCCACCTGAGTTTATGCAGGTAAGAAATGGTGTTTTCAATGCCTTCGATGCTTACAAAGCATCAAGCGAGGCTGAGTGTTGAGCATGGGCTTGGCACATAGATCGAGAGAGGCATGGCCGGATTTTCTTCTTTATGATTTCTACTCTGTATTGGATTTTTCATAACTAAACCTCTATCGCTTTGTAGACCTTTTCCCTTTTAAGGATCCTTAACTATGTACTTTGGATTATGACTCTTTTTCACGCACTCTGATTTCTATCTTATAATTGTTTAATGTTTATTTGAAGTCTTGCATGAGTTTGAATTATTATGGTTATTAAGTTTCTTTAGCCTTGTGGTTAGTATGGGAACGGCCATGGGCTGAGCTTGTACTAATCACGGCGGTAACATTTCCAAAATTCACAAGTTTTAATTTAATTACTTCTGCTAAATCTTAGTTTAAACAAAAATTTTCAGTAGTGAATTTTGAGGTGTTACAATTTTGTACCCATTTTAACATTAAGGGAATTTGGGTAATTTACTATTTGATAATTATTTTAATAAAAAATTATTATTTTACTTGTTAAATATTAATATGGTTAATGTGGTATTATTTCTATATACAAAAGTTTAAATGGCAGACCTTGATAAATTTTAGTAGGTTAACTGTATTTTATGCTTTTGTTAGAAATTATGTAATCCCTATACTCTACTAAAATGTGAGATATTGCATGATAACATATTAGGTTTTTTTATGTATAAATTATATCAAGTATGTGGTTAATATGGTTAATGTGGTATTATTTCTATGTACAAAAGTTTAAATAGCAGACCTTGATAAATTTTAGTAGGTTAATCATATTTTATGATTTTGTTGGAAATTATGTAATCCCTATACTCTACTAAAATGTGAGATATTATATGATAATTGATAACATATTAGGTTTTTTTATGTATAAATTATATCAAGTATGTTTGTTACATTTTAATTATCTGCCTAAAAGTGTTAGCATGGAATTTGGTAAAAAAAAATGAATCATGCAAATTCGTGTAAACTATTATGTGTACGAATGTTGGTTAAAATAGGATAAATGATGGAAATAAATTATATATGTTATGTATGTCCAATATGATAGGTTAAACACGCTTAGGCAAATTTTTAGCATAATTATTACTATTGTGTGCCCTGGGGATAGTTTGGTCTTTTTAAGCGTATCATGATTTTTGTTCTGAAAAGTGTGCCTAATATGTGTTATCTCCTATGGAGTATGGGAATGTATCATTTGATGTCCTAGAAACATATGTTAGGAGTATAAGTTTAAAATTATGTGTAAGGGAAAAATAGTTATTTGGTATGTTTGGTAATTTATTTATACGTTATGTAATTTAATTAGTATGCTTTAGCCTTTTATGACAAAATAATAAATAAAATAAAATTAGTATTTAAAATAGATGATAATGTGGTAATAACAATCTCAATGGTATTTTGGTCACTTTTGACCTAATACGCCTAACATAAATAATCAGACATAGGATGGCTTTAGTGTATTGATAGGTTGACCTTAATATTGATTCTGACTAGGACTTGGACTATTAACCTTAGAGTTGACTTGAATACTTGGAAATAAAAAAAATTATGGTTAAGTATGTAATGGGAAATCTGTGCAGTATGTGATATTTTGTGATAACCTTTTAAATATATTAATACGTAAAGTGAAAGACTTTAAGTGCTCGTTTGGTATGAGAGTAATGGAGGTGAAAAAAGTACCATCATATTTTATATATCTTATATAATCTATTTAAAATTAAATATTTTTATTCTAGTAAGTACCCATTTTAGATCTTAATTTGATCTAAAATGGGTATTTCATTAAAAATGTATTCATTATTATTAAATACTTAATATAAAAGATACAAAATAGGGAGAAATGTTTCTACTCCTATTACCCCCATACCAAACAAGCCACTATAAATGGTTGCTTTCTTAGGTAGCTAACTTGGAGATGAGATAGGAGCCTTTAATTTTTTTGTTCACCGATGTGTCGTTATGCCCTAGTAAGACCCTACTCTACTCTATAGGTGACCTACGAGCCCTATAGAGAATTTTAATACTTAAGGATTAAGTGTCCTTAGTTGAGAGGGTAGAGTATGCTGGTTATTAGCCAAAACTGTCATGTATACCCATGATAAACATCCTAATTCACTGAGAGGGAGAATACACGGTGGTTGTGGCTAGTACCCATCGTGTATTGTATATATACACCTTAGGTATTAGCCACAACCGTCGGTATTCTCCCTCTCAATGAGCTAGAATGTTTGTTACTGGTATACACGACGATTTTGGCTAATAGTTGTCATGTATGTCCCATAGTGAAATGTTTGTTATGGGTATGCATGATAGGTTTTGTCTATAATCGTTGTATATTGTACATATGCACGACAATATTTTCAATTAAACCACCATATAAATTATAACGCCAATGATTTTTCAACCAAATTTAAATAATTATACAATGGTTTTTAAAGCTGTTCTGAATAGTATATGCGGCAAAGATTAGGTAGTAGTTACAAACAACTCGTATACAACTTTTTTAATCTCCGTCTATGTGTTTTTCTATAGTGGTGATATACTTTTGACCCAAAAAATTATTATGTAAAATCTTGTCACATCCTTCATCGTATCTTGTATTATATTATTGTTGTCATTATATTTTACCATTATTATATTCATGTTCCTTCACAAATTTTATTTATATCTTTCACCATTATTTTTTGTATGTTACGCCATTATTGAGCTCATATTCACCATACCTATATTTTATAATTATTATACTTATCTTTCACCACTAATGCGTTATATTTCACCATGGTTATCTTTATATTTTATCATAAATACCTTTATATTTCATTACTCTTTCCTTTATGTTTCACCATATTTGTTGTCGTATTTTACCACCAATAGTAGGAATTTCTATTAAAAAAAAAACTAACTTGACATGTTTCATTATTATTACCTTTATATTTTACCATTATTATCTTCATGGCTTCACCATAGTTACTTTCATGATTCATTATATTTATCTTCATATTTTACCCTTCATTATTATTACTAATAATTTATTATTATTGTCACCGATATTTTACTATTATTACTATCGATATTTCACCATTATTATTTCATAATATTTGCATTCATATTTCACCATTATTGTCTTAATTACTATTTACTATACTGACGCTCATAAAAAATACATTTGTGTATAATAAAAAAAATACACATTATAAAAACATACATGTTTGCCAACAAAATATACTTCTTTTAAATTATAAATACACATCATACAAAATATAAATACACATCTTAATAAAAGACAATAACGAGATAAGGAGACAAGAATGTGTGAAACACACACACACATATATATATGTTTCACGCATTCCTATCTCCTTATCTTGTTATTGTCTCCATTCAACACTACTTCGATGATCATATATCTCTTCCTTATTGCAAAATGGGTTATAGTTATTTATCTAGTTTGCCATTAATTACCTTATAACAAAATGATGCAAAACATCAAAAAAATTACATAAATCTCTAATTTTTTTCCAAGGCATTAGCCAAATAAAATATTTGGTAATAATAAGTCAATTTAATTTTAATGTACATTAAATAAGAATATTCTAATATTTTTACAACAAAAAAACAGTTGTTTATTGTGTGTGTGTGTATATATATATATATATATATATATAATCATTTTCATATATACAGTATGTGCAAATAATTTTAAGTATAGAAATATTTTTTGTAATAAATAAATTAGTATTTTTGTTAAATTTAAATACTACTGTAATGGTCAATAAATCTTAGGTAAAGAATAATTAATTAGGTCCAAATAGATATTAAAAATAATCCAAGCGATTCCATTAGTTATAGAGTTAATAATAATTAATATGCAACACAAACTAAAAACTAAGATAGTTAAAGATGACCAAAGAAAGAAAAAACATTCTTCAACCTACTTCCACTATAATTTTTGTAGTTTATAAATTTGGTGTTTACATTTGCCAAGGAGAAGCAAAATATTTAAGTTAAGATTTACCGTGCTTCACGATGGTCCGAACTCCGAACAGTACAAAAGACTTAATTAGAACGGGTGGTTAAAACCATGACGTTTCGCAAATTTGAAGAGTGAATATAAATCATGGAGCACCTAACTAATTAAACACTAATCCTAATTCAACCAATATTGATGTCCGAATATTCAAGGCAATAAATAGAAGAATTTAAATGAAACTAATTATACTGAATAAAAATATGTTTGTTTTTTCAGATCTTTTATTTGATGCAAGTATATTATATTTTTTTTAAAGAGGTTGCAATGAATTTATTTATTAAAACTAAAAGAATAATTCATATTAAAGTTTCATGCTAAGAAACTGCTATAAAAAAAGTTACCCGTAAATTATTATTTATTTAATTAAAAAAAAGGTGGAACAAATGGAAACAAGTAGCTCTTCAATTAATTTAAGAATACTAACGCAGCCTTGCTAACCAAACGCTGGCGCCTTGATTGAAAGTATTAATACTAGCAACTGATACTAAAGTCGTGATTGCAACGAATAAGTACACGTGAAAAAAAACTGGAAAAAAAACACAATTAAATTGACCATATATACATATATGTGTATGTGTGGTCGACTCAAATCACCATAAATACATCGAGTAACGTGGGTATATCTAAATATTCGAACTCGTGTCTTTTGCTATACAGCTATAGAGCCAATCCATATCCAAAAGAGCAAAATGGTCGGAGCTAAGCTAAAAGCAGCACCGCAAGGCTCGGTCGGTAGTAGTCAGAGATATCACACCACCCAAAATAAACAAAAACATTTTGGGGCCATCAAAAGCCGCCTGGCTTATAATTTATAATAATAAGCTCAGCAATAAAACATTACGTCTTTCACGTTATCTTTAATCTGGGGAAGCGACCTCGCCTCAAAGGTCCCTTCTGTAGTCGTCGTTCCCCCACTGGATCCTTCCCCTGCATCACCTTCTATATAGTAGCGAGCACGGAATGCTGCTAGATGGGCATAGAATGCAGGAGGAACTGCATCCAAATTCATCAGCGGTCATTGATATGTTGTCGTGCATGTCGTGTAGATAAGCATCACATTGCAACCATAGTAGACGATAAAACAAAACACTTACCAAGTGATACGGAGCGTGTGCACCTAGCATATCTGGACAATTTTTAGGAAAGAAATAAAGAAAAATCAAAATATATATATATATATCAACGGGGCAAACAAATTAAATGACCCGAGTAGGCTCTACATGCGAGTTACTGAGCACAAAACAAGAAGCGACAGCAAAACCCCACAAATGCACAAAAAAGAGCGAGTGGATAAATTCATTACGTGTAGCATAGACTATTCGTCAGCAACTGTAGCAAATCTGGGGTGAACTTGTTCTCATCGAATAATACATGATAATGGGTAGGCCGACTGACACCCTACACATGGCATTCGGATAAGATAAAATGCTGTTAATGGTAAATTCAAAAAACATAAGCACAGGCTAGTTGGCATAGAACCGTAAGCATATGGTAAAAAAGATATCCATCAAACTACTACACAAATGAAAAGGGAATGTACAACAAAATATGAATGGGAATTGTTGAATTCAAAAGCTACTACAACACGAGTGATGGAACAAAAAGTTTGCACCTTAATACCAGCATGGCTGCAGAGGTAAAAATCAAACTCAGTAGGGTGGCATATTTGGGTGTCAACCACAGTACCTGTGTAACCAACCAACCAACCACGTAAAAGTAGTAGGGAAGGGAAGAGAGCTACGTCAGAATAGGAACGTAACATTCTTAAGAGTAATGTATGATACTAGCTAATAAAGTAACGAACATAGAACCTGGTAATATGTTGCCACTCCTGTCCGTCATGTTGCGATCAACCGGGAACAGGCGGGTATGATGCCTTTTTTGCACAACCACAAAAGTTACAGGTGGCAGATAGTTCTCCTCTAACGAGGCACACGCCTAAGTTGAGACAATAGGTTCGTTCGAGATGAAGAGTAAATAAATAAGACAGTAAAATTCAGAAAGCCTCAGTCATCAATAATGACCAGATATTAACTGGTCCAAACGATCCCAGCCTTTAATTAACATTACCAATTACCTTTCTAATTTTATCCATCTCCTCAAGTAGAACTTGAGAAAACTGCCCTTCACTGACTCCATCCCTAACAATTAAAACAGAGAACCACTGTTGCTATCCAACAATTTTGCAATGAATTAAGCATGGAAGATTAAAGGGACAAAGCCCTCCAATTTTACCTGTAAAAGATGATCCTTTCAGGCTTCCTGTTAGTCGACCTTCTGAAGGCAATGAGCAACTCCCTGCAGAAATTGCAGCCTTATAGATTAGTTGAGAAAACCCCAGCTTCCAATTTATCACCCCCATCTCCACAAGTGAAACTACACTCATTTACCTTATCATTCCACCATGCACACCGCCCCTCTTAGAATCATGAGCATATGTGTATAGATCCTTGATCATCTCCTCCCTTCGGCCTTGAGCAGAAACTAGTCCTCTATACTTGGTCACCTCTGGCCAGTCCATTGAAGCCACAACCTGCAGCAACAAAAATACAGATTCATATCAAAAGGACTAATCAATAAAATCTTCCTAAAGAGGAACTACATCCAGATAGCATACTGCAGCAATTGACGGGTAAAAATCCTCTCCTGGTGCTGGATGCGTCACATCAGCACCAAAGATTATTGTCGGTCGGTCGGTCAATGTAGGAATTCTTCGCAGTATAGCATCATTTAGGACAGTGTTCCGTCCCCCAGCCTTGAAACACAAATCACATTGACATAATGTAAATATAGACGAGAGCAAACAAAAATTTAGATTATGAAGAGGGATGATCTAGCACGCACACACCTTCACATTGATTTTCAGAGCAACATTTTCAAGGTATTGCATATTATTGCTTCTTGAAGCATTATCAGGTTTACAGCATTGTGAAATTATGCCCAGCTCTGTCTCACATATTCGTTTGATTTTTCCTGCATGGAGAAAACTCGTTACAGTAGGCAGCCAACTACATCAATGTACAGGTGTATAAGTAACAAAAGCTGATTCTCACCGTAGTGACCAGTTTCATCCGGTAGAATTATAATCAGCAACTGGAGCATTTGCTTAGCACGAGAGTAAACGTCAGCAAGAGCTCGTTCAATATTCCTAGGTGGAACTGTGTAGACAGGAATCACAGGCTTTTGAACGAAATCCTAGGAAGATATCCATAATATGCACAGAACCACATTTAGAGAATTGGAATGTAGTTAAGAATCACTAAAAACGTGAACCATCATGAAAAAATTTCATACGGTAGAGAGAGAAGACACACCATTCCCTTGTTTCTACACATGGAAACCAATTCATGACAAAACTGATCAGCCATGTCTTGTGGCATGGTGGAGAAATTCAGGCAAGTCCAATACCTCACGCTGCCACCATTATACATTTTCTACAATAACAGGGTTAAAAAGAATTAAGACAATTAAAGGAACACAACAATAACGACTGTTGTAAAGAAACACAATGAGAAAAAAATCAAGGTGCATCATTCACTTTGTTAATCATGTTCCACTGTCCCACTCCTGGAGTAGTCACTGGTGATTCTCCACTCTCATGATATTTGAGCTACATGAGGTAAATCTTGGATCAGGGATCTCAAAATATAACAAAAAATAAAAAAATCTAGTTGTGCTTATTGGTAGTAATTAGAATAGCTTCAAATTACCTCAGGTGTGGGCAGAACCCGAGCTCTAACTGATGCAACTTCCTTCGCTACTTGTATGCCAAATTCTTGTAAAAGCGGATTTTGCATAAATCTGTTACCTGTGACTATCTTTATGATGCACCATAAATAAATAAATAAATAAAATAAAATAAAAGAGAGAGAGAGAGAGAGAGAGAGATAAGGTATAACAAGTAGGCATTACATGCCAGTAGCAATGCGTAGGAAAAAATGCCAAATTAATTGCTTATATAAATATTGAAAATGGTACGCGAGGAGAGCTTGCATATCTACCTGGCTAATATTGCCCTCTCTTTCATGTGGACGCTGACAAGTAGAAGTTAGAAGTTTAGTCACCTGCTTAGTAGTCAATTTTCTCGGATATTTTTGTCCATCACATATCTTGCATATCTAGATCAATTATAAAAGAGCCAAATTAAACACCATATCCCCAGAAATTAAAAGGGGAGATTGATCATCTTAATAAAGGTTATCTCACCTCCATAGGGATATACTTTGGATTTCTATCTGAACCATATTGAAGAGCAGGTAGAAAGGGACGCCTGATCTCAATTTGGTGTTGTCGGCGAAAATACTGAACCACAGACACCTCCACCTGCCGGCCCTCAACATCCATTGTAAACCTACAGGATTAAAAAGAAACAATAACGAGTTACTGGTAATTTATCATAAGCAATACCATTGACCGAGAGAATTAAAGGTGCAAAAGCTGTAAAATAATGAGATACAGTTTTAGAACTCCACAAATGTATGGGAGTAATCAAACAAAGTAATCAAGTTAAAAACTCAAGCAGACTGACTTCTAACTGCTACAAGAATAAACTACAATCCTATTACAGGGATCAAACCGGTGTTTGAAAAAGCCTAAGGCGCACCTAGGCAGTAGTAGTCCTGGAGCCTAGGCCCTAGGCACAAGGAGAAAGCACGCGCCTAGGCGATGTGAGGCACTAAAATTACTCAAAGCTAAAAAAATGATTAAATGACTAAGTTTTCAGAAAAAAAAGTATACCATATCAAGAGAATACTCAAGAAAAATAACAACCTATAATTTTAATACTTCCAATACTTGCAGACAGTGTGGATTGTGGACCACTTATTCTTGTTGCCTCCGATTCTCAGCTCTCTATGATCTGTCTCTATATCTTTAACTCTATTTCCTTTTTTATATGAGTTAAATACTACCCGCGTGTTTAAAAAATGAATTTTACTCTCTTTTTTGTATTTCCCTGATAAACCTGACTCTGCTTGTTGGCTTGCAGCCTGTGTTGATTGCAGAATGTGCATCTTTTCTAAAACAACTATTGCTCTCCACAATCAAAACTATAATAAGCTTCCCCTTTTCTAAAAAATGTCTACTCCTCCCCCTGAGTCCCTGGCTCCTTACATGATTTTTTTTTTCTGCTGAAAAGCATGTGCGTGTCTGCTCCTCTCCCCTAAGTTCCTAGCTCTCTGCATGATTTTTTTTTCCTGCTGAAAGGCATGTGCATGTCTACTCCTCTCCCCTAAGACCCTGCTTGATATTTCCAAAACAACTATTGCTCTCCCCAATCAAAACTATAAATAGGCTTCCCTTTTTTCAAAATAAGTCTACTCCTCTCCCCCAAATCCTTGGCTCCCTGTGTTATTTTTTCTACCGAAAGGATAATTTGCTCAAAGGCTCACGCCTCAGCTGCCTTACATGCGCCTCACTCACATCGCCTCGCCTAGCACCAAAAAAGCCCCCACCCCCCATCGCCTTGTGCCTTAGGCGCGCTTTTTCAAACACTAGATCGAACCACCCCTAATCTTAGTATACAAAGACAAGGTATCCATTGACCAGGTACCGGATATGTAAATACTTGTATTGAAATACATTCATGGATAACAACAAAATAATATGAGGGGAAAACGCAAGTGATGTCCTTGGTAAATCATATTTGTCCTTGAGAGACAATTAGAGAAATATTAGGTCCAGGGAATGGCCAGTTTATGATGCATTAATTTATGCATAACACATTCTTCTTTAACAGCCTGGTGAAGGAAGCATTGTTTAATGCCCTGAAGATCAAACATAAGTGATACTGTGCAGGACTAGAGCAAAACAACATGACAGATGCACAGCCAAGTGAAGAAAGCAATTTTGAGTGCCATGAAGATCAAGCATAAGTGATATTGTGCAGGACTAGAGCACAACAACATTACAGGTGCACCATAGTGTAAAACCACAGAAGATAATATGGTTTTTTTCTGAGCTGTTAATGATCTAACGAGGACTAAAAACATCCTCACATCTCGTGGCTTGCTGGATTCCTTGTTAAACCATTGATTTTGAAACGTTTAGTGTATCGCAAATGATGAGTCTCCACTGTAATCCCTCTCAAGCACCTCTTAACCTGCATATGAAAACGTAGGAAAAAGCTTAACAGCAATTGAAAAAAGTCATGCTCAGAGACTACAAATGAAGCTGCACCCTGCAAGCTATAACATTGTCAAGGTCACAAGCATCCTCCGTACCTCCAAACGCTCTGAAACTGACAGTGGCCTAGAAAGCGGCCTCAAATTCAGATAACAGGCCACATACTCATCAACCATGATTGATTTATAGAACGGTTGGGCTGATGAATCTACAAAGCCATCATAACACCATCAAGCCCATACTACACAGGGAATAACAAGGAAGCACTATGATGATAAGTGACAACACAGGCCATGAACACAAAACAGCGTGAGCATTGAAGAACTTCAAAAGTTTTTCATACCAATATTTAGAGAGAGGCCCATTTGGGTTGGACGAAGGCTTTGGTAATAGCCTCTCCAAAATTCTACACCATCACCGCCAGCCTCAAATGTTCCCAGTGACACAGAGAAGAATGATTGCCTAACGGCAACGTAGCTGCACAGAAACAATAAGTAGCTCAAGTACGAGTGTGTGACGGCAGTGCTGGAAAGCCAAAGCTATATGACAATAACAAGACAGGAGATTGCTAATTACTCATTTGTCTGTTTTGCAGCACGAAGAACCACATCAAGAGCTTGGATAGCTACATGCGGCGCATCTTTCAGCCTGCCACTCAAAAACTCACGTAGATGATGCACATCAATCTCTGCAGCCAGTTTAATTGTCACTTTAAACTTTTCTTCCTGGCTGCAAACACAAAATATCCCATTAAATGTGCTTAGTAAAGTAGATATAGTTTGATCAAAGGAATTCTCATGACAAGGAAAAACCTCCGGCCACCAGCAGCATCCTCAGGTAAAACAACAATGAATTCTTTCGACACAAATGGCAATCTCCCTGCAGTATAGATGCTCTTCTTGCCATCATATGCGGGCATTCTGTTACCCAAGTAGGATTGCCTAAAGGTTCGTACAAAGGTATCCATTATATCTTTGCAAAGCCTTTTCGATGTAACCTCATTGCTGACTTTTTTTGAAGTATCGGCAGGAATAATAGACACCTACAAAAGAATAAGCTTCAGAAAGCAGATACCATGAAGAACACAATGGTTACAAGGCATTCAATCTAAACAGTAGGAAAAAAAAAAGTAAGTACAAATATGAAAGCATCTACGACAAGAGACACGAAAGCTAGCTAGCAGAAAGAATAAAAAACAGCGACATGAAAAGCAGCTACGAAATGCAGTTACAAAGATTATAAAGGCATAATAAGGTCTAGCCTAACAGCTTAAGCTTCTGGATTCAGTTTGAAAAGAGGGATCCCGAGCATGCCCAGACGACTTGGATCGAACTATGAAAGATAACATCTACGACCAATCAATCTTAAATTTTCAACCGTAATTTGCCGAGAATCAACTTACGAGAGGACACACAAGTACAATCAACAGAGAACAAGCAAGAGAAATTGGAAAACGACTTCAAGCGCGGCACATACGCTTCCGCTAATGGTGAAACAATGGAAAACCAAAAAAGTGATCACAGATTCAACTTCATTCTGCATCGCCGTCAACACGGAAACGCGACCAAGGGACAACATCCACATGATCTAGAAACTGTTAACAAACCAGGAAAAACAAACCGATAAATGAAGCGCAGCATACGAAACTATTCGTTGAAACATGCTTCAAGTAGCATACCCACTAGAGTACGCAAGCGGAGTATAGCAAATTTAGGATCCTTACATCGTAGTGGAAAAGATCATTGACAGTCAAGTTGACCAGAAAATGATTAGCTCGGACATGGCACGGCTTTCCAATTGTCCCGTATCCAGGCCTCGGCGGCGGCCCATCGCCCTTCGATGAGGAAGGCAAAGACTTAAGCGTCAACTGCTCCCCAGCACGAGCAGTAGCAGCGGCTGCCCATATTTGCGGCGTGATTGTCTCAGGCGGCGGTGGACCACGACCACCGCGATCACCTCCACGTCCCCCACCGCGATCACCACCACGTCCCCCACCGCCGACACCGCGTCCTCTACCACCTCCCTGATCGCCGCCGTAACCTTCGCCGCGGCCTCTTCCGCCACCTCCCTGTTGGCCACCGTAACCTTCGCCGCGGCCTCTACCGCCATCTCCCTGGTGGCCACCGTAACCTCCACCGCGGCCTCTTCCGCCGCCTCCCTGTTGGCCACCGTAACCCCCGCCGCGGCCTCTTCCACCGCCTCCGCCATAACCGCCTCTCTGAGACATCGTCGCAAAAGTGTACGAGGAAGAAAGGAAAATGAGGATAGGGTCGAACTCTGTCCTCGGATAATCGAACAGCAGAGAGAGAGAGTGTGTGCAGACTGTAAAAGCTCGCCGAGAGAAAGAGAGCGACTGAGTGAAGGGAGTCGAAAAATATATGAAATAGCAGCAGCGAAGAGTAAAGAGTGCCGAGAAAGCCTCGTCGGATTAAATAGAAATTTATAATAATGGATAGAAAGGGGATGATTAAGATTTAAGAGGGGGCTGCTAATTTTCCGGAGCAATTTTTCCCCACTCGAATTTAAATTTTTCTCCAATAATTCTTTCCTTCGTTCACATGCTATTCTTTTTCTTCTTAAAAAAAAAAAATACCTTTCCTTCGGTTACAGGTAAAATATTCTTAGTATCTATATCCGTACTATTTATGTAAAATAAGTTTCCATTAAAAAAAAAATTAATTGCTTTTTCTTTTCATGACTCGTGTCTAATTCTCAGCAAATGTTCTTTTTTTTAAAAAGAAATCTAGTAATATTTCTATATTACTATCCTTCTAATTAATTAATTTAAATAAAAAAATTAAAATCCATCAAATATTAACCAAAAAAAACTCGTATAACTTTCCTATATTTTATTATGTTATTGTAAATATATATATATTATTTATAATTAGATAGTTACATTTCATAGATTTGTTATTCAATAATATGTATCAATATATTATATATAATAGTATATCATTCACATCTTTAATTATCCTTTAATTTTATCATGTACTACTACTTATTAAATAGTTAAGGTTATATGTAAGACCGAATGTACATTATTTATGTCATTAATTCTAAAGTTAAAATGGAAGCACGTGAATGGCACCGAAGAGATTAAAGTGTAGTAGTAATAAATAATGAGGCAGCTGCACGTTTGATTTACTTAGGCTTTTATTCTTTCTCGGTAAGATGACCATGTTTTATGCATCAATTAACTCAATTTTAAAATTTACTTCCTTTTTTAATTATAACTAACGTAGTTCAATGTTTAATTTTTAAAGTAAAGTTACTAATCTAAATTTAAGTAAAAGCACGTGAAGATTAGGTACGGTGGGAAAGTTAAATGTGAAAAGTATCGTAATAGATATCGATACATTTGATCGAGCTGATTGGAGAAAAAAAAGAAAAATTTGATCGGAGGCTAATTTATAGTTTTTTAACGTTTTAATTTTTTTACAAAAAAAAAAAGGGTGAAAAGGAAAGGAATTATATATTATATTTTATATTCTTCTTGGATAATTCATATAGTTTTGTTTTTCTTGAATTTTTTTATTTGAATTGTAAATGTCTTGTACCCACGTCTAAGTCGATCGGAAACATGTGATATACTAGCGACTAATTTAGAATAAATTTAAATAATTTAGAAATGAGATGTAATGAATATGAGGTTTGCTAACAAAATTAGAAAAGATAAAATACAATGAATAATTTGAAATGTATAAAACCATTATAATTTTGGACTTAAAAAAAATGATGGAACAAAAAAATTGTCTACTTTTTTCATTGATTCCCTTTTCTAACGTGTAGCTCAGCTCAACTTGGGGACAGTGGGGGGGGGGTTAGGGGTTGTTTCGTAGCAGATTCGAATAGCTTTTATCCATTACTTAGCGGAGAGGAGTTTACTGTTTGCGTAGGTTCGGCAAAACCATGGTCGGGGCAGAAAAAAGCAAAGGGATTATTTTATGCTCATTTGGTAGAAGAATCCTCGGTTCCTCGCTGAGGTTGTCTCGCTAAAAACCGTCCTCGGAAAACGGAAATGGCAGCGATATTTCTTTCGGTCTCACACTCACATCGGGGAAATATTTGTATGTCGCCCCGCCTGCCTCTGCCAGTCTGCCTGCTGGCTGCACACTTTTTTTCTTTTTTTATACTTTTTTGCCCATTTATGTTGGCCTGCCGCGCGCTTTTTTTAAATATTCCTTTCTTAGTGCATGTTTTGCATCCCTATCCTCCTCGTTCGTTATTTCCCCTCCATCTCATATTCTCATTCGCGGTGTACAGATACAGAAGGGAAGACGCTCAAGACGAGTAGCCACGCGCGCGTCCGCTCTCCTCGAGTGTCCAATCCATCCAGAATGTTCTTCAGACCATCCCACTAAACGACGAGCGGAAAGACATTCCCAATATCGGAAACGGAAATCTACCTCAAAAAAGTAAAAAAAAAAAAAAAAAAAAAAAACTGACCACGTTTGTTCGCTAAGTAAAGCTCGCTGCGTTGGAGGCGCGCTCCGCGGTCGAATAAAACGAGCGGAGAGACGTGGCTCTGCGACGAAAGCAGCTGTGGTCGAATCAGCGACGTGTGTCTGTAGGGCCCACGAAGTCTCCCGTCGTCGGGCGTCGTGCTTCTTGTTTTTTTTTTTTTTTCCATTCCGCGAGGCGAGATCGTACGACGTTCCTACCCAATGGCCAGTACGCAACGTGGGGGGCCTTTGTGACGCGCTACCGACTGTGTGTATGTACGTACGAACGAACGGAGAGCCGCCCGATGTGATTGGTTCCTAACCTTCTCCTTCTGCCCCTTCTTTTTCCACCGAATTTAATTTGATTTGATTCACTTTACGGAGCATTCTATCAGATCTCCCAGCCAAGGCAACAATTCGCCTTTCGTATTTCGCGGTTTCCCTTTGTTTCTACTTACAGTCATCGCTGACGTCCCACGACGGATTTTATG
Source organism: Tamarix chinensis (assembly GCA_030549775.1). Classification (NCBI taxonomy): domain Eukaryota; kingdom Viridiplantae; phylum Streptophyta; class Magnoliopsida; order Caryophyllales; family Tamaricaceae; genus Tamarix; species Tamarix chinensis. Next base: position 81,402,593 of record CM060173.1, on the reverse strand, counting down.
TAATAAATTTATAATTGAATAAATATTGCATTTGTGTATCTTTCTTACTTGTTTGTATTTGCTATTTTTTTCCCCACGCCTCGATATCAAATAAGTTTAATTATAATTAAACTAACATGACAAAATTTTGATATTTTCATTTTTATTAATTATTAATAAATAAGCATGAGGATGAGTGAGTGTCCATGTGCGTATCTCCATAAAGACAGAGAGAGAGAGAAAAGGTATATTCTCAACCATCGAATATGTTCTTTGCTAAAGATGTTGAAGATTTAAAATAAAGATACAATTGAATATGATTAAGATCATATGTCGAGTTAGAGCACATATAGATTTTTTTTTCTTTGTCCAGTCCATCAAACTTCAAATACAAAAGAGTAAAATTCTTTAAGTAAGTTGGAGTCGTCCGCTATCAATGAAAAATTAGTACCCTTCCCTTACGAAAAGTAAATGATTTAAATATTATCGCACAATTTAGGGGCGCTTAATCCAACCACCCATGCGCCCAACAACATCTAGACCTTTATTCTTTTTCAACGATCGAGTCCATTTTCATACTATACACACACGTGTGCAATCCCAATAATGTTTTGTGAGAAGTATAATTTGTATAAATCTTGAAATCATCCAAATAAGTGAGACATTTAACCTTTAGTATGTGAAAAATTATGTCTACATTAAACTTAGGTTTTGAAATCTTAAAATTTTAGAAGCTCGTGTTCCCATATTTGACTTACGCCTCATGTTTTATATTTCTACATCCTAGTCAAATGATTAAATTTCTTTAAATCAGACCTTCTAAATGTTATTATGTAGCAACCCGAACATAAACCTAGCTCTAATGCGAGTTTGTTGGAAATAAGTAATATGAACACATAAAACCAAAATCAAATAGATTTAGACTTTATTTGGTAGCCCATTTTTTATCTTATATGATCTGAAATAATAATGAGTAATACCCCATTATTTATAATTTTTAATTTACCTTATTACATTCCACAATGAGAATTAATCCTTGTAATACCCCAAACTGAGTGGAGTGCTATAATGATTGATATGGCTACTTATATCAACATGGTACACCATCCTTTTGGTGATTCCATCCTAAGAACTCTACAGTTAAGCATGTTGGTCGTGGAGCAATTTTAGGATGGGTGACCCTCATGGGAAGTTTAGAAAATTTTCTAAAAATTTATCGGGAATTGCGTGAGTAAGGACAAAGAGCGCTGAAAGGACTCGCGTTGATCTATGAGGTCAGCCGATTAATCCAAAAAGCACTCCAAGGTAGCCCCCGCGTGGTCGTATCGACTTGGGGTGTTATAATCATATCTTAAGATGGGCATGATTGTGGGTTGGATAGGTTTCCTTAGTTTTTCTTTGGTTTTGGGTTAGTAGCATCACTAGTTGCCTCGTTTGTGGGTAACCAATTAGCCAGTTGTGTTTATTTTGCTTTTGGGTGTCTGGTAAGACCAGTCAGCTGGTTTGACTATGTTCTCGATTCATGATTTTGTTTTGAGTTTGAAACTTCTTCAACAATTTTTTAACTTTTTAATCATGTTTCCTTCGTACTGACAATCATTTGCAGGAGTTGTGTGATTGTTCTCTTAACTTATAGAACATTATTTCAATCAATTCACCAAAGATCTACCCAAAATTGATTTTTCTACCGACTAATATTTTCCTCAAGAAGTCAAATCTCCTTTCCCCTCTCCCCTATTAGTGCTCACATAGTAAAAGTGATAGAAGTCGATTGAGCTTACTAACTTACTTTTTTCTTTCCCAAGCATGGTTTCTTACACTCAACCTCACTTTTATCCTCGTCATACCCCATCACTCAAATTCTTTCATTCAAGCATGAATGTAACAACCTCGAGTCATCTCCCTACTCTTTTTCCTTGTAGATTGTTGATAACTCTCCCTCCATATGCCTCTCACTTTATTTGCAACCTTGGTGCAAAGTGTTATCTCCTCTCTCCTCTTTGTTTTCTTTTAAGTTTTGAATATCTACATCCCTTGTTATCCTTGTATTGGTGCAAAGGTTCGTTCCAAGAATGGAACCTCTTCTCATGGGCTCCACTCATCCTTCCCGCTTCTATACGCTTCGCGTCACTCCATGGCCTTCACATAGTCATCTGCAAAGGCAATATTAGTACAACTTCCTCGTACTATGCAAATCACAATACCTCATAATAGGTATCATGATCAAATTTCACATAGTTACACAGTAATCCAAAAACATACTTAAAAACAAAACACATGTGATAATGATGTACAAAAACCCATGCAAAAACATATACAGTAATAATGCATCATGCTCAACAACCGGCATACTTAACCATTTCACATCGATCCTAAAAACATAACAGCCATATCATAATATATGAATAAAATCAACTAATTAAAATCAATTCTAAATACCAAGGTAGGGAACCAATAAAACTATCGAAACACTGAGGTACACATGTTTATACTAATGCATAAAGGCAATGCAATACCCATAGCCTGAAGTCTAGTGACGTTGAGGTAGACTCGGTCATACTAATACATTCGGGAAACACAGTGTCATCCAACCTAGGTCACCTAATCTTTAAGTATTGATACTTCTATATGACATATAGGTCACCTATAGAGTAGACTAGGACCTTGTTAGAGCACAACAATACACCAGGGAAACTTAAATTGAGGGATCGTCTTTAGAGTAATTACCCCTAAGAAGCTACCAATCCCAAACTTGAGGTTTTCCACTTTAAGTATTGATGTTTTATGAAGTGATAAAAAGTATCACAAATTGCACAACAACTCACATTTTTATACTTAAACATTTCCTTTTATTTTTTATTTATTATGGTAAACCTTAAGGTCAATGATCTATATCAATGCCAAATTCAACACTAAGGTTAACCTATCAAATTTCAATGTCAACGGTCTTTATCCAATTATTCACATTAGGAATATTAGGTCAAAAATGACCAAAATGTCCTCAAACCCCTAATTATACCATCATTACCCAATTTTATATCAAACATTATTATTATTATGAGAATTAATCATGGATAGGATAAAGGACAATAATTTACAATATTGTATCATGTAGGTAAATTTAAATACTTAGCAATTGACTATATTTTATGTTATGCATGTATTTAGTAACTTATATGTACAAACCCTAATCATATATTTCTAATATGTTATATATTATATGAAACACATACATATTTATATCATTATACAGCATTTAAGATGTCAATTATCATTGGTGTGCATGCAAGGAAATATTTCTAACCCTAGAGCATCTGAATAACAATTATTGAGTTTTAACCCTAATCATACGTACATGTTATTTATAACAACCCTAACTTCACATGCAATGATAACCATGGGTTTATTAATCATAACATAAACATAAAATCATGGCAAGATCAAAAGTCCTATCAAAACATTAGACATGCATACGTTAACCGTTTAACAAATTACACAGACATGTAACTCATAAATAATGGTAAGTCAAACGTACATATTAACTATTTACCTAAGAAATCAAAACTCAACAACACATATATTAGAATATAATACAATACAAAAATAATCAAAATTTTACTAAAACCAACTTAGAAAAAGGGTTAGAAGATAACTAGGGAAAAGGGGGCTATGAAAGTCAAAAACTCAGTAATAGTGGAATAATGGGAGAAATTCATGTTGCAAGGGCTTAGCAATGTGATCTCTCCATCTTGATAGAGGGGTTTAGCGTCACCAATTCATACATGAATGGTTTGTACATCATTATAATGGTAGAGGCTCATGTTGGTAAGGTCTAGCTATATGAATGGTTGGTGCAACTCAAGGCTAGCTACATAATATGTCATAAAGTATGGGAATGGTTGCGTCATGTACTCATGTTACAAGGGGGGAGGGAAGTCCAAACTTGATGTAACAAGAAGGGGTGGAGTGGTGAAGCTTAGTATAGGAAATGGAGGAGAAACTTTGGTGGTTCATGCAACAATGTAAAGGTGCAACAAGTGGGTGGTTTGTGTGGGGTTTGGACACAACACAAGGTCAAGAAATATGAGTTGATTGCATTGCCAATGAAGTTTCAACTTGAGTTGCTCACGCAACAAGGGGAAGTTAGGGTGATGTTGTAACGCTCAACAAATAATGTTTTGACGATAACGACAAAATAATGAAAGAGAAAGTTTGGGATTTGTTTTGAATGGAAGCTCGAGATGGAAAAGGAAAAGGAACATAAATAAAGGCTTAACTTTTAGTGGGATCAAAACACAATAAAAAGAGAAGAGAAAGGGATTATGGGTAAGGGGTGTGTGAACAGACCAATAGACAAATATGAGAACGTAGGAAGCGGAGGCAGAGTAAGGGGTAAATAGGGAGAAGATTAGATGAGGAGAAATACACGTCGGGAGAAGGGGGATATGGAGAAGACTAAACACACTAGGGTAGAGATGCCATTTAGAATAGTTTAACCGAGAAAAAAATTATTCAGTTAGAAGAATTAGGATTTCTCAGTAAAATAGATAAATGTTAGGGTTCCAAATAGGATTAAAACTAATTACCCAAATTCTATCCAAATTTTATCCTAATTAAATTTATATCTAGTATGTCATATTAATACACAAATTCATAATACATTTAATACAAAATATCCTATAATAATTATTATAATTAATTATACATAATTTCTAGTTGTATAGTTAGAATTTCTAAGTTATGGTTTCTCTAAACATGGTATTACAATTGATGCGCTTCATCGCATTTCACTGCCTACTTGAAATATTTGGTCTCTTTTAGTGTTTTAAAAAATAGTCAACACCATTTAGAATATCTTGATATGAATTGGCTGAGTGTGGCTCGTCTCCTAGTGAGCCTTTGAACGTCTTTAATGGACGACAGAGATGAAATGTTCAGAATGGCTAGGATTTAGGCAATATTGCCCTCAATTCCTGTCTTCCTAACTGAATACCCGAGGAACTTACCCAACGAGACACCAAAGGAGCATTTCACCAAGTTAAGCATCATTCATACCGTGGAAGCAACTAGAAGTACTTTCTCAGGCAATCAAGTTGTTAGTCATCCATTAGGAACTTAACAAGCATGTCGCCAATACAAACCTATATAGTATCACCTATCATTTTTGAAAACATGTGATTCACTAGTCAGTGATGCATGTGCCCTATATTTTTGAGACCAAATAACATAACCTTGTAGCAAAAAGTTTGTTGTTCAATGATGAATACAGTTTTTTCCTTGTTGGGGGGATGCATAAGAATCAGGATGTAGTTGGAGAAGCCTTCCATGAAGTTGAGTAGATCACCTTTGACTGTGGCGTCTATCATCACTTTATAGTCTAGCTCCATAACATAGTAGTACGAAAACAGAAAATTAGTATTGTTTCCCATCCTGAAAATGTCTTGGTGTCAAAATTGAAGCCGCAAACATTCGAAATGTTGCTACTTTGCTGTTACTACTAGATTCTCAGAGGTATTGCAATAGGATGAACGAGCGGAGGATTTGAGGAGGGAGGAAGACGAATGAGATAAATAGAATTTGGGGCAGGAGGGAGGGAGACAAAGGAGACAAATAACATAGACTCAAATAGATGGAGCATAGGTTGAGTTGGAGGAAAGAGAAGAAGAATTTTTTTTTATTAATTTTTATTTTTTTATGTTATGGTTTACATCAACTAAAGTAGATAGTAGTTTTATTTTTTTTTAATTTTATTAGATTGAGTCTAATTTTTTAAATCATCTATAATTAAATATAAGTAGCATATATATATATATATATATACTAAAAAACCTACATTTATTAAATAAAATAAATAACTAGAATATACATTCCTTAATTTAAAAAATAAAATTACGTTAACTCGTTTTTTACTGTCTCCGTTTCACGTCCTCTCGATGCAAATTGCAATCATGCAACTCAGCTCCACAGTTTCTTCTACGGTCAAAGAGACGTGGCTTTGAAAGTGTAGCAATAGCGGTTGAAAAAGCGACGTGGGTTTAGGACCCACTATGTTCTTCCGCGAAATGAGATTGTAAGACGTTCTAACGTAGACACAATGTCGGGACCTTTTATGACGCGGTAATGTACGTACGAAGAGACGCCTGATGTGATTATTGATGACTTACGAGACTGTGTTAAGTAATCCACTAATCCTCCCCTCTGCTCCATCTTTTTCGTCTGCTTTGATTTGATTCACGGAGCATTCTATTCGATTTCGCGACGGACTTTGATTCTAACGTCTTCTAAAGCGTTCGACTAAAAATAAATAAATAAAAAACTTCTTCCAAAGTATTTAAATTTATTTTTCATAATATGGGACTCGTTTTTCATTACAAGTTCTACTTCCAACCAAAAAGGTTGCACGAAATTATTGCTATAATATTTGTGTTTAATATGTATATCCATCTTTTTAAAACTTAAAATATTTTATATTTAATTTACTATTATATTATTAAAAAAATAATATCTAAATTACAGTAGCATTATGTAATAATAAATGTCGTTATTTTTATTTATAAATATCCTAGAAAAATAAATAAATAGTAATTCTTAAAGCAAGACTTATTTAAATTTAACTCGACAAATCACTTACTTAAAAATTATATTAGAAAGATAATTCATAAGGCAACGTGCTTGCTTTTAATTTTTACTTACTTCTAGCTAAACAAAATCATTTTTAATAATTTTACTTTTAAAAAAAGTTTTACTTTCTTGCGCCTAACTCAACACCAAACGTTCCACTTATATTTTATAATTTTTTTCATCAAATTATATAAAAAAATATTAGTAGTCAAATTTTATTTTAAAATATGCGAACGCCTTGCATTATAAAATAGAGATAATATTTATTTATACCTCTCATTTAGGTTTTGATTTTGAGTTATTCATTTCGTCACAAATCTGATAGGTGTTATATGCCCCTTCCTTATTTTTAGGTACTATCAAGAACAATGCAACTACATTTTCAATAATAATAAATATAAAAAGTTCATTTTTTAGATCTAGTTATATTTGTAAAATGAGATGAAGGGAATGATTTCTAAACAATGAAGCATGAATTACCGTGCTAGATTGTGAACCATTATATTTCTTATAGAGATATTCTTAGAGATAAATATGTTTATTTGTTACAAAAATATATGTTAAAAAAAAAGAAACACAATAAAAATAGAAGCAAGAAGATAAATGCTCTAATAAATTTTAAGAATATAGTTTTTTTATCTATTTATGACTATTTATGAATTATTTACTAAATTTTTAATATGCTTAATTTTAACTATGCTAGATTAATTATAATCAACTTTATTAATTTAAAGATATAGAGTAAAATATACAGCCAATACACATTATTAGTAAAAACATGATGGTGAGAGAGAGAAGAGAAAGGGGGATAAAGAGCATGTATCTTAAACTTTTTATTTAAGAATATTATTAATAATAGTAACATAACATTTATATATCATTACCCTATGCATTATTTTGATTATATTACATATTGTGGCTATAAATATTTTTAAAACAAAATTTTTGATTAATGAATAAATCATTAAAAAAAATTTAATGGTTCTTAAATACTTTAAAAAATAAAATTTAAAATTGTCTTTATTTTATTTCTCGATCGCTTTCCTTATTGCATTTTTATATTTTTGTCATTTGTTTGTGTTTGCTTTTCTTTTCTCTTTTTTTTCTCTTCTACATCTTGGTATCAAATAAGTTTAATTATAATTAAAATACTATGAATAAAATTTGATATATTCATTTTTATTAATTATTATAGATAGATAGATATAGATATAGATGTATAGATAGATATTTATTGAGAGAGGGAGGGAGGGAGGGAGGGATTCTCAAAGAGGGGCAGAGGGTGAAATGTTCTTTGCTAAAGATCTTGAAGATTTAGAATAAATATATAATATAATATTATTAAGACGATATGTCGAATTAGAGCATTGATAGAAATTGTTTTCTTCATACATTGAACTCTAAATACAGCAGATCAACATCCTTTAAGTAAGATGGGGTCACCGGCTAAATAAAATGATAGTACCCTCACCTAGGAAAAGTTAGTGGGTTAAACATTATTGCACAATTTGGGGGTGCGTGAGTCAACCACCTATGCCAGACAACATCTTGACCCTTATTCTTTTTTAGATGCCACACCCATTTTTACACTGTACACACACATGTACAATCACAATGATGTTTTATTAGACATATAATGTGTAAAATCATAAAATCATCTAAAAATTGAGTCATTTAAACCTTTAATATATGAAAATCTATATCTACATTAAACTTAGGTTTTGAAAGCTTAAACTTTTAAAAGCTCAAGTTCCCAAAGTTGACTTATGCCTCATATTTTGTATTTGTACATCTTTATCAAATGATTACATTTCTTTAAACCACACCTTCTAAATTTTATTAAGTAGCAACCTGAACATAAACCTAGCTATGATACTAGTTTGTTGGAAATTAAGTAATGTGAACACATAAGACCAAAAATCAAATAGATTTAAACTTCTTTGGTAACCCATTTATGATCTCACATGATTTTAAATAATAATGTGTACTCTACCTCTATTGCTGATAGTGATGCCACATCTTGTGAACACGCTTGTGAATGAATTGTTGATCCATAAAAATAGAAAATATAACCAAAAGTTAACTTCTGAATATCAAGGTCTCCTATAAAATAAGAATTATAGTAATGTACTTGGAAGATACCCGAGTATCTATTTTCGTAATACCTCGTAATATTGAGATTTATAAATTGTGAAGTTATTGTGTTTAATGATGCTTGGATGATTTTTTTTATCTTGATTTGGAAATATAGTTTGGTTTTGATTTGTGAATGAAATGGAAATGTTTAAAAAAATTGAGAAGAAATAAGTTTTTCTAAAGTATCAATGGACAGGTTCTATAAACTAATCGATTGGTCTCACTTTCATAAAGGATTTTGGTTTGATGGAATGAATCGAGTGGTTTATAGAATAATCGTTTAGTTCACCCTAGCTTTAATTTTGCCTAAAATGATTTTGAAGGTCCAATTATGGTAGAAAAGGGGGAAGATGACATCATCCGTTGTCTTCTTCTTACTCTCTCCTCTATGTAGCTTTAAACATATGATCCACTCTCGATTATCACTACATGCTTGAAATATTTTTTTCCCACGTCGATCTATCCATTTTCCTTCTTGTGTTCAACTTTTTTCTAAGAAATATTGACTTGCATTTTCCAAAAAACACCATTTGAGCCCTGAGAAGAAAGTCAACCTTATTCTTGATAAATCCTCCCTATATGGCTCAATTTTAAATGAGAAAAGTATGTTGTTACACCCTTCTCCATTTATTATTAACCAATTCTTATGTATCAATAACCCTACTTCTCTTTCTCCTTTACTTCCTTCCGGCCACCTAGATACTTTAACTTCCCTTATACTTGTGTTCCAATACTTTTCCTTTCCCATGTTATTTCTAATTAGTTTACCTATTTCAATCATTCCTCTAACTCCTTATTTTACCTCTATGTAAGAAAGTGTTATATTTGGAAAAATTTGAGGCTTTCAACTAGTTTTCTTAAAATATTCTTGGAGGTGGTAAATTTTGATTTTTCCTTCTTTGATTTGTACTCTTTCAATTTATGAGTCTTAACTTCTTATTTTTAAATTTTTTAAGAGTTGGAATTTTTCAATTAAAAATATTTATATTTAGTGTGGATTTTTGATAAGCTTGCAAGTAAGTCATTCATACCTCTAAAAGGTGATATGGGTGACCCTTAAAAAGAAGACTCGACAACCTAAATGAAAAAAGAGTTTTTTGTATGCATGTTATGTCACCTTTATTACTACTATTTGGCATGAAAGGAACTCTAGAATTTTTAAGAATTTCTCAAGAGCCATACTTTCGGATGGAATCACCAAAAGGATGGTATATCATGTTGATATAAGTATCTGAATCAGTATACCATGTTGATATAATTATCCCCATCAATCTTTATAACACTCTATTCAGTTTGGGGTATTACAGAAAGAAAACAGTTTATAGTTTCTAGTAGATGTTTTTCCTCTAATCATGAATGTAAGTACGCACAATGGAAGGTATGCATTGATAACTTGTTAAATATTTGAGTCTAGAGCTACTGCAGATTTTGTAAGTTTTTTTTTTGTTTTGATTGGTGGTTGTAAATCTCCTACGGTAGTAAAAAAAATGTTGGTATTTTAGCAACTCAACCATAATCTTTTAGTATTTCGAGGAAAGTATGATTTCATCAGAAATAAGGTTGATTCTTTACAAATGTTGCATGATGAGTATCTGAGCATGAGTAATAATAGTTTTCTATAATGGTCGGATTATGGTTCTAATGTGGTTGGATTTTGGATCCTTTCTCATATTTAAAATGCCTGAAATGGTCATCCGGGAGTTGAGCGATTAACCGATTAAGCTAAATCAATCGATTGGTTCCTAGAACAACCAACTAGCTAGCCTAACCCTTAGACTAGTTTATCTATGGTGACTCCGGGCTTCTCTTTATTTGAACCCACTGAATAGGTTGTGCTTAACCAATCGACTGGTTAGCCCAATCAATTGACTAGTTCTTTGGTGATAATTCTAGGTGGTATTTGGCTAAATGATCTATTAATCTTAGAGAAATAGATTGATATGATGGACCAATTGACTAGTTTTGATAGAGAACTCTAGGGTTTGGTTGGAAAGTGTTGTTTTCTTTTGACGTCAATATGATTTGAGTTTTGGTGTTATGATATGGCATGATTATTTAATGATGAGAATACATATCTTGGCATGCATTAACTGACTTAGTGTGTAGATTAATGGGATTATAATATATGGCATTCTTGATAGCTACATTTGGATGATTTTAATGGGTAAATTGGACTAAGTATGCTATGATTATACTATTAAAAGAAATAATCCAAATTCTTGGCATAAGCGGATCAACTTGATGAATGGTTTGAACTTGGTTAAGTAAGAATGAAATTCCCATCACAAGTTTTGGATGATAATTTTGACACTCCGAGTAGATACGACTACGTGGGGGCTACCTTGGGGCGCTTTCGGATTGATCGACTGGCTCAACAGATTAACACAATTCCTTTCAATGTGCTTTGTCCTCACTCACGCACTTTCTAAGAAATTTTTAGGAAATTTTCAAAAATTCCCAGAAGGGTCATCCATCCTAAAAATTGCTCCGCGGCTAGCATATTTAAATGCGGAGTTCTTATGATGGAATCACCAAAAAGACAGTATACCATGTTAATTTAAGTAGCCAGATCAATCATTATAATACTTAGCTCAATTTAGGGTATAACATTCACCCCTATTCAAAGAACGCAACATCCTCGTTGCGCATCAACCATTAATTATCGTAATATAGTTTATCCCAAGAATCGTCCTGCTAGGTGGCTGACTAGCTCATCCAAGTTCAGCACACGGTTGCGGTTTTGCTCTTATACCATTTGTAGCACCCCGAGTAGATACAACCACGTGGGGGATACCTTGAAGTGCTTTCAAATTAATCGACTGGCCCAATAGATCAACATAAGTCCTTTCGGTGCACTTGTCCTCACTCACGCACTTTCTAATAAATTTTTAGAAACATTTCAAAACTTCTCAAGAGGGTCACCCATCCTAAAAATTGCTCTATGGCCAGCACGTTTAACTATGGAGTTCTTCTGATGGAATCACCAAAATAATAGTATACCATATTGATATAAGTAATCAAATCAATCATTATAATACTCTGCTCAATTTGGGGTATTACAGTAATGATGGTTAAGTTTGAATAATTATGTGGATGTGATGCTTTGTTATTGTGTGGGCCTTATGTGATAACAAAAACTTGGCAAATAAAATATTAATCACTTAAAGGGAAAAATAATTAGGTAATAAATGGGTCTTTACTACTTGATCCTTGATTAGCTACCAGGTGTTAGTCTGCCTTTAGACATTTATGGTTCCTTTGGGCAATATCCTAGTAGATCCTAATGTCTTACCTACTCTAGACACTACTGATGTACTACGGGATATCGATACTAAATAATTTAGTCACCTAAGCGGTTTGTTTGGTTTCAGCCAGGACTTAAAATCCATTGGTGGTTACTTAGCTTTGGAAGAACTTATGTTCATTGGTAGTTACTTGGCTTCAACTAGAATTTATATCCCTTGGTATTTGGTGTGATTTCTATAGTATTATGAGATCCCAGGGAGATAATCTAACCTATTGCTCAAAAGGAATAATGTCTTATAGATAAATAATCTTATGGATTATGTAAATATGGAATATGGATTTAGTCGGTGATTTATGTAAGTGGATTGTAGAATCCTAGTGAGTTTCTTGAATATCTTGTTTACATGATTATATACTGTTATCCTTGGTGTGTAAATTGTGATGACAAGTATGATGACTTATGATTTTTCCAAGTTGGTATGACATGAAACCCTGATATATTCTATGAGCATAATAAAACACATAAATCTAACTATATTTTGTGAGCATTATAAGGTGTTATACCATGATCTCTATATTTGTCTTACCCTTACATGCCAGTGACTCTTGTTAAGGAGGTTACTTGGCTTAATCGGTATGTAGTGTACTAATGTGCCCATCATTTCGGTCACTTACTCAAATAACCCTACATGAGGATGGCTGGTAGATGGGCTACCTTGTGTTCGGGCAAGGCAAAAATGAGCATGGATATCTAGAGATTCTTTTATTTATCTAAAGATACCCAAGTTTTGGTTTTGCCCTTGATGTATTTTAGAACTACTTATTTTATCTCTTTCATATGTTTTAGATGTTTTAGGACCTATCGTGGTCTTGTATTGCAAATGATTGATTGTGATATCCCTATAAAAGATTTTGCACACTATACTTTTATATTCGGTTTGGTTGGTTTTCTGGGCCTTGAATTTAATACGAGATGGGTGATAGGTGTCTATCATGTGTTAAGGCAATAGTAACACCTCTTTTTTTAGTTTTTTTTTGGTATTTTCCACTTTTGCATTAATGTTAAATAGAAATTTGAGGTAGTGAAAAATGGGGGTGTTACAATTTCACAGCATCCAAATGTCTTTTTCATGGACAAGACATGTATCTGCTAATAATACCTACTGCTTGAGGAATATCTAAAAGAGTACAAACCATAACACACATGATGCTATCTATTACACTTGTATAAGGAATCCTTACTGCATGTTGCTCCTCCTTAGTGGTCTTTTGTGACAAGTTAACTAGAAGTTTGAAAAGAGTATCCAAAGGAGTATACATAGGATTTGCATCTTGCATAGCAAAACTCACCAAGAACTTTTCAATGTACTGCTTCTGACTAAGATACAACTTCCTGGAAGGTGTATCTTTGTGTATCTCCATTCCAAATATCTTCTTTGCGACATCAAGATCCTTCATTTCAAAATTACTATTTGATAGTGTCTTCGTCTTCTTAATCTCCAACTTGTTCTTACATGCAATGAGCATGTCATCAATATACATAAGCAAATAGATGAAGAAAACATTAGAAATTGTTTGGAAATAAGCACAACTACCATGGATACTATGAACATACCCATGAGTAACCATGAATGAATCAAAGTGTTTAGACCATTGTTGAGGAGACTGTGTCGACCCATATAATTATTTCTTCAATAGACACACCTTGTCTTCCTTCCCTTCAACTACTAACCCCTTAGTTTGTTGCCCGTAAATCTCTTCTTCAAGCTTCTCATGAAGGAATGGTGTCTTGACATCAAGATGTTCTGGCTCCAAATCATCACGAGCCTCTAAAGCTAGTAAAACACATATAGAAGTGTGCTTCATAACAAGAAAAAATACTTCATGAAAATAATTACCTATAACATGATTGAACCCTCGAGCAATAACTCTAGCCTTAAAATAAGGATTAATGAAGCCTTGAGATACCTTTTTCTTCTTAAACACCAAATTGTACCCAAAAATCTTCTTTATTGGTGGTGCATCAACCAAAACCCAAGTCTTGTTGCATTGTAAGAACTCCATCACTTGTTGCATCATACCCATTCACTTATCAGATTTTGAGGATGAAATAGGGGATCATCATCATCCTCCACCTTACTATCAATAGACATAGCATAAGACACATAGTCAATAATAATAAATCTCTAGAGTGGTCTGATCTGTCTCTAGCAACATAATGTGGAACTAGATAAATTTAAACATGCTCAACCACTTTCTTAGCATCCTATAATGAATATGAATCATTTCATTTGAAAGAACAACCTTCCTTTTTAGGAGTTAGCATAGTAGATTCATCAAATGTTACATCTCTCAATATAACAACTTTCTCATATTCAAGATCCCAAAGCTAATATCCCTTAACATCTGATGACCTAAAAAACACACTTCTTTTCCCTATGATTCAACTTCTCCTGATTCACATACATATAGGTTGGATAACAAAAAAAATCTCAAAAATGAATAATCATAAGGTTTTTCATGCCATTAATCTTTAGGAGTCTTCATATTAAAGGATGAATGAGGAGATCAATTCACCAATAAACATGTAGTAGAAGTAACTTTTACCTAAAAAATCTTCCCCCAATTAGCATTTGAAAGCATGCACTAAGCTCTCTCAATATGAACCGTATTGATATGTTCAACAACACCATTTTTTGTGGCCTACCAATATAAGTATGGTGAAAAAAAATGCTATTATTCTTGTAAAACTCATCAAACACCTTCTCAACAAGCTCCAAACCATCGTTAGTTTGAAGAACTTTAATCCAATGATCAATCTATTTTGCAAACATGGTCTTCTAATCAACAAATGCGTTAAATACATCTATCTAATGCTGGAGAAAATAAACCTAAACCTTGTTGAAATAATCATCTATATATATTAGTAAGTATATGGCACCACTATAAGAAGCAACTGATAGAGGACCATACAAGTCAGAATGAGTATAGTCATGTAATCCTTTGCTTCTATGAGTTGTTGTGTTGAATTTAACCCTCTTGTGTTTTCCATAAACACAATGCTCATGAAATTTGAATTTTCTCACCTCCTGTCCACATAAGATTCATATCTTACACATAAGCACCATGCTTTTCTCTCCCATATGACCAAGTTTAACATGCCACAAGCTAGTAATATATGAGTTAGACAATGATGAAGATGATGACATAGATTCAGAGCCACTCATTGTACTGTCCTATAAAACATATAAACTACTAAGTTTCTTACCCCTTATAAGGACCAAAGCGCCACAAGTGATAGTCATAGCTCTACTTGCAGTTGAAAACTTGCACCCATTTACCTCAAGAATGCCCAAAGAGATAATGTTCTATATGAGATCAGGAACATGGCAAACATTCGATAAAGTTTTGATCACTCCATCATACATCTAAATCCTAATAGTACCAATAATAACAACCTTACATATAACTTTATTGCCCATCAACACTTTTTCCACCATCAATGGAATCATAGGTAGAAAAGGAATAATAGTATAGACACATATAGTATAAGCAACTAGAATCCATAATTCAGTTAGCCCTATCATCAATCCTATCAATAGTAACAGTCAACACATCAAAATCACCACTACAACCCACAAAACCAACTTCAGTAGGATTTTTCTTAACTTCATGATCTGAATTATGTTGGCTCTTTTTCTTAAACTTCCAACATTTAGATTTTATATGTACCTTCTTATAATAATAATTACAAGTATTTTTTTTTGTTTTTTCTAAACTTAGATTAAACCTTTTGCTTACCATCACTCGAACCGGAACCTCTTTCCATAGTACACACAACTAAACCATCACCAAGAGAATCAAGAGGCTTTGATGCTAGCTACATATCAATCAAGTCTCTCTACACTAAGTTTTCTCTAACATCATCAAGAGTCAAAATCATCACAACCATATAAGATGGTTTCATGAAAAGTGATTGTGTGATGGGGGTTAAAGAACATAGCAGAATAATAGCAAGACCCTCATCATTCATATTCTCATCAATACTCTGTCAATCCATGATAATTGATGAAAATTCATCTACATGAGGCTTTGGAGGATAAACTTCTTAAAGACAAAGATTGTGTAATCACTCTTCAATAGTAGATAATTTGTAACATTCTTTGTTATATATAAAGACTCTGGTTTTAGACAAATACCTGCAATGGTCGTCTCCTTAGCAACTTCATGGAGGACTTCATTGGAAAAATCATAATTGGATCACTGATATAGCCTTCAAATCAAGTTCATCTGACATTGTCGTTGGCTACTTCACCTTTCCATCCAAAGCAATATGTAGATTGCACTGAACCAAATTCACCCGTATTTTTAATTTACACAAACCAAAACCAACCAACTTATCAAATTTCTCAATATCAAATTTAGTTATCATCATGAAATCGAATAGAACCGATACCAATAAACTCGCTATGATACCAATTATAATGAAGGTAACTAAAAGTATACCAAAAGACACGACAAAATAGGATAAAAAAATAACATCAAGGTCCCAAGGCACGATCTTTCTAAGGATGCACAAGCTAGTTGTGTTGGCCATTCCCTTTTTAATTTTACCTTGAAACTTGGTATTCACACTCCACACATCAAATACACTTGATTCAAGGTAACATACAAAAAAAAACATCGTAGAACTATCACCAACATCTTCCTTAGGTAAAACAACAATGAATTATTTTGACATAAATGATAATCACCCTATAGTAGAGATTCTCTTATTGTCATAATATGCATGCATTATATTGCCGAAGTAAGCTTGCCCGTATTTTTTTACAAGGGCAGTCATTGTATCTATGACAATTCATTTTTATGTGACCTTGTATCGACATGAATAATAAATACCTACAAAAGAATAGGCTATAGAAAGTAAATACCATGAAGAGCACCATGGTTACAAAAAAAACTAAGATAAAAAATGAAAGTATCTAAAAAAGAGACACTCACAAATTGTGCGCAAGAAATTAGACAAGAAGTGAGCCACCAAACCAACCAAGCATAAAGTATAAAAAATAAATGCATGAAAAGAAACTAAGAAATGTATTACAAATATTATAAAAGCATAATAAGTTCAAACCCTAATTGATTGAGCTTTTAGATTTAGTTTTCATTTGTTGTGATAACAAATCTGATTAATCAACATCTAATTACTAGTGTAAAGTGCAAGGTATTGAAAATAATGATGATACAATCTTTGAGAACATATTTCCCATTTCAAAGGAGTAACTAGACCAACATAATACCTTATAAAATAAGAAAAAAAATGATTCCAAGCCTACATATGAAGACTTGAATAAAGCAATTTCACAACAGGATCAACCTATGAAAGATTAAATCTACCAATCAATCTTAAATTTTCAATAATGGTTTATCGAGGATCAATTCATCAGGACACACATGTATAATGAATAGAGAAAAAACAAGATAAATTATATAATAACTTTAAGCATGGCACACAACCAAAATAAAGTTCAAAGTTTTGACTTATCGTGAAACAGAGAGAAATAAAATAACGATCACAAATTCAAATTCATTATGCATCATCAACAACAAGAATGCGTGAGCAAGTAACGACGTCCTCATGACCTATAAATTTTTAATAATAATAATAATAATAATAATAATATATTATTATTATTATTATTATTATTAATAAATTGCCATAATTAATACCCGAAAAAAAACTGATAAATGAGATACAACATATTGAAGCATGCTTCAAGTAACATATCCACTAAAGTAAGCAAGTACATGATGAGTTCATATTTTGACACATTTTATACCCTTATAATCTTAGTTTTTGGTAGTTTATTTAGCTAATGTAGGGGAATAATTGTTGTTTTATGCTTAAGTGGTAAAAATTACATAAAAATTATTATTTGAGCTAAAATGACATAAATTAAGTAAATTTAGAGTAAAATATTATTTATTAATATTTATTGAATTTTATTTTGTAGGTTTTGTTTTTAAATAAAAGAAAATAAAAAAAAAGAAATAAGACCTTTGGACCAACGGCTGAAGGCCCAAGGCTTGGAAACAAAACGACGCCAAACGGAGCGTTGCAAGAGAAAGAAGAGTCAGCCGCAGGGCTGACGTGGAGCGACGAAATGGAAAAGAAAGTGCGTGCGACGGAAATCAAAGGAAGAAAAGTCAGCCGCAAGGGCTGACGTGGAGACACAAAAAAAAAGTTATAAGAAGGGCGTGCGGCGTAGAAAAAAAAGGATTGAGAAGAGACGCAAGGCGCGTCTAGGGGGCGTGCGACAGAGCCTTTAGAGGCTCGGTCAAATGGGGAAGACAAGCCAGACGGGGACAGCAGTGTGCGACACAGAGAGGTGTGCGGTCGAGAGCCTTCGGAGGCTCGGTGGAACGCAGCAGAGAAGAGCGAGGGCGATAGAGCCTCGACGCGCATCACAAAGGAGGCCCAGACTTCGAGGGAAGCAGACGCACGGAGCAGTGTCAGCCGCCGGCCGGAAAAAGAAAAAGAAGAAAGAATTTGGCACATAAATCAATGCACCGAAGGAAGAAAAATTAGAGGAAGAATTTAATACCCGGTAGAGTTTATTTCAGATAAAAATAATTTTTATCTGAATAAATTCTTGATCTTTTATTCAAAATTAATTCCGGTTATTTATTTCTCTTATTTTTAATTTATATTTTAGATATATATTTCTGTGTAATTAATTCTTTAATTATGGTTGGCTGATTGTTTATTGTTAGGGAATGAATTGAAACCCTAGATTATGATTTGAATTATAATTTTATTTTCTTTGTTTCGTGAGATTGTTTCTTGACTCTATATTAATTGATATCGTTTATATGTATAATTCTGTCAAGTATAGTTTATTTGGTGCATGCCTTGTTCTGGTACCTCATAAGTGACAGTATGTAGGATTAATTGCTTGCTAGGTGGCCATCTAAATATACTAGAATTTATATGTATAAATTGCAGCTAGGTTAGATAACAATTCACCTAATCGTTTTGTGATTCTAACCGAAGTGGTAAAACGTTTCGATACGTGTGGGTCAAGGAAAGGAAATACAACTAGACATGCTTTTTGTACTAGTATGGGTACTTAGATTGACAGCTTTCCACTTACACTTAATGCATTAAATCTAGTTAAATATAGGAGCCGCTTGTTGCTACTATACTGCTAGTATTTAATAGGGTTAATATTGGCGCTTTGTCGTATTAATTAATTAAGGGAAGTAATATAAGGTGTATAGACCTGCTTTTGGTGTGCAACTTGGTCGATCTCATTCTCACGATTAAAAGATGACTTAGAAATAAATATTATATTTTCAACCTAATCTAGTGGTGGATTTTTATTTCCCTAACATGTTTCTCATATCTGCGGTTTCCCATTATTTTCCATTATTTTCATTATTAGTTTATTTTATTATTTTATTATTATTTTGATAAACCCCCATTAGTATTTTTCTTATTTATTTATTTTAGGTTATTTAGTGTTTTTATTTTATTTATAGTTTAAGCTAGTTAGATAGAGGTGAGCCCTCTCAATCCCCGGTTTAGAACGATACCCTTATTTGCCAGTGCTACAATTGACAACAAGAGGGTTTAAATTGCGTGCCGGCTACGGTCACACCAGTACAGTACATCAAATTTAGAATCCTTACATTGTAATGGTAAAGACCATTGACACCTATAGTGGACTAGAAAATAACTAGCTTCAACATAGCATAGCTTTCCAATAGTCTCGTATCGACGCCTAACTAGCGGTGTAGTGCCCTTAGATAAGGAAGAGGAAGACCTAAGTGTTAACTACTCCCCATCATAAGTACTAGCAGTGTCTTCCCATGTTTGTCGTGTGAGTTGTTCTAATAATAATAGACCATAACCACTGTGATCATCTTTGCATCCCCCACTATTGTATCTTCCACTATCATATTCTATGTATCCTCTCTCGTAACCTCTTCCATCAACGTCGTAACATCTACCATCCCCCACTATTGTATCTTCCACTATCATATTCTATGTATCCTCTCTCGTAACCTCTTCCATCAACGTCGTAACATCTACCATCACTGTTATAACAATTGTAGTATTGAGTTTTAAGATCATACCATAATACTATAGGCCACACTATCTTGTCATGCCCACTCTTATTCATAATCGACTGTGTGGGACATCGTCACAATCACAACTGAGATAAACTAAACTATATATAAATCATTATATTAAAATTGAGATTATATTGATAATCAATAGAGGTCGTCAGAATCGAATTATAGAATTGAATTGTAAGATCATACCATAGTACTATAACTCGACATACTTATAAACTACAGAATCCTATAGTTGAAGGTTAAACAAAATAAATAAAAAATCTCATTTTAAAGCTTGTTAGGTCAATAATTAGCAACTAAAAAACAACACATATTGTTGCATTATATGTATATAGAAAAAAAATTGGTATATGGATTATGCATACAAAAAATGTGCCATACAAAAAAAGAAAGAAAGAAGAAGCTCTGTATATATTAATAAACGAATAACATTACAAAATAAAATATATTTGTTTTACTCTATATATAGAGTTTGTACTCTTTTTTTCCCCCAACAACTTATTTTGCTATCATATTATTATATCTCTTGAGCATTCTTTGAATTGGTTGGTGTTCAAGACATAGTATGTCTAAAACACTAGAGGTTAGGGTTTAAATTTAGGGAAGAAATATAATAATAATAATAATAATAATAATAATAATAATAATAATAATAATAATAATAATAATAATATAAATCATAAGATAAACAAACAAAAAATTGTAGTTATTACATAAAATCACAATATTCCACCTAATTTTGTAATATTCTAATATTATTATGCAGGATTATAAAATTCTACTATACTTTTACTACTTTAAGATTCTACCAAGTGTTGGAGATTGCTTGTTGACTTTTGAATTGTAGAACTGTCGGATCTGAATCGAAAGTTTAAGAACTACTACATTTATATAAAAAGTATATCATTTTATAACCAAAATTTTATACCAAAAAGAAAGTCAGTTTAGAAAAGTCAAAACCTACTTTTTTCCCCCTCGCATTTGTTTTTTTTTTCATTATTTAATTCATTAAATGTCTTACTACTTCTTTTTATAAAAAAAGAAGAAGTCATTGTATCAATCTACACACTTTTTAATAAATTAATAAAGGTAATTTTAAAATTATACTTACAACTTTTATTAACAAATAATAAAATATTTAATGCATAGATAATAAAAAAAAAGAGTGAGAATAAAGATGTAAAATAGGTTTTTTATTTTTTAAAATAATTTTTTAATGTAAAAACTTAGTGATATATATACTTTTTTTAATGCGAAGAAAATATATTTTATTGAACTATGTAAATGTAATTTTAACAACATAAATATTATTTTTTAAATAAATATATTAATTATTAAATTATATATTTGTTTTTGCGGATGAAGTTTGGTCTGAGTAAGTGTATGATTAAATAAACAAAAATAAGGAGGGGGTCAAATTTTGTCATGGGATAATCAAGTCGAAGAGAGGGTGTGTGCAATCCTACAAAGCTCACCGAGAGAAAGGAAGCGACTGATAGGGTATCGATGGACAGAGAATCCAGATGAACATCAGGAAAGGGTAAAGAGTGCCGGGGAAGCCTTTGCTGAAAGTTGATTTGAATTTGATTCCTAAGCCATTTTTGTTCTTTCAGAATCATACCGAATATTTCTTTGCTTTGGTTTACATGGTAAGAATTTGCTTACCGCCAGTCGTACACTTTTTGTGTGTGCGCTTGTGTGTGTGTGTGTTTTTTTTTATTAACTAGGAAAACCACTTGATATGAATCTTACAACTTTTAAAATCATAGAACTTGAGTGTTGTGTATAGTTCAAAATTAGGTCAAGTGGGTCGG
Organism: Tamarix chinensis; assembly: GCA_030549775.1. NCBI lineage: Eukaryota > Viridiplantae > Streptophyta > Magnoliopsida > Caryophyllales > Tamaricaceae > Tamarix > Tamarix chinensis. The sequence continues at coordinate 81,380,658 of CM060173.1, read as the reverse complement.
ATTGGGTTATGTTATAATCGATCGGATTATTTTTAGATTAAGTTGTTTACGGGTTATTTTTCTTTATGAATTAATTGTATATTAGGTTGGGTTATTTTAAATCAATTGTTTGGGGTCATGTTGCGTTTGGATCGTTGTACATTTGAGTTGTATCAGATTAATTTATCGGGTCACGTCAAATTTAAGTTGAGCTAGTTCGAGTTTTGATCGGATTGAGGTGAGGTGGGCTTATGAGGGTCGAGTCAAGTTTGTGGCCGAACAAACTTGTATACAAGTAATTGTATATTTGAGTTAATTTGATAAGTTAGGTTTGTATTAACTTGACGAATATGATTTTTTTAGATTTTGATAGATCCGATTGGGTTTGGGTAGAACTAATTTCGGATCAAATCACTTTAAATTTGGATCAAATTGGACATTAACTACTAAAATTAATCTTGTAAGGAAGTAATAATTTTGACTTCATAAAAGTATGTAATTAATAATATATTATTAATTAATATTTATTTAATATTTTGACTTTTTAATGTTGTATTGTCACATAAAAATTAATAAAATTAAAATATTGTCAGTGAATAATTATGTTTACAATAAAAATAAAAAAAATTATATAACAATATATTTTAAAAAAATTTAAATAAATAATAAGATATATATAATTTATTATTATTATTATCGATTAATATCTAATATAATTTTATCGGATTAGGTTAATAACAGATTAGATTGATGGTAAGTCAAGTTAATAATAGAATATATTTATAGTGTATCTAGTTACAGATTAAATTTAGATTGGATTGAATTATTTATATATTTAGACCAACGTAAAATTAAATTAATTTTATATAAAATTTAAATCGGATAACATTTAGAATTTTTTTTAAAATTATATTGAATTAGATCCTTTGATTTTGACTCTAGTGTTGTGCTGCCTAACAGAGAGATACTGAGATACAGGAAAATGTATAATCGATGATCCTTTCGGCAAAAACACAGCTGGAGCTTCATTATTTTTTGACCAGGAGCCGCCTTTCTTTCCCGCAACAGCAACTCTTGCTACCCTTCAGTGACCTACTACAATAATTAGTCATATACTTATTTTACTAACATCGTTGGTTTGAATTTGGATTAAAAAAATAATAATTAGTTATAATATATAATTAATTTTTATAAATAATAGTATTAGATATATTCTACCTGTAGTAATTAATTAAGATAGTATTTTCCATAAATATACTGGCAATACTGCAAACAATACTCTACTCCCTTGCACAGGTTTACAGAAACGTCCTAAAAATATTTTTCCTTTTAAAAATTTTTCAGTATCAGAGTTAATATTAAAATTATTTAATTAATTTTTTATTTTAAAAATTATTAATAATTAAAATTAACTAATATAAATGATTATTTCTTTTTATTTTTATCTCTTAATTTTAATAAATTTAATTTATTTAAAAAAAATATATGTATATAAATGATTATTAACATATATATATATATATATATATATGTATGTATATATAGTTTTTTTAATATTATTTACTATTTTTATTTTCTAAATAATTTAAAATTAATATTTTGACCTTTTTTTTCTCTTTCTGTTTTTCTATCTCCATACACATTTTATATAGGCTCAACCCCACAATCCTAGCTAGGGAGGGTAGAATAGACCGGGGAAAGTGGCGGAAGGAGATGAGAGAGAATAGGAAACTTTCGTCTTATTGCGTATGGAAGAAAATGAAGGTGTTGTAAATGCTTGCGCCATTGTTGTTTGTAAGAGCATCTCCAGTGGGGTAAAAAAAGGGTATCCCAATATCAAATTTGAGGACCTTAAATTTGATATTGTGGTTGTGGGAAAAAAAAATTATCCTTAAATTTGGTGTAATCTCAAATATTTAGGGCTCATAATCTCTGAAAAATAGCTCCTAGGTTTTTGTGCATAGTTGATTTTTGATATTTTTTAGTATATTTTGGATGTTGAATAATATAAAGTGTAAATAATTAATGATGATGTGATTGATAAAAGTAATTGAGTATTGTAAATTTGAGGTTGGTGATTGTAGAGTATTGAATTAAATTTGAGATAAATTGATAAAAATATGAAAGAAAAAAAGAAAAAATAATTAGATAGTACAATTGAGGTCTTAAATTTTATGGTAGTATTGTGGATGGTCTAAGGAGAAAAGGTCAGTATATGGTCTTTTCATGGAGTAACCAAACCAACATAATACCTTATAAAATAGGGAAAAATGATTCCAAGCCTACCTATGAAGACTTGAATAAAGCAATTCCACAACAGGATCAATCTATGAAAGATAAAATCTATCAATCAATATTAAATTTTCAAAAATGATTTATCGAGGATCAATTCATCAGGACACACAGGTATAATGAATAGAGAAATTATATAATGACTTCAAGCGCGTCACACAACTAAAATAAAGTTCAAAGTTTCCACTTATTGTGAACTGAGAGTGAAATAAAATGACGATCACAAATTCAAATTCATTATGCATCGGCCGTAAATGAGCTGAGCCACTTCGATATTTGGCTCGTTAAAAGTTCGGTTCGGCTCATTCATTTAGTTAAATGAGCCGAGCCCGAGCCTCACTTTTAGACTCATTTATTAAATGAGCCGAGTCCGAGCTCAAAAAAGCTTGACTCAGTTCTTCTTGTTAAAAACTCGGTTCACCTTGTTCGTTTAGTTAGACGAGCCAACCCCAAGCCTAGGGGTATTTAGCTCTGCTCGACTCGTTTATAGCCCTATGCATCATCATCAACAAAAATGCGCGAGCAAGTAAGGACGTCCTCATGGCCTATAAATTGTTAATAATAATAATAATAATATATTAAATTACCATAATTAATACCCAGAAAACAAACTAATAAATGAGATGCAACATATTGAAGCATGCCGCAAGTAACATTTCCACTAGAGTAAGCAAGTAGAGTACATCAAATTTAGAATGCTTACATTGTAATGGTAAAGACTATTGACACCCATAGTTAACTAGAAAATGACTAGCTTCAACGTAGCATAGCTTTCCAATTGTATCGTATCTAGGCCTTACTTGCGATGCAGTGCCCTTGGATAAGGAAGAGGAAGACCTATGTGTTAATTGCTCCCCATCACAATTACTAGCAGTGTCTTCCCATGTTTGTTGTGTGAGTTGTTCTATTAATGATAGACCATAACCACTGTGATCATCTTTGCATCTCCCACTATGTATCTTCCACTATCATATTCTATGTATCCTCTCTTGTAACCTATTCCATCAACATCATAACATTTGTCATCACTGTTGTAACCTCCTTCAAGCCTTTAGTGTGATTGTAGCCGATACGTAATTTAAATTCTTTTATTGATAATTGTAATACTAATAAATAAGGGTATCGTTTTATATCAAGAATTGAGAGGACTCACTTCTATTTAACTAACTTAAAAATAATAAAAATAAATAAAAACTCTAAGTCACACAAAATAAATAAATAAATAAGAAAAACACTAATGGGGGTTAAAAATAGAAAAATAATAAATAAAATAAATAAAATAAAATAATAAAAATAATGGATAACTTCAAATATAATAAATATGCTAGGAAAATTAAAAACCACTACTAGATTAGGTCAAAATATAATAATAATAGTAATTTCTAAGTTATCATTTAATCATGAGAACAAAATTGACAAAATTGTAAGCCAAAAGCAAGTATATGTATCTTATGTTACTTTCCTAAATTAATTAATATAACAAAGCGCTAATATTAATCGTATTAAATACTAGCAGTATAGTAGCAACAAACGACTCTTATATTTAACTAGATTCGATGCATTAAGTATAATTTAAAGGATGCCAATTTAAGTACCCAAATTAGTATATTTAATGCATGTCTAGTTGTATTTCTCTCTTTTGACTTACAAGTATATAAACATTTCACTACTTCCGTTAGAATTATAAAACTATTAGGTGAATTGTTATCTAACCTAACTACAATTTATACATATAAATTCTAGCATATTTATATGACCACCTAATAGGTAAATAATCATACATACTATCACTATAAGGAAATTAGAACAAGACATACACCATATAAATTATATTTGATAAAATCATATATATAAATGATAACAATTAAAATAGAGTTAAATAACAATCTCATAAAACAAAATAATAATAATAATATCATATCTTAAATAATAATCTAGGGTTTTAGTCTATAATCCAACAATATCTAATTAGTCGGTCATAATGATCGAATTAATTACACCAAAATATATATTAAAAATATAAATCAAAAATAGAGAAAAAATATCTTTAATTAATTATGGATAAAAGATCAAAATTTTATTCATATGAAGACATGTTAAATTTCATCTAAAATAAATTTTTGGTTCTCTTCTCTATTTTCCTTTCTCTCGACCGACGGCATTGATTTACGCGCCCGCCCTTTTTTCCTTTCCTTACAGCTGACGCGAACGTTGCATTGCACCCCTCTGCGGCTGCTCCTTCTCATTCTCCTGCCCCACTGGCTCTCTTTGTTTCGTGTGCTGCTACTCTCTATTGTGCCTTCACATGTTAGACCCCCTTTACTTTCTGTTCTTTTTTTTCATGGCCACTCCGGTTCATAACTGCCTACGTGAGACATCGTCACAATTGAAATAAACTAAACTAAATATAAATCATTATATTAAAATCAAAATTATACTGAGAATCAATAGAGGTCATCAGAATCGAATTATAGAATTGAATTGTCTGATCATACCATAAGAATATGACCTGATATACTTATAAACTACAAAATCCCATAGTTGAAGGTTAAACAAAATAAATAAATAAAAACTCATTTTAAAGCTTGTTTGGTCAATAATTAAATTATAGCAACTAAAAAACAACACATATTGTTGCATTACATGTAAAGTTGGTATATGGATTATGCATACAAAAAATGTGCCACACACACAAAAAAAAAATACTCTATATATATTAATAAACAAATAACCTTACAAAATATAATATATTTGTTTTACTCTATATGTAGTGTATACTCTTTTAAAAGTATTTTCCCCCCAACAACTTATTTTTGCCATCATACTATTATATCTCTCGAGCATTCTTTGAATTGGTTGGTGTTCAAGACCTAGTATGTCTAAAACAGTGGAGGTTAGGGTTTAAATTTAGGGAATAAATATAATTGTAATATCCCAAAATTCTAATTTCCGAAATTATGGCCAAATAAGGAATTATTAGGAAAATTGATTATTAAAATTTATTTACTTAAAATGTAGAGAGTTAATTGAGATAGATTAAGAGGAAAATAACAAAGAATTTAATTGGAAGAAAGTTTGGATATTTCTCTAATTAGCACGGAGGTTAAGGAAATTTATTCAAAATAGCCTAACTAATTTAAAAATGGATTTAATTATTATAATTAAAATAATTATTATTAAAATTATATATATAAATTAATTATATAAATAAATAAATACCCAAATACCTCCAACCCAACCATTTTATCATTTCTCCATTTGTCCTTTTTCCTTTTCTTCTTTCTTTTCTCTTTTTTTTTTCCTTCCTCCTCCTCCTCAACTTTTTTTCTTTCTCCCCCCGGACTGGGCTGGCCTGCGCAGCCCATACCCCCTCCCCGCCTCTCCTTCCTTCTTCTCGCCCGCGGCCCAGCGCTGTGCGACGCCAACCCCCGTGCGCCCGTGCGCTGCGTTTTGCCCTCAGTACCGTTGAAACGCCGCGTCACGCTAAACGACCTTATGACCGTTGCCAGCCTACGACGCGACGCGACGTTTTGCTTCCACAACCCTCAATGCGCCGCGTTTGACTTACGGATTTTATATCCGTTGCCAAACCGGCCGGTTTCCCCCTATTTTCTTTTCCTCCTAGACCGCCGGTCCAGGAGTCGTCTTCTTCCTCCCTCCCGCGCAGGTCTGCAACCTGCCACCTGCTGCCTGCCGTCCGACCGTCCTCTCCCTGCCATTCCCGTCCCTTTCTTCCCCAATTCGACCCAGCACTCCCTCACGCGTCCTGCTACCCCTTCCTTTTTCAAGAAAATGGCCAAACGTACCCTGCAAACCGCAGGGCACGCGACACTGCCACCGCTGGCCGGCCACCTGCCGCGCCTGCCCCCGCGTGCCAACCCTCTCCCCTTCGTCGTTTACCCCTCCTTAATTGCCTATAAATACCCCTCCCCGAACGGCCAAGGCAAGTCCTCCCCTCTGGACCTTGCCGAAACCCTGCCTCGCCGCCGCCAGATCAGACGCCCTGTTCGCCGCCCATAGCAACCGCCGCGACCACCACCACGCACCAAAACCTTCCTCGCACCACCCTCCACGCAACCAAACCATCTCAGCCCCCGTTCCTACCCCGCATGTGCCGCCACAGCCGTGCGAAATCCCTTGCCCAAAAATCGTCCCCGCCACCTCGCGCCACCTTATGCCGCCCCCTCCGCCGTGATCAACCTCCTCTCCACCTCCCAAAGTGACTAGCAGGTCCTCCTCTACCTTCCCATACCATCCTTACTCCCTGATTCCTTCTCCACTAACCTCCACCATCTCCCACCCCCCTTCTTCCACCTTCGGCCGCCGCGTCCACCACCGCGCGCCGTCTCCTTTCTCACGCCACCACCCTCATTCCACTCCCCTCTCCCTGCTGTCTCCTCCCCCACACTTAACTTTCCTTTCCTTTCCCCCATCTAACCTCCACCTTGATCTTTTCCCTTCTCTTCCTCCTCCACCGCCGGACCACCACCAACCCTAGGTGGTTCTCCACCCATCCAAACCCTAACCCTCTTTTTATATAGCTGCTACTATTTTCTACTAATATTAACACTAATTGTAACACCCCCAAATTTCACTCCTGAAAAAAAATTTTTTTGAAAGAATAAAGCGGAAGCTAGGAGCGAATTTGGGAAATGTTACCGCCACATCTAACACAAGATAAATGTCAACCATCTATCTCATGTTAGATGCAAGGCTAAAACCTGTCAAACAATTAAATTTGAATTTTAAAGCATAACAGCGTTACGAGAAATTAAAAGTCAATTACAAAATCCTTAAAAACTTAAATACAATGCTTGCAACTTCCAAAGGAGAATACAATTAAACAAACAAATCCCGAAGGATGATTATCCGGATCGCCTACTCACTCGAGTCAAGCCTTCCACCCCAAAACAGTATCCGATCTTAAACCTGCACAAGAGGTCTGCTCCCCACCATCAGTGGATCATCACAGGACCCATTCAACCAAGGTAGTATCAGTACGGGTCCAATACTGAGTAAATCCCACTACCCTACCTTATGGAAGAGACGTAAACTATAACATCAAGTGCACATTAAATTATGATACAATACGTTGATACAATATTACGCATACTCAAACCCACATCACAAGTCCGACCATATACATATAATAACATGCGAAACATATGTAATATCTTAAACCGATAAGAGATTCAGATAAACCAACCAAGCATTTATGGACAATGCCGAACCAAACCAATCGGGCATTTTGCCTTGCGGACATTACTTAGGGACATGTCCAGCCCCGAGCATTACTTAGGGACATGCTCAGCCCCGATCGAGTAGACTCATTATTTAAATCTCTGATAAATATAGTCAATTCACACCATAGTCTTTATCAATTCATGTGAGTGCGGGAACCCCACTATTATAGCCGGTGGAACGGTCATGAGGGTCATGCCCTGCCACTATTTTAGCCGGTGGACCGGTCATGAGGGTAACATACCCTGCCACTATTATTCGCCGGTGGACCGGTCTGGCCCCGACTCACATGATGTTTCACTGTAATTACTTCGTATCTTTCCAAGGTCTTATCGTTATTACGTTCGGTTTGTTGAGCACGGAATCCCCCACTATTATAGCCGGTGGACCGGTCATGAGGGTAACATACCCTGCCACTATTATTGCCGGTGGACCGGTCATGTAGGGCACCCCGGCCCTAGCCACTATTATTCGCCGGTGGACCGGTCTGGGTCCGGCTCAACATCTTTCTCTTTAAGTGATTAGTGTCTTAACATATCTTATTTGAAAGAATTTTACCCTTGACATGCATGGCTAACTATATCCACACTTATCCTCCCTGGAGGGCTCGTCCCATATCTCGGGACTCTTGCGCCCCTTATCACGCCTCGATATCCTTTCCCCTTTACACTTACACATAATGAAAGCCAACTCTTAAGGGTGTGGCTTGAAGCCCAACACCTTGTGAAACCACACTCTACCCACTATTCCTCTCTAGGGTTTCCCTTGAAACCCTAATTGGACCTATGTGGCCCAATTTCCTCTTGCCTTACTACCATTAATTCATTTATCGTCAAACACCTCTTCTCTTTTAAGTTCAATCCCAAATCAATCACTACTTTCTCCCAAAACCCTAATCGGGTCCCTTATACCCCTCACACCAACCTACGTATTATTTTTCATCCCAAGTCTCCAAACACTCCACAACTCTCCCCTTAGCTTATTTACACTTTAATACAACTTTTCTCACGTAACGATCATCCTCATGCAAGTTTTATCCAACCCATGCAAACTCTCGAAGTTCCCATGCAAACCCTAGAATTTTCCATGCATAGCTCTCATCCCTTATTCAATTTGGTCAACCTCATACCCCTCTTTAGCAACTCACTTCCCATTTATTTCTTTTTATCCTTTCATATCCATGTCATAATAATAATCACCCTAGCATGCATGTCCTAGAGGGTTAATTCACGCCGCAGCACATCATAATCACCACGTATGGATATCACATTCGTTTCATGAGAAAACACATACCACGTACCTCAACTCCAAGCTGCGCTACGCATAAAACACGTTAGGGATAATCATGTGATACACAACAAGACATGATATATATATACAAGGCACTCAAGGCATACAAGTCACATAACACGTAAGAACCTTAGCCACATCCTTACGAAACACCCATAAGTGGAGGTAAGTAGGAACTTACCTGGATCCGAAGCTAGCTAAGCAAATTGAGAAAGAGGGAGAGCTATCGAAGGCTCAACAATCCACGAGAAAGTTTTCCTAGGTCGCCGATAGAAATCGGAACTAGGTTAGAAACTATTTTATCAATTAATAATTCACATATTCAAATTAAATAAACACAAACGAACAAAAACGATCTTTCTTGGGAAACGCGTCCAAAACTTAGGACTCAAGAGCATAGCTCTATTAAGATTAAGATTAAAATATAAATCAAATGATTTAAAATCGAAGGACAGAAATCAATTTGATAAAAGACACACAGCACAATCAATTTTATAAAACCATCCCCGAAGATTAGGGTTTTAAATGCCTAAACTACAAATCGACCAAATCACTTCGATTACCTCAAATTGATAGTTTTAAAACACAATTACACTAATTTTAGATAAATCTAAATAATCAATTTCAACAAAACAATATTCCGATTAATCAATTCAAGACGATCCGTTTTCAAAATTAGGGTTTTAAAGCCTACGACACAACTTGGGTAATTCGAATCAATTAATTCCAATTAAAGGCATTAGAATACAATTAGGATCATTCCAACTATTTCTATAAATTCAATTTTAGAAAAACAAATATATAAATGATCAATTTCATGAGTTCACTTGAAATCTAGGGTTTTAGGCCCGAAAATGCAATTCGGTTAAATTCTATTAATTTAATCAAATTGAATGTTTAGAAATGCAATTAGACATATTTTATAACATATCATATAATCAATTGCTCAAAACCAATAAAAGAAATACCCAATTCAGTACAATTAGGGTTTTTGAACCCGGAGCGCAAATCCGATCAATTCTTGCTAAAATATATAAATTGACGGTTCGGAAATGCAATTAAATATATCCTAATATAAATTGAATAGTCAATTGAATAAAACGACCCGGTTACATAATCCAATTTAGACCCGCAAGAGTTTTGACCTAAAAATCCAATTCCGATTAATTATGCACAATTTTCCCAAATCAATACTTCCGATATGAAATTAAATACATTTAAAAACATATTGTATAATCAATTTATCCAAAATCGCCAAATCGAACGGATCCGAAAAATTTGGGCATAACCCGGCCTAAAATTCAATTTCCCAAATTTTCAACACAAACCATACAATTAACATATCCAAATCAATCTTACAGCACATATATACATAATACAACAATTAATTTAGCTTATCACAAGCTAAATCACACTCAATTAATCAAATATATATATTAGGGTTTCTAGAAAATTATACCAACAAAAATCAGTAAAAACGGAGCAAGGAGGGCCGAGGAAGCTTCGTCGGAGGCCGGAGGTGGCTCGCTGGTCGTCGCCCGAGCTCGCCATGGTCGGACGGCGGCAAGACCTGCTGCGGTTGCTGCTCCTGCGCGCAGTCGCTGCAGCGGCTCTGCTTCGGCTGCTGTGCGTGGTTGCTGTGCGCGGCTGCTCGCGGTTGTTGCGGCGGTGGTCGACGGGCGCTGGCGAGGTTGGCCGGAGCGGGGAGGAGCTGGGGAGAAGAGGCGGTGAGGGAGGCTGCGCAGGGTTAGGGTTGCGGGACAGGGAGTCGGGGAACAGGGGCCATGGGAAAAGAAATAGAGGAGAAGGGAGAGAAGAGAGAAAAGGGAAAGAGAGGGGGGTCAGCCGGTCGGGGTTGCGGGATTTTTTTTTTTAATACAAATACACATAAAATAAAATACTAAAAATATCAAAATATTATTGGAAGATTTTATCTAAAATTTATTTAATGAAAATTTATTTCGAACGGATCCGAAGACTTAAAATTAATAAAAAGCTATATAAAGAATTTCGGAAACATTTTCGGAAGAATTTACCAATGAACATAAGAATTTATATTATTTACGAGAATATATTATAAAGCCTCGAAAAATTATTTAAAAGCATATAATAAAATATTTAAGTCAAATTCTAATAAATCGAGAATAATTTCAATAATTTCCGAAATCGGTTTTCCGCAAACCCAAAAAGCATAAAACGAAAGAAAAATTAATTCCAAAAATAAATTCATAAATAAACTTCGAAAATATTTTTAATTTAAAACTTCCCAAAAATATTAACGATTTCCGAAAATGAATAAATTTAAAGTCGGAAATATTTTCTACGGATAAACTTATTAAAATAAATTTAACTATTTAAATAGAAATTCTATAATTTAAGTAATATATTTCGTTAACGAAATATAACTTCAAAACAAAGTCGTAATCACATGACGAAGTTATAATCGAAAACGAATTAAAAATATTAAAAACCAAAATACGAGAAAGAACGGGAATATATATTTTTAACCGAAGGTCGAAATCATAAGAATATAATAAAATCATTGTCGTGAACGAATTTATCTAGAATGGTTCGCAACGACAATGATTAATTACATTCAATTATGAATTCGAAATCATCGATAAATCCGTAAAACGATTCGAAATTAAAATAATTAATTGTTTACATCAAATTATGCTAATAAAATCATTAAACTTAATAAATCTGGATTTTAAAAATACGGGGTATTACATCACTACCCCCTTAAAAAGGAACTTCGTCCCCGAAGTTCGGGAAAACCTAAGTAGTAGAGACTTGACAAAATAATTGAACAAAACATTGACCGCAATAAATAAGTCAAAAGTAAATCCGAAGAAAATTAAAACGACGTTTTCGAAACCGAACGAAAAAAGGTTGAATCAAAACAAGGCATAGGAAGTAAAATAAAAGAAGGAGAATTTATATTTAGTAGATCAAATACAATGGAATTCAAATATAGAAGAATTACAGACTTAAAGTCAAAACAATTTACAAAAATATTATTCTTTAAAATAAGGTCTTACAAAAGAATAACAAAAGTATAGCATGAAGTTCAAATAGAATGAAGGAACAAAAATTCTAAAGTTACACAACTCTAATAACACAACTAATACATAATATGCACATAAAACTTTATACAATGAGTTATCTTTATAACATCATACAAGAAAACAAGGTTAACACCTCGCTCAACAACTCATAAGAGATTCTCATACACACCAACCACACACTTCTAAATCAAGGAGGATTCTTAACCCAAAACACTTTACCAACAAGCTCTCTAATCTACGCTATAACCATGATAGTCTAAACACTTAATTTCGAAAATGCTACTAATATAGCAACTACAACATTCGAGTCCACAATTTTTATTTATCTCCTATCCGTTAATAATTCTCCTCGTAAAAGACAAAACGTAATACACTATCACTCACGAGCAACCAGAAAAGAAAATATGCCTACTTTACGCGGAAGGATCTTCATACATTAATGCTAAAATTACTAACACAAAATACAAAGCGGAAACAACCTGTGATTGAATGATAATCGATGGAAACTAGATATAGACCCATAATGAAAGTTATACTGCATCATTAAATCACTAGGGTAAATTAGGCACCCTACACCCTGATTATAAAAACAAGCACCTCTATCTAAACCTCAACCTTATCATTATCACAATTCTAGATTTCTCCCAATTGAAATGATACATCTACTTAAACATCACTATCAGGGTTCCAAACCTAAATTTCTTACAACTCCAAAAAGTAAAATTACTCAATCAAAATAAGTTACTATTTATGTCACATCACCCCATATCCGGTAAGGTATACCTTAAGGTTTTTTTTTAATCCACTAAACCTGCAAGACTAGGGTAAACCTAGTGGGGTCACTACCCCCTTAAGAGCAGACTAATTACAAAACGATAATAACTACAGCACATAAAATTCAAAGTTAACACAAATCAAGCATGTAAAATAGCAAGTAACCATAGTTAAAGACATAATTACAACAGCAAATCACAAGGTCACTTATACTACCCCATCACACTATCCTCACAAGCTAATCCGGATTTAAAATCCACGTGAAAGAAGGTAAATACGTTTTCAGTTAAAACATTTAGGATCGTGAGAACCGAATCTCTAACCGAAACCCGATTCTCAACAACCAAAAGCTCTGATACCAACTTGTAACACCCCCAAATTTCACTCCTGAAAAAAAATTTTTTTGAAAGAATAAAGCGGAAGCTAGGAGCGAATTTGGGAAATGTTACCGCCACATCTAACACAAGATAAATGTCAACCATCTATCTCATGTTAGATGCAAGGCTAAAACCTGTCAAACAATTAAATCTGAATTTTAAAGCATAACAGCGTTACGAGAAATTAAAAGTCAATTACAAAATCCTTAAAAACTTAAATACAATGCTTGCAACTTCCAAAGGAGAATACAATTAAACAAACAAATCCCGAAGGATGATTATCCGGATCGCCTACTCACTCGAGTCAAGCCTTCCACCCCAAAACAGTATCCGATCTTAAACCTGCACAAGAGGTCTGCTCCCCACCATCAGTGGATCATCACAGGACCCATTCAACCAAGGTAGTATCAGTACGGGTCCAATACTGAGTAAATCCCACTACCCTACCTTATGGAAGAGACGTAAACTATAACATCAAGTGCACATTAAATTATGATACAATACGTTGATACAATATTACGCATACTCAAACCCACATCACAAGTCCGACCATATACATATAATAACATGCGAAACATATGTAATATCTTAAACCGATAAGAGATTCAGATAAACCAACCAAGCATTTATGGACAATGCCGAACCAAACCAATCGGGCATTTTGCCTTGCGGACATTACTTAGGGACATGTCCAGCCCCGAGCATTACTTAGGGACATGCTCAGCCCCGATCGAGTAGACTCATTATTTAAATCTCTGATAAATATAGTCAATTCACACCATAGTCTTTATCAATTCATGTGAGTGCGGGAACCCCACTATTATAGCCGGTGGAACGGTCATGAGGGTCATGCCCTGCCACTATTTTAGCCGGTGGACCGGTCATGAGGGTAACATACCCTGCCACTATTATTCGCCGGTGGACCGGTCTGGCCCCGACTCACATGATGTTTCACTGTAATTACTTCGTATCTTTCCAAGGTCTTATCGTTATTACGTTCGGTTTGTTGAGCACGGAATCCCCCACTATTATAGCCGGTGGACCGGTCATGAGGGTAACATACCCTGCCACTATTATTGCCGGTGGACCGGTCATGTAGGGCACCCCGGCCCTAGCCACTATTATTCGCCGGTGGACCGGTCTGGGTCCGGCTCAACATCTTTCTCTTTAAGTGATTAGTGTCTTAACATATCTTATTTGAAAGAATTTTACCCTTGACATGCATGGCTAACTATATCCACACTTATCCTCCCTGGAGGGCTCGTCCCATATCTCGGGACTCTTGCGCCCCTTATCACGCCTCGATATCCTTTTCCCTTTACACTTACACATAATGAAAGCCAACTCTTAAGGGTGTGGCTTGAAGCCCAACACCTTGTGAAACCACACTCTACCCACTATTCCTCTCTAGGGTTTCCCTTGAAACCCTAATTGGACCTATGTGGCCCAATTTCCTCTTGCCTTACTACCATTAATTCATTTATCGTCAAACACCTCTTCTCTTTTAAGTTCAATCCCAAATCAATCACTACTTTCTCCCAAAACCCTAATCGGGTCCCTTATACCCCTCACACCAACCTACGTATTATTTTTCATCCCAAGTCTCCAAACACTCCACAACTCTCCCCTTAGCTTATTTACACTTTAATACAACTTTTCTCACGTAACGATCATCCTCATGCAAGTTTTATCCAACCCATGCAAACTCTCGAAGTTCCCATGCAAACCCTAGAATTTTCCATGCATAGCTCTCATCCCTTATTCAATTTGGTCAACCTCATACCCCTCTTTAGCAACTCACTTCCCATTTATTTCTTTTTATCCTTTCATATCCATGTCATAATAATAATCACCCTAGCATGCATGTCCTAGAGGGTTAATTCACGCCGCAGCACATCATAATCACCACGTATGGATATCACATTCGTTTCATGAGAAAACACATACCACGTACCTCAACTCCAAGCTGCGCTACGCATAAAACACGTTAGGGATAATCATGTGATACACAACAAGACATGATATATATATACAAGGCACTCAAGGCATACAAGTCACATAACACGTAAGAACCTTAGCCACATCCTTACGAAACACCCATAAGTGGAGGTAAGTAGGAACTTACCTGGATCCGAAGCTAGCTAAGCAAATTGAGAAAGAGGGAGAGCTATCGAAGGCTCAACAATCCACGAGAAAGTTTTCCTAGGTCGCCGATAGAAATCGGAACTAGGTTAGAAACTATTTTATCAATTAATAATTCACATATTCAAATTAAATAAACACAAACGAACAAAAACGATCTTTCTTGGGAAACGCGTCCAAAACTTAGGACTCAAGAGCATAGCTCTATTAAGATTAAGATTAAAATATAAATCAAATGATTTAAAATCGAAGGACAGAAATCAATTTGATAAAAGACACACAGCACAATCAATTTTATAAAACCATCCCCGAAGATTAGGGTTTTACATGCCTAAACTACAAATCGACCAAATCACTTCGATTACCTCAAATTGATAGTTTTAAAACACAATTACACTAATTTTAGATAAATCTAAATAATCAATTTCAACAAAACAATATTCCGATTAATCAATTCAAGACGATCCGTTTTCAAAATTAGGGTTTTAAAGCCTACGACACAACTTGGGTAATTCGAATCAATTAATTCCAATTAAAGGCATTAGAATACAATTAGGATCATTCCAACTATTTCTATAAATTCAATTTTAGAAAAACAAATATATAAATGATCAATTTCATGAGTTCACTTGAAATCTAGGGTTTTAGGCCCGAAAATGCAATTCGGTTAAATTCTATTAATTTAATCAAATTGAATGTTTAGAAATGCAATTAGACATATTTTATAACATATCATATAATCAATTGCTCAAAACCAATAAAAGAAATACCCAATTCAGTACAATTAGGGTTTTTGAACCCGGAGCGCAAATCCGATCAATTCTTGCTAAAATATATAAATTGACGGTTCGGAAATGCAATTAAATATATCCTAATATAAATTGAATAGTCAATTGAATAAAACGACCCGGTTACATAATCCAATTTAGACCCGCAAGAGTTTTGACCTAAAAATCCAATTCCGATTAATTATGCACAATTTTCCCAAATCAATACTTCCGATATGAAATTAAATACATTTAAAAACATATTGTATAATCAATTTATCCAAAATCGCCAAATCGAACGGATCCGAAAAATTTGGGCATAACCCGGCCTAAAATTCAATTTCCCAAATTTTCAACACAAACCATACAATTAACATATCCAAATCAATCTTACAGCACATATATACATAATACAACAATTAATTTAGCTTATCACAAGCTAAATCACACTCAATTAATCAAATATATATATTAGGGTTTCTAGAAAATTATACCAACAAAAATCAGTAAAAACGGAGCAAGGAGGGCCGAGGAAGCTTCGTCGGAGGCCGGAGGTGGCTCGCTGGTCGTCGCCCGAGCTCGCCATGGTCGGACGGCGGCAAGACCTGCTGCGGTTGCTGCTCCTGCGCGCAGTCGCTGCAGCGGCTCTGCTTCGGCTGCTGTGCGTGGTTGCTGTGCGCGGCTGCTCGCGGTTGTTGCGGCGGTGGTCGACGGGCGCTGGCGAGGTTGGCCGGAGCGGGGAGGAGCTGGGGAGAAGAGGCGGTGAGGGAGGCTGCGCAGGGTTAGGGTTGCGGGACAGGGAGTCGGGGAACAGGGGCCACGGGAAAAGAAATAGAGGAGAAGGGAGAGAAGAGAGAAAAGGGAAAGAGAGGGGGGTCAGCCGGTCGGGGTTGCGGGATTTTTTTTTAATACAAATACACATAAAATAAAATACTAAAAATATCAAAATATTATTGGAAGATTTTATCTAAAATTTATTTAATGAAAATTTATTTCGAACGGATCCGAAGACTTAAAATTAATAAAAAGCTATATAAAGAATTTCGGAAACATTTTCGGAAGAATTTACCAATGAACATAAGAATTTATATTATTTACGAGAATATATTATAAAGCCTCGAAAAATTATTTAAAAGCATATAATAAAATATTTAAGTCAAATTCTAATAAATCGAGAATAATTTCAATAATTTCCGAAATCGGTTTTCCGCAAACCCAAAAAGCATAAAACGAAAGAAAAATTAATTCCAAAAATAAATTCATAAATAAAATTCGAAAATATTTTTAATTTAAAACTTCCCAAAAATATTAACGATTTCTGAAAATGAATAAATTTAAAGTCGGAAATATTTTCTACGGATAAACTTATTAAAATAAATTTAACTATTTAAATAGAAATTCTATAATTTAAGTAATATATTTCGTTAACGAAATATAACTTCAAAACAAAGTCGTAATCACATGACGAAGTTATAATCGAAAACGAATTAAAAATATTAAAAACCAAAATACGAGAAAGAACGGGAATATATATTTTTAACCGAAGATCGAAATCATAGGAATATAATAAAATCATTGTCGTGAACGAATTTATCTAGAATGGTTCGCAACGACAATGATTAATTACATTCAATTATGAATTCGAAATCATCGATAAATCCGTAAAACGATTCGAAATTAAAATAATTAATTGTTTACATCAAATTATGCTAATAAAATCATTAAACTTAATAAATCTGGATTTTAAAAATACGGGGTATTACACTAATATACTTATTAATAATATTATTATTATCATTATTATTATTACTTTTATTATTGTTATTACTATTATTATTATTATTATTATTATTATTATCATTATTATTATTATCATTATTACCATTATTATTGTCTTATTATTAATGTTCTTATTTTCTTACTAATACTAACATCCCTTTTAAACCCTAACCTATATTATACTTAACTTTGGTCTTATTTTTATAATTATTAGTATTAACATTTTTATTATTATTATTTCTATTATCCTTACTATGGTTCTTATTATTATTGCTTAACCTTACTTGGTTGTACTATTGTTATTATTATTATTATTATTATTATTATTATTATTATTATTACTATTATTAGTATTATTATTATTACTATTATTATTATTGTTATTGTTATTACTATTATACTTAACACATTTGTCACCATTGTTAATAATAATACTATCTTGTATTACCCATGTTACTTAACTCAAGCTAGTAAATATCATTTGGTTGTTAACTAAGAAGAGTACTTGAACCTTATTACCATACCATTTAACATTAACCCTAACCTCATTACTATGACACTAGTATTAACTATTACTATTATTACTACTATCACTGCCTTATTGTTGTAATCAAAAGCATTTGAACCCTTTTATTATTCAAGAATATACAACTATTATCATTATCACCCTTAGGAATAATTACTTGTAATATTGTGACCTTATAATAATATTATTTCGAATATGACACCATTAGTAGACTTAGCCTTAAAAATGCTAGGGTTTCTCTCACTATAAACATTAGTGTCACCAGTATTAGTTTTATTGTTATTATTATCACTATTTTTCTATAGTTAGCATGAACTATAAGAATAGGGCTAACGGGTCTAATAATATAAGTGTAACGATAGGTATTAAAATAAACGTATTTTGACTACTAATATTTAGTATACTAATTCTAAGGTAAAAACCCTAGTTTTTGTATAAAACCCTTTTTAGTAATAAAAACCCTAACCTTAAACTAGAATGAGGATTGATAGTAATTATAAGGGAAACTAATACTTAGCATTTTTTCCTTTTATAGGTAACCCCGACCAAAGCCCTAAGGAGTTAGAGGAGCGTGCTCCAAGCCCAGCGTCGCCTTAGGTAAGGACGAAGCTAATGGCCTTGTGCTATGTGTGACGTGGATGTGTTGAATGTTGTGTATGCCATGCTATGCCATGTATTATATGATTTGTGGATAACTTGTCTTATGTGTAGCGCAGCTTGGAGATTGAGGTATGTTGTATGTGCTTCCGTGACATGAGCATGACATTTATATGTATGATGTTTATGATGTATTATGTTATGGCCCTCTAGGACATGCATGTTAGGGTAAATGGTAATATGAGTTGGGAATATAAGGATGACCGGAAATAAATGAGAAGTGAGACCACTAAGGGGGATATAAGGTTGACCTAAGTACCTCATGATCTATGAGAGAATATTTAAGTGGGAGGAATGTCCGAAATAAATGAGAGTTGGGAACCATGCATGGGAGTCTTTGAGTTTGCATGGTGGTATTCGGGTTGTATGGTGGTATTTATGATTTTATGGAGGTATTAATGTTGTATGATGGTATTAATGTTCTAGGGCAGTACTAATGGTTCGCATGGTGGTATTCGGGTTGTGTGGTGGTATTTAGGATTTTATGGAAGTATTAATGTTGTATGGTGGTAATTATGATTTTATGGAAGTATTAATGTTGTATGGTGGTAACTATGATTTTATGGAAGTATTAATGTTGTATGGTGGTATTAAGGTTTGTATGGTGGTATAAATGTTCGTATGGGGGTATTAATGATTGCATAGTGGTTTTAATAGCTTATGGTGGTATTAGGGTTTGTATGGTGGTATAAATGTTCGTATGGTGGTATTAATGATTGCATGGTGGTATTAATGGCTATGGTGGTATTTGGGCTGTATGGTGGCATTTTATGATTTTATGGAGGCATTAATGCTTGTATGGTGGTATTAATGATTGCATGGTGGAGTAGGGGGTTGAGAGTGAGAACTCACTTGTATAAAAGATGAGCGGGGGTTTTTAAATGAGAGAAGAGATTTTGGGGTGAAAGAGGGAGGTTACTTATTGAAGAAGTAAAGTGTTAGGGTTTGGTGCAGCCAACTAGGGTTGGCGTGGTCGATTAGGGTTTGAGTGGCCAACTAGGGTTTTGTTGGTCACATGTGAACTTGGGAGATAAAGAAGTACATTGGGGAATTTCCTAATAAAGAATGAGGTACGAAATAGAGAATAAAGTAACGTTTGGGTAAGTAAGAAAGAGTTGGGCCACATAGGTCCGATTTGGGTATCCGAGGAGGGACCCTAGAGGGATGAGAATATAAGGAGTCGATATCATATGTTTTTGGGGTGGCCTATCTTCCTTGGAGATTGTACCTTACTATATACCACTATGCCTAAGTCTACGGGGGATGGATGTCGGGTGTGAGAAGAGGTACGAGTCTCAAACTATGGGACGGTTCCTCTGGAGAGGAAAGAGGTAGAGTATCAACCGCATGCATGTCAAGGGTGGATTGATATCTAATAAAACACAGATAAGACACTAATCATGTAAAGTGAAAGATTGTTGAGCCGAGCCCAGACCGGTCCACCGACAAATAATAGTGGCCAGGAGCCGGGGTACCCTGGAGACCGATCCACCGGCAAATAATAGTGGTCAGGAGCATTCTGCCCTGAGTGTATACTTTCCGGTCCACCGGCTATAATAGTGGGGGATTTCGTGCTCGACAAACCAAAGTAAGTAAGTTAAACCATGAGAAATATACTAAGTACTTACAGCGGAACATCATGTGAGTCGGGCCCAGACCGGTCCACCGGCAAATAATAGTGGCTAGGAACATTTTGCCCTGGAGACCGGTCCACCGGCAAATAATAGTGGTCAGGAGCGTTCTGCCCTGAGTGTATACTTTTCGGTCCACCGGCTATAATAGTGGGGTTCCCGCACTCACATGGATTATTAAAGAATATGTGTGAAATTGACATATTATTATTAACGAAGATAAAGAATAAGTCACCGGAAAGTGCTCAGGCCTTATCTTGCGTGTTATCGCATGTTACTGATATGATTGTGCTATGTGTACTATGTGGTATGATTGTATGCTTGGCCTTAGCGCACCTGCGCCCTTACTCAGTATTGGACCCGTACTGATACTATATTGATTGAATGGGTCCTGTGATGATCCACCAATGGTGGGGAGCAGACCTCCTATGCAGGTTTGATCAGTTACTATTTTGGGGTGGAAGGCTTGACTTGAGTGAGTAGGCGATCCGGATACTGATCCTTTTTGGGGATTGTTTTGTTAGCTATATTTTGTATTACGTTTCCCGTTTTTAAGGAAAGAGAAAGTATTATGGGGTTGTAATCCTGAATCGTATTCAAACTTCTGTTTGACTTATATCTTATTTATGATTTATGCTAAATGTCGTCTTGCATTTTATGATACTTCGTACTTATTGATGATCGGTTTTAGCCTTAGCACTTAGTGCCGGAACGGTAGGAATGAACCGGTCTGGTACTAAGTGTGGCGGTAATACCCCCAGTTTACGGTTTTAATTCTTTCACTTCCGCTAAACCTTTTGATTTAAACGAAATTTTTCAGTAGTAAATTTGGGGGTGTTACAATAATAATAATAAAAGGAAAAATAAATCTTAAGACAAACAAACAAAAAATTGTAGTAATTACATAAAATTGCAATATTCCATCTATAATTGTAATATTCTAATATTATTATGCAGGATCACAAAATTCTACTATACTTTTATTACTTTAAGATTCTACCCAATGTTGGGGATTGTTTGTTAACTTTTGAATTGTAGAATTGTCATATTTGAATCAAAAGTTGAAGTACTACTACATTCATATAAAAAAGTAGATCATTTTATCACCAAAATTTTATACCAGAAAAGAAAGTCAATTTGGAAAAATCAAAACCTACTTTTTTTTACGCTCGCATTTTTTTCCCATTATTTAATGCATTAAATGAATTAGTGCTTTTTCTATATAAAAAAAGTCATTATATCAATCTACACACTTTTTAATAAATTAATAAAAATAATTTTAAAATTATATTTACATCTTTTATTAAAAAATAATAAAATATTTAATGTATAGATAATGAAAAAAAAGAGTGAGGATAATGATGTTAAATAGATTATTAATTTTTTAAAATAATTTTTTAATGCAAAAATTTAGTGATATAAATACTTTTTTTTAATGTGAAGAAAATATATTTTATTGAACGGTGTAAATGTAATTTCAGCAACATATATATTATTTTTCAAAGAAATATATTAATTATTAAAAAACAATTTTTTTTTCGGATGGAGTATGATCTGTGTAAGTATATGATTAAAGAAACAAAAATGAGGAGGGGGTCAAATTTTGTCCAGGATAATCAAGCCGAAGAGTGGGTGCGTGCCATTCTATAAAGCTCTCCGAGAGAAGGAAAGCGACTGATAGGGTATCGATGGACTGAGAATCCAGATGAGCATCAGGAGAGGGTAAAGAGTGCCGGGGAAGCCTTTGCTGGAAAGTTGATTTGAATTTGATTCCTAAGCCATTTTTGTTCTTTCAGAATCATACCGAATATTTCTTTGCTTTGGTTTACATGGTAAGAATTTGCTTACTGCCGGTCGTACACTTTTGTGTGTGTGTGTTTTATTATTATTATTATTATTATTATTATTAACTAGGAAAACCACTTGATATGAATCTTACAACTTTTAAAATAATAAAACTTGAGTGTTGTGTATAGTTCAAAATTAGGTCAGGTGGGTTGGATTTGGGTCATATTATAACCGATCAGATTATTTTTGGATTGAGTTGTTTACTTTTCTTTATGAATTAATTGTAAATTGGGTTGGGTTATTTTAAATCAATTGTTTGGAATCAGGTTGCGTTTGGATTGTTGTATATCTGAGTTGTATTAAATTAATTTATTGAATAATGTCAGATTTGAGTTGAGCTAGTTCGAGTTTTGATTTGATTGAGGTCAGGTGAGCTTGTAAGGGTCGAGTCAAGTTTGGGCCGAATAAACTTGTATTCAAGTGATTTTATATTTGAGTTAATTTGATAAGTTAGGTTTGTTTTAACTTAACGAATTGGGTTTTTTTAGATTTTGATAGATCGGATTGGGTTTGGATAGAACTAATTCTAGATCAAATCATTTTAAATTTGAATTAAATTGAACATTAAACACTAAAATTAATTTCGTAAGGAAGTATTAAATTCAACTTCATATAAGTACGTGATTCATAATATATTATTAATTACTATTTATTTAGCATTTTGACTTTTTAATATTGTATTTTTATATAGAAAAATTATTAAAATTAAAATATTGTCTGTGAATAATTATGTTTACAATAAAAAAAATTATATAACAATATATTTAAAAAAAATTCAATAAATAATAAGACATATATATATATATATATTTTTTTTCTTATCAATTAATATCAGATATAATTTTACTAGACTGATGGTAAGTCGGGTTAATAATAAATCAGATTAATAATAAAATATATTGATAGTGTATTGAGTTACGGATTAAATTTAGATTGGATTAAATTATTTATATATTTAGACCAACGTCAAATTAAATTAATTTTATATAAAATTTGAATCGAATCATATTTATAATTTTTTAAAATTATAGCGAATTAGTTCGTTTGATTTTGACTCGAGTGTTGTGCTGCCTGACGGAGAGATACAGGGAAATGTATAATAGATGATACTTTTACCAAAAACACAGCTGGAGCTTTATTATTTTTTTGACCAGGTGCCGCCTTTCTTTCCAGAAACAGCAACTCTTTTTACCCTTCAGTGGCCTACTATAATAATTAGTTACATACCTAGGTTACTAACATCGTTAGTTTGAATTTGGATATAAAAAAATAGTAATTAGTTATAATATAACATTGATTTTTATAAATAATAGTATTAGATATATTCTACATATAGTAATTAATTAAGATAGTATTTTTCATGAATATCCTGCAAAGAATACTCCACTCTCTTGCTCTGATGTACGGAAATATCCTAAAAATATTTTTTTAAAGAAAATTTTCGGTATCAAAATTGATATTAAAATTATTTAATTAATTTTTTATTAAAAAATTATTAATGATTAATTTACTTAATATAGATAGTAATTTGAGAAATTTTTTTAAAAAAATTCTCTTAATTTTAATAAATTTAATCTATTTTTAAAAAAATATATATATATAATGTATATATATATATATAATTAATTTTTTTACATTTTCTATCGTTCCTATTTTTTATTTTATTTTTTTAAAATAATATTTTTATATATTTTTTTATTTCCATTTATCTGTTCCCTTGTTAGGGATTTCAACTCCATCAATCCTAGCTAGGGAGGGTAGAATAGACTGGGGGAAGTGGCAGAAGGAGATGAGAGAGAATAAGAAACTCTCGTCTTATTGCGCATGGAGAAAGTGAAGGTGTCGTAAATGCTTGCGCCATTGTTGTCTGTAAGGAGGAAGTGTGAAAATATGGTCTTTTCATGGAGATAAAAGGAATTTATTCATTCCTTATTTTAATCCTATGTTCCATTATCTAACATATTCCTTTTTATTCAAAACTTCCATTAACAAACATTAGATATAAAAAAACCCATCCCTCCTATTTCCACTCTCACCATCCAACTCTCTGTTACCAAATAATGGGCCGCTGCCTAATGGCGGTCGGAGGCGAGCTCTACAGGTTCGCCGTCAAAGAGAGATGGTTTTTCAAAAGCTAACGTCTGCGCAGAGCAGAGAGTAGCAGTGGACCAGTGGCGGCGGCTAAAAATAACAAGTGACGTGAGTTGAGGACCCACACAATCACCATCAGGCCTCGTGCTTTTTTAATGCAGTACGGCGTTCGAACGTATTCAATGTGGATAACTTTCGCGGCGTGCTAATGTACGAAGAGCCGCCTGATATGATTACTACTGGGACCATCTAAAGTGTCAGTCTGTCTATGATATATTATTGCTTCAGGTAAGTTTTAATTATTTGTTTTACATATTTTTTTAATTTTATTATTTATATTATCTATTATATTATTATTTTATAAATATATATTATTATGTTTTATTTAACTATTCTATATTATTATCCCTATATCCTTTAATAATACTCATCCAACGCCAAAATTAATATTGCTAGTATTATTTAATGTCATTGTTTACTAATATTAATTATTAATTACTAATAATAACATAAATAGTAATTACTATAAATTATTAGTCGATATCAATATTAATTATTATTATCATTATTGATGTCAACTATTATTTATTATTATCATTTAATATATCTTATTCAAATTAAATTTGTAAACAAATAAAACAATGTCCAAGAATTTTAATATACAAAAATTCATTTCAAATATGATGCATCACCCATCATCATCGTTGTTTTCAAATATAACTAAAATATGTCTACCAAAATATTATTATTATTTCAAATACATTATTATTTTATACTATATCAATTTTAAATGAGAAAATAAACAAAGCTACGCTCTCACACAATTACAATACTAAAATAATATATGGAGCATTTCATGAAGTACGTCGAGGTATTTTTTTTTATCTCCACATTAATGCTTTTCAATATCATAATAAAAATATCCAATTCAATTAATGTGTACTAACCAACTTTATCTAACTTAAATATTTTTTTATTTATACTTTTCTTTTGTGAAAATTTTTGGTTTATAACTTAATAAAAATATTAATTTTTGAAGTTCAACTAATAATATTATTAATTTCAATAATTAATGTTGAAATCCAATTTAATAATAAAATTAATTTTCATATTAAATTTAATAAAAGAATAAGTTTTTTTTTAAAACTTAATATAAAATGTAATTTTTAACTCTTAAAAATGAAAAATGCGTCATAAATATTAATTTCTTAAAATTAACACTTACATTATATTACAAATTAATATTATTATTAATATTAGATTCAATGTTAATAGTATTATTCATTAATTAAAAATTAATATTTTATACTTGGTAATAATATTTCATTAATTAAAAAATATTTTGATTTTGAAATGTACTAAAATTTCCAAAATACCTTTATTGGCTATTTTTTTTGTGTGTCCCCCTATGAATTTGTGTACACTAAAATTCCTATTATACATTTATCCTATAAACAACTTCTTTCACAAACAATTTTTTTCCTTTATAAAAGTAGAATTTCAAACCCCACTAATTTACGTATACTTCTCCAATTGAAGTTTCATAACAAATAAGTCATCCATATTTTCAACTTCAAGTTCCTTAAGTATTCGTACTGAGTAACTTTTCTGATAGTGTTGCCAAACTTATGATTTTGTGTAACGAAGGTTACCTAAGTTGTTTATATTTTAAGTATTAGACATGCAACTATTTTGCATGGGCTACATCAACCCATCTAACATAATCAACAATCTCCGGGAGTCTAACCCCAATTGAATAATGTCAACGAATATGTCGTGCAATTTGTTGAAAGTTTGAAGGTTGATGTTTGTAAACTAAAATAAGAAGTGAAGGAATTGAAGACAATTACAACTTGGGGGATTGCTATAAGTATCATTATATTTCTTTTAATAATCATTCTTTTTACAAAGATGTAATCAAAGTTATGAGAGTGTTTTAAATAGAATTGTTTTAATAAAATTACAAAGTTTTTATTAATTAAAGTACAACGATAATTAACCATGATATAACTATTTCTTGAAATATAACACTATTAGAAAGAAGAAATATAACATGAAATACAATTTATAACACAGAAAAATACGACATTAATATGAAAATTAACACACAACTTGTCACAACCCAAAATTTTCTACAGAAAAATTTATTTAACAGAAATATAATATTAAAATGATGGGTGTTACAACCACATCCAATATAGAAAAAGTTACTCTTTATATTCATGTTAGGTGTAAGGGTAAAAAGATTAACTCATAATTAGAGATTAGGTGTAGGAAATACTTAATCTCAGGTTACAATATTCCAAAATAGATGTGATAAATATAAGAGAAATAAAAGTACATATATACAATAAGTGAAATAAGAGTTTAGGAGAAGTGTCAGGATGATTACAACCCTACTCTCACAACCCCAAACATCTCTCTACCACATGCATCATGTTAAAGCATTGATAAAAAAAAAATGCATGCAAAAAGGCAGCATATGCTCATGGAAATGAGTAGGTATCCATAACATGGACACGTCATTACTTGTGGATAGAGTAACACAATTACTTCAATAGACAAAGCATGACACACTTAACACACATACAACATGGTGATCTTATAAGGATATGCGTATGGTAATAATAATGACAACATGCGATACTGAGTAACATGGTTATTCTAGAAACACAGCGTGCCATGCAGGGATCATGGTACACTTAAAGCAAAGCATGTAATAATTCAAGATGCAATCACATTCATAACATAAAATAAAACTTAGAGTGTGAGTTATATTATTATCTTTACTTAGATGTCATATAACTGGATTCTTATTCATACTGAGTACTCGAAGTGACTAACATCACAAAGCTCATTCTAAGACAATACACTTGTGGGGACCACAAAACTAAATATCTGATCCTTAAATATGTGTACCACCTATAGTCTGGTGGAATTGATTGGTATAGAGTAGTAGATATAGGGTCACTCTAGTTCTGTTAAAACTATAAATAATGACATATAGCTCCTTCTAGGACATGGTCAATTTTGGGGACTGCTATTATTTCTAGTGGATTGGGTAAATTTTCTCATCCCTAACTTATCTGATCTTTTGCTTTGATATTAATATTTTATTTAATAGATATCATCTGAACACTTAATACTAAGGGTTTAAAAAATGCTTAACACTTATCATCTTTATTACCCATTCATCACTTATGTAAATTCATTCTAACAATTGTGTTCTTAACATGAAATTAGACTTACACTAAGGTCGATTAACGTAAACTCCACATAAAATAACTAATAAAATATCATAGGCACACTTAACCATAACTTAAAATAACGTAAGCTAATCAAACAAGCCACTTAACTCAATGGTTTCATCTAAAGAAGCCCTTAAGTTTATCCTGAATCCAAACATGACCTAATAATATTATATTAAAAGTGAATAGACTAAAATTTTCTTATTAATCCTAAATCTTTACTTAAGCCATTTAACCACCAATTAAACTCATTATCTTACCAAACTCAAGAAAATACTCAAATACTTCATAGTAAACACAATTAATCTAATGAAAATTAAACTCAAAATTAAGTACATAAAATAATAACTTTATCTTTAATGTGTTTTATGCTCATTTTAAGCCTTTGTGTCATAAAACATTAACTTGTACTAAACATAACTAATCAAATTAGTTCAATTATTAAACTTAACTCATTTTCTTATCATAACACTCATTTTATTCCCAAATTTTAAGAATTAATATTTAATGATCAAAATTCCCTTATTCATATCAAATCACCTTAAAACTTCTTTCATAATTAATTCCATACAACTCAAGTGATCCAAAATTCACAAATAAGCTTTTATACCCTAATATATATGTAACCAAATGCTCAAGAAAAATTTAAGCTAATAAAACTCTCATGAAATAATAAAGGCTCAAAATACACTCTAAGCTAACTTATCCATTTTCCACCAAATCTTACGATAATAAAAAATACATGCTACAAAATGAAAGCATACTTATAAACATGCAAAGTGAAAATTAAAAACAACATAACCCCTATGAAATTATAGGTTTGAATATAAACAAGGGAGAGATCTAGGAATTTCTATTAAACATGAAAAAGAACATGTTCAAAACCACATAAAATCATACGACATTAAGTCATGATTATTTTTAACATAATATAATCATGTATTCATGGTATTAATTTAATACCACAAAAGGCATATAAATCTTATAACAATATAATCATCATATTACCTAACTAGCTAAACCTCCAAGCAATCAAATATTCCTTAACCTTCACCTTTTCCTCTAAAGTTGATCACTGTCAAAAAAATAATTTCTATAAATAGGAAAATAATGAAATTAGCAAGTGAAAAGTAAAGGAGAAGAGTAAGGATTATGAAGTATAATTCAAGTTAGAATTAGTGGTAGTTATAATAACTAATCACCACCAAACCACACAAAATTACCCACAACACTGCCATGAAAAAGCTAAGAAAAGAGGATGAAATAAAGGTTAGGTTATGGTGATTAAATGTAGAAAAAAATATATAAGTGAAAAAGGGAGCTGAATGTCTAATTGGAAAAAATGTAACAACAAGCTACATGTAAGGTGGGAAAAATGTAGCCAACATAAGATATATAAGGCAAAATGCACACGAATAACCCCCCCCCAAAAAAGAAGAGAAAGATCTAGTTGCATCAAGTTAAAGAGGGGAGTTATAGGTTTTGAAGGGTAAGTAAAAATTAAGGAAAAAACTAATGAAAAAGGGTACCACAACAATTGAAAAAACCAATAGCGAAGGAGAGAAAGGGCAATCAAGACTTGCGGAATTTTTTTGTGTGCAAGTTTTGCATGAGCTAAGAAGGTAGTGTGAAATTGTTGTTGGGGATGTTGAGAGGGTGTGAAGGGTTTTTTGGGTCAACACAACCTAGAGTGAATAGAAGGAGTAGGGTTGAAGATGGAGTGTAAATTCTTGAGTGAAAGTGTAATTGAATGTGAAAGATTAGGAGACTTTTGGGGCATAGTTAAGATCTAACAAGGTTAGGCAACTAGGAAAATAAATTTTTGTTGGAAGTATGATACGTGTGCCAAGTGAGAAGGAAGAAGGGCATGGGTGGTCTTTTCACATTTATTTTTGAAATTATAATGTATAAAGGGAGTTAATTAGGGATTTATTGGAAAAAAATATCAAATAAATTCTAAAAATTATAAAAATTTACAAAAGGGTGTATAAAAATTTAAGAACCCAAATATATAAAAATACTAGGTATGAAAGTTTTTTTTAAAGCATATGCTTTGGAAAGTATACGAAATGAATAAAGAAAGGTCCAAATGAGTACGAGTTGATGCAGAAACTTTTTAGAAAATCAAACATGTAAAAATATTTGATCTCAAAATTTATTTGGAGCCAAAATATATTAGAACACAAACTATGATGGAATAGAATGAGTTGGTAAGCTTAGGAATACTTTTAAGATGAGTTACAATGTAATATCCCATTTTTGAAAACTTGAATTATTCATAATTTATTTTAATTAAAATAAAATTATCTTATTTTATATATTTATTAAATCCTTTGATGAAATAGAAACCTATGTTTTATTTTTTGAAATGTTTCACTTTCATTTCTTAACCCTTTCTCACAAGTTTTTTATATGAGATCTTTTAAGTCACTTCAGGATATCATACTCCATCCATATTATTATGATTCTTTCATTTTTGAAATCTTTGGATTTTTTTTTCTTCTGAATCTCTTAGTTTGTTTCCAAATTCTGATAAGTGATCTCCACCAAAAAGTAGTATTCATGTTTCGTTCAACCTTTTTCTATTTTGTTAAGCCTGAAACAACCCTTTTAGATATACAGAATTTACTAACTTTAGGGAATTTAATATTTCAGTATTAATAATCTAGAAATGTTTTGGAAGTTATAGGTTATTATTTTTATAATTTTTGGAATTTATTTTATTATTTTGAGCATAATTTATTACCGAAAATCCCATTTCAACTCTTTGATGTAATTTAACTTCATGGGAGTCCATCCTAGCCTTCCATGTGTCAAAAAAGGACAAATTAATGGCCATGATGAGCCCAAGCCCATAAGAAACCCCAAACCACACACAAAAAATATCTTTACTTTGTTTTTTTACCATTATACCCTTATATAACTAATTAAGTTAATTAAAATATCTTCTGACCTGCTCATTTGATCTTACCATGTTCTAATGTAATCATAAACCCTAGGAACTCTCTTTTTTATCTCCTCTTGGCTGAATCCACCACTACCATCATTGGTTCCCCTTGCACCACCAACAGACACTAACTAAAGCCACAAGTTTTCTTCTTCTTCTTCTCTTCTTCTTCCCTTTGGTTCACCACTTTTCTCTCTTCTTTCCTCTCCATTTACCGTGGCTTCTCCTACCATTTTCTCATCATGTTTGAATCTTAATATTGATTATAAACTTTGAATATAATTTCACCTTTCATTCATATTTGATTCTATCTTCTTTATTTTTTTATATGTTGTTTCTCTCTAATCTTTTCCTTAATTTTCTAGGTTTCATGAAGGATTTATGGAATAATTTATTTGGTCCTTAATAATATACTTTCTATTAATAATTAGGATCATAAGATTAGGTAAAACACAAAAAGACTATGAGTAGATGGAATTTGTGGTGTTTAGCATGTTTGATTGTGTTTATTTGGGGTTATGCCATGTTTGGGATTTTCAGCCCTTTGGTGTGATTTTGATCCATTGTGATTTTTCTTGATCTGATTATAACATTTTATAGGTTGTATTTAGTAGATGATTTTTCATATATATCATGATTTAATTTGTGAATGTTATGATGCTTTATTTTTTTGTTGAAAGTTTCAAAGGTTTAGATGTTATTTGTGTTCTTGATTTTATTCACTGTATTCTTGGATAATTATGCCATAATTATCTTAATTAGGATTTAATTAGTGATTAATCATGTTTTCATGATAAGTAATCATAATATGACATAAATATCCTTAAAAGGCTTTTAGTTCGTATTAGAGGTTGGTCACAATATTGATCTTTCACTTTTTGACTCTCATAAATAGTAACTCAGAATAAATTGTGAATCTTAGTAAATAGTAATGTACGGTAATAAAATATTTTTTCATGCCTTTTATTTTTAAGCTTCTCAGTATCAAATGAGATTGATATCAATTAATGAATAGTAATTTTACAAGAGTGATAACTTTTTTCAAATTTGACATGGGACATTATTTTGAAATGGTTAAGCTATTTATATATGTATTTTTCTTTAATTTTGGACCTAGTCATAGAAAGTGAGTTTTAGAATTTTCTCCCCTATTTTTGAGGAATCTGAACCTTTGGATATGGTTTTAGGTCCTCAAAGTGTGTTTTGATCAATAATTGACTAAAGAGATGAATAATGAGTTAGGATAGACTTTATGGCATTGTTGACCTAAGTTTGACTTTCAGTTTGTTTTTAAAAACTCTTACTTGGTAAGAGATAGACTGATTTTACTTTCTAAAAAGTATTTCTCATGGCATTTGGCCTTTAATTTTTTTTAAATGCTTATGGATCTTTTGATTCCGGTGATTCTTTAAATCATTAGTTTTTTTTTTGTTTGAGGTGATCCTTGATCATTATTAAGGGTTTTGTATTTACCTTATGTGATATGTGAATCATGTACTCTTTGAACTTACCTTTATAGATACACTTTATATTAACATTTAAAAACACAATCCTCTAGGCCTTCATTTTACATTCTTGTAAAATGATAGGGGCCACTAGTCGTATAGTAGCTTGGTGCTTTTTATACTCTATATGACCTTGTAATTTAATAGGAGGTATGTATACTTAAGGATTATGATACTATTGAGGATACTTCCTTTGTCGGAATCTATTAGTAATGGATATGAAGCTTGACCTATGGTGTCATTTATAGTTTAAGGCTAGGTAGATGTTGGAGTCATTGTACAAACTCCTCAGAGTATCACCTTCATTTTTCACCTATGGTGGTAGGACTAGATGTCTAGGCTTGTACTTTGGAGTTCATGTTCGTACACCTATGGTCATATGAATTTTTTTTATCACCTTCATTTTTCAACCCTATAAAATTTCATTTAAAAGGACTAATTTAGAAGCAAACATAAGAAATGGGGATGTTACTGTTACATCCAATATAAGATAGATTCCCATTATCTATCTTATGCTAGGTACAATAATAAAAACTTAAAACATCAACTAAACAAAAATAAAACTAAATCATCACTGATAAAGTTGATAGAATACATGTAAAGTCATCACCGATAAGCTTAACGAAAAACCTAGATTAAAACCTTATATTTTAAAATCTTAACCAAATAATAAAGTTAAAAGGACCACTTATAACACTAAATAAAATAATTACAATACAACACTTGAAATTTCCAAAACATCGAATTACAAATATTAAAGTCTTTAGGGGACCAAAACGTCAAGTAGCCCTAACACTCAGCCCATGTCAATATTCATAGCTAAATCAAACCTAATGTACTTGCACATAGACATATAAACAAGAATAGTATCAGTATAATTGTGTATTGAGTAAGCAACCCAACTCATAGAAATATTATTCATATATTTAACAATTCATCATGGTATAGGGAATGTGAAACATTGGTGAACATGCAATAATGTAAAAAAACATTGATAACATGCTCTCATATTATCAAATATAAGGCATACTAGGTAAAGAATGTAGAACTTATT
The DNA here is from genome assembly GCA_030549775.1 of Tamarix chinensis. Lineage (NCBI taxonomy): Eukaryota > Viridiplantae > Streptophyta > Magnoliopsida > Caryophyllales > Tamaricaceae > Tamarix > Tamarix chinensis. The sequence goes on along the minus strand of CM060173.1, from coordinate 81,347,442 downwards.
ATCATATAGATCATGAAAAATAGAAGAACCATCTAGGTAGAATAGCAAGATCAATAGGAGAATATATAAATCATAATTTCATTGGATAATAGAATAATCATGCGATCGTAAGAGAAGATGGTTACACTCACTTACATACAACTATTCGCACTAAGCATAATGCTCATTACTATTCCTACTATTCACTTATTTTCATATAAACCTTTCACTTAAGTTCTTGTAGCTACTTCTTAATCAATTCCACTAAAAGATAATATGTCCTATATTCCATTTCACATTCTTACTCACTTTTTATATATATGATATTATAATCCACTTTTCCACGTATTCCTTATATTTAAAATGATATTGTAGTTCACTTATATAATCATTTCCACTTAAACATCTATATGTATAACACCCCTAAACATATGTTTCTTCCCATCCACATTAAACACTCTCTTGAGTTGTTGTAAGGCCCACAAGATAGGTTTTAGAGTGGTTAATTATTGTGCAACAAACATCACAAAATCCCAAGGGAATCACTATGCAATCATTTCAGTAATTCTCTTAGCTCACAATCTTAGATTATAAATGAGATGAGTTGAACTGTTTTGGGTTTATGTTCAACTCATTTAATAAATAAGTCAAAAAATAAGGCTCAATTTCAAATTATTTAACTAAACAAATGAGCTAAATTGAGCTTTTAACAATAGTCAATCCTGCTAATTTACAACCTTGACTATGCACACTTTAAAAATTAACCTAATCAGAGGGAGTGTAGGTGAATTGGGATAAATATTTTAAAATGCTAAATATTAGTCAAACTTGGGTGAATGTTGTTTTAATCTTATTTGTATTGAGGTGAATGGAGGTTAAAAAAAATATACTCTTTTGTTAAATATAAAACTCTCTTGGTAGTTTTGTCTGATCGTGTATACTTTTTATTTAATTTTTCCCCTTATCATCCATCACTCCAAAATATGGGGTTAACAAATATGTGGTTAATGGGGTGAATAGAGGTGAAACTTTTCACCTCAGATAACCCTAAATACCCCTTAAAATAAGTTCTCATATATAGTGAACAGATTCATTCATCCTAATTCACCCCACACCCACTAGGCACTTATGTTTGAATGGGTGACTAGGTGTAAATAGTTCATCACAAACACATGTAAAGCACCTATTTTTGTTTGTTTTTTTGGGCCATTTTTTGAGCCATGTGAGGTTCATCCAACAAGGGTAAGTTATGTGTCTTCTGTGGTGGCTGAATGAGTCTTTTGGGAGGTTTGAGTAATGTTGGAAAGTTAGGTGGTGATGGTGGTGGTGGATAATAGATTGTGGTCTTAGTTGTTAAGTGAAAAGTTTGGTTTGAATTTTCTTAGATTATTTGCAGTGTTGGGTAGACTTCACTAGCTTAGAAAGCTAGTCGATTACACAGTTTTAGGATCGAACATCCTCACCTGCATCTATATCTCCACATCAAGGACACTAAGGAAACAACAAACTTGATGCTCATTAGCGTTGCCTTGGTTACTATACTCTTAAATCTATGTTATCTTAGGAAACAACTCAAACATATGATAATCAAATATAGGGGTGGGCCTATCGGCTACAACCTTAGCATATTCTCTCAAATGACGGGCTCAATATTAGTTCCATTCATCATCAAGGCATAGTGCCATTGAAGTGTTTTCCTTCCATGTGAATTACAACCAGCTTAACCTTAGCATCTACTATAGTGTTATCAAGTGCGAAAAATTGATTACACCTATAAATCCATTTCTTCACATTTTTCTCACTAAGTCTAGGAAAATCTATGTTAGTCAAGGATGTAAAAAATGATGAGTTATAGGTTGAATTACCTCTATTTTCACTCCACCACTTGAATTTACTCTCATTTTCTCATGCTTATCACTAACTACTAAGTCCATAATCATATTTCTTAGGCTAACAATGAAGTCTTCTAACTTGTTTGGTTTTTTATTACACTTATATATGTCTCTTCCACCTCCCTAATTGTAATTTGCTCTTGGGAAACATTCACCCTTTTTGTGGTCCCTGAACTTAGCTTTGATATCGGTGATGTAGCCTAGAAATTCTAAGGAATTTAAAGCCACTACTACTCAATTGAATCAAATTTTGAGAAATATCATTTGATAGTAGTGATGCCAAATCGAAAGATGCTTAATGAAGAGGGAAAAAGGTAGTATAGTGGATGATGTAGTTGGGTATTTTATTCATGATATCTTCTCAATGTCCAATATTTTTAGCAATAAAAAAATGGAAAAAAAATGAACTAATGCTTGTCACATGGCTAACTACTGCTGACATTAATAACAAATTGGCACAAGCCACCTTTGGTGGTCGGGCCTCCTGCCGAGAAACTAAGGAAGGCTACAACCATTTAGGATATTAAATATTAATATATTTATCTTTCCTTATTTGATGTTATCAAGCTATTTAATTTAATTAACTAATTTTATGAAGATATTGTTAGGTAATTAATATCTTATACGATTAGGAAAATTTGATCATTAGCTTTCTGAAGGGCTAAGGCCAATAGATTGTAATTAGTACAAATAAGGATCTTCATTAATGAGAAATCTATGCGTTTAATTCTTTGTTCTCCATTAATTCTCCCTACTCCCTCTAGTTCTCCCTTTCTTGTTGACCTCTTCTTATTCCCTTTTACTCTTCTACTTCAATTCTCCTATAATCCCCTCATTCAACTACCTCCCCTAACCTCTTTCTTAATTAATTAGGTATGGCTCATAATAGATTGATTCATAAGAATAACTACTTGAATATACATTCTAGAGTGCATAGGAATTCTCAAATCTAAGAAAAAGCCCAAACTATGGAATATAATCAAGCTAATAATCAAGAAAATGGCCCAAAACATACCAAATTAGTATCAGAGCCCTATTTTGTGGTTGCTCAATAGGAAATTAGTCAAGCTTTAGGTGAAATAATCAAGGTATTTTGAAAATATTGGGATGATTGGAAAAGGTTATTTGAAGAAATAAGGTCTCTAATTAGAGACCCATAGCTACCAGAGATGAAGATGGAGCAAGCAACATTGCTAGGAACCACCACCATCATCACCTCATTTTCTAGACCACCATAAGTGACCTGCAAAGTAATTGGTAGAATCATCAACTTTTTCTTGGTTATGCCTTTCCACACCTAGCCACTATAACCACTATCCACCACCCCTCCTATAGATATTCTCTTTTTTTAGAAAGAGTATAACATGCAAGAGGTAAAAAAAAGTTCTATTTTTCACCTTCTATAGATGTAATTATATTCTCATACTCATGTCAACCAAGTCCATTTTAGCATTGATACCATCCTTTGTCCTTTTTTTATAACACATTCAGGAATGTGCCAATTAGACAACCATATACATTTTTATCGATATGCATCACATCAATGCAATATCATACATGAATCATGCTTACAAGGACTGATGGAGGAAAATATATTTCAAGCTATAATAATATAGTCACAATCTCACTCTACAATTTTTCCAACGTTGTAGGGTTAATAACATTACTACATTGTTCCTTAAAAAAGAAACAAAATCTTGTGATGACACTCCAAACCCGATTTGGTAAGATAAAACATATAAAAATTATTAGCAAGTCTTGAATGAGAATATGATGATCATGATATTTTATACCTAGTAAAGTAAAATCTTTTATCGAAACAAGTTTCTTGACGTTTGATGAATATCCTTCGAAAACCTTCATTCCATGAAAGTACTCACAGAAAGAGATATTCTCTTTTTTGGAAAGAGTATAACATGCAAGAGGTAAAAAAGTTATATTTCCCACCTTCTATGCATGTAATTATGTTCTTATATCCATGTTAACCAAGTCCATTCGAGCATTGATGTCATCTTTTGTCCTTTTTTTTAACACATTCAAAAGTATGCTAACTAAACAACCATATACATTTTTCTCGATATACATCACATTAATACAATGTTGTATGTGCAAGTTCTTCTAATATGGAAGGTCAAAGAAGATTAACATCTTCTTCCACCTAGTTGAAGGGATTATTTTCTTATTGTTTTTTTTTGATTGATATATTCAAGTCTTTTACTTTATCAAATACTTGAAATCCTATGAGAGGATTTAGAAATCTTACCTCTTCAACTTTTTCATTAAAATATTTTCTTTGTCTATAATAATGATGATTCATAGGTAAAAATATACGATATATAAGATAAACAACCTTCCTACTCTTCATTACCTAGAAAAAAAGTTTGTGTTATCTTTACAAATAGGACATGCAGAGTGTTTGTGCACATTATAATCGGAAAAATTACCATGAATAGGCAAATCATTTATGGTATAAAATATCATCGTTCTCAAGTGAAAAGACTCTTGGCTCTGTGCATCAATTACTTCAACTCTGTGATTCCACAAGTACTTTAAATCTTCAATAAGGGGAGCTAAATAACCATCATATCATTACCCTGTTGATTTGGGCAAGATATAAGTAAGAATAGCATCATCCATTTCCTCTTCATGCATAGTGATAGGGGACGATTGTAGGTCACTAGAATAATAGGCAATAAACTATAGTTGGTGTTACCATTAAACGAGTTCATTCTATCTAAACAGAGTGCAACCCGCAAGTTTCTAGATTCATTACCAAAATTAAGGTGCATAGAATTAATCATCTACCATTGAGGAGAAAGTCTTGAACACCGTCTGTATATTCTCTAGAAAGCCTACTTGCTTATATTTGCTTATGATCCATAACAATAAATAAGTAAATTTCATCCCCTAAATTAAAAACAAAAATGAGAAATATGAAAATATTAGCCAAGTCAAGCAAAAACTACCAACATACCCAAAATACATATACACCGCAAAAACATTAACACTAGTAACTATATCACGGTTTCTACAATACTCTCTATTTCAATTATATACGCTATTTTTCAAAGTAGTTTGATAATCGATCTTTACAAGACACATCAACTAAAAAACTAACAGTATAGAGTGTGCAAATATACACCAAAACATCTTATATAGTATAAATATACATGGTGTTTGAATATGCAAGACAAAAGAAAAATTCAAAAAATTGAGAAATTTATACAAAAAACTTAAAATTTAAAGAAAAGAAGAACAAAGAAATAATGAACACATTGTAAGATGAGAGGGAGAAGGCCAATGCCAGTGAAATGAAGAGGAGGAAAAAATGAGCAAGAACTTTGATGAAGAGAAGATAGAAAACAGTGGCGGTTGCAGAGCTTCATCGCTTTGAATGACGCTGTATAGATATTGAGAGGTAAAGTAAAAAGTTACAGGCGATTCTATGTTAATGAATGATGGAGTGAAAAAATGGGAGAAAAGGTATACACAACGGTTTTGCCTTATAATTGTAGTGCATACTCTAATAGTGCAAAATAGTATACACAGAGGTTATAAGTTAAAACCGTCATGCCTGCCCTTATCGAGAAAGGTAAATATTGGACAACGGTATGCATGGCAATTTTAACTTATAATCGCCATATATAGTCTTCTACACTATTAGAGCATACACGGTGGGTATAAGTTAAAACCATCCTGTATCCCTTTTATGATATTTACCTTTCTTGTTGAAGGTATATACGATGGTTTTAGGATAAAACTATCCTGTATATGTCTCAATTAAAATACCAAAACGAGCCCTTAGTGTATTTTTTCTTACTGGAAAATGGAATAGATGATGCCTTAGTTTTAAACCATTTATACTAGTTGTCATTTAATCTAATTTATGTACTAGTGTCACTTCCTATTCAAAAGGCTTCACCCATCCGGATAACTTCTTTTAGTAAGACTAAGGGATCAATTTTAGCACTTTAGGTTGGTAAAGCCCCCCACCTATAGATCCTCAACCCTAGACTTAGAGATTAAATGCTCATCCACTACTTAAGCGCTAGAAGATTGGGGAGACCCTTCGAAATAACACATGCATCATTCAATGTAGGGGTATATTTTATCCAGGACATTCTTCTAGGGCTAGGAATGCTTACTTAGGACAATCTGGTTAACCTCCCAACTGTATATTTATAGGTTCTAAAAGCCCCACTATGACTTCTAAGGAGGAGGGGCCCTCAAAGCATTTAGGATCGCCTGTAGGTGGTGCTAACTTCCCAAGTCTACAGTAGTAGCATTTTTATTTCAGGGACACTTCATTAGATTTTGGCACACAATTTAGGCCATCTTGTCTTGAGAGTCCTTGGGAGGATGATTCTTTAGGTACAATCTTCTTATCATGCACTTGCAGTATCTTATGGTGCATTTTAGGACTCACTCTGGCCTCTCCTTGTGATCAATGTAAATAATGCTAAAAATTTGACGCCGGCTAAATATAGCTATTGACAAGTGTACCAATCATAAATAATATATGACAGTAAGAGTATTGGATTATAGTTCCCACAAAGACTAAATAATAATACAAAGACTCAAATTACTTTAATTAGGCCTAGACGATAGAAATCAAATAAAAAATAATTAATTCTAAACTAAGAATGTCAAATCAAACTAAATTAGGCTAAAATGAAATTAAAAAAAAATCTAATAGAGGTAAAAACAATTAATAAAATCTTCTAAGGAATCATGATCTATCACTATCCAATTATAATTACCAATTAATCAATTATTTGATCTTTTCAATTATTACTTATGCGTTAATGGAACCATTTAACTAATACACTCTCTCGCCAATTATCCATCCGATTATCTTGAGTCAAAGGATTTAAATAAAAAAATAATACTTTAATTTAATTAATTAATTATTTTTCTCTTTTTTTATTATTGTAGAAATCATGTAATTGTTATCACAATTCATTCAATTTCTATCTATACTATTTGTTCTAAAGTGGAGAATCAACTCTTACTCTCAAGTTGAATCGTTAAATGCTAATTAAATGTAACTAGTATTTTAATTAGACACAATCTAAAACAATAACGTAAAATATATAGAATGATCTATTAATCAAACAATCAATTAATTTATGAGTATAAAGAATAATGTTTTACCATATTCTTAATAAAAAAATTCAAATATGCTATTAATTAAAATAAAAATAATTAAATTAATTAAAATATCTAAATTATACATAAAATATTAAATCTAAAAAAATAAAATATAAAATTACAAAATTTCAGATATAAAATCAAACCAGAAAATGATAATGCCGGCTTTCTTCATCTCACGGTAATGTGCTGTAGTGATCTTTTCGACTTCGACGGGCGACTCCTCTCACTCTTATCATCATCTCTCACTTTCCTTTGCGACTCTTCTGCACCATTTCCCCCCTATCTATTTGTTCTGGCTTCCCTATGCCGCCTTTTCGTTTGGGCCTTCCTATGCTCTCCTTTTTCTTCTTTTAGCCTTCGTTTTCTTTCTTTTGGGGCCCTCGTCCCAACTCTTGTCCTTTTTTCTTTTACTTCTTCTTCTTCTTTCTCTGACCCACTTTTTTGTCGTCTTCCTTTTATGTTATTTGGTGCCCCTGAATCTCTCTCTCTCTGCCTTCGTCTGTCTCTCTTAATCCCGCCATCTCTTTTTTTTTTCTTTAGAGCATCCATAATCATAAAATTTAAAACCTTAATTGTATTATTTAATTTTTTTTACTTTTATTAATTTATCTCAAATTTAATTCAATATTCTATAATCACCAACCTCAAATTTACAACACCCAATTACTTTTATAAATCACATCATCATTAATTATTTATATTTTATATTATTTAACATCTAAAATATACTAAAAAATATCAAAAATCAACTATACACAAAAAACTAGGAACTACTTTTCAGAGATTGGGAGCCCTAAATATTAAGGTTATACCAAATTTAAAGATAATTTTTTTTCCTATAACCACAACCTTAAATTTGAGTTTTGAGATATCCTTTTTTTTTTATCTCACTGCAGATGTTCTTATTCCTCTGTTATATTCTCTCTCTCTCTCTCTCTTTCAAATTGATGACATGCTCGTGCCATCTCCCTTTTTCTCAATTTTTTTCTGCTCTTTTTTTTAAATAAAAATAATCAACTTTAAACTTAAAATTAATTAAATACATAAAATTATTATAAATTAATTAAATACTTAAAATTATTATAAATAACCTCATATCTTATTTAAATAAATAATCAAATATTTAAAATATGTAAAAATATATTTTCATCACCGCTACCTACGTTACCTTGGTTGTAGTACAAGCTTTTATCACCTGCAAGTGACACTAGTGGATGACCTGGTACATACAAGTATGATTGTCTGCTCGCGAGTATGTGTTGAGTTTCTATATTCCGTTTCGATCTTGGGATATGTGGTTCTCGCATCCTCACTTTCAAGGTTTTGTGGCCAAATGCTGGGCGAGTATGGAGGGGAGAAGATGGCAAGATAAGCTAAAGATGTTGAAGGGGGAGCTGAGAAAGTGGAATAGGGAGGTATTCGGGGACATTGATTCAAAGATTAAGACGATTGAAGCAGAGTTGGGAAAGTTGGAGAGCCCTAGGCCTAGGAATGTTTGTGATGATACAGAGATTGCTAGACGAGCGGCGTTGCAGAGTCAGCTGTGGAAATGACATAAGAGGAAGGAGGCATATTGGCTTCAAGTATCCAGGGTAAGAGGTTTCAAGGAGAGAGATAGGAACACTAAGTTTTTCCATGCTATTGCAGCGGTCAAGAGAAAGAAAGCGATCATCAATAGGCTTTTTCATGATGGAAGGGAATGTACAGATCCAACAGAGATCAGGGCGATCATCACATCTTTTTATAAGAAGTTGTACGAGCACCAGAATCTCCCTGATATTGAGATTACTGAGGACGGCTTCAGCAAATTGGCAAGGGAGAAGAGCTTGGCACTGGAGAGCCTACCGGTTGAGGAGGACGTTGAGAAGGCAGTTTGGTCTTGTGATCCTCTGAAAGCACCAGGATATGATGGGTACCATATGGGTTTTATCCGAAAGATGTGGGGAGTAATTGGGAAGGAATTTACTGAAGTAGTCTTGGATTTCTTTCGGTTCAGCAGATTATCGCCGGCACTCAATACAACTCTGGTAACTTTGATTCCCAAAGTGGCAGAAGCAGAGGAGGTGAACCAGTTTAGACCCATTAGCATGGTGGGCTGCATCTATAAGGTGATTTAGAAGATTCTTATGCAGAGATTGAAACAGGTTGTGGATGAGTTAGTAGGGGATTCGCAGTCAGCTTTCATTGAAGGAAGAAGTATTTTGGATGGGGCCTTGGTGGCTAATGAAATTGTGCAATGGTCCAGAAGGAAGAAGAGTGTGAGAGGGGTTATGGTCAAACTGGATTTTCAGAAGGCTTATGATAGCATCAGATGGGACTTCGTCATCAACATTCTCAGGATCATGGGCTTTGGTGAAAGGTTTAGAGGATGGATCAAGGAGTGCATTTCGACAGCTAGTATCTCGGTTCTGGTGAATGGGTCTCCTACTCCACCTTTCACTATGGGGAGGGGTCTTAGACAAGGGGATCCGATTTCCCCTTTTTTGTTTGTGATAGCTGTCGAAGCTTTTAATCAATTGATCAGGAGGGGTGTCGAGAAGGGGTTGATTCATGGTATAAGAGTGGGGCATCAACGGTGTCATGTGACGCATCTACAGTTTGCTGATGATACAATAATTTTCTGCGAGGCGTCCACAGAGAATATCAAGAACTGGAGGAGAGTTCTGGAGTGCTTTTATTTTCTCTCGGGTTTGAAGGTGAATTTTGCTAAGACGGAACTCATAGGTCTTGGGGTGGAAGACCAGTTTCAGAGAGAGGTGGCTGATTTGCTGGGGTGTGCCATTGGTAAGCTGCCTTCTGTTTACCTTGGCCTCCCTTTAGGGGCTAATGCGGGAAGAAGACAAACTTGAAAACCAGTAATCGATAAAGTGAAAAAGTGATTATCAGGGTGGAAATCAAAAGTGCTATCTAGAGCAGGAAGATTGGTCCTCATCAAAAGTGTGCTTAACAGCTTGCCCATGTACTTTATGAGTCTTTTTCGGATCCCCAAGGGCGTGGTTAGAGAAATCATCAGTATTCAGCGTAATTTTTTCTGGGGCCAGAATGGGAACAGGAAAAGTCTTCCTTTAGTCAAGTGGAGTGTGATTCAGAAGCCCAAAAGTTTGGGAGGACTAGGAGTGGGGGATATCATAATGAGGAACAATGCGTTATTGTTCAAATGGTGATGGCGGTATTACTCGGTAGATGGGTCGTTATGGAAGAACATTATTTCCTCCATTCACTATGGGGAGCAGTGTATGGGTGGTTTGAACCTGTGCTCCCAAAGGAGATGGTCACCGTGGGCAGATATTGTAAAGTTAGGAAGAGCTGACCCCACCTTGAAGGAGGGGCTGTTGGTTGTTGTAGGGGATGGGAAAGAGATTAGTTTCTGGTATGATGACTGGACCAGATCGGGAGACTTGGAGAGCATTTTCCCAAGACTCTTCTCGGTGTCTGGTCAACAAGGGGAGAGGATTGCTAGCATGGGGAGATGGGATGGATCAATGTGGATTTGGAGGTTATGGTGGAGGCGAGGTCTCTTTGATTGGGAGGTAGAGCAGGTCGAGCATTTGAAGGGCTTAATTAATCGAGTCCCCCTGTCCAGAGATAAAGATGATGCAGTCAGATGGGCTTATGAGGATAGCGGGATTTTCTCAATCAAGTCGTTCTGCCAAAGGACTTACCAGAAGGAGGACGAGGACAGTCATCGGGGAGTCGAATCTCAGTTTGATCTGGAGTGGACTAGCACCCCCAAGGGTTGAGCTTATTTCCTAGTTTGCAGTACAGAGACGACTTAACACAAGAGACAGATTGGCTAGACTTAGTATTGTGGGTCCTGGCGAAACAGGTTGCCCGTTTTGCAAGGATGTAGAGGAATCGGTTAATCATGTGTTCCTCCATTGTAATGTGGTCGGGAGGATTTGGTATGAGATTAGCGACTGGTTGGGGTTTTCTTGGGTGCAGTCTGGGACTATGGAGGAACACGTTTCTGCTTGGCTTGGCGTGCATAGAACTGGGTTACGCGGAGATCTCTGGCGCACAGCTTTTTTTTGCGATCATTGGAGCTATTTGGGAGTTCAGAAACAAAGTGGTGTTCGAGGATGTTCAGGTGTGTAATAGATGGTTGATTTCGCTCATTAAAGTGAGAATTGGGTCCTGGTTTAAGGCGAACAGAAAGGAGTTTTCCTATAGGATTCAGGAAGTGGTCTATAATGTTGATGCGCTTCTATAATTTTGTATGGACCTTTTGACGCTTGTCGCTTTTTTAATTATCAAAAAAAAAACTTTAAGCCACTACTTCCTATGTCGACTTGTATATTCTTTGCTAGGATGATCTAGTAGTAGTTTCGACCCTAGCTAGACTCCCCCAGAGTGACATTCTTGGATGAGCTGGGAAAAAAGCATGTTCCTCGACTTTCAAGATAGGTTCTGGCAAATCAAGTTGTGGATGGAGAGATGGAGCTCCTGGTTCAGTTTAAAGGCCTCCCAGATTGTGAGCAATGGATCAAGAGTTTGAGACAAGATACCCTGACTTCAAGCTTGGTTTGGAAAAGGGCAGGCACAACACAACCCTCCCTTGGTGGTGGGGCCTCATGCCAAGAACACCATCTAAAATATTATTCATATTAAATATTCTAGCATAATATTATCTTTCCTTATTTGAGAGTATCACAAGCCGTTTCTTTTAATTAATTAAGGTACCATTTGGGTAACTTTATATCATAATAAATGGTTAATACATTATTTATATATGAATATGTTTGAAGTAATCATAACGTTTGGATACTTGAAGTGAATTAACGTATAGTGATAAGATTAGATATTCTCTATGTAATTCAAAATAAAGGGTCTATAGATTTTTAGAAGTATTAAAGTTTAGGATAAATGAACCATAAATTGACTGAAATGTTCATATTGGAATTTAAATAATTCAATTGTTATGAGATACATTAATGAGGTGGAAGATGGTGATTTAGGAAATATAACAATAAATATTCGTTGGAATTTGAAATAAGACTTATATTATGAAATAAAAATGAAAAAAATTATAGGTCCTTTGTGATGAAATAGAGGGAATATATAGTATTTTATTAATAATTATTTATATTTTAAAAGTTTGATAAATGTAATTTTTCCATTTTACCATCAATCCCATATACCCTTAAATTTAAAATTATTAATCAATTTTATTATTTATTATTAATTAATTATTTTCATTAATAAATTATTTTAATAATTATAATAATAAGAAATTAATATTATCAATAAATAGTTAAATATTATTATCAAAAATTAATAATAATAAAAAAATATTATTACTATTAAATAATAATAATAATAATATATTATTCTAACTATTAATAATAAAAGTATAACTAACAGTGTTCTAATTACTTAATAATCAAACCATTAATGCGCAATATTTTTTACAATTACTAACTAATTATTATCATGAATATATTATCTTAACAATAATAAAAAAATAATTAATAAATTTTCTCAATAATAATACTAAAATATTACCGTTAGCTAATAATAATAATAATAATATATTATTATTATTATTATAATTATTCACTATGAAAATGTAATTCACAACAATCTAATTACTTAGTAATCATAACAATTAATCATTGATATTATATATGATCATTGACTAATTATTATCATTAAATAATTTTCTTAATGATAATAAAATAATAACATGAAAACATTATCATCGATAACTAATAATAATAATAATAATAATAATAATAATAATAATAATAAAATGTTGTAAATAACTAATAATAATGTATTATTATAATGATTAATAATAAGTATAAGTAACAACATTTTGATCACTTAATAATCAATCAATAATCTAAAATATTATTATTAATTATTAAAACATATTAATATATAATTTTAATGATAATAATAATAATATAAGTTTAAAAATATTCTAATTATTTAATAATGAAACAAATAATCATTGAAATTATTTATAATTTTTTTATAAGTAATGTATTATCTTAATAATAATAATAACAAAATATTATTATCAATGACTAGGAATAATGATAACCATCATCATAATAAAGTATAATTATTAATATATAATAATAACATATTCCTATAAATATTAATAACAAAAGTATAAGTAAAAATAGTTTAAATCATTAGTAATCAATAATTAATCTATAGTATCATGTACAATCATTAATTAATTATTATTGATAGATTATATTAATATTAATAATATACTAATAAAAATACTATTACCAATAACAAATAATAACATTAAAATTATTATTAATAACTCATTTTAAATATAATATTATAACTAATTCTAATCATTTAATAGTAAATAATTATGTTTTATATTATTCATATTTTTAATTTATTTATGTATTTATTTTTATGTTTAATTGTTTTCATAGTATAATTTTTTTCTCTACTAAGTAGTACTAAAAATATTTGTGCCTATGTAATTTTCTTAGCTATTAATTTAAAAAAAATAATATATATATATATATATATATTAGTATTAATGAAAATATATTGAATAATTATATTATTAGTTAATTATTTAAAATAATATTCTTATTAATAAGATTATTATTATTATTATTGTCATAAATTATTTATTTAATAATTAATGTAATGAATATTATTCCTTTTAGTTAATAATATATTACTAATTAATAAGGGTAAGATTGTGTATAGATAGGTCAGGATAAACGGGGTTTAATTATTTAGGTTATATTTATAATTAAAGTAAATACTGAAAGTTTTTTTTGTTAACATAGTGGGACTTAATTATAAAGTAAAAATAAGTTACCGATAATGAAATAAAAATAATAAGGTAAAATAAATAACTTAAAATATATCTTATTAGATTATACAAAAATAATAAGGCTACCCTAATGGTATCTAAGTTTAAGGAGATATTCTTAGGCAGTAAATATCTTATAAGGTTAGGAAAATTTGATCTTAAGCTTTTGGAAAGGGCTTAGGCCCATAGATTGCAGTTAGCATAAATAGGGCCTTCATTAGTGAGAAATGCGTGCCCTGGGGAATTAACAAATTGAGTTAATTCTCCGATTTCCCTCAACTCTCCGCTGCTCCCTCTTGTTCTCCCTTGGCCGTCTGCCTCTTGCCCCTTTCCTCATTCTCTTCTACTTCAATTTTACCCCAGTTTCCTCAATCTACTACATCCTCTAATCTCTTTCTTAATTAATTAGTACGTATGGGTCATAAGAGATCAATTCTCAAGAAGAACCACTGGGAGATTTGTTCTAGAGTGCGAAGGAATTCCCAAACCTAAGAGCTCCAACCACTGAACAGAATTGGGCTAAAAATAACCCGGAACATACTGATGTGGTATGAAGGATTGCAATGTCTATTTGTTAGACATAATTTTGGTTATTTGGACTCCTGCAGTGGTCATGTAGTGTGGTTGAGAAATTTGAAGCAATCGTTAAGAGCCCATTTGAGCTGAGGTTAAGCTTGGTTAAAATTTAAGTTCACCTATTTGATACCTTTCTCTAAGGTGTAGTTAATTTAAGGTAGTTTAGGGCATTTTCTCCTCATTTTATGTTTAGATTAAATCATGGTGTCTGAAACAATAATTTTATTAACTTTTCTCTAGATTTCTTAGCAGTAATCAGACTGTGAGTAGCTAAACATAGTTATACTGAAATATTATTAACCATCAAAGGGCAAAGGGTGTTTAAAACCGAGTTAAATGGTTCTATGAAGAAAATTTATCCAGTCACCCTTCATCATCTTCTGCTGAATGAATTTAGATCATGTTAACCTGTGTTCACTGAATGGCTTAACAAGTTTTTTAGTTCGTCATGCATATCAACTTAACCTATGTTTACTTATCTCATTTAATCTAACCAACCTAGAAAAACAGCCATTAATGAAGCCTCAGATGACCTCATGGTTGAGCAAGCTGCGGTGGCTTGTTTGCGCTAGCTTGGTGCCACTCACGGGCCTGTATTTGTTCAGCGGATGACAAATAAGGCCTTGTTTGCTTCATCTGATTTTCTAATCTAATTTACAAAAGCGTAACATATTATCATCATTATTATCTTAAAATTATTACTCTCAGATTTTTTTAAATATTATTATCATAGTTATCATTACTATTGTTATTATATTATTATCATTAATTTATGCCATTTATATTGTTATCAAAATTTTGTTGATCTTAGTTTGAGGTGAGGAAAACAGGGCCCAAGTTACTTCCACAAAGATGATGACATAATTACAAAATAATTAAACTAACAGCTAAAATTGACGACATTAGTCTTATTGTGTAAACGACAAGTAGCAAAAAGATAAATTAAACAACTAAATCAATATAGTAAATCGATCAACCTTGCACCCAAATTCATAAATAGCGAATCAAAGTGAACTAAACTAATGTTATCAATTTTAACAAAATCAATGAAACTTAGCTAATTGAGGGCAAACTTCTTGATTAATAGATTCAATGGGATGCGGAAACAAAAAAAAATAAAATTAAATGGATTAAAGAATTTCATAATATAGTTTATATTAGCTTTTTCTATTAAATTCCGAATAAAAAAGTTATCTACTTTTACTGATATACTATCATATAAACTTTAATACTCTTACTCATTTTATTAGAAAGAAAATAATATAATGTTATTATTGGAAACAAAATAAAATTTAGTACTCTTATTTAATTGGAAAAGAAACAATATAAGGCTAGAACTTGAAACAAAGAATTCATTTGTTGATACTTTTTGTAAAATAACTTATATTATGAACTAAAATTAGAAATGTAATATGTATTATCACCGCCACATAAAATGTTTTTGATAACGGTTTTTAAAGGGCTTTAATAATGGCTATCAACCGTTATTGAATTGCGTGTTATTAAAAGTTTAACAACGATTCAAAAACTATCGTAAAAAAATTCTAAAAAAACAACCAAGTTTAGTCAACATTTCATGTTTTAATAACGGTTTTGGTTAAAACCATTATTAGAGCAAACCGTTTTGTCAATAGTATTTTATTATAACCATTATTAAAACGTGGTTTTAATAATAGTTTTAATCAAAATTGTTATTAACAAGTAATTATTTTTTAATAGATTGTCCAGGTTTGTTCTAGCCTAAATATACAGTTGTACACTGGAATATTTACCAAATCTGTAATGTATAATACATCACCAATAACTTTGGAGATATTCCTACTAGGAATATGAAAATTAGTAGGCATATCTAAGTTGGTAGCTCTACACCCCAAAGTTAAATTTCATAGATCATAAACCTAACTATATATCAACAGTTAATAAACACTTGCATGCATATATGTATATGCATCTCCAATTGCAGATAAGAACATAAGGCGTATAAGATACAAAACAAAACATGCATGCATGTAGATTCCTAATACTAAATGTGTGAGCGTACAAACTTGACCCATTCATATCTAACTTCATTAATTTCATCATCTACCTATTACTATCCTAGTGTATAACTACTGATGAAAAATTGTAAATTGATAAAATTTGATTATTTGTTTTGTAATAAATATGCCATGGATTAATTAATGAAAAATATAAAAAAATAAACATACATGGCTTGGATCTATGTTCACATATTTGTTTTTGAGTATGAGATCCTTTGATAGACAAAGTATCCACAATCATTACTATTTTGCTGTTGTGGACACTATAAAATAAATTTAGTTATATTGTTGTTCTATGCGATATTAATTGGAATTAAAATAAAATACAAATGCTTATCCTTTCATACCATTATAAGATCATACTCAAGATTTCTTGGGTCTAGAACACTATTTTTGTCCCTCCCCATATACGCTATTCGTAGTGTCCTATTAAATAAATTTGATACACAATATTGTAACTTTATATACCTCAAAAAATTAATGCAGAATATATGCATTAATAAACTAATGAAGTAAGAAGTATACTAATATGTCAATTAAATCTTTCCTTTTATAACAAACAAAACAAAAGCAACATAATAATTTCGAAGGGAATAAAAAACATATACTTTGTTTTGATTAGGAAAACATCATAAAATACCCAATGTTCATTTAGAAGGTGAGGTATGAGGTAAAGCTTGTTGTTGTATACCTCGCTTAAGATGTGATATGCTATATAGTTTATGTGTCTACCCTCACTTTTTACGTTACAATCAAATATGTAGTATGTCACATAAATACAATAGAGGACAACATCCCCTCTACCGCAACATTAGTAGCAACCGACCTATGGATAAAAATAATAAAGCATATATATATATATATATATATATATATATATATATATAAAATTATATGAATCAACAAAAAGTGTTAAAATATATGATATGAAATAATACATACCTAATATATACAATAATAATCGTTGTTGACATCCATTTATGCTTATAAATTTCACCGATAACCTTCTTTGATACCATGTAAATGGCGTCATCCCTCCCAACATACTCAGAAGAACAATCAATTACAATTAAATCACTACTGAGATGGTTTTGGACGTAGAAATATAACATCGCCATGGCAGGTGGTGGTCAGGGGGTTCTTGTAGTTGTTGGTTCTCCTCTAAAAGATGGAGTCTTTTCTAGGGCAACTAATTTTTTAGATTTATCTCTCTTTCTTTTCTTTGCACCCTCTTTCGTTTTGCTCCTTCTACTAACAATTCTCTTTCCTTTTGTCTTAGGAGCATTCTTATTTTCTGATTCCTTAATTTATAATATTGAACAAAATATAATGACCACATATATATTAACAAGGTATAAACAATGTGTGTAACATATTACATATAACATGGATAGAGCATGTCATTACCTGTTTAGTAGTAAGACATATTTAGTTTGTGGGCTAAGGCACAAAGCTTTCATAAGCTTCCAACATAGTGGCTACCTCATTGCCTTTTTTATAACAAGGCAAATGTGCATTTTCAATTATTGAAATGTCAATACATACAGGCCTCATATTTGGGGCGAAGATAGATCTATGGACTGTTAGTGTTTTGTTACCATGATTGATGTGTACCCTTCTTTTCACTAAAAGAATTAAATGGTCATTATCTAACAAGTCACATTTATGAAAACCTTGGAATAAAATATTACATATTGTTAATAAACATAGGTTGACACTTGATACATTAAATATATATTGACTCATAGTTTTATATGCTTATCTTAGGAAGAGAAGAAAAATGTGTATCAGCTTCACAACTATTTCTAACGCTAGTTACATTAGATATGTGAATAAGATCATGTGCATCTTAATCATATGACTTATACCCTTAAGATTTTATGGAGGCCACCTCTTTATCCCTTGTGACCATTTGTTCAAAGGACATGTTTAATTTTTAGATTAGGAGAGCCATTTGGTCATTGGTGTTATAGGGTCCACATGATCAACCACACATGCTTATTCTTTTAACCCCCAATCCAATACCCATATATCTTCTTGGGTGTTATTCAATTCCCGTTACTGGTAACATAATTCTATATTGATCTACACCCTCAATAGAACCTAATGTTTCAATTTCATCCTATAATGTATGCAATTTATAATATATGAATAAACATAATATAATAGTTTTCTCTTAGAAAATAACTACAATTAGGGATAACTTAAAGCTTACAACTCTTTTGGCTTGGTTTTGTACATTTTCATTAAGATATCCTTTTTTTTTTGCTCTAGCCTTCTTCCATAATATACCAATATTGATGGATGAGGTGCATGTATCCTTATCCTAGGCTATGAGTTGTAATTCCAAAATACACACTTAAATTAATAATATGATTATGAGTCTCTATACATTAACATTTAAACACATTAATGAAAATGTCACACCAACTCTTCTTCGAGGCTAACATAGCCTTTTCGAGCCATATTATGGTGATAAATATTTTGCCTAGTAATTTATTTATTTTTGGCACTTTTATCCTATATAATAAGCTAAAATATTTACTGATGGTTATTTAAATATAAATGGAATATTCTTAATTAAAAATCCTAACTATTATGCAACAAATACATTAAACTCATTTGAAAGATGATATGTAATAAAGTGGTCCTAACTATCTTGGTCAATGAAATCATAATGCTTCTAGGGCTTCATGCATGAAGCACCATCCCTCTCTCTCTCTCTATAATATATATATATATATATATATATATATATATATATTTATTTATTTATTTATTTTCCAAGTATTCCCTTAATGTTCTTAGACGTTCACTTCAATATCTAAGAAGCCATTTCTTCCTCGCCTCTGGGATGAGGAACACTTTCTACAAAATAAAACATAAACATGTATAATAATGATTATGTATAAAAATTAATATGTGACATAAAAAATTTAACAACAAAAAAAAACATATTGTTTACTATGACTTCTTGTCAAATATATTTTTGTGACATTTTAGAATATGTTTCTAATTGTTTTAGGATATAGGAACACAATTACGAGTGATGAGTGAAATTTATGTGAGAAACATGCACACATACTCGCTAATAGGAAGATTATAAGTATTCTAACTTAACTCTACCTTTTCTCCTCTATTTCTCATATCATTAATGATTCTCATCACAGTAGGTCCTCCCTTCCTTTCTTCATCTCCCAAGTCCCTATCAATGGTTTTCTTCGTCATATGTTTGTAAAATTTTAATATATAAAGTAGTACGAAAAAGGCTATGAATAAATATATACAAAATAAAGTGTCAAGAAAACATATCATATGTAGTAATGATATAAAAAAAACAATAATATGATGTTGCATGAATATATGCAATATAATAAGCTGAAATAACAAGCATACTCTACAAACATGTTAGAATATTATTACCCTCATTGCCTTCTTTTTCTTCCCTCGGTTTGGATTGGTTTTATGATCTAATATATATATATATATATATATATATATTTCTTCATGATGATAATCCCTTACATATATTTCATCTTTAACAATGTCATTGTTATTATCGTTCAATATTTAAGTTGCTTGCACTCCTTTTGCACATTCTTTATCCCAATTGGAATAATTTTCATAATTACATTCATTGGCGGTTCTTTTCTTTGTGGCAAAAGCTACAACCATATTTTATTAGCATGATTGGTGATAAAGAAAACTTGTGTTGCTTGTGATGCCAATATGAATGGGTCTTGTTTATGCTCCACCATATGAAGATCTACTAATGTGAACCTATCTTCATATTTAACCCCATGACTATTATCAAATCATTTGCACTTGAAAATAGGTACCTTAAACATAATGTAATCTAGCTTTCCAATCCATTCAATCATGTAATAATTCATATTTTCATATCCTTAGCTAATAAATTCCCTCCACTATTATGCATTATGCTCTTATCATCTTGTTGTTTAGTGTAAAAAGAGTATTTGTTGATGGCATATGAAAAAAATTCATATTGGGGCATTTGAGATAACCAATGTAGGGTTTTAGAAATTGATGTTAAGGAATGTCTAATGAGTGGAATGATGTGACCTATTAACTAATTTATAATATAAAGATAATATTTATCAATTACCCATTTCTTAGGTTTTCATGGATTTTCAATCATCAAAGAATTCATATGTTCTTCAATATATGGATGAACATTATCATTGTTGTGTAATACATAGAGATATGCATTATGGATTATTCATGATTAATATAATTATCTAAAGATGGATATTCATTACGAAATAATATACAATAATTAGGAAATTCATGTATCTTCTCATAACTCATATTCATAGATGAAATGATCTTCTTCACTTTATAGGAATGATTAGGTAGAACATTATGATTAGAAAGCATTTCCTTCACAAGTATTAATAATTCTATAAAACTCTTATTACTCCATATGTTACATGCTTTTAAGTTATACAACCTTAAAATAGTAGATAATCTAGTAAACTTCTTTCAATCACCATACCAAGGTTTTGCAACACCTCAGAATTTACTACTATTTTTTTTAAGCGGAAGCATTATCATAATATAAAGGGTGTTACTGCCACACTTATTGTGAGTTTAACCCATATCCTTCTCGTGCTAAGTGAAAGGCTAAAATGTTATAATAAATAAATCAAAACTTACGAAAATAGATATAGATAGTAAAAGACTTTAATAATTTAGCATAATAACAAAGTATAGAGTACATACTCTAGATAATATATTATATAACAAGAGAAAAGGGATGAATAGTCTAAAAGAGATATCCAGAATTTAAAGTACATACCATGTGTGACCTCGAATAGATATAAATCTATTTCCTAATCCTAGGTTATAAACCTGTATCAGTTTTCCTGAGGAACTTTCTCAAAGTCAGAAGGATCATCATCATATACCTATGACACAATGTCTACAAATGTGTAGTATCAATACGCATCTTATATTGAATAACACAACTATCCTAAAGGGATAACATAGTGTGTGAGATCCATGCGAAGAACACAATATAACATGCAATAACAAGATGGTACAATGCTTACATATATATGTCAATTGAGAATAAGAAAAATTTAACCATCAAGCATACAATAATTTAATACGAATGTATGAATATATGGGATTTATTGAATATTATGCTTTATTATCATGATCACAACCAATACATTATATCAACTTGAGGACGGTGATTTGAAGAAACCATAGCAGCTAATCTAGTACTCGAATGGTACTAGCTCTAGCTGGCTTGCCTAGAAACATAACCATACCACTAAATAACTAGACACCTAATAACTTAAGTATGTATACCCTTATAGGACTGAAATATATTGAGATACCTATAAAGTAGAATAGGGCCTCCCAAACCTCATAAGACACTCGGGATCACATAATAGAAAACACTAGAATAGTACCAAGTGAATATCAAACCTAACTTAGATAACTACTTCGAGTAGTACAAGTCTCTATTTAAGATCTTTCACTTTAAGTGATTAACGTATTATCAAAGATTTAGGTCAAACAAGAAAAAAAGCCCATAACATATCACTTAATCACTTATATGAACATAAGCCAATTATTTTAGTAAACTCCAATATTGTCCATACACTTGATCCATAGAGGAATCAAGGCCCAAACTATATAGATCATAGAGGCCTATTAACATGCCACTAAGGGCCCATTGAATATATGAAGCATTACAACCTAATGTAGATGATCAAGGTATTAAATCCCAAACAAGATTATTTAGGCATTAAAGTTTAAGTTCCATGACATGAAAGACCCAATAAAATTTGATATCAATGTACATAAACTCCAATTATTCAACACAAGGTTCAATATCCAACATCTAATTCAACCATGGGTTTATATATAAGGATAAATCAAATAACTAGTCTAAAGGAGCATAAACTGACTAAAATATCTTCAACGTCAACTAACTTACCTTAATAATAAGTGAGGTTCATTTCATGCTAAATGGGTCATAATTAAATAGTAATTTTCTTATGATGGAATATAAATATGGACACCAAGTATTAAATTTTAAAATTGCTCAATTTACCCAAAGTGTGTCTTTCTCTTTTCATTTTCTTACTTAATTACTTTAATTAGCATCTCTAGGTCTACTCATCAAATGTCACCCAAGCATCAAACTTATCCATTTCAACTTTTTTATTAACATAATATTCACTTAGGCATCAAATTTTTTAGAATTTACATGTAATGGCTAAATTGTCATTATTCACCTAAAATTATCTCAAAATTATAAAATTCATAATTTATTCTAATAAAATCAAACCCAAACATAACATATACTAAATTGTATATAAAAAACCCAATGAAGACAATGGTACACTTAAAACATTCATTAACAATATGTTATGCCCAATATACCTATAATCGAATAGGTCCAAACCTTAAATAAATTTATTTCAACTTTGAATGATCTAGAATTTATGACTTAGCTTCTGTATTCTATTATAAATATAATAGAATACTTAATTAAATTTAAAAAAACCAAAAAACACATAAAACAACATGTACGAGAGCTAACCTACTCGAATTAAGACGTATTCATCAAGACTCAATAGAACATTCAACATGACTCTACTACACATTTCACTAAATATTCATCACATTTTCAATAGACATAAAACATGCTAAAATCATTCAAATCATTATCTCGTTAAAATTTCCTGCCTATACATATAAGATAAAAATATACATATGTTATACAAGATTTTACAAGACATTATTTCATGCTTATAATTAAAATAAATAGAATCATGCATAAAATAAAATATAAAACACCTATCACAAAATTCTTTTTCTAAAGGTTAGTTTAGTTACTAAAATTCCTTAACCTAAGCCGCTTGGCAAAGCTAAAATAAGGAATATATCAATTCCTTTTCTAAACCCTCTTGACCACCTTCAATAATAAATGACAAAAGAGTTAGATAAACCAATATTATTAAATGAGAAAAATGGGAAAGAAAGGAATTGAAATGGAAAATATTACTCTTGAATATGAAGGTTGGAACCACAAAACAACCAACAAACATCAAGGAATTATAAATAAAGGTTTTAAAGGGTTAATGGAAATGAAAACAAGGAGAAAAGAAGGGAAGAAAGACACAAAAACTCTGTTATAACACACGCAACAATCGTAGCAAAAATTCTAAGATTGCTCGGCAAGGCGTATAGGAGAGGAAAAAGAAGAGGGTAGCGACACGATTGCTTGGGTAAAAAGGGTTCTTAGATGAAGTATAACATTCAAGGAACACAAAAACAAGAATATAAGGTATGGAAATCAAGGTATAGGTGTGGTAGCTATTATAAGTCACAAAAAAAAAATCAGCTTTGCTGCCATTGTGAAGTTGGTTGAGAGGTAAAAGTTTGTCTTAGAAGAAGCTTGAAGGGGCTTGGTATAAGGTATGTAAATGGTATTGTGTTATAGTATGCACTGTAATATTTTAAAAAACCAAAAACCAAAGGAACAGGACAACCAGAAAGAGAGACAATGAGTTGTTGCAACTTAGAAAGAAATTAGCTTTGAACTTTGCTGAAATTTTATGATTTTATGTGTATTTTGCGATTGGAATGCACAATTTGGAAAAAATAGAGTGATATCTGATATGGAGGAGTGCAGAGTGAGTTTTTAGTTTGATTTTATTCTCAATTGAGTGCTATAATTAGGGGTGAAAGAGAGATATTAGACTATGTTTGAGTGTGTAAGAAAAATATCATAAAATCATGATTATAAAGCTTATTGCACTTTTTTGGTTGGGAAAAAAATTAAATAAGTTAAAATTTGATTTGATTTGGTTAGGGGACTAGATAGGACTAAAATATTGGGCATAAGATTGGATAAAATTTATTTTACTTAATTAAATTGCAAGAAAATCCAGTAATGGACACTTACTAGAAAAAATATCATTTAACTTCTAAAAGTCAAAATCAAATTATAGAAAGGTCCAAAATAATTTTAGAAACTAAAATGTATCAAAATATTAAGCATCAGAGTTGGTTTGAAGCTAATTGGATGGAAAATGAGCAAAAACGATAAAACATATAAGTCGTGAAAACACATTTTTCAGCAAATGCACAAAACAAGTAACTAGGGGTTCAAATTGTTATAGATTGATGCGGAATATTTTTAGAAAATAAAAAATATAAAAATATTTGGGTTTGAAACTCATTTGATGACCAATGGATTAAAAATAGCAATAATGGCTAAAATCGTATAATCATGTAAACAAAAATTTCCACAATTTACCAATTTAGAAGGAAAGGGTGAAACATGAATAAATAGAGTGGATGAATGAACTCAAAAATAGTTTTGAATTGATTCAAAAATTTTGAATGGTTTGAAAAGAGTGAAAACACAGGAACCAAAAGAATTATAATAAATTTGTTTTCCAAAAATGAAATAAATGGCCAGAGAAGTGTTTAAAAATTAATAGGAACAAAAGGATACTTGATAATATAATTTATATGTTTTATGAAAAGATGTGTCACTAAACTAATAACTTATGGTAATTATGATTTGAGAGAATGTGGTATTATATTACTATCCCCTAAAAGATACTTTGTCCTCAAAGTCAATAGGGACCAAAGGTAAGGTGATGAAGAGAATGCAACAAAATGAAGTCAACAATTACAAAGACCAAAATAAGTTGATGAACAAATAGTTAGAAAGAATGAATGACGTCAACCAAATAAATATCAAAGAAGGAATAAGTGAGTGTGAACAAGTTGAGGAATATCATCCATAGAAACAAAGGTCGGATAAAGGAAGTTATTTATGGAAAAAGGATTAGAGAAGGGATACTCTGACAAAATGAAGGACCAAAGGAACAATATCAATGAATGTAAAAGTCTTGAGCAAATAGATAGTTAGAAATAAGATAAGGAGAAATGATATATCAAAGGATTCATAGATTGGGAAAAGAGATAGTCTAACCTAAACAAGGATCAAGTAAAGGAATTAAGGACTAAGGAAGGAAAATTCAACGGAGAAATGGATAGAGAAAGAAAATTCTATGGAATAGTAATTTAGTAATACTAGTCAACAACAAGAATCACCAAGGAGAAGTGAACAAGAGCAAATGACTATGGAAAAGGAAAGTAAACTAGCTTTAAATATTAGGGAAGATATTTAATAGTAGCACAAGTTGATTTGAAAAGGATTGGAAAAATGAGTTCAAAGAAAAAGGTAAGGATGCTTAACAGAGTTAAGGAAGAAAAAAAAAAGCATAAACTAAAGCTAAAGATGAAGGAGGAGAAAAATATATGGGAGAGAAAAGGGATGATTGGCTATATCAACTGAAGGAATGATATGAACATGGGTCAAAGATGACTCATCAAGGTACTACTCCCCTAAAAATAGAACTCTAACAGGTCAAACTGAGGAAGAATCTATAAAGGAAACATATGTGAAGGAAATCAAAGCATGGATACGAGCAATACAAAATGAAGAGAGGTAAGAAGTAATTGGTATACCATTGACTAGGTCAATATCATGGCTTGATCTGTCACATCTTGGTGACTTTCTTGTAAGACCAAAATCCACCTTTTGGGAAATTTGTCCATGTTGAAACTGGGAGGTACACGAATGCTGTGGGAAAGCAACATCTGTAATATGAGTATGACTCCTCTTAACATCATCTCTTATGGATGACCAACACTTAAAAGAGCGATGTCCTATCTTGCAACAAAAATGACACTGAAATATTCTACCTTTGTAATCCTTACTTGGATAATCTACTCCATGATGCTTGTAAAAGTAATGCCTGGCTTGAAATTAAGCACCTTTCCCTTGGAGACTCTAACCACCAACACGCGGTTGTACCCTATGATCATTACCTTGATTCCTTGACTTCCTCTTGCCTAGATAGAAGACCTGGTCTCTACATAACATGATAGCACAACATGTGGGCTCAAAAAGGGAACTCAAGTCATCAAACGCCTTAGTGCCCAATGTGTTTCTATTACTGAAAGACAATCTTCTTTTGTATAAGGAGACTATAAACATCTAGTTAGATTCCACCATTTAAACAAAATGCAATAACCCCATAAAATAATCATAAAACTCTTGAACTGTCATTCTCCCCTGAGAAATCATAATGAGCTCCTTGAACTTCTCTTGTTCAAGGCTACTAGACCAGAAATGTACTCTAGTGGCATTCTTGAATTCCACCCAAGTTATAGTAGATTCTCTCTGAACTAAACGAAAACTCGACTACCAATCATCGACCATCTCTCTCAAATAAAAAGCTCTCCTAGCCTTTGGGCAACTTACTACATGAAAACGAGATAAATGATCAATGAAAAAATTAACACGAATGGAATGAGACTTGATAATATAATATATATATTTTTTTGAAAGATGTGTTACTAGATTAATAAATTATGGATTAGGATTTGAGAGAATGGGGTATTATAGGTTTTTTAGAGTCACTCAATAAGTTTTGAACATTTTAAACATTCCTAAACAATTTCCTCAACCTTTCAAGTGGTCTCCTGGTGTGGCTGTATCCGACACGCAATTTAAACCCTCTTGTTGTCAATTGTAGCACTGGTAAATAAGGGTATCGTTCTAGGCCAGGGATTGAGAGGGCTCACCTTTATTTAACTAGCTTGAAAATAAAACTAAAACTAAAAATAAAAATCCTAAATAACACAGAATAAAAAAATAAGAAAAAATATTAATGGGGGTTATAAATATTATAATAATAAAAGGAATAAATAAAATAAACTAATAATAAAAATAATAGGAAACCGCAGATACGAGAAATATGTTAGGGAAATAAAAATCCACCACTAGACTAGGTTGTAATATAATATTTATTTCTAAGTCATCTTTTAATCGTGAGAAAGAGATCGACCAATTTGCACACCAAAAGCAGGTCTATACACCTTATATTACTTCCCTTAATTAATTAATACGACAAAGCACCAATATTAACCCTATTAAATACTAGCAGTATAGCAGCAACAAGTGGCTCCTATATTTAACTAGATTTAATGCATTAAGTGTAAGTGGAAGGCTGTCAATCTAAGTACCCAAACTAGTACAAAAAGTATGTCTAGCTGTATTTCCTTTCCTTGACCCACACGTATCGAAACGTTTTACCACTTCGGTTAGAATCACAAAACGATTAGGTGAATTGTTATCTAACCTAGCTGCAATTTATACATATAAATTCTAGTATATTTAGATGGCCACCTAGCAAGCAATTAATCCTACATACTGTCACTTATGAGGTACCAGAACAAGGCATGCACCAAATAAACTATACTTGACAGAATTATACATATAAACGATAGCAATTAATATAGAGTCAAGAAACAATATCATGAAACAAAGAAAATAAAATTATAAGTCAAACCATAGTCTAGGGTTTCAATTCATTCCCTAACAATAAATAATCAGCCACTCATAATTAAAGAATTAATTACAAAGAAATATATATCTAAAATATAAATTAAAAATAAAAGAAAGAAATAATCGGAATTAATTTTGGATAAAAGTTCAAGAATTTATTCAAATAAAAATAATTTTATCTGAAATAAATTCTACTGGTATTAAATTCTTCCTCAAAATTTTCTTCTTCTCTCGCGCCTTGATATTTGTGCAAAATTCTTTTCCTTTTTCCTTTCTCGGCTGACGTGGGTTGCTCTGCCTGGTTCCGTGCGTCAAGCCCTGCGTCGAAGTCCGTGCCGTCCTTTTTCGTGCGTCGTCCTCCTGCGCTGAGCTTCTGTCCTTCGCGGTTAGCCCAAGCCGTGAAGGCTCTAGCCTCTTGCTCTGTAGCTCCTGAAGACCGTGCCTCCTCGCTTCTGTTCCTCTTCGACGTCCGTCTCAATTAATGCCGCCGCCTTCTTTCAACGTCCCGTCTGCTTTTTTTTATAATTTTTGTTTCTTTTGCCACGTCAGCCCTGCGGTTGACTTTTTTTCCCTTCCGAGCAGCTGGCTTTGTTTTTTGTGCCGCGTTCGTCTTGTGGCTCGTTTGGCTTTTGTTGATCATCGCTGGCGTTGTTTTGTTTCGTTTCCTGGACTTTGGGCCTTCGCCTTTGGCCGTTGGTCCAAAGGTCTTATTTTTTTTTTTTTTAATTTTTATTATTTAAAAATAAAACCTGCAAAATAAAATTCAATAAATATTAATAAATAATATTTTATTCTAAATTTACTTAATTTATATCATTTTAGCTCAAATAATTAAATTTATACAATTTTTACCACTTAAGCATAAAACAATACTTATTCCCATATATTAGCTAAATAAACTACCAAAAACTAAGATTATAAGGGTATAAAATGTGTCAAAATATGAACTCATCATCTCCTATAATAATCACCCTCATTGTTGTCAATGATCCACTATATTCCCTCCTAATTTCCTCATTATCATGTCTGGACTCCGTCTCATTGTGCAATATCCAAAAAGTGTAACTTGTATCAATTCTGTAAACAAATAAATGATCACTCAAATAATTACCATTGACATATTGAATATAAAAATAATTCAAACAAGGATAGACTATTCTACTAGCATCCCGATAATGTTCTGCTACAAACTTAATGAAAAATTCAACTCCTATGTCATATTTTCCAGACAAACAATTTGCAAACATATATTCACAATCCATTATTTTCTAATCAATGTGTATCCCATGATTTTTTTGGCAATATGTTTAGAAAGAGTTCAAATTTATATAATGTATCATGTTATTTTATTGCTATATATACAACCCATTCTCACATGGGAATAAAAATATACCAATACACAAATCATTTATGCTTAGAAAGAGTTCATATGCCTATACATATCAAATATTTATACAAGGGTTGTAAATTCTAAAGTAAATACATACTACGCATTTAAAATAATACCCAAAAACTAAGAAGAAACCTAAGGCGATAGCAATAATATATACATCAAATGATTGCTACAACCAAAACACCTAACTAAGAACACCCCTAACCATCCTATGAAATCTGTAGGAAGCCTTACCCAGTCCGAGTAGAAATCGTCACTCTCATAGTCCGCTTGTCTCAATATATCACTTGCTCCCTCACATCATCAACATAGAGTCTAGTGAAAGATACTTAAAGGTAACTACAATAGATACTCGATAGTAAGCTATGATGAAACCTCTACTCGTCATCTATCACCATCATCTTTTTATCTATACAACCATAATCCCTCATAAACACCTCACCCTCAACAAATTTAGCATGTGGTGCATCTGTATGATGGACAAAAAAAATGTAAATAAATAGCTAAAGCTTCTAACCACTAATCATAGCTTAATATGAGGTAGGGTCAACAATAAGTGATATGTTTTGAAATGACAAGGATCAAAGTAAGACTTGCTTACGAACAAGTGACCTAGCTCCTCATATGACCATATCACATGACCCCAAAAATCTACATCAAATTCGATGTACAAATATGGTGGAGGTATGTAAATAATAAATAAGTATAATGTCTCATTACCAATAAAAGAGAACAACCACTAAATCATGTTATTAAGATTGTTGTCTAACTATTTTAAACTATAAAATAAGTAAATTCTATAGACTAATTAATCGTAAATATATAATATAATATAATATATTAACAAAATATTATGTTAATCTAATAACATAACCACCCATATTAGCCATGAAATTAACTAAGTCATATAACCTACCATTTATTAGATGCTCATCCACACCGTACAAGTAGTAGTACTTTATCATCAAGAAATTAAATAAATTATGTAATATTTTTCAGTAGCATATTATACCAACATAGATGCATATATTTATAGTATTTTTTTTAAATTTCTAATGCATCAACCTACATTCATGCATACATATATATTTAGAGGGACATACCCAACCTGCAGCCAAAAAACATACCAACATAGTACCAAAGGAAAAAATATATCAAATAAACAAGAACACATGTAATACTTTCTAAATACAATGCATGCATATACTTATAATGATAGAAAAAGAAAAAAAATGTACCTAGCATAATTTAAAAATTGCGCAAGGTGGAGAAAATAAGAGTCATTGGCACCAAGTAAGAAACAAACGTTCACTATGGTGGCAACGGTGAGAAACAAACTACAAAGGACAAATGGGAAGGAGAGAGGTAGCACAACTTGCGAAGGATGGATGGACAAGAAAGAAATGCCAGGTGCAACCTTGACTGAGAGAAAGAGATAGAAAATGATGACGGTGATGAGAGGAGAAGGAAAGCGGTCATAGATAGGCAAGAGTGAGGTAGGTTAGTCATTGGCAAGCAAAATAAGGACAATATTCGTCAGGCAAAATGAAGGGAAGGAGTGAGAGCACGAGACAATCAAATTTGAGAAACAGACGTAATGAGAAAATAGGGAAAAGCTGGGTTATTTAATTTGCCATGTTTTAATAATAGTTATATCTATAACCTTTATTGAAGCTTGGATTAGATTTCATTTTTGTTAATGGTCATATTTATAACCATTATCAAATTAAGGGCTCTTTTCACTTTATTAATGGTTCATGTATGGAGTCATTATTAAAAGTTACTTAGCATTCTCGCACATAATTTTTTACATTTTTATCAACAGTTTTAGATAAAAAAGAATTTATTATAAAATCGAGGGAGTACAGTTATAATAATATAAAACTTTTGTATAAGAAATATTAAATTGAGAAATGTTCAATACTATATTGGGACAAGGAATATTGATAATTGTAACAAAAAACTTATTATCCATTTGCTTTGAGGTAAATTCGGTTAGGTAAACTAAATGATTTAAAACTATGTTACGTTAATGTTTTAACATTTCGGAAGTTATTAGGTTAACTTAGATGAATATCACAACCTTATTTGGGATAACGTTAATAGAGGTTAGAAAATGCGCGATATGACATTTTCATCCTTAAATTTGTCAACATAATTAAGAATGGTCAAGAATTGGTATAAAATAATGAGACAAATGGTCAAGTAGCACCTATAGTTGACAAATCTAACCTAAGTTAAAATAAGTTATGTTAACCTAAGCTCTTTCCAATCCAAACATGATGTTAAGTAGGCAAATTATGTAATTCATTAAAATTTGTCAAAGCTTCCTAAAATGCTAAACCATTTAAGAGAAAACTGTCCTAAGAATTCATCAAAATTAGAGAACTTGAACATTGTAAAAACTAGGCAGGAAAGTAGAGCAGTTGTTTAAGTCAAAAATCAATAATGTGCATGAATCTTTATTTTTGAATTTATAAGTTTGATTCTTCTTCTTTTTGATTCAACAACCATATAAGGCCTTGTTTATTTAATCTACATGACTAAAAAGATAAGGTTTTGGCTTGATCCATCGATCTACTTGAATATTTGGTGCGTGAAGTTCATTTGTTGATTCATCGACCAAGCTCTCATTAGTGGTTGCTTTGGCTATGATGTAGCTCTGGGTTTATGTTGATCAAAACCCTTTGCAATCTAACTTATTTGATCACTGTGAGCCATTTTATTTTAATAAATTAATAAAATAAAATAAATTCTAAATATAACTTATGAGCTAAAATACTAAGGTACAAATTTGTGGACCCAATCCTACCATGAGCCTTACTCAAATAGGGATAGCCAGGCTTGATTTGAGTTTGATCCCCCTGGGTATTAGTTCCACTTGGCTCATTTGTATCCTCCCCCTCACCCAACTCTTATTCATTCCTAGATGTTGCACCACTTAATTGTCTCTCTTACTCTCCAATGTCTCAACCTAAGTCTGAGACTCCATGCTAATGGCCACATTTGATGTCTTGAGTTTTTACCTCTGTACCTAGTCTTCTTACCTAGCGTTAGTGTAATGTATCATCTCTCAACCTTCTGCATTGGAAGCCCCAAGTGATATATCTGGTTTCTTCTTGTTTGTAGATGATGGGAAATAATTAAATAATTTTCCTTAGCTAGGTAATAAATCCCTTGATCGATTACACAATTATAATAAATGCAAGAGTAGATTGCAAGTACTAATAATGAGGGTTTTTGGGAGGAAGAAATATGAGACTTTTATTGAGTGCATTGATTTGAAAAAAATTGGGAGCTTATTTTCTCTCTTTATATATGCGTTTGTGTATATATATATATATATATATGTGTGTGTGTGTGTGTGTGTGTGTGTGTGTGTGTGTAAGTTAATATGTTACAATGGGTAGAAGAAATATTTTTATATCCTCCCTCCTCCTTGACTGAAACACTCAACCATCATTAATTTTTTGACTTATACAAACGTACAAGTTACAAATTAATGATTTACCATATGAGTTGACCCTATTAACTTATAGATTTTTATATTGATAAGTGTTGAATATCTTATACTAAGGAATTTTCGACCTACTCCCTGATAATAAGTCTTTGATCACTAATTAATATCGTACATGCCCTTAGCCGTCACCCTTAGCTTTTGCACTTTGCTCATGTCCTTTGCCGATGACTTTATTGATACTCTCATCATCTCCCCAAAGTTGCCGCCCTTAGTCGATGGCCTCGACTGAGTGTCTGGTCGACAACCCTGACTTTTTCCCTTGGTTGAAACCTTGCTGACGATCCCTGGCCGACGACCCAAGTTGTAACCCCTTGCTCACAGCCTCTCCGTAAAGCGGATGTTTGGGTTAGTTTGATTTTCCTTATTTCCTAGCTTTTGCCCCTGCATGATAACTATGATTACTCCCCGTGGCTCACAAAATTTAGTCGATGGCACAAGAGGAATCCTCAAATGTAGATTCTCCCATTCTTCCTCTTCCTTAAATATCTCTATCTTATATATTACTTTTATAGATATTATGGCTTCTTGTGTGCTCTCCATTTGGTTCCTCTTTATTTTTCTTTAAGAATTGTTTTTGCACCCCTGTTGCCATTGACTTTAGTATTGTTATATCTTGATTCATTAGGTATAGTATTTGTCCTCTTTAAGATTAGCTTCTTACCTATGCTTGCTGGTATTATCATGGTGTAAGTTTTATATGCTATTATAGTGTATTATTGGCAATATGAGCTTGCGTCTTGTGTTTTCTCATTTCATGCATGACTTCTAGTTTATGGTTTGGGATGATCTCACAATTTTATTGGGTGCCTTTATTGACCTTTGTAGATTTTTTATCAGAAGGATTAAGGTAAGCTCTCCGGTATCATATATATATAGCATATTGTTATTTTATTAGTATAAATATGATCTTTGTAAAGGTCTTCTAATTTTTAACTTTAAGAAATATCATCTCTGCATTTTTGGTGTTTGTAGGTTTTGTTGTTTTTATTTATATTATTTTCTAGAATTGGTGGCTGGATGATTATTGAATTATTGCTTATTAGTTCCATGAATTTATGGGCTTATATCTTTGAGAAACCAACCAATGTATAACCATATAAGCAGTGGACAATGATAAGATTTAGATAATAGTGTGATTCAATGGGAGATAGAGATGAAAGCATTTCACTTCCTATTAATTTTTTTTAGTATGCTGGATCAACTAGTTTTAGGCTTTGTATTAGCTTTGGAGTTTCCTTCCATAGTTAACTATTCTGGTTTGGGATTCATGATTTATTTTCTTATCATGGTGTACATCTTGTTAGGAATTCATCAAATTTTATTTACAAAGTATCCTTGTCGAACCATGCTTGAATAACTTTTCTCAATGATTGTGGAGATGAAAGTATATTTTCTTTATGTGTTTAAAGTAGGATAATGGAAGAATCATTGATGGTATTGGACCCAAAAACCTCATTTGAGCCACCAATGATTCCAGGGATTAGATCTCATCCATTAGGTCATCCATAATCTTCATCCTCTTATGGAAAGGAAGATCTTTATGGATGGCTAAAATCCTTACAGAGACAACTAGAGTTCATCGACATAGAAGAAGAGTGTGTTTAATTTAGTTAGTCTAGTATGTTGGGGTTTGTAATATACGCATCAAATGCTTTTAATTTCATTTCTCTTTTCCCCTTGAATTGAACGTTTGAAAAGTTAAATATTTCCATGTTCAATTTCATGGTAGGTATGTGGATGTAGGGTTAGTTTTTTCAATTGTTCATGCAGTTATTACTAAAAATAGTATTATTTATTTCTTGGTCTAGTTTCATTTAATATCTACTCATGCTTTCTTGAAATAAAGTAAAGTATGTGGCTATTTGTGAAGACTATATGTCGTATTTTCATGAGCATCTGTTATATATATTAAAGTTTTTAGGTTGTTATTAAGTGGTCACTAATCACAATTTTAGTTAATACTAATAACCTATATAAATATCTGATGTATGCATTGTAATACTCATTGGAACATATACTCAATAATTATCTTGATATACTCTTCTTTCTCTTTTTCTCTCTGTTTTATTTCTTACTTCTTCAGCTAATCATAACTACCTTGAGCTGAGCTCAATAAGGTAATTTCACATGCTATTAGAGCTTGAGGTTACCTAATTGTCTAATTAGCACTCTATTATAATACCTAATTCTACCTATTATAATTCATCTTTACCTATGATGTTTATTGAATAAACTTATATGCCATGGATAAGGATTCTGATTCTTATTCTTTCAATAATCAAGCTTATAATCATCCTTCTTTTCTTATGTTCTGATGATCATTTGGGGACGCAACTAATTGGTGCTCTTTTTAATGGCACGAATTTTCTCAATTGGAGTCATGCCGTGAAGTGTGCCTTGGGCGTGAAATATAAACTTGTTTTCTTAATGGAACATGTTGACAACCTCAAAAAAATATGCCGACTACCAAACCTAGATTAGATGTGATTATATGGTCACCTACTGGATTCTTTATTCTTTGCAACGAGAATTTACTAATGACTTCATGTATTCAAGCTTAGCTAAGAAACTTTTGGATGAAATCATTGAGAGGCATGCTCAATGTAATGGACCTCTACAACATCAACTTTGTCATAGCCTTAGTTTCTTAACTCAAAGAAACATGTCAATTGCTGAATAATGCAACAAACTTAAGATTATGCAGGAGGAAACACTCAAGAATTATCTTTTATAATTATGGAACCAATTATTCTTTATTTGAAAAGTGTCCCCTGTAAATTTGAAGACCAATAGATGGTTACATTACTAGAAACGTAACAAATAAACAACTAAGTGTCTATGTACATGTGCATGGCATGCATAGCATGCAAGGAATGATGACCACGTGTATGGGGGATATTCTTTTTAGACATTTCAAGCATTATTAGTAATTTATCTTATTTATTAACTAGTAGTATTGGATAATAAAGTTATCATAAAGGTAACATAATATCTTTTACCTTAGAATCTTTTGAATTATACTTTTAACCAGTGGTAGAAAGGTTATAAGCTACTATGAATGTCGATTATGGAAATTGATAATTGAATTGAAGTTGAACTTGAAGATCAACATGGAAGTTGAATACAAGTGAATTCTATGTGAGTTCAAACTAAATCACTTCGAATTTGTGTGAACGATTTAGCTTGAAAGTTTTAATCTTTTCGTCTTTATGAATTAGAGATTAATCCATATCTTTTCTACTCTCCTTAATTCATATTTTTCTTTCCATAATTACCTTTAAAGTTCTACTCTAATTTGTGGTTAAGCAAAGTCCTAATTCGGTATACACAACTGAAACCCAAAACCCTCCATTCGAAACCCTAACCTTTTCATACAAACCAAACATCACCTTCAACATCTTATTCGAATCAAATCCTAACCCTAAAACTAAACCATAGCTTCAACCTTCATATAAACCCTAACCTACAAAGCTAACATCATCACCAAACCATTGTTGAACACATAAGTTAAGTAGTACACACCATTCAAACCATCATCATTAACAAACCACCATCACCAAATCATCACTATATTGTGCGAATGATTTTAATCTTTTTTTTTTCACCTTATTCAAAGATCCTTATCATCCATGACCCATTTTCAAAGCTTCCTTTAAACTTTATGAATCCAACCAAGCCATATTCTCATTAATATGAGAACTCCACCCTCCCATACACATCATAAGTGTATTTAGGAAGACCATCATTGTGTTGATCTTGGTCCAATATGTACATTTAGATTTATGGATTAATGCTGCTACTTATTAAAAGAGAAAGTATATAATCATGATATGAATCACAAGCTACATGAGTTCTTGCTTAGTCTTAATGAGTGTTTCAACACTTTATGTAGTAACATATTATCTGAAGAATCGTTACCAAGACTAAAAAAATAATGCTTTATTCTTTTGCAAGTTGAAAAGCACAAACAACTCAGTGGTTCAATTTATTACCATTAAGAATCTATTGCTTTGATTGCATCTCAAGGAAATAATTTCTTACATTCTATCAAGAACAGCGACAATAAGCGTGAAAAAACTCAACAGAAGTGTTCTTACTATCAACAAAAAAGACACACGATGGATCAATATTTCAAGATTATCGGATACCTTGATTGGTATGACAAAACTAAAGCAAATTATTATAATAAGCTAGCAGCTAATACTATAGATATATCTAAAGATAATCCTCTTGATTCATCTTCTCCTATAGACATTGATCCTCTTGTCATGATTATTCTTTACAAAAAATTCATGAAGTTAATCAGGTATAACATTTCCTCTCCCACAATTGATATGCCTAGTATGCCAATTAACTTTGTAGCTACCACCATTATTACTCCTCGTTGCAAAAATTCCTCTAAACTCACTTGGATAATCAATACGAAGCATCATATAATATGTGTCATGATATCTCAGCTCTCATTAATTTTCATTTTTTGAATACAACTATCATAGTTGGTTTACCTAATGGTATCAAACTATCCATTAACCAAGCAGGAGATATATTACTCAACTCTTCTCTCATCCTTAGGCATGTTCTTTTTACTCCTCCGTTTCATCTTCACCTATTAAGTGTAGGTAAGATGATTAACACATTTATGATCACAACTTATTCCAATTCTTCTTTAAGTTTTTCTTTTCAGAACCCAGTCTCTAAGAGGGTGCTTGTATCCGATAAAGGAAAGAATGGACTACACTTATTGCAAAATGATGATGCCTATCACTCATTTAGTCTATTGCCATGTTCTATTAATGCTTGTAAATGATTCTTTAGACATTTATGTAGCTCATGCTAGATTAGGCCCATCCTTCTTTGTCTAGAATGCGATACATTGATTTGTGTAACTCTGGTGGATTATCTACTTACTTCTGTGAAGTTTGCATCCATGCTAAGTAGCATAAATATGCTTTTGCAGACAATATTACTACATCTCCAACTTAGTTTGAATTGATACATGGGAACTGTGGGGATCATATATAGTTGCTTCTCTAAGAGAAGCTTCTAATTTCTTCACTGGTCTTGATGATTTTTCACGATGCACTTGGATGTTTTTTATTTTCATAATAAGTGATAGGTTCATTATACTCTTTTTGGCTTTGTTGCCCATGTCAAAAATTAGTTCTAGAGAACCATCAAGAGAATTCAAAGTGGCAATGGGAGTGAAATTAATAATGAGGCATGTTAATCTATATTTTAGACAGAGGGTACCATTCTCCAATGGACCATTCCTTATACTCAACAGTAGAATGGAAAAGTGGATCGCAAACATCAGTATTTGCTTGAGATGGCTTGGTTTTATGCTCAACTTCTAGTATAATTTTGGGGAGAATATATTTTGGTAGCTACCCATCTGATCAATTTATTGCCTACTCCTATGTTGTAATGGAAAACTCCATTTGAAAGGTTATATACCAAATAACCAAGTTATGATCATTTAATAATCATCAATTGTATATGTTTTTCCCACTCATCCTGTAACACCCTCAAAATTCACTACTGAAAAATTTCATTTTATTTGAAAGAGTTAGCGAAAGCAAATTATAAAATCTTGAATCTTGGAGATATTACCGCCACACTTAGTACCAGACCGGTTCACTCATACCGTTCCAGTACTAAGTGCTAAGGCTAAAAGAAAATGGAATACAATTTGCAAGAAATTTAACATACTTAAATCAGAGTAGCGTATTAAATCATTTACAAGAATAACATCTACCAATTATTGTTACTTTAACAACATTAGCATTAAAACCAGGAATTTAAAAGAGAAAGAGAAAACCCTAACGATACCGGATAATTCCTTACTCTCTTTTCCGTTACCTACTTGAGTAGCAATTGAAAAGACCTGCAAGGGGCATTGCCCATTGAATAGTCAAGGGCCCCACGAAGGGAACCTTTCAGTACTATGGTACTGAGTAACCCTTTAATACCACACTTAAAAACAGGCCCGCAATGCAACACATAATGCAATCTATATACATATGAAATCAGAGGTGCATACATAACAATCACACATATAACAAGTTATAATTTACGATCGATACTTTTGGGCCTTAAGCCATGTTATAGTGTAAAATCGATACATTCGGACCTTAAGCCATTATTCCATCATCATTCAATCTCATATTTTATATCTATGTGAGTGCGAGAACCCCACTATTATAGCCGGTGGATCGGTCACTTATAGGGAAGAATGCACCTAACCACTATTATATGCCGGTGGATCGGTCTCCAGGGCAAAACGCTCCTAACCACTATTATTTGCCGGTGGACCGGTCTGGCCCCGACTCACATGGTGTTCCACTATAAGTGATTAGTATTTTTCCATAACTTTATTCACATACATAATTGGTTTTATTGAGCTCGGGACCCCCACTATTATTGCTGGTGGATCGGAATATATATATCAACATCATCTAGGGCAACACGCTCTTGGGCTACTATTATATCCGGTGGATCGGTACTCATAATCACTTGCCATGGCAACAAGCTCCTGGGCCACTATTATATCCGGTGGATCGGTACTCAATATCATAAGTCTTCTGAGCCCGACTCATTAATATTTCACTTTCGTAATTAGTATCTTTCCTTCCTTTAATCAGCACACCAATCATATTTATTTGCCTCGGAAGGGAGATCAAGAACCCGGGACACAAAGGTACACCGGTCGTACCTGTAACACCCCCAAATTTCACTCCTGAAATTTTTTTTTGAAAGAATAAAGCGGAAGCTAGAAGAGAATTTGGGGAATGTTACCGCCACATCTAACACAAGATAGATGTCCACCATCTATCTCATGCTAGATGCAAGGCTAAAACCTGTCAAACAAAATTTCAAACATCTATGCCGTAAGAATAAACTCCCACAAGGAGATATCCATAGGCAGATGGCAAGTGAATAAATTCACTAAATAACATCATCGCTGAATTGATCAGCGGAACCTGTGAAATAAATCCGAATTTGGAAAGTTTATCAGAGTACGAGAAATTGAAAGTTAATTACAATACCCTTGAAATTTTAAACACAACACTCGAAACTTCCAAAAGCAAATACAGTTAAACAAGACAAATCCTGACGGATTGAATTTCGGATTGCCTACTCTCTCAAGCCAAGTCTTCCACCCAAATACAATATCTGAACTCAAACCTGCACAAGAAGTCTGCTCCCCACCATCAGTGGATCATCACAGGACCCATTCAACCAAGGTAGCATCAGTACGGGTCCGGTACTGAGTAAATCAAGACCACCCAACTCAGGGAAGGAAACATGAAACGCATAAGATATGAAAGACCATAGCTTACAATTCTCATACTCAATTATACATGTACTACATACAATAAAACATAGGGTCACAGACTCATACTTATAAGCACATTAC
The DNA here is from genome assembly GCA_030549775.1 of Tamarix chinensis. Taxonomy (NCBI): domain Eukaryota; kingdom Viridiplantae; phylum Streptophyta; class Magnoliopsida; order Caryophyllales; family Tamaricaceae; genus Tamarix; species Tamarix chinensis. The sequence goes on along the minus strand of CM060173.1, from coordinate 81,307,263 downwards.
TAGACATGACGTTACATAAGATACAAGCGTATAAGAATCACGAGCGTATGCTAAGTAACACCAAACCAATAATCCAATGATAATTATTATTACATCCGATTTTATTTATTTACGATGAGTTCAGGGACCCCATTATTCTTAAACCGGTGGAACGGTCTGAAGCACCTCTCGGGGACAACACACCCGAGCCACTATTATCATCCGATGGAACAGATCCTACACCTCTCAGGGAAAAACGCTCCTGAGCCACTATTCTGAACCGGTGGAACGGCTTGAAGCACCTCTCAGGGACAAGACAGCTGAGCCACTATTATCGTCCAGTGGAACGGACCCTACACCTGGTCCTGACTCACGTAATCTTTCACTTTAAATAATTAGTGTCTTATCCATTACTTAACTCATATCATATTCTTGTTCACGATGAGTATAGGGCCCCACTATTCTTAATCCGGTGGAACGGACTGAAGCACCTCTCAGGGACATTTCATCTGAGCTACTATTATCATCCGGTGGAACGGATCCTACACCTCTCAGGGAAAAACGTTCCTAAGCCACTATTCTGAACCGGTGGAATGGCTTGAAGCACCTCTCGGGGACAACACACCCGAACCACTATTATCGTCCGGTGGAACATACCCTACACCTCGGCCCAACTCACGTGATCTTCCACTTTAAATAATTAGTATCTTATTCAATGATTTTAGCCGACCATAAATCAGGCCCACATGAATAATTCCATGACATAAGAATACATCATAAGGTATCAAATAGTTTCAAATCCATACTCAACCCTTCACATAATCAAATACATACCATATTCAAACATCATACTAACACGCATTTGCATTAAAGCTATAAGTTCATACATACGTACAATTACCACACTAAGCACAACATAAGCTGGACACAATTAAATGATCAATAAGCATAATCATCACCTTCCACCCATAACAGAAATACATCCAGATTCCATCATAAGTAAAGGTAAGTAATAACTTACCTCAATCCGAAGCTAGCTAAGCAAATTGAGAAAGGGGGAGAGCTATCGAAAGCTCGACAATCCATAAGAAAGTTTTCCCAGATCGCCGATAGAAATCGAAATTAGGTTAGAAACTATCTTATCAATTAATAATTCACATATTATAACAAAATCCAGACAAACGACATTTCTTGGAAAACATGTCCGAAACTTAGGACTCAAGAGCATAGCTCTATTAAGATTTAAGATTAAAATATAAATCAAATGATTTAAAACCCAAAGATAGAAATCGATTAGATAAAAGACACACAACACAATCAATTTTATAAAACCATCCCCGAAGATTAGGGTTTTTAAATGCCTAAACTACGAATCGACCAAATCACTTTGATTACCTCAAATTGATAGTTTTAAAACACAATTAAACTAATTTTATATAAATCTAGATAATCAATTTCAACAAAACAATCTTTCGATTAACCAATTCAAGACAATCCGTTTTAAAAAATTAAGGTTTTAAAGCCCACGACACAAACTTAGATAATTCAAATCAATTAATTCCAATTAAAGGTATCAGAATGCAATTAGGATCATTTCAACTATTTCTATAAATTTAATTTTAGAAAAACAATTATAAGAATAACCAATTTCATAATCTCACTTGAAATCTAGGGTTTTAGGCCCGAAATTACAATTCGGTTGAATTCTATTAATTTAATTAAATTGAATGTTTAGAAATGAAATTAGACATATTTTATAACATATCATATAATCAATTGCTCAAAACCAATAAAAGAAATACCCAATTAAGCATAATTAGGGTTTTTGAGCCTGAAACGCAAATCCGATCAATTCTTGCTAAAATATATAAATTGACGGTTCGAAAATGTAATTAAATGTATTATAATATAAATTGTATAGTCAATTGAATAAAACGACCCGATTACACAATCCAATTTAGTCCCGCAAGAGTTTTGACCTAAAAATCCAATTCTGATTAATTACGCACAATTTTCCCAAATCAACACTTCCGATATAAAATTAAATACATTTCAAACGATATTATAAAATCAATTGAGCGGAACGACTCAATTATGCGGCCCATTTTTATTACATATGAATTTTGACCTAGTAATCAAATTCCGATAAATTATGCATAAATTTCTCAAATTGGCGGTTCCAACATGAAATTAGATACATTTAAAAAAATATTGTATAATCAATTTATTTAAAATCACCAAATCGGACAGATTCGAAAAATTTGGGCATAACCCGGCCAAAAATTCAATTTTCCAAATTCTCAACACAAACCATACAATTAACATATCCAAATCAATCTCACAACACATATATACATAATCAAACAATTAATTTAGCTTATCACAAGCTAAATCACATTCAATTAATCAAATCCATATTAGGGATTTTTAGAAAATTATACCAAACGAAAATCAACGAATCGGGACAAGGGAAGGCCAGAGGAGCTTTGTCGGAGGTCGGAGACAGCTCGCCGACAGTCAGCCAGGCTCACCGGTGACCGGGTGGTGGTGCGAGCTGCGTGGCTCGTCGCTACTGCGGTCTGCTGCTCTTGCGTGCTTCGGTGGGCTGCTGCGGCTGTTGCGTCACCGGTGGTAGTTGCTCGTGGTGGCGTGTGGCAGCAGGTTGGAGGCCGGCGGCTGACGAAGGAGGAGTAGAAAGGAGGAGGTCGGGGTTGGGGTTTCTGCGCAGAGAACAGGGTCGGGAGCAGGGAAGAGAAGATAAAGGAGAGAAGAGAGAAAAGGAAAGAAGTGGGGGGGGGGTTTCGACCGGGCGGGGTGATGCGGTTTTTATTTATTTATTACAAATACAAGTATAAAATAAACTACCAAAAATTTAAAAATTATTATTGGGAGATTTTATCTAAAATTCGTTAAACGAAAATTATTTTGTAAGGTTCCGAAAGCTTAAAATAAATAAAAGAACTATATACAGAATTTCGGAGACATTTTCGGAAGAATTTACCAACGAACATAAAAATTTATATTATTTACGGAAATACATTATAAGACCTCGAAAAATTATTTAAAAACATATAATAAAATATTTAAGTTAAATTCGAATAAACCGAGACTAATTTAAATAATTTCTGAAATCGGTTTTCCGCAAACCAAAAAGCGTAAAACGGAAGAAAATTAATTCGGGAAAGAAATTCATAAATAATCTCCAAAAAACCTTTTTAATTTAAAACTTCCCGAAGATATTAACGATTTTCGAAAACGAATAAATTTAAAGTTAGAAATATTTTCTACGGAGAAAATCATTAAAATAACTTTAACTATTTAAACAGAAATTTTATAATTTAAATAATATATTTCGTTAACGAAATATAACTCCAAAATAAAGTCGTAATCACACGACGCAATTATAAGCGGAAACGAATCTAAAATATTAAAAATCAAAATACAAGAAAGAATGTGAATACATATTTTTAACCGAACATCGAAAATCGAAATCATAAGAATATAATAAAATCATGGTCATGAACGAATTTATCTAAAATGGTTCACAACGACAACGATTAATTAAATTCAAATAATAATTCGAAATCGTCGATAAATCCATAAAACGAATCAAAATTAAAATAATTAATTATTTACATCAAATTACGCTAATAAAATTATTAAACTTAATAAATTTGGATTTTAAAAATACGGGGTATTATAGTACCAGTGCATATAAGCTACTCAATACCCTTCAACCACGAACCCAGGGACGCAAAGGTACCTGGTCGTACTGGTGCATAAAGCTAATGTAGTACCCTACCAACAAGGACACCTAATCTATAAGTATGCATACCCCCTAACTAGGTCCGTAGAGCTAGATAGAGTAAGATATAGGGCTTGGCTGGGACACAAATGCACACCAGCAAATACCAGAATAATCGTGGACTAAACCACGTCTTTAGGGTAGCGAACCCTAAAGAGTCACCATTCCCGATCTCGAGGTCTTGCACTTTAAGTATTAGTGTCTTAATTGAAGTGATCACGAAAAGCACAATACTCAAATACTTATTCTCTTATAATCGTTCTGGTATCATTAGCCATTTCTTATTCAGACGGTTATCCAAGAATACACAGAGACACCATTAAGGCCATACTCATTATCAAATACTCTTACTTGGCTAATCAGCATTAATTAAATCATATTATGAAATTCCACAGTCACAACGACATGTTAGGTACAAATTACTTATTTACCCTTTACTTATATAATTGCTAAGTCATCCCTTCCTTACTTGACAAATTACCATATTACCCTTTAGGTTGTATAATTACTAAATTATCCCTTATCCAATTTAGATTACCAAATTATCTTCTACACTTTTTAGATCACCATTCACCCCTCATAATTGCTACACTTATCATATTTCCCGTTTGGTTGGTTAGATTATCAAATCGCCCTTCCCCTTTGTTATAATTACTAAATTGCCCTTGTGTTGGATAAATTACCAAATTACCCTCCTTCATTATCATGATTACTATTTTGCCCCTTTAGTTGGATAAATTACTAAATTTCCCTTCTCCTTTATCATAATTGCCAAATTACTCTTCTCCTTTATCATAATTACCATTTAACCCCTCTCAATTATTATAATTGCCATTTTATCCTTTTCAATTATTATAAATCCTAAATTTCCCTTCTTCATAATTACACTTATTAATTTACCTTTCTCTATAATTATAATTACCAATTTACCCTTCTCTATATTTATACTTATTAATTTACCCCTTTCCACATTTATAATTATTAATTTACCCTTCTCCATATTTATAATTATTAATTTACCCCTCTCCACATTTATAATTATTAATTTACCCTTCTCTATATTTATAATTATTAATTTACCCTTCTCCTTTTTAATAATTACTATATTACCCATATCCATTATTAAAATTACCATAATGCCCTTTTATTAGTTAATTTACCAAATTACCCTTCTCTATTATCATAATTATCCAACTACCCCTTTTTAATCATAATTAAGGTATCGTTTGGTATAACTTATATTTAATAACTACTTTTACATCAAAATCACTTTTGTAAATCTACTTTTTAAAAAGTATTTTAATAAGTAAAATATATGTTTGTTTTTGCTTTTAGTGTATAAGTGATTAATACTAAAAAACTACTTATTGTACCTTGTTAGTGTTTGGTTTTCATTTTTCTATAAACTTACTTTTTATTTTTCATCTTTAATTTTTATCTTCGTATATATATCTTTTGGTAATAATTATTATATAAATTATGTAATATTAAATATTAAAAAACATATAAAACATTAAAAAGTATAAAAAAATATATAAAGATGTTACAAAGTACTAAAAATTGTAAGATAAAAATAATAAACTTACTAAAAAAAATTATAAACAATCATTAAACAAACTTTGTCAAATTTACAAACATATAAAACTCAAATAGTGATAATGATGAAAGTTCCTTCAGGTGATGTCAAATTTACAAACATTGGAACTCTCCCTTCCGGCCACCAGCTAGATGGCTGATCGACCGAGTTGAGGAGTACACCGTTAGAGGAATTGAGGAGTCGGTGAGGTCCCTCTTCAAAGCCACTATTTTTTACTAGATTACCTACACACGCAAAGATTATCAAATTACTTATTGTTTCTTATTAGTGTTTGATTTTTATTTTTCTACAAAATTACTTTTTATTTTCCGTCTTCAATTTGTATCTTACTATATATATGGTTTGGTAATAAATATTATATAAATTATGTAATATTAAATATTAAAAATCGTATAAAATATAAAAATATTTAAAAAAATTACTAGTATCTAAAATTCAAATAATGATAATAATAAAAATTTATATTATGCAATAAACATTCTGACATTAATAATACATATTATAAAATCAAATAGTTGAATTACGTACAAGGTAAATATCATCTACGATCCTACATCGTAGTATTTCCATTTCTCTAGTAGTTCTACCCTTTAGATATTGTCCGATATACCTATTTCTATTATTTTCTTTATATATTTCTCTACTATAAAAATCATCGACGGTAGTTTTGAGTGAAAATGGTGTTCCTACTTCCCACTGTTGAGTACTCCCTCCTCTATGAAAAATCACACATTCTATGTGCACAATTTTTAAACAATTTATAAAATTAATTTTAAAATCATGCTCACATCCTCCGTTAAAAACAATGCAATATTAAACACATGGATAATAGAAAAAATAGATTAAAAAATGAGATTTAAAAAATTTTAAAATAATTTTTTAAATATAAATATTTAATAACAAAAATAAATTTCTATTTTAAAGAGGATTGACACAGTCGTCATTCTGATATATATACATATCCGTGTGGGGTATATGTTCATAGTTTTGCGGTATATATTCACTGTTTTGTTTTGCGGTACCGTCACTGGAATTACGTAGCACAAGGAGGCAAATGTTATAAACGACTTTTTTCTTTTTTAAGTACCGTACCGCATTTCTATATAAGTTATTAACAAAAGTAAGTTTTACTTACTTTTGATTAACTACTTACAGAAACTAATTTTTATTAATTACTTTTTTATAATAACTTTTTAAAAGTAAAACCAAACACTTATTTTAATCTATAATTACTTTTTATAATTAATTTTATAAAAAACTACTTACCAGAAGTTAAACCAAACAAGCTATAAATTACCAAATTATCTTTCGTCGTTATCATAATTACCAAGTTACACCTTACTCCCAAATTTACCATAAACATTCTTTTATTTACAAAATTACTCTTCTACCCCTTACTCCCAAATTACCATAATATCCTTTTATTTATAAAATTACCACAATATCCTTTTACTAATAAAATTACCATAACACTCCTTTTACTTTACAAATTACTATTTTACCCTTTTACATCCAAATTACCATTTTTATCTTTCCTTACAAAATTACCATTTTTCCATTCTTTTCCAAAATTATCACATTACCCTTTTACTCCCAAAATTACCATAATACCCCTTACTTATAAAATTACCATTTCACCATTCACTTATAAAATTACCATATTACCATTTACTTATGAAATTACTATTTTGCCCCTCTACCTCTAAAATTACCATAATGCCCCTTTACTCGAAAACTTACCATCTTTTCCTTTACTCATAAAATTAAAATAATATCCCTAACTTCTATAATTACCACAATACCCCTTTTCACTTGTAAAATTACCATATTGCCATTTAATCATAAAATTACCATATTGCCCTTTAGCCTCAAAAATTACCATAATACCCCTTCCTCTTACAACATATAATTTTATCCTTTTTCTTATAAAACTATCCTTTCACCCCTTTCTTTTGAAATTACCAAAATACCCCTTTTGCTTACAAAATTACCGTTTTACCCTTTTCTTTTGAATTTACCAAAATATCCTTTTACTTACAAAATTTCCATAATACCCTTTTCACTTATAAAATTACCACTTAACCCCTTTATTCACCATTTTTATGAATTTACCACCACTACATAAAATACTAATATTAGCGCTTCATTCTTATTATGTAAATCCACCAACTTGTCATTATTCAACATAATACCCATTAGCAACTACATATATTAGATCACATACTTGCATAGGCATATTACTAACATACCCTTGGTCTCACAATAATATTATTCATGCATTAATACCATAATACATTATAGACAAGCATTTAACATTTCCATCAATAATCAAACTCCTTCTTTAACTATCATATCTACATATGGCACAAAAGTTATCATACTTTTCCTTTTTACCAATCAATATAAGCAACCATATATATATCATGCTAAGCACACAAACCATGCATAAAATCATACTAAAATCCCTAATGTGCTAGCATACATTTTTCCATGTATTTAAGGGAGGCTTAACGATTACCTTAATCCCGCAAAAATCGAATCTTACCGGTATCCCAGTTAAAGATTCAAGCTTTAATTAGCAACTCAACACCTAAAAATAATATCAATAACTATTAGGTTAGAAGTAAGAAATTAAAGGATAAAACTTTATAAAACAAATTTATTTAATAATAATACACTTTAATTAACTATTAATATACCTCAAAATTTGGCCAAATAAATTTCAAAACAAAGGGGGAGCTCACGTTGCATGAACATTGTGAGTCTCATGCAAAATGAGAGGAGAAAGGGTTCGAAGGGGGGTGAGATAGAAGAGAGGAGAGATGGCTCGGTTTAGGGACTTTAGGCTAGAAAAGGAGATATATGGGGGAGGATTGGAGGCAAGGCAAGGGTGCAGGAGTGAAGAGGGGGTGTAGGTGGAGGCTAAGGATGGCTTCCCGGCGGTATAGGGCGGCGGAGGCGAGACAACAGAGCGGCGAAGATGGCTGCCGAGGTGGGTCGAGGTAGAGAGGCTGAGAAGGAAGGAAAAGAGGAGGGAAAAATGGAGGGGTACAAGGGCTGTTTTCGACCAACTAAGGCATGGTGGTGGTAGAGGGGGTTGCAGGCTGTCAAATGGTGGGTTTGGTGGCAGCGGATGTGGCCGGACGGCGGCGAACGGGGAGGTTGCAGGTGGCTTGGTGATAAGGAAGAAAAGTGGGGAGAAAAAGAAGAGGGGGAGAAGGGAGGAGCTGTAGCGGATCGAGGGTGGCTTGGGGGGTCTCGTGGTGGCGCAGGGCAGTAGCAGGTGGTGGCAGAAGGCGGCGCAGGGGCTGGGTGAGGTGGTGTAAGCGGCGATCAAAACCGGGGAAAAATGGGGGGAGAAGGAAAGAGAGAAGAGGGAGCTCGGGGAAGGAGGAAAGACCTCGAAAATTATGAGGAATGAAGGCTGGTGAGGGTAAGAAAAAGAAGAGGGAGAAGAGAGGGGCAGTGGCTGGTCAGCGAGAGGACGAAGGGTGGCAGATGGTGGTCGGTTGGCAGGGGAAAGGGAGGGAAGAAGAAGGAAAGGGAGATGGGCATGCTAGCTGTGGTCCAGGGGTTTGTTTGGCTCAAAATTGGAAAGAAAATGACGGGGGAGAGAGAAGGAGTAGCAGGGAGGTAGGTGGTGGCAACTGTAGGGCGGTGGCAGCGGGCATGGCTTTGAAATTTGCAGGTGGTCGGGAGTGGAAGAAGAGAGAAAGGAAGGGGGAGGTGTGCGAACGGCTAGACTAATGCAGGAAAAGAAAAAAGGTAGGCCGGCCGGTCCAGGGGGAAAAGAAGGATGCAACGCACGGGCCGCGCGGGAGAGGGAGGAAGGAAGGGAGAGATGGGCCGAGGCCCAATGCCCAGGGGAGGGCTGGCCTGGTGAGGAAGCCCGAGGGAAGAAAAAGGAAAAAGAAAAGAAGAAAGAGGAAAAAGGGAAAAAAGGGAAATGGAAAAATAGGGAAAAATAAAATAAAATAATTTATAAAATCATAAAATATAATATTCTTGATAAATTATTTAATTTAATAATTTAATTCATTATAATCTAATATATTAGTTTAAAAAGGATAAAGTTAGTAAAATATTAGTTTGGAAAATTATTTAAATAAAAATTAGCATGATAAAATAACAAAATATCTATTTTAATTTACTAAATATTCCCGTCCAAATTTATATACTCAAAAATCCATAATTTAATTAAATTAAATAATTTTAAAAGCTAATTTATTTCAAATAAAAGCTATTTATTAGATTATTAGTTTCCAAAATTTTGGGGGATTACATCACTACCCCCTTAAAGAAAAACTTCGTCCCCGAAGTTTCGGCCTTAACACTAGGGTTATAAAAAGGGATCCTTAGTTATTTGGGGTAACTACCCCCTTAAAGAGAAACTTAACTATGAAAAATAATTACACACGCAATTAGTAACACTCATTGTTGGTCATTTGTGGTCAAAAGGCCTACAAGTTCTTTGATCTTGAGACCAATAAGGTATTTGTGTCTCAAAATTTCATTTTTAAGGAAGATAGTCTTCCTTATATGTCACCAACTCATGAAGTTATTCTATTAATGGGCCCACCTCCTTCATTACTTTCCCATGTGAATCCTGCTAGATGTGACAATCCATATGTTGGTCATTTGTCACAATCCTTACGTCCCCAAATAGATGTACTTACACCTGTACTTACATTATTTATACATTTTGTACCTACATCCACATATACATCATGTTCAACACCAACTGTCCATTTCACCTAACCCACTACCTTTTTCATAGATATCTGCATCCACATCTCTAAACCAAAATTGTGAACCGCTTCCTTGTATTTTTATGCGCAAGTCTACTAAGACCATTCATCCTCCTTCTTTTCTACAAGATTCTCATTGTTCTTACTTACTTGCTCACAATGCATACCGTTTTTCTCTCTTTGATTCTTCTCATCTTTTCTCTATTTATTTTACTTCTCTTGAAAATGTTTTGGCCACCTATGAGCCCCACAGCTATGATCAAATAAAATATGATCCACAATGGATCGAGGCTATGGATAAGGAACTTTACACACTTGATGAAAACAAAACTTTAGAGCTCACTTATTTACCTTTGAAAAAGCGATCTATTAGATCAAAATGGGTCTTCAAGGTCAAATTTAGACCTAATGGAAACATAGAGAGAATGAAGTAAAAGACAGGATTACAAGCAAACATTTTCATCTGTGGCCATGTTGGCCACTGTTCGAATGGTCATTGCCATAGCCACTTCTAAAGGCCGACCTCTTCATCAACTAATCATTAATAATGCTTCTCTACATGGATTTCTATCTCTACATGGATTTCTTAATGAAGATATCTACATGAATCCTCCTCAAGGATACATTAAGGAAATGCCTAGCTAATTATATAAATTACTTCAATCATTGAATAGCTTAAAACAAGCCTCTTAGTAATGGATCATCGAGTTGACCAAGTTTTTACTTGAGCTTGGGTTTGTTCAATCCAAGCGTGATTATTCATTCTTTGTTCGAGACATACCTAGTTCATGTGTGCTGTTGTCTATGTTGATGATTTGTTGCTCATTGGTGATAATATTAAGTTCATTGATTTTATCTTAAAATTCACTTGATCAAACCTTTACTATCAAAGATGTGGGTCATATGTGTTACTTCTTAGGTCTGGAGGTTGCACACTCGTCCTCTAGTACCTATTTGAACCAACAAAAGTACATTTTAGTCATCATTCATGATATTGTTATGTCCAAATGCAAGTCTACTACATTTCCTATTCCATGAGGCCTGAAACATTCCATAGATGATGGTGATTTATTATCTAATCCAGAATTTTATAGATGAATTGTTGGTAAAATGCTCTATCTTAATATGACTAGGCTAGATCTCTCTTATGCCATGCAACATTTGAGCCGATTTTCACATGCCTCATGTAAGCCCCACATGCAAGCCACAATGCATGCTGTGAGGTATTTACGAGGCACTATTAACATGGGCCTTCATTATTCCACTGAATCTTCTCTTGATATCTCAACTTGATGTGGATTGGGCCTCATGCACATTTGATTGTTGTTCTCTCATCGGATATTGTACTTTTCTAGGTTCCTCCTTGGTTTCTTGGAAGACCGAGAAACAAAAAATAGTTTCCAAGTCTTCTTCTAAGGCAGAATATCAAAGTATGCCTGCTACCACTAGTGAACTTATATGGATGGGTAGCATTCTTCAAGACCTTGGTCTCCCAAGTACCTTGCCTATTCCTCTATATTGTGACAACAAAGCAGCTCAACACATTGTTGCTAATTTGGTGTTCCATAAGCGAATAAAACAAATGAACATTGATTGCCATTTTAATTAGGATGTGGTTCAAGCTAGGTCAATGCACACAGTCCTTGTCAAATCTAGCCTACAATTAGGCAATTAGCTGATTTGATGACAAAACCACTCATTGCCCAACAACACCAATTTTTTTCTAACAAGCATGGTCTTATGACAAGTCTACTAAGTCCAGTTTGAAGGGGGTGTGAAGACTATGTGTTGTATTGTCATGTGCATCAGTTATATATATTGAAGTTGTCAGGCTATTATTAAGTGGTTACTAATTACAATATTAGTTAACCCTAATAGCCTATATAAATGCCTGATGTACTCATTATAATAGTCATTGAAGCATATACTCAATAAATATTATGTTCTACTCTTCTTCCTCCTTTTCTCTTTATTTCATTTCATACTTTTGCTGCTAATCGTAGCTACCTTGAGCTGAGCTCAGTTAGGTAATTTCACACTATTTTTGTTGGATGTTAACAAAGTCACACATTGATAAATAAGAGGGAAAAAGATCAATATATAAGTCTACTAGGCTACTCTCTCAATTACTAATTGGTTTTAGGATAAAACCTCATTTGAGCTTATATATAGATATAGTCTTGGGTTATTTCAAATAGGGTTCGGCCTAAATCCTTCATGGGTATCCTTAAAATCTCAAATGAAATTTGTTTATTACTCTATTGGAAATGCCAAGTTCAAGTGGAGGTTGTGTTATTTTGTTTTAGGTGAGAAATATACCCATATTTATGTCTCGTAGGTTACTCCTCCTATTACCAATTAATTTTAGGCTGTAATTTCACTCGAGCTTATATATAGATATGGTCTTAGGTTCTTTTAACGAGGCTTGGCCTAGACATGGATTTATTTCCAACAATTTTTGCATTGAGGCAATGTGTGCATATGGAGACATGTTTATCCACAAACTCCTAACATTGGCATCTGATTTGTTCTTGTTTCCACATATGCTAATGAAGCATCTTTTTTGCTAATTATTTCTTGGTAACATGTGCTGTTATTGGTGTTCTCCTCTTTACCTGGGGCGTAAGTTATGGGGTGGAAAAAATATTCCCTAACTTTACATCTCTTTTGTATAGTGTATTTGGAATGGATGAAAACAATACTCATTTTACTCCAGACAATAATATAAAATTTTTACTACTTGGAAAGGTTTTACATCGTTTCAAACATTCTATGAGATAGATGATGAAGTATCGGCTACGGCTTTACTAACCAAATGACCCTTCTTTAAGGATGATCATCTTCGGCCAGTTTCTTCCATTCCTGTGAAGTACTGTATTCTTAGATGCATTAATTTGAACTTATCTCCCAGAAATGATTGTGTTTCTTAACTAGTCTCCTCTAGAATATTCCCACATTCCAGTTGAAAAAGGAGTTTACTTAGTTCGTCATACTTCTAAACTAAATCACTTTTCATAATGTAAGAAGGGATGGCAAGTAAGGGGTAGGAAATAATCAGATTGCCAACACACAAGTCATCTAAAAAAAAATCGTGAGGTCTACTTTTGTGAAGCCCCTTGTTTGTCATCATTGAAGAAGAGCCTTGGGAATTGATACTTGATAAATTGTATTGTACATTGATTATTCTCATAATCTCTGACAAATTATCCAATATGAGGCAAGAAAGAGGACTGTTGTTCACGCTCTTCATAACTTGTGAATGCCAAGTTTTTGAGTCACCTTTTAGAAAAATGCCTCTGTCATCTTGCTGCCTTAAATTATAAGAGAAGATGATTGATCAATCATCTTGCAAATGAATCCAGAGACGAATCTAAGAATATAATTTAATGGGGTCCCATTAGATTTATGTGTGTACATGTAAACTATCCATATTAGTAATAATTATAATTAATAACATCGGATAATGCAAATATTTGTCATACATTTTAAAATTAATATTAATTTAAAAAATAATTAAATGTTTAAACATGTCCCTAAGGAATATAATTAACAAAATTATATATTTGGTATTATGCAAAATAATAATAATATATACCATAGTAACCGATGAAATTTATTTATTTATATTTAAAGTAGCAATGATAGGCACATTATTAACGGATACAAATTAAATTATAGTCTTATCATACTAATTAGTATATGTATATAAATCACGAGAAAAAAATGATCAAAATATCTGACCTACTTTTAAAATCTGGATGTATAATGACGAAGGAAAGGAAAATTTGCATATTATTCTAATAAAACATAAAAGAAAGATTGTAATATATGTCTGTCAAAGTCACTAAATAAAAAATAAAGAGGAAAACAAATTGCATAATATAATAATAATAAAAAATAGAATATAAACTTGCAAACCCTAGGACCAATAAAGAAAAATATTTGAATGAACACTAGTCAAGTATGAATCAAAATAACTAGATAAAAAAATTACTAACAAGACATACAAAATTACATACATACATACATGGGGTTAGGTGACCCCATGTCCATACTGCCTTCGTCCATTAATGAATCTTTAGTTAATCAAAATTTTACAATTTGTATTTAGGCAGTCAACAATCGAACTTGTAAGTTAAAGAGGCCTCCCTGGAAGCTCATAAGACTCTGCTTTGAATTTCTATCCACTGTTAAGGTTTAAGGTACACAGCTGTCTGAGAAAATGATTTGAAAAATTAGTACTTGTGTAAGTTGATCATACTTATCTACAAAGCCCTACAAGGTAAAATGTTGATGATACTATTTCTACTTTTGTTTTGTAAGTTTTTTCCTTGCATTTCTTGAGGTATGTGGAAGATTTGATCTTAGAAGAGAAGAAAATAAAAGGCCATGCATACATACAATTAAATATTGGTCTCAATACCTAATATCAGCCAATATTTATTAGATTTTAGGTCAGCCTATAGGCAAAATTAAAGTTACTCAACTGCTTTAAAATTTTATGTATTTATCGTGATATATCTGTTATTGGCTGATATTTAACAATACTTGCCGCTGTTTGTTGTAAAAAAAAAAACTATATTGAGACAGTGATATATAAAATATTATTTGACACATTATGATATTGTTTGCATGCACGTGTCTGACTGCGCTGCCAAGAGATAAATGACAAGAGGCCATGGTTTCTGATCTCGCTTTTGAAGTTGATCGATGGTGTTGATTTTAACTCCCACTGAAAGGGCATTATCATGTTGGTTGATTTTCAGTTCGAGGCCATTTTGATTTGCTTCTAATCCTTTGTGTTGAACCACCTGCTATGAGGATTGTTTGTTTCATGTTTACAGAGAGTAAAGACGTAGAACCATGCAATCTTTCTGCCTTGTATTTTTTTTTTCAGTTCATATTTTATGGAGAGCTTGTCTTCTTGGTGATTGAACTCAAATGCATCGACTTTTGTGCTTAAAACATGTTTCAGTTTCTGGTTACGAAGTTGAAAAGGCCACTTTCTGAGCCTGGTTGAATCTTTTCTTTCCTATTCTTTTACTGGCCACTAAGTATTTAGTTTGAGTGTAAAATACAAAAATAACAAGGACTCTGGAAAACTTGATAACCACAAGTTGGGATCATATTTCACTTAGCTGTACCTGAAATTCTGTATTCTCACAGATGGTTTTCCTGCATCCAATTGAAGGTGGCAGATAAGTTGAAAAGGGATGCAAGAAACGGACTTTGATTGCTACTACTAATTAACTAGAACCAAAATGAGTTCTCTCTTTGAATGCTGAGCACTCTTCAAGGAACATTTTTTATGGTTGCTGACTAACCTCCAGGACCAGCAAAATCAGTTCTTTGCTGGCAAGGGGTATCTGAGTAGCTGAACAAACTAAAAAAATTTGGGCTTGTTTGATAGGTGTTCAGACTTTGACTTGATGATTGTACGAAAGATTGTTGTAATTGTATTGATTATTGTGTACTTTTTTATGTGTGAGGCTCTCTGTTGCAGCTCCTTCAGAGTGAGTCTTGTGGTTGGTTTTGGAAATCCTTGCTTAAAGGTATTTTTGGTGTATGAATTTGTAGGATATCGGTGGCTGTGACATTCAAAAGCTGGAATCTGTGAAGCTATTGAGCTACCTTTAACTCATCATGACCTTTATACGCAGATTGGTATTGATGAGGTGTTTTGCTCTATGGGCCTCCTGGAACAGAGAATATTATGCTTGCGAAGGCTGTTGCCAATCATGCTACTGCTTCCTTTATAAGAGTTGTTGGCTCGGAATTTGTTCTGAAGTATCTGGGTCAGGTATGTTACTATATTGTAAGATATTCGGTCTTATGTTTGATCAGTACTATATGAGTTCTACTTTTCCATTTCCTTGAAATCTTTGGCAGGGTCCTTAGAATGGTCCGTGATGTATTCCGTCTTGCAAAGCAGAATGCTTCCGCAATTATCTTTATTGATGAGGTAGATGCTATTGCTACTGGAGCTGATAGGGAAGCGCAACGTATTCTGATGGAACTCTTGGATCAGGTAGGATTATGAAGGAAGAAACACAAAATTAAGGACGTGGAGTCTTTTAATGCACCCTTTTCTTTATTGTCCGTTGCCATGATTTTCATTACAACTGTCGCTCTTTTATGTGTTATGTACGTCTTAACTTAGTCTGCATGCAATGCCCTTGCAGATGATTCGGCTTTGATCCAATTGTAAATGTTAAAGTTATTACGGCTACTAACAGAGCTGATACATTGGATCCTGCGCTTCAGCGTCCAGGAAGGCTTGATAGAAAAATTGAGCTCCCGTTGCCCGATAGAAGACAAAAGACGCTTATTTTCCAGGTGAGTCTCAAAGACTTTAGCTTGCCCCTTATTTTTCATTTTACTTCGTCGTTTGGCGTTAGGTGATCATGGAATTAGTCATTCAGCTTTCTGTTTCTTAAGCGGATTTGAGACATTTAAAAGTGAACTTAGTGTTATAGGTCTGTACTTCCAAGATGAACTTGAGTGACGAGGTCGATTTGGAGGATTACGTCTCTCGACCAGATAAAATTAGTGCTGCTGAGGTTAGTGAAAATATTCTGTTCATCATTTCCGTTACCGCTACCAGCTGTCGTGTTTGTGTTTTTTTTTTTCAGACTTCCCCCCCCCCCTCCCACATTGGGTGGTGTGAGAGTTGTAGTTAACAAAATGAAAACGAGAGGCCAGAATTGGTATGAGTTAGGCTACTTGTCAGCTCAGCCATAGCGCACTCAATGGGCAAAAGGAACCGGTGATTTGTGTGCGTGTGTTTTTTTTTTCGGGTGGGGGGGGGGGAGGTTTAAGATGCTGCTGTTAACATAGTAGACCATATAGCTGTCTCCACCGCAAAGAAAATAAAAAGACCGCGCACATACCTGGTACTTATTCCTTGCAGTTGAGGTCTGCTGTCTCTGACGCGAAGTACCAGTTAAGCATTGTGCTCTTCGGTTCATGTTTGTACTAAAAAGTTAAGAAGGCAGAATCATTTTTAGGGCAGTTCCTGTGCTTGAAATTTCACAATTAGGCCTCTGCCAACTGAATGATACGAAGTATCACATATTCGTAGTATCAAAGCTGTTAGTCTCTTATGGTTCTCTCGTTGCTCGCTTTCCCCCCTCTCTGCAATGTCTTCCAGGTCACAGCAGTATGTCAGGAAGCTGGAATGCATGCTGTGCGCAGGAACCGATATGTCATCTTACCTAAAGACTTTGAGAACGGCTACCGTTCCAATGTATAGAAGCCAGATACGGACTTTGAATTTTACAAGTGATGATGTTAGCCTGGTGATATAGATAACCATTCCTGGAGGAGGTGGTTTGCGGTAAACTAACGGCATTGGTAGAACGTCACTGGAAAAAGCCTCGAGACACTGTTGATTTGCAGCTTAGCACGATGTCTTCACCGCAGGTGACAAAGTTGTTGGTAACAGGCAACAACGACAAATTTCAGGGCAAATTGCTAAACTAGCAAGTTTGGGTTTTAGAATTATTGAAATAGCACATTGAAAGTCACATTTTCAAAATAGCACATCCTTTGACCGAATTTTTATTTTTCTTGAACATTGAAGGCAATCGCTCCTTGTAAGTACATGTGTTTTTTTTTTTTTTTTTGTTTCCTTCTTCAAATTAACATCGAAAGTGCCCCTAGTAGATGTATATCTACCTATATTACTTATTATACTAGAATTATAACTAATTTATATTAGAAGTATAACTAATTTGTCCTAAAATTACAACTAATTTGTACTATAAGTATAATTAATTTGAACTACGAGTAAAAATAATTATAGTGCATGTCTGTAACTTGAGGTGCTCCTAGTCGGAGCGCTTCTAGTGTAAATTTTAGTGTAAAATTGATTTTTCTCTAAAATTGCTTCTAGCGGGAACCCTTTCACTTTGAGCATCGATGAATATATATATATATATATATATATATATATATATATTGTTGAACTAACATACTATTTTGGGCATTTTGAAACCCAATATGCTATTTTAATAATTTTGAAACTCATCCATGCCATTTTGAAAATTTGCCTAAAATTTTAGGTAGATATTTTTCTGTTAAGGATATTTGACTTCTAGTTTAATTTTATTTTTCTTGATTATCTTTCTTTTCTATTAGAAATGATTCTATCAATAAAGTGTCTATGTATGGAAAACAGAACTATTGGGGAAAGGGATGATGAATGGAAAGTATCATGTATCCCACATAATATATTTAGCATACTTTGAACCCATTAACATATTAAAGTGCCAAATATTACATGTTTTGCCCTTATTGACCCAAAATATCCTTAAGATAGCTAATATGTCCATATTTTCACAAAAACCCTATGAATTTGATATTATCGATTCCAAAATTACTATATAAAACATCTTGACACAACTTGACCACATTAAGTTACCACTTTTCATACTCCATCAAACCACATTAAAATACCATAGTTCATACTAACACACTTAGAGTTTCAAAACTAGAGTTATCACAACAATAACTATTCACACTTTCCATAGATTCAATACTACGTAATCATGAAACACCATTATCATCATAATAATACCAACCATGTAGTTCTACACAAAAAAAAACACATAGAATTTAAAATTCCTAACTATGACATGTATCCTTGTAAAAAAGGTCTTTGATCTCTGAGCATGTATAACCTTAACACTCATCCTCCGAGACCACAAAAAAATCACCTAAGAAATAAGGATAACATAAGTTTAGAGCTTATGAAATTAGCCAAGCTAAAGCTAAGGCAAAGAGGGTGGAAAGTGGAGAAAAATTGAAGCAAATGAAGCTCAACACGAAGGGACATCTTGCTTGGAAATATGGTGCAATCAAGGAGGGAGATATGTGAGAGACTCATGCAGTTAGAGGCTTGTTGTGTGAGGTTGTTACTATAACATCTCTAAAATTCACTACTAAAAAATTTTATTTTATTAAAATTTGAGTGGAAGCAAATATAATAAATTTCGAGGATGCTATAGAAAAACTTAGTACCAGACCGATTTCCTTCCGTCATTTCAATACCAAGTGCTAATGCTTAAAAAGAATAGAACCAACTTTACGCGAATCTAAGATTACAAAACTAAATCAGAGTAGCGCATTAAATTTAATTACAAGAAATGGAACCCATAATTAGTGGTTAAAACATAGAAACATTGAACACAGAAAAATAGAAGTTTAGAGGAAAATACTAAAACCTTCTCGAATAGTCCTACGCTCTTTAACCCGAAAACAAAGCCTCGATAACACCTGTGGGCTAACCTGCAAAGGACGCTGCCCATTGAATAGATAAGAACCTATAAAAGGAACCCTTTAATACTACGGTAATGAGTAACCCTCTAAAAGGTGGGGTCCGTATGCAACAAATTAATCAAACATAAGAACAGTAAATTACACATTTACATGGAATGAGATACAATAATCATTAGAATGAACATTTACCTCAAGATCATATATCACAAGATTCATTCACTTAGGATTAACATCACTTACCAAGAGAGCATCTAAGTGAAGCTCTTTATAACATAATTAAGTGTCCAACATCATACTCAATCAGTATATACCACCACTCAATTCAAAGGTAGGCACCAAGCCGCTATGATAACATAACAACAGGTCATAACTGTACAACCATAATCATCTCTCAAATTATATCCACACTGGTTCAGGGACCCCACTATTATAACCCGGTGGACCGGACACAAGATATACAACTCTAGGGAAAAACGCACCTGACCACTATTATAATCGATGGACCGGTAATTATATACAATCTTCAAGGCAACACGCACCTGGCTACTATTATAACCAGCGGACTAATAAATATATACAACTCCAAGGAAAAAATGCTCTTGGCTACTATTATAACTGTGGACCAATACAATGATATAATCCATATGGTCCCAACTTATGTGGTGTTCTACTATAAATGATTAGTGTCTTTCCATTTAATTAGCACACCAATTCCAACTTGAGGGGGAAATCACGAACCCGGAGACATAAAGGTACACCGGTCATATTAGCGCATACAAGCAACATAGTATCCTATCGACTATTAATCCAAGGATGCGAATGTACCCTGGTCGCACTGGTGCACGAAGACATACAGTACCCTACCGACAAGGATACCTAATCCATAAGGATGCATACCTCTTAAGTAGGTGCGTAAAGCTAAATAGAGTAAGATGTAGGGCTTGACTAGGTCATTAAAGTACACCAGCAAAATCCAAAATAATTATGGGCTAAACCATGTCTTTATAGTAGCGACCCCTAAAGAGCCACTATTTCCGATTTCAAGGTCTTTCACTTAAGTATTAGTGTATTAATTAAGGTGACCACGAGAAACACATCAATCACATACTTAATCATTTTTATTTGTTTCCATTATTATTAAGTAATCAATATCAGGATTATTGTCCATGTTAACTTAAATAGTCTACTAAGGTTATCCTAGGTTCCAATACTCATACATAGGCACCTTAGGTCAAAATGACCAAAATGTCCCTAAGTCTAAGGCTACCTCTTATCATCCACTTTCATTATATAATTCATTTTTATTTATCAACAACTATAGTAGGTTAACATAGCATGATTATACTACTGATTGTGTAATTATGTACCTTACACACTAAAGGATGATTTTATACATAAACCCTAGCAAGAACTTTTAGAACAACTAGCACACATTCCCATACTTAACAATTAGGGCATCTTGTATTTTTATGGAAATAACATCATAGTACAACCCAATTTGCCAACTTACCACTTGACCATGCATACTCATTATGATACATTATAATTTACTAAAATACCCATAGCCTTATAATACACATGATTATACTTAAATAGGTGATACTAAGGCCATAAATTCCTATTTCTTATTTAGCATCACTTTCTACTTTATATGAAGGTTCATTAGACTAATTATTATATTATATGTAAAATCACCCAATTACCCCTTCTTACTTGAAAATTTACTAAAATGCCCTTTCTACTTGCCAAATTACCAAAATTTCCTCCTTACTTGTAAAATTACCAAATTACCCTTCTTACTTGTAAAATTACCAAATTACCCTTCTTACTTATAAACTTACCAAATCACCCTTTTTACTTGTAAACTTACCAAATTACCCTTCTTACTTGTTAAAATTACTAAAATGCCCCTAGGTCATTTATTGTTATTGATCATACCCCCACATACTTTATTAACACCACAAAACCCTTATTATTATTCTTAGCACCAATATTACCAATCATGCACATTTATTTAAGTAACCTCCACTTTACACGCAAAATTACTAAAATACTGCTAGCACATGAAATTGTTAGCATCCATAATCCACACGCATTATTTAACACCATAAAACCCTTATTATTATTATTATTATTCGTAACACCCATTATCACCTACCATGAACATTTATTTAGGTCACTCCCTATGAATATGTAAAATTACTAAAATTCCCCTAGGACATAAAATAGTATTTTTCATGATAGAACAAGCATTTTTAATACTACAAACTCCTAACTTCATTTTCCACATATCACAACACTTACCATACATTTTCATTAAGACAATCCACACCATATATAGAAATTACCGAAATACCCCAAGGTCATAAATATGGATATTTCTATTAACACTTATACTTATACTCCACCAAACTTCCACATCCCTTTTTAGCATCAAATATAACACCTTAAGCATATCATCTAGGTCTAAACATTATGATATGTCCAAATGACTAAAATGCCCCTAGGGCTCATATTAGCATTATTTCTACTAAGTGTCCATATTTACTTAGCATGACATGTATATGCACATAAAATCATTATTAACATCAATCCCCTTTCTTAACCACCATTTCCACACATGTCATACTACATACAAGATATCATATTTTCTTCTATCTTTTAATATAATATTAAAATTCATGAGATGTTTAGCAACATATCATGCATATACACACAAAACACATACTAAAACCCTAATGTGCTCATATACATAAATCCATACATTTTAGTAGGGTATAAAAGTTACCTTATTTCTGGCAACAACCAAACTTTAAGCTTTGATAAGTAAAAATTATACCTAAAAATAATGTCACAAGTAGCATATTAGTAGTAGATAATTAAAAGAATAAAATTTCAAAAATGATTATTAAATACCATTATTACTAACTTTATTATACCTCAAAAATTAGTTGAATAAACTTAAAATGATGTAGCAACACTCACGCTGCATGGGTAGCGTGAGTTGCATGCATGAAAAGGGGGAAAATAGGGGGAATAATGTTTGGATGAAGGTGGGAAGGGTCTTGGTTAAGGTTGGTTGAGGGAGTG
Organism: Tamarix chinensis; assembly: GCA_030549775.1. Classification (NCBI taxonomy): domain Eukaryota; kingdom Viridiplantae; phylum Streptophyta; class Magnoliopsida; order Caryophyllales; family Tamaricaceae; genus Tamarix; species Tamarix chinensis. The sequence continues at coordinate 81,284,765 of CM060173.1, read as the reverse complement.
ATAGAAGGGAGTTGGCGTGGTTTTTGGGTGTAAGAAGTGTAGCAGTGTGTGGGTGGTGGCTGGTGGTTGGAGTGTGGTGGCTTAGGGAGGTGGAGACGGTCGTGGTGGTTAATAAAATGAGGGTGCAAATAAGGAAGGGGAAGTGGAAGAAGGTAAAAGAAGGAGGAGAAAAGAAGGATGTAGGAGGGAAGTTCGAGTAGGTTGAGGCAGGTAGGTGTAAGGGTGGTGTCAAGGGGTGGAGGGGTGGCTTTGGTGGTGGTGGAAGAGGGGAGATGGCAGCACAAGGTGGTGGTGTAGGGTGTGGGTTAAGAGGAGAGAAAATAAAAGGAAGGGGGGTTGGCTACAAGTGGAGGGTGTGCCTGCTTGGGGTGGTGCTAGGAGGAAGTAGGAGATGTAGAAGAGTTGGTATGGTGGCTGGTTGGGTGGTGGAGATGGAAGCTAGGGGTGGCACAATAAAAATAGGGGAGATGAGAAAGGAAAGAAGAAAAGGGGATTAGGTAGGGAGAAAAAGGCTTGAGGGGGAAAGATGGGGCAGAGGAGAAGATGGGAAGGGGAAGAAAAAGAAGAGGGGAAGAAGGGAAGGCTCAGCATAGGGGTTTGATGGGTGTAGGGGGAGAGGTGTCGGACGACATGTAGGGTGGTAGGGAGAGGAAGAAGAAAGGGGAAAGGAAAAAGGAATACGAGAAGGGGTTATAGGGGTGTTTGGTAAAAAAAATGGAAGGATAGGGATGGGAGAGAGGGACGGTCTTGGGTTGCAGGTGTAGGTGGGAGGTAGGTGGTTGCAGCTGTAGGTGGGAGGTAGGTGGTTGCAGGTGTGGGAGGTGTAGGAATGTGGTTGCAAGTGTGAGAGGTGCAAGCAGGGTGCGTTTGGCTCATCGATTTAGGGGAGAAGAAGGAAGAGGGGGAATAGAAGGAAGGATGCCAGGCAAGGGGGAGGGACGGGCAAGACAGTTGGTGTGAGAGAGAAAAGAAAAATAGAAGAAAAAGGAGTTGAGTTGGGCTAATGGGGGAGAAAGAAATAAAAGAAAGAAAGGAAGGGGGAGAATGTCACATTGGGCTGGCTCAGTAGGGAAGGAAGAAAGGAAAGGAAGAGGAAGGGGAAGGGTTGGCCCAAAGGGAAAAGGAGAAGGGAAAAAAAGAAAAGGAAAAAGGAAGGAAAAAGGAAGAAAAAGGAAAAAAGGGAAAAGAAAAATAAAATTATTTTTAGAGTTGGCATTAGAAATTAGGTTGATGGAAAAAATATTTATTAAATTAATTTATTCAAAATTTAGTGTATTAATTTGAGGATAATTTTAGTAAAATTATGAGTTTGGAAATTTATTTAAATAAAAAGTGTATGATAAAATAACAAGATATTTATTTTAATTTGTTAAATAATTATATCCATTTTTATAAATCAAAGTCCACAAAATAATTAAATTAATAATTTAATACTAAATTATTTCAAATAAGGGGTTAATTATTACATTTTAGGTTTTAAAATTTTGGAGTATTACAATCACATTGATTGATGAGGGCAGCATGAAGGCCTTATATTTGTGGGGTGTGTGCATTGTGAGGTTGTGGTGAAATTGGGGTAGGTGTTGCATGAAGAAGTGAACAACTAGGGGTTTTGAGCTTGAGGTTGTGATGTAATTGAGGGGGGGGGGGGTGGGGGCATTAGAAAATCATGCAGCTAAGGGATATTTGTGAAGGAGGAAGGCTATATGAAGGACGATCATTGATTTTTTTTGCGTGAAGTGTTAATGTGTCTATGGGGCATTTGGCATAAATTTTAAATAAAGCAAGGCTTGAGAAATGTTAGGTGTGATTAAAAATGAAAACTTGCAAAAAAAAGAATGTAGGGATTTAATAGGGGTAATGTAGAACAAAGCTCATAATGGAGAAAGGGAGTTAAGGAGAGCTTGTGTGCATTGTAAAATGAATTAATGAATGGAGATGAGAGGAATTTATAAGGGGAGTGTGGGTGAGGATGTGAATGGAGAAATGGTTGAAGATGTAAGGTTGGGAGGCATGGTCAGGAAATCCCATACGACATAGATTGGGAAGGGTAGGGACGTCACATAGTGGTGTTGTCTGGTGGTTGTGAGATAGGGTGCAAGGTTAGGTTTAGGGGGTAGTTGCTGGGAAGGGAAAATAAAGGAAACCACGTGAGAGGGCATGCATGGCTCGAAGAAGAAGGAGGAGAAATAAGACCAGGATAGGAAAAGAAGGAAAAAAAGGAGAAAGAAAAGGTTAAAATAAAAGGGAAAAAGGAATTTAGGGCTAGGATTAGAATTAGGTTTAAATTTACGATTAAGAAATTAGGATAAAATTAATTTATCAATCATCTTAGGTTAGGGTTAGGTTAAAATATTAATTACCAAAAGTTAGTATTATAACTAGTGTTAGATTTTGGATTGAGGAATTAGGGTAAGATAAAAATATCAATTATCTTGGATTACTATTAAGTTTAAATATTAATCACTTAGGATAAGGGTTAAATAAAATTTGGGTCATTACCCTAGGTTGTTCTTAAATTACACTTATTACTTATTGCACCAATGATAGAGGTATACTTCCAAATCCTCCTACACTCCCACCTAAAAATCTCATCAATAATGGTGTCATCATAACCTATTATAAGCCAAAATTTCCTTATTTTGATGGTGTTAATCCCCAAGGTTGGATTAAAAATGTGAAAAATATTTCCACTTGTTTCACACACGTGATACACAAAAGGTGGAGTTGGTTTATTTACACTTGATTGGAACTATTGAATATTGGTTTGAGAGCTAACCTATAGGTGAAACGTTAGCTTAGGTCGAGTTTAGCACTTTTGTGTGTGCTTGGTTCGGGGACCTTAATTTTGGTAGAATTTTTAATGAAATTAATAAACTGGAGCATGTAAGAAATGTTTAAGATTATTATTTTTGATTTGAAGGGAATGGTGTTGCTTTATAAATTTTAACTAACATATGACTATTTTGTATTTAGATTCATTAGTGCCATGAAGAAAGAGTTGGAATATGAGGTATAAATGTTTAGACCATCTATACTATACCTAACTCTAGAGTTAGCCAAGTGCAAAGAACTTTCACTAGTTTTGCACCACAGAGGAACCCTAAAGCATGTCTCCACTAACACTAGTGTAACACTTGCATATTCATCGAAGCTTGCTAACCTAACCTCAGCCCTGTAGAAAGTGACTCCCTATAAATCTCTATCAACCCACAATTTTATTGCACCATCTAAGGATGCCCTTAATGAGTAGAGGAGGTTAATGGTTTTGTGTTTCAAGTGTGGAGAAAAGTATACCCCAACTCACTAATAAAAGTTGAAATATGAGGTATCAGTATGACCTTAGTTGAAATTGTTTCAATTCTTATAGATACTAGTAGCACTCACAACTTTGTGAATCCTTTGATCATCAACTCATCCATTTATGACATACAACCTGCTTCAGCACTTGTTATTACAAATGCTAATGGAGATAGGATTTATAACCAATCTATATGTAAGTATTTCAAGTGGGTAATGTAGCATCCCCACTTTCAAGCTAACATAAGATTACTACACCTCTAAGGTAATGACATAGTTATGGGAATTGACTGGATGAGGGATTATAGGCCCAGAGTATTTGATTACCAATTTTTAACATTGCCCTTCAAGAAATATGGTGAGCAGGTAACATTGAAGGGTTCCATAAGAGATTACCAAGTCTGACTAATATTGAGAGAAGAGTTAGATGAAAATTATTTTAAGGGAAATGTGTATGGAAATATTTTCATTCTAGTTGTAGAAGATGCACAAGAGGTAAATATCCTTTACCTTCTATTACCTCTTCTTGATGCTTACATTGATGCTTTCTAGGAACCTACCTGGTTACTTCCCAAAAGATCACATGACCACACCATACCACTTGTACCTTATTCCTAACTAGTGAACCTTAAACATATAGATTTTATTACCATCTAAAAAATGACGTGGAAAGGCAAATTAAAGGCATGCTAGAGTAATCCATAATTACCCCTAACCAAATTCCATTTTACTTTCCATGCTTTTTAGTTAAAAAGAAAGAAGGTACTTGGATGTTATGCATTGATTATAGGTAATGGAATAGACTTACCATTGATAGAAAATATCCCATACCAATTGTTAATGACCCATTAGATGAACTTCATGGCTTAACTTACTACTCTGAAATAGACCTCAGGTATGGCTATCACCACATGAAGGTTCACCCTCAATGCACCTATAAAATAGCCTTTTGGACACACCAAGGGCATTATGAGTTTAAGGTAATGTCTTTTGGTCTTACTAATTCCCTAACCACATTTCAATCCCTTATGAACCAAATCTTTGAACCACACTTAAGAAATTCATCATTGTTTTCTTTAATGATATCTTAGTATATAGTAATGACCTATCCTCCCATTATTACCACCTCTAAATTATAGAAAAATCTAGAGAAAAAATCAGTTATATGTACAAAAATAAGAAGTGTTCATTTAGGCACCAACAAATTGAGTACTTGGGGCATGTTATTTCTACAAATGGGGTAAATAAAAACCCAAGAAAGGTGGAGGCTATGATTAATTGTCCTCGCCCAAGAACCCTAAAGACTCTGGGGGTTCCTTGGATTCATAGGTACTATAGGATGTTTATTTAGGGTTATGGCATCATAGATAAGCCCTTGAATAACATGCTTAAGAAGGATAACTTTCAGTGGAGTGAAGGTGTTCTAACTACTTTTAAAAAATTAGAAAGGTGGATCCACTACTTAATTTTTAGGAAGTATTTTTTTTTTCAGATAGATGTTTGTGCCTTTAGGATTAGAGAATTTTTATCTCAACTTGGTAGACCTATAACATTTCTCAATAAGGCTTTAAGTAAGAAACACCAAGAGTTGTTTATTTATGAGAAATAACTTTTATCCATGCTATGTGATATTGACAGATGGAGACATTATTCAGGTAGGGATGTTTGTCATCAAGACTAACCAAAAAAGCCTCAAGCACTTGTTGGACTTTAAAGTCATCACCCACATGCAAAAATAAAAATAAAAATGGGCTTACTAGATTTTTGGGGTTGAGTTATACCATTTCATACAGAAAGGGAAATAGAACTTAGTAGCAAAAGTTTTGTCTAGGATGTATTATCCAATAGATAATGACTCCATTTACTAAATACATTTTTGCCTATCACTACTGCAAATCCCATGTGGGTGATAAAGGTAGAAGGTACTTATAAGACATATCCCATGGTATAGGATAATATGACATCATTATCTATGGACCTCTCTTTGAAATCAGATTTCACCTATAAGAATGATCTACTACACTATAAATGGAAGTTGTACATAATCACCAGTGGTGAATTGAGAAGAAAATACTAGAAACTATGCACAACTCCCTAGTTGGAGGGTACTCAGGTATACATAAAACTTATTTGCACATTAAATCCACATTTTATTGTCAACAAATGTAGTTGGACACTACCTCTTTTGTTAATTATTGTGATACCTACCAATGTAACAAACCAGACTATATACCTTACCCTAGGTTATTACATCCCTAACCATCCCTTCATAGTCCTAGTTTATAGTAACTATGGACTTCATTAAAGCCCTTCCTAAGTCACAAGCCTATGACACTATTCTTATTATTGACAAATTAATTTTACACACTTTCTTCCTCTTACTCACCCTTATATTGTCATTGATATTGCCAAACTTTATTAACAATATCCTCAAACCTCATGGCTTTCTCCACACCATTATATCAAACAAAGATAATTTTCACTATTTTGTCTTGGAAAAACTTATTTAAACTACTAGGAACCAAACTATATATGAAATCAACCTATCATAACCAATATAATGATCAATCATAGAGGATCAACCAACGTGTAGAAAAATATCTCAAGTGAATGACTTTTCATTGTCTAAGGAACTAGGCTTAATGGCTCCCTTTGCCTAGTGGTGATATAATTCTAGCTTCCACACAACAATGCACACCACTCCATTTGGAGCCCTTTATATGTAGCCTCATCTCCATATTTTTGTGATGTAGATGTGAACACCTCAATTCTAACAGCTCAAGAATTTCACTAGACTAGGGATCATATTAGTAATCATATGAAAGAACACCTTCTCAAGGCTCAAAATCACATGAAGCTCTATGCAGACCAACATAGGTTAGAGAGGTCATTTTATGTAGGGGATTTGATGTTTCTAAAGCTTCAACTAGGGATGGCAATGGGTCTCGAACCTGACCTAGACCCTGTAGACCCGCCTCATTTTTAGCGGATCTAAGTCCATGATTTTTGGATCCGACGGGTCTGTATCGGGTTTGGATTCATATATACGTTAAAGGATCTGGGTCTGGGTCCAGTTCTAGACCCAGACCCAACCTGCCAGACCCGTTTAATATACATGTGTGTGTGTGTGTGTGTGTGTATACATATATAAATACATACTAATATTCTATTTGTCATTATTGTCTTAATCTTATATAAGCTCCTTATTCATTTATTTTAAATTTTATATTTGTATACTTACTTTATAAACAATATGTATAACATTGTATTCTAAAATTTAGGAATGTAAACGAGGCAGATTTTACCCGAAATCCGACTGATTTTGTCCAACGGATATTTAAATGGATATGGATAAACAAATATGGATACGGATATGGATGATGGAAAAAAAATACCCGTCAGGTTCGAGTATGGATATGGGTATGGGATATCCATACCCGTACCCGTAACCATACCCGTATCCATATCCGTACCCGTTTACCCAATATATAATTACCTTTTTACCCTTAATTTTAAAATAAATATAGTATAAATTAAAGTTATAATTATCATTTACCTTAACTCTAAATGGGTTTATCTGTCAGGTGATAGATTTATCGATTGAATAATATCCATTAACGGGTAAACGGATAATCCGTCGAGTAACGGATATCTAACGGATACGGATAAGGATATGTTAGCGGATATGGATTTGGGTACGGGTATGGATTTGGGTATGGATTTTCTTATCGGATACAGATACGGATATGGGTATACCCGCCCCGAATCCGTCCCATTTACATCCCTACTAAAAGTATTAAAATACTGTTTGAAAAGTTAATATAACTACTTTAATATATTTATTTTTTCAATTAGATGATTTTCTTAACAAAAAAATACATATTATGATATATAAACATAAATGTATTTTTATTAGCATAGATTATTAATTATTTTTTTTTAAAAAAATAACCAGACCCATTTAGGACCCGTTTACCCACTAGACCCGATGGATCTGGATCTGGGTTTGAACTTTTAAGATCCGATGGGTCTAGGTCAGGTCTGGGTCTAGGTAATATAAATGGGTTCGGGTCTGGGTATGGTTGGACCCGATCCAGACCCGACCCATTGCCATCTCTAGCTTCAACCCTACAAGCAGACTTCTCTTGTAGTGAGAAAACATTTAACTTTGTCTTCTAAGAACTATGAACCTTACAAAGTATTGGAGAAGATATGTCATGTTGCTTACAAAATAGACCTTACCCCGCTAGCTTGATATACCCAATATTTCATGTCACTTTACTCAAGAAGAGTGTGGATAATTTTACTCAAATCATAATTACATTGCCTTAACTTAGAACATCAAGCCAACCATTAGTTTCTCCACTTAAGGTGTCAGACAAGTGGAATATCAAGAGAAATAATCAAGCAGACACTCAACCGTTAGTAGAATGGTAGAACCTTGGCCCTCATGATGCTACTCGGAAAGAATTATCCTTCCTACAAGCTTAGTTTCTTGAATTCAATTCTTGGGAATAAGTGTATCCTTAACTAGAGATATTTAATTTATATTAGCTATCTCTCTTTTATGGATATTTAAGTTCTAGTTTCATTTTATTTTTCTTTATTTTCTTTCTTTTTTGTAAGAACTTAATCTATACTTAAGTGTCTATATGAGGGAAACATATCTATTAAGGAAGGGGATGATGAATTAGAAGTTGAATATTGTTATCCCTTATCCTCTATCCTTCCCTAAATTCCCTCTGTGTATCCTTTCCTTCTTCTTAGTTATTTAATTTTTTTACTAATAGTGACACTAAGTTTATTAGGGCGACATATATTCTACTCTTATGAGAGCCTTAGATATATATAGTTTTAGTCTTATGGTGGTTTTGAGAAGCGGCACTTGACTCACATCTTATTCACGATTACATGTAATAATTCGTGATACTTCATTTAATCATTTGCAAGTTAGTTGGTTCCATTATTATTCCACCCCTTAGGAATTATTGAACGGTTGACATATTCATCTACTCTTTGTTTCTTAGTTCATGAGTAGATTGATAATAAAAGCAAACTCTTATTCTTCAAATTTCAACTTTGGAGTTTGTGGGTGAGAGTTTGTTCTATTTATTTGATTTTGTAGATTTTTCCTAAAAGAAATTAAAAAACAACATATTTTTATGATAATTATTATTGATTAAGATGAATTAGGTATCTTTTCTTCTTTATTTGACATTATTCTTTTCTAGTGTAGAGTAGGCAAACCTTATTATTAATATTATAATGGAAAAAAGGAAATTAAACATAAATCGTAATCTCTTAGTAGGGTACATGAATCAACAAATTGAATGGCTGATATCAACACAAAAATTTGGATGGGTGATCTAAAAGATAATGTTAGAGGAATGTTTCCATACACAATAATTCCTAACAACATCATGAATTAAACATTATATAGGGGTAGAGATATACACATATATAATGAGTGGTATGGACAAAATACCTATAGGATATACTAAGGTGCATGTAGCTATGTACACATAGCTTCCACATTAAATAAAAAACACTCTTTTTTCTGTGTGAACATTAAAAAACATGAGATTTATGATCATCATAAAATTGATATAATCACCACATTGGCTAATATTATCATCTTATGAATACACGTAATCACCATTGCAACAAATAAACATACTGAACACAGTAATTGATATGATCACCATAAAAATATATATAAGAATCACGATAGCACACATAAGTCCTATAGAAATGAAAATCAAATAATGTTACACATAATCACCATATGGATATACATAATTACCATATAAGTTGACATAATTACCATAATAGATCACATAATCATCTTAAAAAATGGTGAAAATTTTAACACAATAATGGTAAAATTAAAAAAAATTACATTAGAAGTATATAAATATGGTATTTGTAGAGAAATATATCACAATCATTATGATATAATTTATTAATTTATTTGATAATTCCTATGAAAATTGATATCACATTTTCTCAGACATAATCACCACATAAGTCAATATAATTACCATAATACATTAGATAATCATCCTAAAAATTGGTAAAATTTTATCACATAAATAATAAAACCAAAAAATATTTTTTTACATTGAGAGTATATCAATATGGATCTTTATTTATAAAGAAAAAAATATTATGATTGTTATGATATAATTTTATTTTTTATTTGATAATCCCTATAGAAATGAACATCATATAGTGGCACATATAATATATATATATAATCACCGTATAAGTCACCATAATAGATCACAAATCACCCTAGAAAGTGGTAAAATTTTAGCATATAAATTATCAATTAAAAACACACTTTTTATGTAATAAGTAACTAGATTTCTGTGGAAAACCGGTAAAGAAGCCGTGCTTAATCGCTCCTACTCTTTCAGCCGACATAATATGATTTCACTAGCTACAACTATTGTTCCTAAAACAGATCATGTTTTATATACTTCATCCAAATGACAATGAGTTCTGAGCCACACTCGAATTATTTATAACAGGTCCATTTAGATTTTCCGGTTATCGATCAGGTATAAGCTATACCTAATATATATATATATATATATATATATATATATATATATATATATATATATATACACTCCAACTAGTTTTTGTCCTTTTTGGACTTCTAATTTATTTATGTACTTTTATTTCTATCCATATCCCTCATACATATTAACAATCTGCAAAGCATTTTTAGTTATGAATGAACTAAATTTTATTTTCAAAGTCTCAAGAGATAAAAATATAGTATTAACTTACACAAATATAAACTATACCAATACTTAAATTAAAAAAAACTAACAAAAATAGTTCGACCATTTTAATATTTATTTAGAGCATCTGGTGTAAAGAAATATATTCTAATTTCAAATTAAGGGACTTTAAATTTAGAATTGTAGTTATGGGAAAAAAATATTTACCCACAAATTCTGTGTGCTTCAATAATTTTAAGTTCTCGATCTATGCGTGTAGTACGTGGACTACAAGTGCTACACGTGACGAGTGAATGTTGTCGTACAGATTATTAAAGTTGATTTTTGATGCTTTCTAATATATTTTTAGCTAAATTTATACTGTTAGAATATCTATATATATAACACGGTTAATATTAACAGTAAAAAATATACCTACAAAAGTATTTTTTTATCCAATAATTTTTATATCATTTATTCTATCTTTTTTTTTCATATTCATTTCTCTACATAATTTTTCTTATTAATTTCTCTAGTTGTATTTATTTTTACTAATTTCTCGACTTATATTTATTTTATTAATGTTATTATATTTATATTTTTATTAATTATATTATATTTTTATTTTTATTGTAATATTTTTATTAATTATTATTATTATAGTAAAAAAACTATAATAAGTTATTTTAAATAGAATTTAAATTAAATATTAATTTTCATAAATTATTAATTATTATATATAAATTGATATAAATTAAAAATTAAATAATGTAAAATATAAATAATTAATATTATAATTAATAAAAATAATTAGACATTATAAATTTAAAATTGATAAACGTAGAATACTAAATTATATTTAAAGTAAATTAATAAAATTAAAAGAAAAAATATAACTAAAACTTTAAATTTAGGGTTGTCACATGAGATACTCTTGATACGAGGTATCGTTATTGCTTGTTGGATTTTGTGGATGATAACTGATAAAGGACACTGTTATACTCTTCTATTAATAGTTTCTTCAAATAGGTATATTAGTGGATTTAATGGAACACTTTTTAAAAACTATTTTAGAGGCTTACAACTTGATGTTTGTCTTTTTTATTTTGGTTTATTTATTTATTAATAATATATCTTATTAGGATATCATTAATAAATAAGAATGTCTAGGGTAAACTTATAAAAAATAAGTATAATTTATAAAATACTATATTTTTAAAAGCTTTAAATGAATAATAACATATGTGTAATTTATTATTATTATTATAATATATTTTGATGTTTGATCTGGTTAATGTTGGGTCAAATCGGGTGAATGTCAGGTTGGGTCAACGTTGGGTTGGGTTGGCTCCGGGTCGGGTCGGGTTGATATTGGGTTGGGTTGCTATCGGGTCGGGTCAATGACCGGTTATGGGTTGGGATTGAGTCGGGTTGGGTTTATTTTTATCGGGTCAGTGTCGGATGGGGTCAATGTCGGGTCTGGGTCGGGTTGGGTTGCTAAATTTTTTGGGTCTTATCGGGCCGGGTTTTGCTCGGGTTGGACTGATTGGGTCAACTTTTGCTGGCTCTAGTTGATACAATCACTATAAAAATATATTTGTCTGTATTAAAAAGGCTATCATTATGTATTTTGAAGATAACTTTTGACCATTAATATCTTTTAAAATATACTATTAAAATTTTTTAAGAAAATAATATTATAAAAGTATCTTACTATATATAAAAGCAGAATACATGCAGCAAATTTTTCCCGCTCATTTGTATCTAAAGTACATGACAGGTGTCAACATAGCAATTAATCTGACTTTGGAAGGTCAAAGTCAACTTAAAAAATTACATCATTTAAAAAATATATATATACAGTACTTGACAGGTGTCAATTCTGCATGTAATCTGACTTTGAAAGGTCAAAGTCAACGTAAAACATTTAAAAAAAATATACATTTTCATAACAACAATTTTTCCCAGCCATGTGTCCAAATTTGATTTGTTCTGCAACACTTCCCTGGATTATGGCCATATTCGACGGTCAGATCTTCCTGTTTGACTTGAAACACAGCTCTCCATGCCTATATATACATCACAAAAACATACTGTGCAGGTATAATCGTGAGAATTGGTAGGTCATTTGGCAGAATCATCAGCATCCTCAGGTAAGCCAACTATTTCGACCAGATTATAAAACTTTCATAAATTACATTTTTTGTAAACATTTACATATACATACATTATTAGGATTTCAGAAATATAAATTTTACCTGATATTTGACTTGATATATTTATAGATAACATGTCAATCTTCACAAATCTAAGGGAAATAAACCCTGCCAAGAGCAACTGGTGCATTAAACTGAGACTGATTAGGCTTTACGATAAGCCTTCTTATGGGAACAAAAATGAAGCATACAGTTTAGAATGTGTATTTCATGACAATGAGGTAAGTTGGCAGGCAAATTTTATGTTATTTATTTCATTAGTATTTTGAAATATATAAATAAAGCTGATAAATTTTGTTGCTTGAATAAAACAGGAAAATAGAATTCATGCTTCAATTAGGAAATCTCAGATTCCACAATATAAAGCAAAACTCATTGAAGGAGAGCTCTACCATATCAAGAATTTCATAGTGGCAGATAACCAAATGAAAATAAAAACAACTGAATTCAAATATGTGATCTACTTTAACAATTTTACACAATGTAATTTGTCAAAAAATATAGAAGTATTTCCTACTGTACTATTCAAGTTTGCAGCATTTGAAGAATTATCCAGAAGGTCACCAACATGTCTTATAGGTACCATATTCATTTTTATAATTCATATACTACTTACTAAATTGCTTGAGCTAACATACTAACATATACTATGATGTCAGACATTATTGGAAGAGTTTGCATAGTACACACATTAAGAGAGAAGGAAGTTTATGGCAAAGTCACCAAATACATGGATTTTGTGCTGGAAGATGAAAAGTAAGACAAGTGTATACGAATGCTAGGACGTTGTTATGTTTTTTTCCACAATGGTTAATATCAAGTATTTACTTACACAATTTTACAGAGAAAACAGAGTACAATGCACACTTTGGGGAGAATATGCTACAGAACTAAGTGAATATGTTTCACAGACAAACCTAAACCAGCTTATTATTATTCTCCAATTTTGTCGAATCAGCAAGTTTAATGGTAAAATAGATATTTATTTTGTTAGCAATTTTTTATGGATGGATTAACATTAACTACACTTAATACTTGCAGATGAAGTTAGGATATCAAACACTTGGAATGTGACAAAACTAATTCTTGATACTACAATGGATGAGATTAGAGACTTCGAAAAGAGGAAAATATCTTTCAACACTTCTACACATTAACTACTTTCATGACATATTGACTATGAAAACTAATCATAATTACCTTTTTACAGATTACCAGAATGTGAATCTTCACATATCACAGTTTGTGAAGAGAGGCAATCACTGTCTTCACAAACAATTACAGAGGAGCTAGCAAGTGACAGATCTATTTTCAAAACAGTTGAACAACTACAAGAGAATGAGGTAATATTAATTTTCTTTAATACATATAATAGATAATAGATAATTGATGTTTCATTCCTAACAAAAATGTTAAATTTTGCTTCAAGTGGGAAAGTTTTGGATCAATGTCAGGGTTGTAGGAATTGAAACAGTAGGAGAGTGGTTTTATGTAGCATGTAAGAAATGCCTAAAGAAACTCAAGCCTATTGGAGACTCATTTTATTGTGAAAAGTGTATGAAAAATGATAAAGGAAGTCTTAGATACATGCTACAAATTAGAGTTGTTGACGGAACAGGAAATATTCCACTACTTCTATGGGATAGGGAATGTACACAAATTATTGGTAAATCAGCTCAACAACTGAGGGAGAGCAATGCAAAGGTAAGACCTGATTTAATATGACATAATTTTTATGGTTTCCGTTTATGCACACTATTTTAATCACATTTTTTAGTTTACACAGGAAGATGATGAATATACAAAGCTTCCAAAAGATTTGGAAAAACTCATAGATGTGAAGGCTCTTTTCTTAGTCCAAGTGAGGGAGAAGCAATTGGGAGCATATTCAGTTATAAAGCTAAGTGTGGACGAAGCTTTGGTTTCCAAATATTATGGACCTACTTCTTTAGACAGTCAGGTTAGTGTAAAATATTTCTATATGATCAAATCCTTAATTCAACGGATATATTACGTAAGGAACCAAATTATTAAAAAACATTTGTGCAATATTTTAGGACTCTGATATGCTTTTAAAATTTGAAACTGTAGCTGATGAACAGGTATTATTCATTACACAAAAATAATTATTGTAGTGAATTAATTGTTTAGTTAATAATTATTTTATAACCTGATAATGTATTCTGCAAAGGTGGAATCTCAGACAGATGAAGCCCGCACACCAAAGCATGGCACAAAATGCAATTCTGAGAGTACAGATGAAGAATTTGGAAAGAGGTGTATTGATGCGGATCATTCCACTACAGCTCCTAAGAGAAAGAGATCTAGGGTCAATGTTAAAATAGAGAAAGTTTAAGCTCATAGAGCAGAGGAGTGAACTGATGTACTCTGAAGTTGATTAACTTTGTTAACTAGCATTTGAAATTTCTATTGTATGTTGATGTTACTTAATTGTGATTTGGTTGAGAAACCAAACTTAATCTGCATTATTAATGAATTCAGTATGTACCAGTAGAAGACGGTTTGATATTACTTTTGTTTCAATTATGTACGCTCTATTATTATGATTTCATCTCCTCATGTAATAGCTATTTTCCTATATATGCATACTCTTTAATCTGACCTATTATATTTCAATAACTTTTCACAATAAATGCGGTAAATTAGATAACTAAGTAAAGTGCACACTATAAAAATCAGCAGCAAATTAGAGACAATATCATAATTGGGAACGAACAATTTTAGAAATCCTATATTATAGTTTAATAAGAAAATCATACTTCTGATTGTTATTTTAGGAGGTTTGTCGATTATTTGTTATGAATATTATCCTAAATTTTCTGAAATTCAACATAAGAGCTGAATGATTCTTTTATATTTTTTGAGGCTCAGGATTCAAAATATTTACCATCCAATGATCATAGGCTCATGCCTAACATTCAATTAATTTATAAGTGGTGATTTTTAACTGATTATTCCCTTCAAAAAATCTGCCTAAACTCTTACCTACTGTCGGAAGGGATGAAAAATGAATATTGTAAAATTCTGTTAGTAATCAGTTAAAAATCATCCAATATAAATTAAAACACAACCACCATCATCGTCTCATTATTATTTCTAAGTCTTAATAAATAGATCCCTTACATCACAAACAAACAGACCATAAGAAAATTTTCTATGAATCACCACTATTTTGTTGTTCATAAAACTTAGTGAGATTGCATATAGGGCTCAATACATGTCAAAACAATAGTCAGAAATTTAAACTTAGCTTTTAGGGAACATTAAAATCATTGAGAATTATAATATTACAAAAAAAAAGAACACAGGCCTATAATTGCTGACTGTTGTTACATTAGATACGAAAATTTTTATCATTGCCCATTTCTTATAGTCAAGTTTGATGGAAGATGGGGATCCTTTTATTATAGAACTTAGAATAATATTTTTATAGCCTGAAATATTTTATTTAAAAAAAAGTACAAAATTAGTATATTCAGTTGCAAATTTTGTATCTACAATATACCAATTTTACTTTCTGAATTTCAGCATGAAAAGTTTTCCCTCTTAAATTTAGATTCAAAAATTTTATACTTCTTATAAAAAGACATACAGCCCACACATGACAATAGACACATACACAACAAAAATCTGCAGCACAATATAAACAGGAACACATTCACCTGACTTTCATTCTTCTGAAGTAAGTCATAGCTCAATCTATATTGTGAATTACATTACAGTAATTAAATATGATTATACTAATTATTTAATTTACTGTTTATGTAACATAATTTCAGATTGGATAGAAGATACAAGTTCCTACACATACACCCAAATATGAGGAAATTAACATCATTAACTACAATAAAAGAAAAATCAAGAGAACATAGAACAGTGTACTTCAATATAGTATTAATAATATTCTGTTTCAAATAAATATATATAAAATTTATAATTTCAACTATTATATAATAAAATAATATTAATTTATTAACTTATGCAATTATAGAATTAACATTATATGTACAAACATATATAAATAATATTAAATATTTAGCATTCAGAGATAAACAGTATAGATTAATGAGCAAAATAAATTATATCTAACAATCATATATAAACAAAGATTATTATGATCTAACATGAGGCAAAAGATATCAAGTTATATAAATCTTATATATAAAATACATTGAAAATAGCACCTTATAGATAAAGACAGCAAGTATACTAATATAGAATTTAAATTAAAAATAGCACATTAGGTGTGACATAATAGAGGCAATTACAACACTTTATAGCACTTTAGAAATAGACACATCATGCCAAAAAAATACATAAATTAAATTATAAATATGATATGTGAGAAATATGTCTGTATACTTTTACCGTTGCCAGTTTACGAAGAATTGCAATACCTACATTTAAATTAAATCTAATATTTTAGTAAGATAATCAAGAATATATATTAATAATCACAAAATGTAAATTATGTTATAACTCACTATAATATTGTCGAAGTTGATTTAAGAAAGTATGTATCAACTTACCTGTAGAAATTAGAGCATAAGTATGTCATTAAAGCATGGATACATAAATTAATCAGAAGAAAAAATAAATTCAAACACCCAATGATCTCTCAGATCTGTTTGAAACATAAAAACTCAATATTTGATTA
Source organism: Tamarix chinensis (assembly GCA_030549775.1). Lineage (NCBI taxonomy): Eukaryota > Viridiplantae > Streptophyta > Magnoliopsida > Caryophyllales > Tamaricaceae > Tamarix > Tamarix chinensis. The sequence goes on along the minus strand of CM060173.1, from coordinate 81,267,840 downwards.
TTATTTAACTTATTACAGAACTGAAAATAGACACAGCATGCCAAAAAAAATACATAAATTAATCAGAACAGAAGTATGTCATTAAAGTATTTTATGTTAGATCTGTGTGTTCTCTAATGAAAATAAAAATAGCACATTAGGTGTGACATAATAGAGGCAATTACAGCACTTTATAACAATTTAAAAATAGACACAACATGCCAAAAAAAATACATAAATTAAATTATAAATATGATATGTGAGAAATATGTGTTTACTTTTACCTTTGCTAGTTTATGAAGAATTGCAATACCTACATTTAAATTAAATCAAATATTTTAGTAAGATAATCAAGAATATATATTAATAATCACAAAATGCAAATATTGTGATAACTCACTATAATATTGTCGAAGTCGAATTAAGAAAGTATGTATCAACTTACCTGCAGAAATTTTAGCATAAGTATGTCATTAAAGCATGGACACATAAATTAATCAGAACAGAAGTATGTCATTAAAGTATTTTATGTTAGATCTGTGTGTTCTCTAATGAAAATAATAATAGCACATTAGGTGTGACATAATAGAGGCAATTACAGCACTTTATAACAATTTAAAAATAGACACAGCATGCCAAAAAAAAGACTGAAAAGTGAGTTCAAAAATCCATATTTTTGTAATTCATCTCGGTTGACTTTCAATATTTTTTGAAAGCAACATATCATATGTAAAGAGATCAGCACATAATAAGTTTGAGTAACACAATTTTTGGGCTTCGTGTGTCCACTTCAATGTCTTTTGAAAGGAACAGAAAAACTTGCAGAGAATATCAGAAGGTTTTTTTATTTAAAATTAAGAAAAAATATTGCTAGACCAAAAAATTAAAAATATCCGAAGGTATACCCTATTTTATGTTAGATCTGTGTGTTCGCTAATGAAAATAACAGATCTGAAATACATAACAGATGGGACTCAACGTAAAATGACGGATCTTTGTTTCCTTTAAATACAAAAGATGAAATAATAACAAAAAAAAATTCAAGTACTCTGAAAAATACAGATATTAGTTTGAATACCCAGATTTGTTCGCTATTTTTGTGTCGACTTTCGAAAATTACGAAAGGGACAAAAAAAATGCACAGATAAATAGAAGGAACTATAGTTAAGAAATACGAAGAAATCTTCCTCGCAAAAAAAAATACAGATCTATGTTAGTAACACAAATGATATAAACTTTAGCCGATTTTAGCTTAGATCTATTTGTGAACTCCCGAAAATTATATATCTGAAAGCGGATCTTTGTTGGTTTTATTACATACTTTAGATGAAAGAACATTTGGAAGTTTAATAATGAAAAAATTAAAGAACAAGTTTGAAAAATAAAGATCCATGTTCGAATGCCCAGATTTGTCCGGTTTGTTTGTGTCGACTTTCAAAAACTTCTGAAAGTGACATACAATCTCAGAAAGAAACAGAAGGAATAATACTTAAGAATTACGAAATAATATCTTCAACGTTACCATATTTTATGTTAGATCTGTCTCTTGCTTCCGAAAGGAACAGATCTAAAAAATATACACAGGTTTAAGTCAACATAAAAGATCTGAAAGGAATAGAAGGAACATATCTGAAAAATATACCCAGGTTTAAGTCAACATAAAAGATCTGGGTATATTTGTTTGTGTTGACTTTCAAAAACTTCTGAAAGTGACATACAATCTCAGAAAGAAACAGAAGGATTAATACTTAAGAATTACGAAATAATATCTTCAACGTTACTATATTTTATGTTAGATCTGTCTCTTGCTTCCGAAAGGAACAGATCTGAAAAATATACCCAGGTTTAAGTCAACATAAAAGATATACAAACTTTCGATAGTATAACCGACAGCAAAATCAGTCTTGTTATATAGTATAACCGACAGCAAAATCATAAGTTGCACACTTTTGATTCGGCTTTTCTATAATACACAGAAATGACATATCTAAACTTGGCAAAGAAATATTTTTTTCGAAACATTATATTACTGGAACTGAAATTAAAAAATAAAAAAAATTACCTTAAATACCCAAATTTCTCTGTTTTTAGTGTTATCTTTCGAAAGCAAAAGATACAACACTTGAAGAGAACCGGATGGGTATTTTAGGACCAGTAAACCACGAAATATACACCCACCAGATCTAACTAAAAATATGAAATTTTCGAAATCCGTACGCATACACCCACAACATCGAAGATATATCATTCTTGGTATATAGTATAACCGACAGAAAAATCAAAAGTTTCACACTTTTGATTCGGCTTTTCTATAATACACAGAAATCACATATCTAATCTTGGCAAAGAATTTTTTTTTCGAAACATCATATAAATGGAACGGAAATTAAAAAATAAAAAAATTACCTTAAATACCCAAATTTCTCTGTTTTTAGTGTTATCTTTCGAAAGCAAAAGATACAACACTTGAAGAGAACCGGATGGGTTTTTTAAGACCAGTAAACCACAAAATATACAACCACCAGATCTAACTAAAAATAAGAAATTTTCGAAATCTGTACGCATACACCCACAACATGGAAGAGATATCATTCTTGGTATATAGTATAATCGACAAAAAAATCAAAAGTTGCACACTTTTGATTCGGCTTTTCTATAATACACAGAAATCACATATCTAATCTTTGCAAAGAATTATTTTTTCGAAACATCATATAACTGCAGCTGAAATTAAAGTATGAAATTAGAAGGGAAAGCATAGGAAATACAGATCTAGAGTGTAAGTTTCGAAAATTTCTTTCTTCATGAAAGATACAGAAAATCGGACAGAGTGAGGATGGGAGAGATGAGAGAGTTGAGAGAAGAGAGGACAGAGGAGAGAGCTGCGCGCAAATGGGTTGGAGATTTCTCCAGAAACCCTACCTGCTTATATAGTAAGATGATAGAACTTTACAAAATGGACGGTGCAGATTTCATTGTCATTCATCAGACGGTTAGGGGAGGGTTATGACAGTAGGGTTTTATTTTTTCTGTGGCACGGTAGCATGGAGATGAAAAATATCTGGTAAGCACGGGGAGGGTGGGTATTAAGTAATTTAAACGGACGGTTAGGATTAACCACAAAAAAATGTACGGTGGTAATAATCTTTTTGGAGAAGATTATTAGGATATATCATAATGATTTAATACATACATAATTGACAAGAAAATAATATTCTATAAATTTAAACAAACATATATATTGACATTACATTTTTGGAATAAATAAAAATATATAATGATCTAGCAATTCAATCTTCTCCAAAAAGATTAGCATTAGGGTTTTGCATGGGTATATTAATATTGCATGATCTAGGGTTTTGCATGGGTTGATAATATTACATGGTATTATGATTTTGCATGTTTGTATTAATACCACATGTTCTTATTTGTTTAAATCATAACATAATTTTTTAATTTCGAAAATGTAAGGTCAATATATATATTTGGTTAAATTTATAGAATATTAATTTTTTGCCAATTATGTATGTATTAATTCATTATGATGTCTCCTAATAATTATTAGGATTTTTAGGCTTTCCCTAAGAACAATATTATTAATGTTGTAAATTATTTATGTATTAATTAATTATCATATCTCCTAATCTTGAATAGGAATTTTTTAGTGTTTCATTAAAAACATTTTTTTTGAATTCTCATAGTAATTGACCATGAACAATATGTTCTTAATTTATAATGTAAACAATAATAGCAATTTAATCTTCGACAAAAAGATGAGCATACTATTATTTTATTAGTTATACTCTCATCAAAACAAAATTTTCCAGTTTTAAGTAGGCTTTTTATATTTGTTTAAATCATTATATAATTTTTTCCCAAATACTTTATTGTTCAAAAATAGCTTTCAATATAATTTTACAATATTATTTTTTTCACAATTATATATGTATTAATTAATATTATTTCAAAAATTATGATGGGGAGTGTAACAATATGGTGTTAGGATTTTGCATGAAATGGTATGGTGTTAGGTTTTGCATGGAATTGCATGATGTTAGGGCTTTGCATGGGGGTATTAATATTGCATGGTATTATGGTTTTGCATGGGGTATTAATATTACATGGCATTAGGGTTTTGCATGGGGATATTAATATTGTATGATCTAGGGTTTTGCATGGGTTGATAATATTACATGGTGTTATGATTTTGCATGTGTGTATTAATACCACATGTTCTTATTTGTTTAAATCATTATATATTTTTATTTATTTCATAAATGTAATGTCAATATATATGTTTGTTTAAATTTATAGAATATTATTTTTTGACAATTATGTATGTATTAAATCATTATGATATCTCCTAATAATTATTAGGATTTTTAGGCTTTCCCTAATAACAATATTATTAATGTTGTAAATTATTTATGTATTAATTAATTATCATATCTCCTAATATTGAATAGGAATTTTTTAGTGTTTCATTAAAAACATTTTTTTTGAATTCTCATAGTAATTGACAATGAACAATATGTTCTTAATTTGTAATGTAAACAATATTAGCAATTTAATCTTCGCCAAAAAGATCAGCATACTATTATTTAATTAGTTATACTCTCATCAAAACAAAATTTTCCAGTTTTAAGTAGGCTTTTTATTTTTGTTTAAATCATTATATAATTTTTTTCCCAAAAACTTTATTGTTAAAAATTAGCTCTCAATATAATTTATTGTATTAATTAATACAATAAAAATTAGCTCTCAACAAAATACCATTCCCACCATCCGAGTTTTTTTCTACCGTTGGTAATTCATTGATACGTGAGGAAATGTGTTATGATCGATCAAATTTGTCTCAAGAGCTCAATAAAAATCTATATGTTATGACCTCAGAGCAAAGACATGTATATGATGAGATAATGGAGGCAACAAGGTCAAATAAAGGTGGATTATTTTTTGTGTATGGGTATGGAGGTACAGGAAAAACGTTTATATGGAGGACCTTATCAGCCGCTATTAGATGCAAAGGAGATATCGTGTTAAACGTGGCATCGAGTGGAATAGCTTCTCTTTTATTACCAGGAGGAAGAACAGCTCATTCTCGATTCAAGATTCCTATAAATCCAACCGAAGATTCAACATGTAACATCAAACAAGGTAGTCCACTTGCTGATTTGATTATAAGATGTAAACTCATAATATGGGATGAAGCTCCAATGATGCACAGATATTGCTTTGAAGCTTTGGATAAAACTATGAGAGATATTTTACGCATCAACGATCAATTTAGTATTGATAAGCCATTTGGAGGTAAGACAGTTGTTCTTGGAGGTGATTTTAGACAAATATTACCGGTCATTCCTAAGGGTACTCGACAAGATATTGTTCATGCAACTATCAACTCCTCATACTTATGGCGAGATTGCAAGGTGTTACGATTGACAAAGAATATGAGGTTATGAAATCTTACCTCAGTCAATGAATGTGCCAAGTTAAAGCAATTTTCTGACTGGATTGCAAGCATTGGAGATGGAACAGTTGGAGGTCCTAATGATGGTCATGCAACAATTGAATTTCCAAGTGATCTATTAATAAAATATTCAAATGATCCAATTGCAGCTATTGTGAAAAGCACTTATCCAGAGTTCACAAGCAATATCACTGATGATACTTATTTTGAGGGAAGATCTATCCTAGCACAAACTCTTGATATTGTAGAGTCCGTCAATGAATACATGTTGTCAATTAACTCAGCTGAAGAGAAAACATATTTGAGTTCAGATACAACATGTAGATCTGATTCAAATAATGATTTGTTGCAAGATCTACACACTCCGGAATTCCTAAACAGTCTTAAGTGTTCCGGCGTCCCAAATCATGTATTGCATTTGAAGATTGGTACACCTGTTATGTTATTGAGGAATATTGACCATTCAATTGGCTTATGCAACGGTACTAGGATGGTAATCACAAGGCTTGGAGCTCACGTGTTGGAAGCAAAGATCTTAGGTGGAAATAATTCTGGTGAACGAGTATTGTTACCAAGAATGTCACTAACACCATCTGATCCAAGGTTGCCTTTCAAGTTTAATCGAAGACAATTTCCACTAATTGTATCATATGCAATGACAATCAACAAAAGTCAAGGTCAATCACTTCATAATGTTGGTATTTTCTTAAAGAAACCTGTATTCAGTCATGGTCAGCTTTATGTTGCCATATCTCGAGTGACAAATCGTAAAGGTTTGAAAATACTTATATGTGACAATGATGTTGCAGAGAGTAATTCAACCACAAATGTTGTATTTAAAGAAGTGTTTGAAAATATATAATTATGAAATTTCTTTGATTAGTTATTGTTCATTGTCTATATATTTTTTTTTCAGTTTGTTTACCATGAATAGCTGCTTAGAAACCAATTATATAATAATTATTTATCCTAAATGTTTCTTTACCAAATGTTATTTAAAAAATAGCCTACTCATACGCTCGAATCCTCCGTGCATCGCACGGGTGCAAATCTAGTTTTTTTTAATAGGAATATGATTATTAAACTTTTATAGCATGATAAATTATACTTTAGGAAAAACTAATGATCAAACGTTATCTTCAAAGTATGCGGTGGAACCTTTTTCAACATAGATGTAATACATAATAAGCACAATAATTAACATAATGAGCATAATAATCATGATATTTTTCTCTATAAAAAAAGTATATCATAATAACTGTGGTATTTTTCTCTATAAATATAAACCAATATTGATATACTTATGATGTAAATATATATATATATATATATAATATATATATATATATATATATAATATATATATATATATTTGTTTTACTATTTTTATGTTAAAATTTTACTATTTTTTAATGTAATTATGTGATCTTTTGTGGTATTCTATGTAGTAATTATATTGACTACTAGAATGATTACGTGTATCTATATGGTAATTATATTTATCGTTATATAATTAATGTCCATTTCTATAAAAATTATGTGTGTTAATGTTATCATGATATAATTTTTATGGTGATTATGTATAGTAAATAGTAATTATGTGCATTTGTAAGGTCATTATGTGTAGCTAAATTAAGTTGTAATTATATCAGCTATTATAAAGATTATAAGCATCGAATATTTTTTAGTATTCACGCATTAAAAGAAACACATCTCATTTGTAAAGTTGTGTGTATCCAATAAGGATTGTAAGGAAATAACTTTCGATTAGATTTTATTTCTCCATAAAAAATTTCAACATAGTTTTGGTAACGATATTCTCCAAGTCCCCTAGTTCCTTTAATCATTCACCACGCACTTGCCCCATATAAGCGTGGGCACTCGAATGGTGAGAGCTTTGTAGTATTGCTGTAAATTTTGGTTTTGCCCCCTTTCCTTATGGTAAGCCCGAGCGTAGAAAAACCAGCGATCCTTTCGCTGAGGTGGGGAAATGAGTTCGGTATGATACTATTTTCCATGCTTACTGCTGGTTTTTTTTTTTTTTTTTGGGGGGGGGGAGGAGGGAGTGGTGGTGGCGTACGGTGTACCTATTTCTTGTTGATAAATCCTTTAATTAAGATAAATATAAAAATTTCAACGGAATACTCCTTGAAAACAAAATGCATTAGTTTATCCCAGCGACTCATGTTCCAGGTTCGGCGCACAGAATTCCTAAAAGATCTCCACAACAGCACATGAAAAACCACACGATACAGTCATGCAAATGATGTGATCGAGACCACCAAAAGGTGGTGGATCAGTCCGACAGAGCAGGGCATGGTTCATAAGTTTGAGCATAAACAAACACTTACGAGGCAACCACTATATGTATCCTCAATTCCCCTAGCTCTCCTATCGTGCGGTGCACGCCTTAATGAACTCCAAAATATTACCCAATTGATTCTTAATTATTCCCCGTTCATGCAACCAAAACTCCCCTCACCCCCCAAAAAACAAGGGAAAAAAAGAATGAATGTGAAGATTGAGAGCACATTGACTTTGAAACCAATTTATCATGGCACACCTCCTCCTACGTCAGACACAGTTCCTCTAAGCGTCTTTGACGTGGTTAATTATGACGGCCATATGGCCGTTATCTACGCCTTCCGCCGCTCTTCAAGCCTTCCTCACGAAACTTTAAAACTAGGCCTCCAGAAAGCCCTAGCAAAATACAGGATATGGGCGGGTAGGCTGAGCAAAGATGAAAACGGCGATTCATGTATTCTTCTGAATGACGAGGGGGGTAAATTTGTGGAGGCAACGGTCGATGATGAGCTCGATCGAGCCATGCCATCAAAACCATCGCAAGAATTGCTAAAGCTTCACCCGAAATTGAAAGGAGTCGAGGAGCTCTTACAAGTTCAAGTCACAAGGTTTTCTTGTGGTTCCATGGTAGTGGGTTTCACATCCCACCACCTTATAGCCGACGGACACGCAACGAGTAACTTTCTTCTCGCATGGGGTAAAGCATCTCGAGGAATAGGGTTGGGCTCCGTCCGCCCTTTGTATGATCGTACAATCTTCAATCCTAGAGAGCCCCCCTATGTTTCAATTTGACCACGAAGGCGTTGAGTTTACGTCCAAGGATCTTAAGGACGACGAACGATTCGCAAACCATTCCGGAAGAGGGAGATACGTTGGCCAGGTGAATCAACTTCGTTTTTCAAAACACCTCCTTACTAAGCTTCAAAACAAGGCTAACGCTTCACGAGACAATCATCCCCCTTACCACCAGGCCTTATACCGTATTTGAGAGCTTGATGGCTCATCTTTGGAGAGCCATTACAAAAGCTCGCGGCGTTGGCCATACGGAGTCTACGAGTATCAGGATATCAGTGAACGGAAGGACTCGATTAATAAAAAACAATCCTTGTAATTCCATTTACAAAGACTATATCGGAAACTTGGTGCTCTGGGCGTATCCTACGATGAAGGTGGAAGATCTCTTGTGCCAGCCACTTCCCGCCATAGCTAAGGTGATCCATGATGCAGTGACTAAGCTAAATGGTGATTATTTTCGATCGTTTATTGATTTTGCTAACTATAAGGTCCCGGAAAACAACTTAATCCCGACGGCCTATGCGGAGGAAATAAGCATATACCCACATATAGAGGTAGATAGTTGGTTGAATTTTCCCTTTTATGACTTGGATTTTGGAGGTGGGTGCCCTTTCATCTTCATGCCTTCTTATTTCCCCACGGAGGGAACCTTGTTTTTGTTGCCTTCAGCCATCGGAGACGGAAGCATTGATCTGTTTGTAGCTCTCTTTGACGACAACTTTCCATCCTTCAAGGAGATATGCTACGATATAGAATAAGGAATATATATATATATATATATATGCATTTGTATCAGTTTCTTCTCTTTTGACTATTAATCGAGTCCCTTTTTTGGGGGGAAAAAAAGTCATAAGTGGTCTGCTGGATAATTACCAGTGACTCGTGCGAGGCGGAATATTCAAATTTGCTTTGGATTTTCAAGGATGCCAGGCCACATTGGATTGCAAGTTAATTTTATTCAATCAGCTCGACAAGAAGAATAAGCCTACAATTAACCGATCATGAACATTAGTTGCGAGACTATTATTATACTACTACTAACATACTATATGGCTTTTTTTTGACAAATAATTAATTTATTTCATATCATATTCAACCTTCCCCTTCCCCGCCCCCACTTTTAATCATAATTTACTATATATATTATTACAAATAAAATATGATCAAATTAGAAAGATTTGCAAGAAATTCCATAGTCAAAAGTGACACAAAATTCTTATGGGATCCAAAACCGTAAGATTGGTTAAACAATCTAAATAAAATATTTTAAAAATGTAAAGAGAATTAAAGGGAATCAAAAGTATTTGATTACAAATAATTTTTCATAATTTTAATAATAAATAATTTTTACAAAATTAGGGTATTACATTTAATCATTCCAATTAAAAATGAAGCTTTGCACAAATTTTGGCCATTTTTCAAAATAAAAAAAAATTCAATTCTAGAAAAAGCTAGTATTTTGAGGCATTGATGTCCACCAAAAGCAAGAAAAATACACATACGTCGGAGATAAATATTAGAAAACCCATCTTAGATAAAATACTATCATAAGTTAATTTGATATGTAAATGAAGGAGAAATAAAAGTAGAAAAGATGAAATAAAGGTGGTGGTGAGGGGATTTAAATGAAAGGAAGCCCTAGAAAGAACTAGGTGAATGGTCGGATGGTGGGAGAATGATCAAACATATGTAGACGGTTAGTCAGCGTAAGGTTTCTATAGAGAAATGATGAAGTAGAATTGAACAATTGAGGGATGGTCATGGGGTATGAATGTGATGATAATGGAGATCTTTGATGGATCAAATCTTATTGGAGTGAAGGTTGAATGATGGAGAATGAGAAATAATGTGGTTTGGGATGAAGTGGAAAAAGTGTAGTTGAGATTGAGTGAGATCTAGGGCGAATTTGAGGAGAGTTGGATGAAGGTGCAAAGGAATTAATCATTTATGTTTGATGGAAGTGTATTTAATTTGTGAGGGGAAATGTTGGTGAATAAAAATATAGATTATGGATGTTAAGAAGATGGTTGGTGTATAAAGATAAGATGTCAAGAGAATGGTAGAAGGTGGTTGCCTAAGATTGTTTGTAGAAGTTAAGGGAATAATGGTTGAATGTGACTAAAGATGACTTGCATTGTGACAAAGTGCAACTCCTTGGCTATTATGTTTGCAGAAGCACACGATCTTCTCTACTAGCCTAATCAAGGTATTTGGAAACATTAAGTCTCTAGTATTGAATACATCTCTTCTATCCTACACCTTGTTAGACATTTTCAAACAAAATAGCTTAGGCCTTGTGTAACACCCCCAAATTTACTACTGAAAAATATCGTTTAAATCCAAAGGTTTAGCGGAAGCGAAATAATTAAAACCGTAAACTTGGGAGTATTACCGCCACACTTAGTACCATACCGGTTCACTCCTACCGTTCCGATACTAAGTGCTAAGGCTAAACTAAACAATCATTAAGTAAGAATCATCAAAACATAGGTACATAGTTAACATAGGTCATTCACGAAAACACGAGTCAACAACAGTTAGAATATCGTTTAGGAATACAACTTAAGACTACGGTTTCAAAACAAGAAGAGTAGTACAAAATATAGCTAAATAAAACAGATACCAAGGGACCAATATCCGGATCGCCTATTCACTCAAGCCAAGCCTTCCACCCCAAAATTAGTAACCGATCAAACCTGCATAGGAGGTCTGCTTCCCACCATTGGTGGATCATCACAGGACCCATTCAATCAAGGTAGTATCAGTACGGGTCCAATACCGAGTAAGGGCACTGGTGCTCTAAGGCCAAGCATACAATCATACCACATAGCACACATAGCACAATCATATAGACAACATGCGATAACCCGCAAGATAAGGTCTGAATACTTTTCTGGTGACTTATTCTTTATTCTCATTAATGATAATAAGTCTATTTCACACATTCTTCAATAATCCATGTGAGCACGGGAACCCCACTATTATAGTCGGTGGACCGAAAATAAAAACACAGGGCAGGACGCCTCTGACCACTATTCTTACCGGTGGACCGGACTGGCCCCGCCTCACATGATGTTTCACTGTAAGTACTTAGTATTTTTCCCATGGTTTAACTTATTTACTTTGGGTCTATCGAGCCGAGGCCCCCACTATTATAGTCGGTGGACCGGAAATAAACACATAGGGCAGAACGCCTCTGACCACTATTATAGCCGGTGGACCGGAATGAAACGCACAGGGCAGAACGCCTCTGACCACTATTCTAACCGGTGGACCGGACTGGGCTCGGCTCAACAGTCTTTCGCTTTACGTTATTAGTGTCTTATCTGTATCTTATTGAATCACACAACACCCCTGACATGCATGTGGTTGATACTCTACTTCTTTCCCCTCCAGAGGGACCGTCCCATATTTTGAGACTCGTACCTCTTCTCACACCTGACATCCATCCCCCGTAGACTTAGGCATAGTGGCATATAGTAAGGCACAATCTCCAAGAATATAGGCCACCCCAACACATATGATATCGACTCCGTATGTCCTCATCCCTCTAGGGTTCCTCCTCGGAGACCCTAATCGGACCTATGTGGCCCAACTCTTTCTTACTTACCCAAACGTTACTTTATTCTCTATCTCGCACCTCATTTTTTTATTAGAAAATTCCCCAAATGTATTACTTTATCTCCCAAATTCACGTGTGACCGATAAAACCCTAGTTGGCCACTCAAAACCCTAATTGACCACGCCAACCCTAGTTGGCCGCACCAAACTCTAGCACTTTACTTCTTCAACAAGTAACCTCCCTCTTTCACCCCAAAATCTCTTCTCTCATTTAGAAACCCTCACTCATCCTTTATATAAGTGAGTTCTCACTCTCAACCCCACACTCCGTCCCTCCTTGATCATTTTTACCCTGGTACCCTTCAGATTGCTCATTTCCTCTCAAAACCCTAATTGGAACCCTTAGACACTCTTACACCGACCCACGTAAAATTTTGCACCCAAGTCTCCAATGGGTCCATAACTTTGACATTATTTTATTCACTTCCTAAATCAACTTTCCTCACATAAGATTCATTCCCATGCATAATTTAAACACTCCATGCAGACTCCCCAACACCCACTTACACACAAAACCCTAATAAGGTCTCTTATGCACCAACTTACGTACTATTTTTTTTCATACTAAGTCTCCAATCATTTCAAGACTCTCCCAAGCTCTTACTTACAACCCAAATCAACTTTTCACACGTAAGGATCATGCCCATGCAAGGTCCAGTCCCCCCATGCAAACTACCCAAACGTCCACTTCCCCGTTGTTCTCTTATTATCATTTCATGCTACCAAAACCCTAGCATGCATGTCCTAGAGGGTCATATCATGTCACATCATCAACATCAAATATCAACATAGAACATGTCATACTCGTATAATATAAGGCACACACATCATACCTCGTTATCCACGCCGCGCCACACAAAACAAATTATTCTTAACACATGCATAATACACATTAACACGACATATTCATCATTCATCAACACATTACATCACACATAGCATAAGGCCATAGCTTCGTCCTTACCTAGGTAGGCACCGGGCTTGGAGCACGCTCCTCTAGCTCCTTAGGGCTCGGATCGGGGTCACCTATGAAAAGGGGAAAAATCTAAGTATTAGTTTCCCTTATAAATACTATCAACCCTTATTCTAGTTTAAGGTTAGGGTTCTTATCCCTAGTAGGGGCGTTGTACAAAACTAGGGTTTTTGCTCTAAATTATTATGCTAAGTATTACTCATTGATATATCTTTAGTTTCAAAACTCATTGTTACACTTATATCATTAGACCCGTTAGTTCCATCTTTATAACATTAGTGTTTGCTAGACATAGTAAAATTGTGATAATAATAGTAATAGTAAAACTACTAATAGTGATACTTAAGTTGCCAGTACTAGAACCATAGCGCTTCCAATATTAAGTCAAAAAGTGGTGTTAGTGTTAAAATACTAATACAACGGTTGTAATATCAACAAGTTAAAACACTCCTAGAGGTAGTAATGATAAAAGTCATATTTTGAATAAATAGTATAAGGGCTCCCATATTTTGTCACCCTAATAGAATTAGCATATGGGTAATAGTAATAATAGAAATGACACTAATGTTAAAGGTATTAGGTATGGTAAAACAATATTACATAGTCACAATACTTCACATAAGGTTGGGTTAAATAGTAAGAACACTAATAGTGGTAGTAATCTTAGCGATAGTATTAATAAAAATAATAACACCAACACTAATGGTTAAGTATGTTGAAAGCTAGGGTTTTGGGAGAGATTATGGCTTGTAAGAAAATAACCCCTTTAGGATATAGAAATTAATAATGGTAACAACAATAATAATAATAGTAATAGTAATAATAGTATTAGGAATGTTAATAATGAAGATAATGATACTAACCCTAAGTTAAGTATAATAGGGGTTAGGGTTGGAAGGGGTGATAGTATGATAACATTAAGGATAATAATAGAAATGGTATTAGCTTAATAAGCTAATAATAATAATAATAATAATAATAATAATACTAATATTAGTTAAAAACTACTATAGGTGGCATAAGAAAAGGGTTTTAGGGTTCAGATGAGTGGAAGACCACCCGAGGACGGTGGTGGTCCGGCGGCGGCGGTAGCGGCGATGGAGGAGGAGAAGAGAGAAAAGATGAAGGAGGTGGTTAGATGGGAGGAGGAAAAGGAAATTTAAGTGTGGGGGAGGAGACAACAGGGAGAGGGGAGTGGAATGAGGGTGGTGGCGTGAGAAGGGCGGCGGCGCACGGTGGTGGACGCGGCGGCCGAAGGAGGAGGTAGGTGGTGGAAGAAGGTGGAGGTAGGTGGAGAAGAATGCAAGGGATGATGAGGGTATGGGAAGATAGAGGAGAGCCTGCTGGTTGTATTGGGGGTGGTAGGAGGGCTGGTTGCGGCGAGGGTGGCGGCAGGAGGCGACGCGAGAGGTGGCGAGGGGTTGGAAGGGGCTGCTCGGGGTGGCTATTTCGCACGGCCAGGGCGGCACGTGCAGGGCGAATCGAGGGTTGAGGAGGGCTTGGTTAGGTGGAGGGTAGTGCGAGGTGGGGTTCTAGGCGGCGCTAGACCGACGACGTTGGGGGACGGTAGCGGTCGACGTGTCTGATGGGGCGGCGGCGAGAGGGAGCAATCTAGGGTTTTGGGGTTCCAAATCCCGAATCCAGGTGATTAATGGGGGGTATTTATAGGCAGGGTGGTCGGGCAAGGCCAGGGGAAGAAGACAAGGGGTGCAGGCGCCAGGCTGGCCGGCAGGCGGCAGGCGGTTGCAGGAGGAAAAAAAGGAAGGGTTGCAGGCTGCTCAGGAGGGAGGACAATGCTGGTTGGGGCCAAGACAGGGAAAAAACGACGGGAGAGAGAGAGAGAGGTAGGCTCGCCGGTGTCGGGGCAGCGCCGGCAGTGCAGGTGTGCGTAGCTGATGTCGTTTGCACGGGGAAGAAGAAGGGGAAAGAAAGGGGGTGGACTGGCAATCTAGGGGAAAGGAAAAAGGAAGGGGGAACCGGCCCGGGTGGTGGCGGTTATTTCCCCCATTAATGAAACGCGGTGTTTTGGGCAAAACGCAACGTCCTCGTCGGTCTGGCAACGATTACTTTTTTTCTTATTGCGACGCGGCGTTTCGGTGACTCTAGCATTGAAACGCAGCGTTTTGTTCCACAGGCGGCTGGGCTCGCTGGGCCGCGGGCGAGAAGAAGGAAGGAGAGGCAGGTTTGGGCCAGGCGAGGCCCAATTTCGGCAGAGGAGGAAGAAAAAGGAAAAAGAAGGAAAAGAAAAAGGGAAAAAGGAAAAGAAAGAATTTATTTGGGGTTTTGGATTTTGCATAAATTATTTAGAATATTTTTGGGCTATTTAGAATATTAATATTTATAAAATATTAAATAAATTCCTTTTTTTTGCTTAGTTTAGACTATTTTAGATAAATTTCCTTAACCTCCATGCTAATTAGAAAAATACCCAAATTTTCTTCCAATTAAATTCTTTATTATTTTCCTCTTAATTTACCTTAATTAATTCTCTAAATTTTAATAAATGAATTTATATAATTGATTTTTCCTAATAATTCCTTATTTGGCCATAATTTCGAAAATTAGGATTTTGGGATATTTCACCTTGTATCTATCTTGTTGGGCCTAATTATCATTAGGCTAACTATTGAACCACCAAATAACATAATAACAAGGAAAAAAATAATAATATGCAAAGTATCAAGAATAAAAAAAAAGATTAATAATTTAAAACTTAAACCTCTTTATTACTAACTTTAAGTAATAAAAGAACTCAAGAACACTCCGCTCGAGTTTTTTCTCTTATGGAAAATATAGGAACACCTTTCTTAATTTTCTCACTCAATCAAAAAGTCCCCATTTCTAATCCAGATTTCTCCTCTGGAACATTCCATTAGAAATTATAGACTAGATCTCTCACCTAGGTTAAGATTTACATGTATTCTCTCATAATTCTTGACCCCTTATATATACACATACAATTTAGTCTTAATGGGTTGCAAAATACTCTTTTTGTAAAGTTAGAAAAATACCCTAGAACTAATCAAACATAGACTATAGCAAAAGGTAATGTAGAGCCAAACTTGGAGTAAAATATGCGGTATCAAGGAGAAACTTCGCTTAATGAGGCTTGTGTTGACCAACAAGTTCTATATATGTTCTCTGTTTCTTCTTCCATTATTCTTTTTTCCTCTTTGACATGGATTTATTTTCTAACATTACCAACCCATATATATAACCTTTTTCTAATCTTTCATTGTCCACCATTTTAGATTTTATTTTGCATATGTACAAGGGTTTAAATTCCAACGAACCTCCCCTCAAGCTTCATGTACTTACACCCATGATCAAACAACATGATCATTGCTCATCCTTTACCCCATGATGCTTCCCTACAAGCCATATTACCTACAATGCTACTCCTTGCAAGCTTAAAGATATTCCATTTTCATCTTAGTTATGTATAAGATCACATTCTCTATGTTGTGAAATTTATCCAACCAGTTTTGATGTAAATAGCATAACCTAAGACATTCAACGTTCCTAAAAAACTTAGATTGCAACAAAGTTTTGGAACATAGTTAAACTTAAAATCTTTCCATCATTCTGAATATATTTAACTTGACCCGAACCCAGCCCGTGACCCAAGTTAACCTATAACAAAACATCAACCCGGGGCCTAATCATAACCCAAATCTTCATCAACCTAACCTAATATCAATCCAACTCAATAAGATCAAATTCGTTATTAAATAGTTATGATAATAATAATTTACATATGGTTTATTATTAATGTAAAGCTTATATATATATAGTGAAAAGTACACAGTAAAAGTGTACTTAAAGTTTGAATAGTAAAGGTGAAAAAAATACAAACAGTAAAAGTAATCTAAAGAAAATACAACAGTAATCCACGTGATGTCCTTTTGCCGTAGATTCCTTTGTCGTTTCTTCTTTTGCTTTTCGGCTGCTTTTACCCATGCTTTCACCTTAGTTAAAAGTGTCTATCACCAAAAGTAGATTCCTTTCACTTTTTGTTGACGACGCTTTTGTCTTTGTTTTGGACTTTTGCTGGCAGGAATATTATTTGTCTGCCATTGACGTTTGTAGACGACTCCTGCTGGAGTGTATGCCATTTGCTTCAGATACCTGTACTTTGTAAAATTTACCAAATACTCGGAAGTATTCCGTAACAGTTATCTTCATTTTCATCGCCATAGTCTGGTGTTGGAGTAGACGATGAGGAGGAAGATTTCTCATGTTTGGTTTGAGACAGTACTTCACCCAGAATGGCTAAGTACTCGTCTTTTGTTTTGGCAGTTGCAAGTTTGGTAGTTGTGACCGATTTCTGGGTTAAAAATTTAGTTTGATCTGGGCTGGCCTGAATCTATTTTGTTGAAGAAGATTGCTCGGACAGCTTCTCAAATGTTTGATATTTTGACCACCATTTGACCTTGAACCGGCGGACCAAGGTGGGGACTCCTTCAATTTCGTGGATCTCAGATGTCCATGCGAACACCCAAGGGAAAAATAATCTGGAGTAGAAAAGGAAGATAGGGGGAAAACCCCCTATCATTTTGTGAGGGACGGTAAAGGGTTTGAAACAGGTTTAAAGATTTTGAGACCTGTTCTCGAAGGATTTCTAGGATGGAGCCGAAATCTTTCCACCATCGTATGAACCAGAGAGGATATTCAGTCTGGTTGAAGTTTTGAAAGAATAATAACCATGAATGGGATTGTTTGGAGTTCTCGGTGAAGAAGGTGTTCCACCAAGCCTGTTGATAATCCCAATAGTTAAAATTCATTTTTGTGTTTGAGGTTGATTTGTATGAATCAGGTAGCCTTCGAGGCAGTTCGAGACTGCGACCCCAATCCATGGGAACTATGACCCTGTGTATTTTACAGGTTGAGTAAGTAGCTTCATTTCGGGTTTGAGGTAGGGTGAAATATTTGAATGAAGTCGAGCTTGTATACTCAATGATTGACTTGTAATACTCATGGGGTGCAGTCACGTCCCATGGTTTAAAATACCATCCAGAAAATAATTTTTTCAAAGCAACGAAGGGATCCTGATGATAGAATCCGTCTTTGAGGTTTGAAATTATTTGAAAGTGAGGCTTTATGAAATACTCCTCTTTGGTTTTGAAATCAGTTTTGAAAACAATATCTTCTAGTCTCGAGATTGATTTTCTCAAAGCTGGAAGTTTTCCAAGATGTTTCTTCAAAGAGACTTTTGAAATCGGTTTTGAAGGAGTTTGAGATTTTAAAATGTCTCCTTTGATTTGTAAAATAGGGTTTGAAGTATATATGTATGTATGTATGTATGTATGTATTTTCTTACTCATTCTTATTCACCGGTAATACCGTAATTTTATTCATTTTTTTCCACAAAAATACAACGTTAAAAATATATAAGAATAAACAAGTAGCATTCAATAAAACATTTTTTTACATGCTTATATGAAGTCAAAGTTAATGCTTGATCACGAGGTCAATAATTAATTTTGGTGGTAAAAAATATCCAATTTAACCCAAACCTAAAGTATTTCAATTTGGGATTAGCTTGATATGAACCCAAGCCAACCCATCAAAACCCAAAATAACCCAAGCCACTAAGTTAACCTAAAATGACACAAACTTAAGCTAAATTTACTTGAACAAGTGAAGAAAAGACCATACCAAATTAGATGGTTTGTTTGGTTCAACCGAGAACTTCTCTTGTACCTGGGAAAAAAGTATTTGGTATTTCATATTTACATACTAGCTAGATAAAACCAATCCAACTGTTTGGTACATTTGATACAAATGTAATTATATCATATAGTATAATTTCAAACAAAATTTTATTAATCCTCTATTTCTCTATTTCAGTGTTGATTTTTCTCCCCTTCCCTTTCTAACCAACTTATTTTCCTTTTTATATTTTTTCTTTATCTTCTTCTTCACCAGTCCATCCTTGTTTCTTCACTTTAGTTCTCCTTCCTCATTTTTGCATCAACATGTTGCTTCACTTTAGTGGAGAGGAGGTTATTGTGTTGGTTTATGCTTTGTGGACACAAGTGAATGAAAAGAGATGATGCTTGTTATGGTTGTAGTGATGGTGAAATCAAAGTTGGTAGTAATGTTGCTAATAAAGCACAAAATAATCAAATCTTTTTCACTGGCAAGGAAAAAAAATAGGAACCAAAAATACAACCATTGGTTGTGATGATGGGCGGCAAGACTAGATGTATTATCATTTCTTTAAAAGGGGTAACCACCTTAATCACATCTGTCTAGATTGAATTTAAACTAAGAAGGAATATGTTTTTCTCAGGCTCTAAAATTTCAAATACTTTGTTTGAATTCTTACCTTTTCTCTCTTCTCCTGATCATATCTAAGTTTTTCCTTATTTCTCTTAATCAAGGAAGGATTAAGGTTTTGAGAAAGAATGAATATTTTTATTTTCTCTCACTAATTTGAGTTTAGAGAAGAGGTTTTGTTATGCCATTTTTCCTCTCCTTCTCCTTCTAATTTCATTTTTTTTAATTCGTGATTATCTTGGGAAAGTGAGATATTGGTAGAAACCATCATGGAAGGAGAATTTTTGCGTTGAAAGATTTGCTTGGAGGTAAGGCATTCTTATGTCTAACATGTATAAGATCTTGTATTGTTTGTTGTGGTTTCAAGTACTTGGTATGTTCCATGGTGTTTATGTATTATTTTGAGTTCTTGGATTCAAGCTGTAATACCCCAAATTGAGTGGAGTATTATAAGGATTGATTTGGCTACTTATATCAACATGGTATACCATCCTTTTGGTGATTGTATCGTAAGAACTCTACAGTTAAGCGTGTTGGCCGTGGAGCAATTTTAGGATGGGTGACCTTCCGGGAAGTTTTGAAAATTTCTCGGAAAGTGCGTGAGTGAGGATAAAGCGCACTGAAAGGACTCGTGTTGATCTATGGAGCCAGCCCGATCAATCTAAAATCACTTCAAGGTAGCCCTCGCGTGGTCGTATCGACTCGGGGTGTTACACAAGCATATCGCTATATTTTAATTTCTAAAGTTTTGGAGTATGTTTAAGTATTTTGATTTGATTTTAGTGAAATTCAAGAATATTCTTATTTATTATTGATTCCTACCATGATTTATGTGAATTCATATGTGGAGTGTGTATTTTTTTTATTATTTTTTTTTATGTTCTACAACATTGAAGTGTGACAGGATCAAATGGGAAAAGATAAGCAACTTTACTTATGAGAGTTTTGTGAGTTCAATCATTGTTTTGCCTAGGAGAGTCGATTAATTAGCTATACTTGATTGTCTGGTTGTGAGAAAAATCACATGGATTGGTATCCATGATCAATTGGTTTCTTGAACACTTGGTTGTTTTTATGAACCAGTTGACTGGTCTCAGGAACAGTCGATTGGCTTGCCTAACTTATCAAATAGTTATGTTGTGAATAGAGTGATTTAGGTTTAGCCTCTACTTAAAAAAATTGAATGGTTTAGATAAACCCATCAACTAGTTTTTATGAATAGTCAATCGATTGGACTAATTGGTCTCCTAGTTTCATGTGTACTCATTTTTATCTCGGGTTTGGTGTGACCAGATCAATCAACTAGTCTGCTTGAAATTTTCCAGGTTTACTTGTTATTTGATACTCTTTCTTTGGGACTTCTATATTAATTTTTCCATGTAATTACAACATTTTAGTCAATATTTCAACCATGTTTAACCTAATTTTAACATGGACCAAAATGATAATATTGTGGGCTTTGTGTGTTTAAGTTTGGTGTCACCTCTAAACACCCTATTAGTAGATTATACGCCTTGTGTTGCATTTGGTGTTATCACGTAGAAACAACGAATTGGTTATCAATGAAATTAATTGTGATTTTTGATATCACCTAATAATATAATTAATATTTTATTTGACCCTTTTTCTCTAACTCTCATGGTAGCTAGCCGAGAGTTAGTGGGTGGTTTGCCTATATTTTTATCTTTTCACTTAGTACCTATTTCCGTCTCTACCAGGTTGTGGTTAGTAAAATGTATGGACATATATTTGAGGTACAGGATTATACTATGGTAGGTTGGTATGACATCGGTGTCCAATATGGGTGGGTGAGGTATCCCAATTCAAGCTCCACTAACACTTTGTATTATATATTTCTTAGGCAAGTGTGGTATCCCAACTTAAGTAGCCTTCGCGGTAGATGAAATCAATATGCGGGGGATGCAGTATCCCAAGACAAGTTTCATTAATGTATTCTAACCATGTATCGTAGGTGTGGTGCCCTCACAGAAGTTGCACTTGATGTGTGGTAGGTGCGGAATCCAGAGAGAAAATCTCATTCGATGTATCCTAACCATATGTGGTAGGTGTGGTATCCTATGGCATATGTGAAATACCCCAAAACTCCAATTTTAGAAATTTGGTAAAATAAGGATTTATTAGGAAAATTAATTAAATAAATTATTTTATTAAAATAAGAGGGAGTAATTAGGGTAAGATCAAGAGAAAATTTATAAATAGTTTAATTGGAAAAAATTTAGGAAATTTTGCTAATTAGAATAGAAATTAGGAAAAATATCTCAAAAATCCTAAATTAACCTAAAAGAGGAATTTAATTATCATTTTATTAAAATATTGCTATTTTAAATATTCCAAAATACCAAAAGATTTTAAATACCCCAACCCACCTATTTTTCTTCTTTTTCCTCCCTTCCTCTTTTTGCTTTCTTTTTCCTTTTTCCTCTTCCTTCTTCTTTCTAATTTTCCTTTCCCTCCCCCGACCTGGGCTAACCTAGCCCTACAGGCCAACTCTCCCCCTTCCCTTCTACGCGGCCTAGACCCGTGCTGCACCCTACCCCTTTTTTTGTTTCTTTCCCGCCGGTCGGTTTTTTCTTCTTTGTTTCTTTTCTTCTTCCTTCCTTCCTAGACTGCCTAGTCTCGTCTCTTCTTCTTCCCTGAGGTGCGGGTTGCGATTGAGGCACTGTAACCTTGTCTTCCGCCAGCCACCGCTGTGTGTCGTCCTTCCCTCCCTCTCCCGTCATTTTCTTTCACTGTTTTGACCCTAACCGATCCTTCCCCTCTCCTAAGTGCCCTGCCCCTTTCCCTTTTCCTCTTCCCTTAACCTCACCGCCTTGCCATGGCAGAACCGTGTTGATTGCCACCACCGGTCGGCATGCCTGGCACTTGCACCCCTCTTGTCTTCTTCCCCCTGTCATTTCCCACCCAATTAGCCTATAAATACCCCATAGACAACCTTAATTGGGTTTTTGATTTCAAAACCTAGAAATTTGCCCCCTTCTCATTGCCGCCCCATCAGACAAGCATTCCGCTGTCGCCGGCCAAACCACCCATAGAACCTTCCATTGCATCACCCTCTACTTAACTAAACCCCCATCCTCCCTCAATTTTCCTTGCACGAGCCACCCCAGCCGTGCAAAGTTTCCCTCCCAATCAACCCCTCCTCAACCCCCGTCGCCCTTCGCATCTCTGTTCTCCACCATTTCCTGCACAACCACCACCCCTCATGCCTCCCAAAAACACCTACAGACTCTCCCCTACCTTTCCCTGCCCACCTTTTTCCCTTCCACCCTCTCATTCTCCTTCCTCCTCCTTCCACCACCTCCAACCACCACATCCACTGCGCCGTGTGCCACCGACGGTGCTGCCACTGTTCCTAGGTGGTGCTTTGACCTTCCCAACCCCTAAACCCATTTTATACAAGTATTAGCTATTTTTAATAGTATTAATGGTATTATCTATAATAATAAAATAATAATAATAATAATAATAATAATAATAATAATTATTATTATTATTATTATTATTATTATTATTATTATTATTATTGTCACTTAGCCTTACTTTAGAATTTTTCTAACTAGTAATATTATTATTATTATTAATGATCTACAACTTTAGTGTTATTATGATTATGCTTTTCATTATTGTTACTACTATTATTACTAATGCTAGCTTTAGCCTATTATTATTACTCTTATTATTATGGCAAATATTTGAACCCTTATATTACTATTACCATTTTGATTATTATTACTATTAGTATTATTCTTAACAGTATTATTGTTGTTGTTATTGTTGTTGTTGTTGTTATTAATGTTATTGAAACCGAAGTCGGCATGTTATCATTTTGTTACTATAGAAGAAGAATACTCAAGCCTTAATATTATTATTAATTATTATTTGAATATTGCTATATTCCTAATGTCTTTATTATCAACATTGTTACTATAGTAATATTATTATTACTATTATTATTGTTATCGTTGTTGTTACTATTATTATTGTGGAAAAAACATTCAAACCCTTATATTATTATTATTTCAAATATAACTATTATCATTATCATCTTTAGCAATATTAATACTTTGTTGGTATTACTATTATTATAGTATTATTTTATCTCTAACACTATCATTAGCCTTAGCCTTAAAAATAATAGGGTTTCTATTACTAGGAGCATTAGTATTACTATTATTATTAATATCACTATTTTTGCTATAACTAGTATTAGTACTATTATTAGAAGAAATAAAGCTATTAGGTTTAATAATATAAATATAGCTATAAATATTAATATAAATCTATTTTGACTAGTAATATCTAGTAGGCTAAATTGAGGATAAAAAAAAACCCTAGTTTTCACTTGTAAATCTCCCTTTAATAATAGTAACCCTAATATTAGACTAAAATAGGAAATAATAGTATTTTTTCATAGGAGGGAAACTAATCCTTAATTTTTACCTCTTATAGGAGAAACCAGTCAAAACCCTAAGGAGGCATAGGAGCGTGCTCCAAGACCGGTGTCGTGTTAGGTAATGGTGTAGCTAAGGCCTTATGTGTGCTATATGTTTTTATATGCCTTAGATGCCATGTATAATGATATGTTGTGTATCTTGTGCTATTGTTATAACCGTTTTATGTGTATCGCAGCTTGGAGTTGAAGTATGCTCTTGTATTCGTTTATGGCATGTGTACGATATGTTTGTGCTATGAATGGTGATATGATATGATATGGCCCTTTTAAGACATGCATGCTAGGATAATTAACGTAGTGATATTGGGTGGAAGGATGAAAAAGAAAAAATTGAGAAGTGAATGGACCAAGGGGAAATAAATTAACCAAGGAATGTGGGATTTACCTAAACATCCCATGATCTATGAGAGGAAGAATAAAAGGGGACTTTAAGTAAAATAAAGTGGATGAACTTTGTATGGGAGAATCTAGGGTTTGTGTGGGAGAAACTAGGGTTTTGCATGGGAGTTTAAGGGTTTTACATGAAAAACTTCGAGGGTTTACATGGGATGGATAGAGTCCGCATGGGGGTGAACTTTACGTATGGAAAGTTGCCTTGGGGTGTGAGGAAGGTAATGGAAGAGTTGTTTGGGTGATTGGAGGCTTTAGATTAAAAATGGTACGTAAGATAGTATAAGGGTGCATAAGAGACCGAGCTAGGGTTTGAGAGGAAACTCTAATTTGAGAGGGTGGAAAAAGGAAAATGAATGAGGGTAAGTGGAGTATGAGGTGAGAATGGGGGATTGTCATGAGTGGGGCGAGCATAAGTATCATGGAAAGTAAGAGTGGAAGGTGAGAAATGGAAGGGTGACTTGTGGAAAGGAGGATACTAAGGTTGGCATGGCCACCTAGGGTTTCGTGGTCACGCGTGTATTTTGGGGAGTGATGTGAAATGATAAGGGTTGAATCTAAGGGTTGTGATGTGTCGGGTGTTAAAATAGTTGGGTTGTGTGAGGTAGAGGATGATGGGCCACATAGGCCAAAATTAGGGGTTTTCTAAGGAAAACCCTAGGGAAGACTGTGAATGGGATTAGTGGTGTCAGTAGTGGGCCTTGACCCACACACCTAGGGATTAGGCCTCTAGTGTGAGTAGTGGAATAAAGAAAGGATCTTGGGCGAGTTAGGACATGTAGAAGCCTCAAGATATGGGGGGCCCTCTTGGGAGGATAGGCGTAGGTGGAGTTAGTCATGCATGTCTAGGGTGGAACTTTTGAACAAGATATGGTAAAACATTAATCATATAAAGTGGAAGATTATTGAGTCGGGCCCAGATTGATCCACCGGCATAATATTGGCTAGGTGCCGGGGTACCCTGGAGACTGATCCATCGACATATAATAGTAGTTAGGTGCGTTCTGCCCTATAAGTGACCAATCCACCTGCTGTAATAGTGGGGGATCCCAAGCTCAATAAACCGAACCCTAACTTTGATAAGACACATAAAAGACACTAAGTACTTACAGTGGAACATCATGAGAGTCGGGCCCAGACCGATCCACCGTCATCATATTGGCTAGGTGCCGGGTGCCCTGGAGACTGATCCACCGACATATAATAGTGGTTAGGTGCGTTCTGCCCTATAAGTGACCAATCCACCTGCTGTAATAGTGGGGATCCCGAGCTCAATAAACCAAACCCTAACTTTGATAAGACACATAAAAGACACTAAGTACTTACAGTGGAACACCATGAGAGTCGGGGCCAGACCGATCCACCGGCATAATAGTGGCTAGGAGCGTTTTGCCCCGGAGACCGAGCCACGGGCATATAATAGTGGTCAGGTGCGTTCTTCCCTGTAAGTGACTGATCCACAAGCTATAATAGTAGGGTTCCCGTACTCGCATGGATCGATAAAAAGTATGGTGTAGAATAAGCACTATTTAGAGATTAAATAATCAGTTTATCCAGACTGTAGCTTGGCCTTTATTTATCTGAGAGATTGTATGCTGTCATGTTATCATGATTTTATTATGCACTATTATGTTTTGGCCTTAGTGTATGGTTACCTTACTCAGTACGTAGCATACTGACCACCCTTTTCATGGGTGATGCTCATTCCCACGAGTAGAAGACCCATATGAGTTTGTGCAGGTAGGAGATGACGTCTTCAATGCCTACGACACTTACGAGGCATCAGGTGGGGCTGAGAGTTGAGCTTAGACTTAGCTCTGGGATCGAGAGCAATTCGGCTGGACTCTATCTTTCCTTTTATTTTACCATGTGTATTTTTATTCTACTTATGTCATGTTGCACGGTATTTTATGTTTTTGGAAAAATTTAGTTACTTACTCCTTGGGTTGTAATTCTTAAACCGTACTTTGATTTCTGTATGGTTATGAATGAGTCCTTTCATGAATTCTCATTTTTAATTAATGACTTGTGTTTAGTGTTAATCTTGTTCAGCCTTAGCACTTAGTGTAACACCCCAAAATTCACTAATTTTATTTTTTTTAAAGCGGAAGAATTTAAAATTTAAAAACCTGTGAATCCTGGGGATGTTACCGCCACACTTAGTACCAAACCAGTTCTCTCCGACCATTTCAGTACCAAGTGCTAAGGCTATAAAGATTATTTTCAAACTTAAACCGAGAGTTCATAAAATGAATTAAAATATCATAACATAGAAATCACAATAGGCATAAAAGTTTATAATTAATAATAAGATATAAATCAGAGAGCGAATTCAAAATTCCTTGGAGGGAATAATCTCTACAAACATTAATATTTAATTAAGGAAAATTTAATATAGGAAAGAAATATTAGAAGGAAATAAAATATCATGGAGAGAAAATCCGGCCACGTCACTCCCGATCATTGAGCCAAACACAAACTCAACACTCAGTCCCACCTGATGTCTCGCCCACCCGCACAAAATCAGAAGGGCCAACTACTCGTGGGAATGAGCAACACCCATGAAAAGACCAACATATAAAATCACATAAATAATGCATAAGAAATAAAGAACCATATAATCCAACATGATAACGTAAAGGCATACGATCATTTAGGTAAAATTTCAAAGGCCCATTTATAATCTAAATTAATTACTTAATTAATCTCTTATCAGAATTCCTTTTCACACCATGCTCTTTATCAAGTCCATGCGAGTACAGGAACTTCACTATTATAGCTGGTGGACCAGAAACACACAGGGCATAAAGCTTATAACCACTATTATAGCCGGTGGGTTGGAAACACACAGGGCATAAAGCTCATGACCACTATTATTCGCCGGTGGACCAGTCTGGCCCCTTCTCGCATAGTGTTCCACTATAAGTACTTAGTTTCTTTCCCATGTCTTGGCACAACTATGTTTGGTTTTTTTAGCACGGAATCCCCCGCTATTATAGCCGGTGGATCGGAAATACATAGGTACAAAGCCTGACCACTATTATTACCGGTGGATCGGTCACATATAGGACATCATGCCCTAACCACTATTATTCGTCGGTGGATCAGTCTCGGCTCGGCTTAACAATCTTCCACTTTAAATGATTAATGTCTTAAGTGTATTATTCAGAAAATTTTAACCCTAGACATGCATGAATCACTCCCTTTACACTTATCCTCCAACGGACTTGTTCCATATCATCAGACTCATGTGCATCCCAACTTGTGCAACAACCTTTCCTCTATACTCAAACTCACACTAGAACTCCAACACCAAAATATGTGGGTCAAGGCCCACTATTACACACCTCCAAGTCCACTTATTTCCTCACTCAAGGGTTTTTCCCCAGAAATCCTAATTTAGGCCTCAGTGGCCCATCCTACTCTACCTCACACAACCCAAATCATTTTAACACTCCACACATCACAACTCATAAATTCCACCCTCATAATTACAATTTAATCATCAAATGCACATGATACCACAAAACCCTAAGCAACCATACCAAACCCTAATTGTCCACACAAACCCTAGCTCGGTCTCCTACGTACCCTTATATTGCTCCACGTACTATTTTTCATCCAAAGTGTTCAAACACCCAAACAAAACTTACATTACCTTCCTCACATCCCAAATCAACTTTTCATATGTAAACTTTACTCCCATGTAGATGCTAACCTCCCCATGCAAACCTTCAAACTTTTTCATGCTAACCCTAAAACTTCCACGTAAAACCCTAGATTCAACCATGCAAACCCTCAATCCATCCATGCAAAACCCTAGATTCCTCCATGTAAAGCCCAAGGTTCAATCCATACAAAATCTTAGATTAAATTCCCCCATACAACACCATAAAATCTGCCATGTAAAACCCTAAGTCCATCCATATCAAACCCTAGTTTAGATTCTCCCATATAAAACCATAAATTAGATTCTTCCATACAAAACCTTAAATTAGGTTCTCCCATACAAAACCATAAATTAGATTCTCCTATACAAAAAAATAAATTATATTCTCCCATACAAAGCCCTAAATTCCCCATTTTATTCTTCCACTCATGGATCATTAAAATACTTAGGTCAACTCACACCCTTGGTCAACTTATTTCCCCCAATTCTCCTTTTTCATCCTTAGGGCTTGACTGGTCTCATTTGTATGAGGGAAAAGCTATAATTAGATTCCCTTCTACCAAAAACACTATTAAATACTAACTTATTCTAAGACTAGGTTTTTGATAAAATAACAACATATTAATAAAAATGTTATTAACCAATTATTAACTTTGTTAAAGATATAGGAAATAATAGTAATATTATGAAAACTGATAATATAAGGTTTGAAAACTTTATCCTAATAATAATAACAATAATGATACCAAAATAATAATAGCAAAGATACTAAAAATAATATCAATGTTAATATTAACAAGAATAATAAAAATAGTAACAATAATAATAAAAAGGGCATTACTCAAAAACATAGCAAAATAAGGGCTTCGCCCCCTTTACCCAAATAATACTAATAATAACATTAGTAAAATTAATAATAAAATGTAGTAGTAGTAGTAGTAGTAGTAGTAGTAGTAGTAGTAGTAGTAGTAGTAGTAGTAGTAGTAGTAGTAGTAGTAGTAGTAGTAGTAGTAGTAGTAGTAGTAGTAGTAATAATAATAATAATAATAATAATAATAATAATAATAATAATAATAATAATAATAATAATAATAATAATAATAATGAAATAGTAATAATAACAATGATAATAAAAACCATAATAATATTACAAAAATAATAATAATTATAATGGTAATAATAATAATGATAATAATCGAAGATAAAATGAAGTAGGGTTTCGACCCTAAATTGAAAAATAATAAACTTATTAAATAATAATAACAATAACACTAATAAATGCTAATAATAAAAAAAATAAAATAATAATAATAATAATAATAATAATAATAATAATAATAATAATAATAATAATAATAATAATAATAAGACTTGATATTTATAATACTACTACTACAATTACAAATGGAGATAATAGGGTTTCATCCCTATATAGAATGATAATACTAACATTGAAAATAATAATAATAATAATAATAATAATAATAATAATAATAATAATAATAATAATAATAATAATAATAATCATCGCATAACAATAACAATAATAATAATAGCAACTCTAATAGTAAAATAGTTGTAGTAATAATAATGGAATGATAATAATAATAATTTTGAAATAATAATAATAATAATAATAATAATAATAATAATAATAATCACATAATAATAATAATAATAGTAATAATAGAAACAATAAGAATAATAATAATAAAAAAATCTAAATAAAAATATAAGAGGGCTTCGGCCCTTAATAGAAATGATAATAATAATAATAATAATAATAATAATAATAATAATAATAATAATAATAATAGAAATATTAATAATAATGATAATAGTATATATATGCAAATAAATGTAATAAAATAAATTAAAGCTTGTATAAATAGTGAAAAAGGGTTGAGAGGGTTTAGGGTTCAACCTTAGACTAGTGGTGACAGGCGGCACTAGCGGTGGTACACAGTGGCGACGGCGGTGTTTGGAAAAAGAGAAGAAAAGGGTAAAAGTTGAAGGCTGGGAACAAAGTAGGAAGAATGAGGGTGGAAGTAAGGGTGTTTGAGATTTCCTAGAGGGAGAAGAGTAGAATAAGGGTGGCGTTGTGTGGCGGCGGCGGTGGTGGTCGAATGGGGAAGAAGAAGAGAAAGAGAGGAGAAGAGGGAGGAGGAGGAAAAAAAAGGTAGGGAAGGTAGAGGTGGGTCTGCAGAACAGAATGGGAGGTGAACGAGGCAGTGGAAGCGGTGGTAGTGGTGGTGGAATGCAGCGCGAAGGGTGGCAGAGGCAGAGAATGGGTTGGTCGAGGGGGCTACTTCACACAGCCGAGGTGGCTTGTGTAGGAAGAATTGAGGGATATGGAAGGTGTAGTTAGTTAGAGGATGGTGCAGGGAAGACTTAGTTAGGTAGAGAAGGCGGCGAAGTTGGCTGACGGCGGCGATAGAAGCATTTGAAGTGGCGGCGGCGGCAAGGTCTGGAATTTCTAGGTAGGGTTTAAAGGTTCGATGCAGGGCTCATTATGGGGGTATTTATAGATTTTAGAAGGGAGGTTAGGGTTCTGTGGGTCGGCTAGGGGGTAATGTAGGTAGGGTTCCGGTCACCGATGGCAACAAAAGCCGGCGAAATTCAAATCGAGCAGGGGGTGGTTAAGTAGAAAAAGAAGGCTCGTGCGCGAAAAGGAAGGGAGATGGGTTGGGTCAGTGTGGCCAGTGAGTTAGGGGGAAGAGAGAGGAAGGAAAACGGCCGTAACTAGCGGTGAAAAACTAGGATCCGTGGGTAGCTGTGTAGGTCGTCGATGAGGGAAGGAGGAAGGAAGAAGAAGAAGAAGAAGAAAGAAAGGGCTGGATCGGTCGGCCGGGAAAAAAGAAAAGAAAGGAAAGAAGAAGACTAGACCGGGCAACGATCATTAAAACGGGGGAGGAAAAACGCAGCGTTTAGGGGGGAAAAGGATAAAATGCAGTGATGGGCTGTCGATAGAAGAAGAAAAGAAAAATGAGAGGAATGGGCCACTGGGCTGCCAAAAGAAGAAGGAACGAGGGGAAAGGACTGGGCCACGGCTAGCCCAGATCAGGAAAGAGAAGAAAAAGAAAAGAAGAAGAAAGAAAGAGAAAAGGAGAAAAAGAAAAGAAAACGAAGAAAGGAAAAGGAAAAATGGAAAAAGGAAAAGAGAAAAATAATTAGGTTGGGTATTTGAATTAATTTGAATATTTTGGATATTGAAATAAAATAATATTAAATTTTCTTTTTAGGCTAATTTAGGGTTTTTGAAAGATTTTTCATAAATTTTATTTTAATTAGCAAAACACTCTAATTTTCTTTAATTAAATTATTCATAAAATTAATATTAATTTGAAACTTTTTTATCTTTCTTATTTTAAATAAAATAATTAATTTAATTAATTTTCAAAATAAAATCCTTAATTAGCTAAAGTACCAAAATTTTCTAATAAAAATATTTATTATTTTCTTCTTGAATAGTCCTAACTAATTCCCTTTTATTTTAATAAAAAATATTTTATTTCATAAATTTCTAAATAAATCCTGATTTAGCTATAATTCTTAAAATTAGGTTTTGGGGTAATTCACTTAGTACTAGAACAGTAGGAGTGAACCGATCTGGTACTAAGTGTGGCGGTAATATTCCCAGAATTTATAGTTTTGCTACTCTACTTATGTTAAACCTTTTTATAAAAATAAAAGTTTTTAATAGTATATTTTTGGGTATTACAATGTGTATATTGACATGACTTTTTTTCATAGTGGATAACTATGTATGATCGAATGGACTATCTTAATAACCTGAAAGTATGTGGTCACTAAAGGAAGATTTATAATATAGTTTTCGTTATGTGAATCTAATGCATGTTTTGTATTATTATTCTTCCATGATTTCTATGAGAGCATGCCTTTTTATCACCATGCTACTATGTGACATCAATATATAACATAAGTCCGTATAATATTTTAGGTAGTTTGTTTTACCAGTACTTCCCCATACTAATACTATATTTTTATGGTCATTGTAATGATCTGGCTTTTGTTCCGCTAAGTAGAGGAATATTTATTAGGTTATGATTTTTAGCTTGAGTATATTGAGGATGATATTGTGGGCTAGTAGCTGGCTATTTTTTGGGGATCAAGAGTTACATTCTTATTTAGTTAAGAGTTAGGCTAACCGACTTAGATATGTTTTTTCCACTATATTAGGATGCTTTTAGTTCTTTCTAGTTATTTAAACTTTTGGCTTTGGTTCCTGTATTTGAATTTTGTAATCTCTCTTCCATGTATATTATTTTTCTCATTATTGTTATCATTGATATCATACTATTAAGGAATGCATTCCTTTGTGAGTAGTTTCTTTTTTTTCTTACACTAGACATGAGTTAGGTGATGATCGCACCTCTCTCATGATCGATGCAATGGTGATGCTCCTCGATTTTGTTTTAAAATGCTTCCACTTCGTCTTCAAAAATAAAATTTTCTGGTCTAAAATTTAGGAATTTTACATTATGTTATCACACAATCCACCGTACTATATTTTATTTGATAAGGAACAATACTAAAGTTGAAGCACTAACGACTAAGACTTCAATCCAATGTACTATAGCTAAGGTAGCATCCCAAATCAACTAAGGAACAGTCTAACTTTAAGTATCGATAACCCCCATAGGATACATAGGTTACCTTTAGAGTAGAAAGATGTCTCTCTACACACTAATAGTCTTGTGCAACCACATATATAAATATGGAATTTATCTACCACAAACCTCAACTTAAAGGTCATTACAAGCCTATTTGTCTAAATTTCAAACTCTTCCTTACACTTGAATTATTAATAAATTTCAGATATATGAATGATCTCCACCCCATAATAAGCCCACACATTAATTTCATAAAAATTACTATTCACTAAGATACTATTTATATATAATGGGATATGTAAAAGTATGTTAACAGTCTTATATTTAAAAACCACAATTTTATTATTTATGAGATTTACAATTCATGTTAATTTACTATTTGTAGGATGAATTCAATGGTCAAGGTAAGCCAATATCTCTAAAATATCTAATTGAGGCCTTTAGGTGAAAAATAACAAAGTTAACCCTAATATGACCTAAACTCGATAATTATAAATAAAATATACATCATGCTATAAAAATCATTGATTCAAATACTAATCATATCTAACCAATAGTTAATATTTTAGAACTCATAAATTACATAAATGAAGTCAGGTTTCATGTTAAAAGACCAAATTACACATAAACCTTAAAAACAAAGAAAATAACATAACTCTTAACATATAATTATATAACTTTATAATTTTGCAAAATATTCATTAACATGATGAGAACAAACTGGAATACCAACAACATCCAAAATTAAGGTTTACGAAAGTAACCCTTTTTATGCCTAAAATTTCAACAAATTCTTATACAACCTAAACATAGTCAAATATAAACACCATCTAAATAAAAAATGATATGAAAAACTTCAATAACATGCTACTCAAATTTGAAAGCAATCACATAACAACAACTCCCAAATCAACCAAAAATCTAAGAACCCCAATTAAGACCAAAATGGAAAATTTTCATAACTACTCATCAAGCAAGCATAGCACATTAAAAACTATATAATATTAGTGTGATTTATTTTATCAATGTAATAGCACCAATATTTCACAAAAATCAGCCCAAGATCAACATTTTTTCACATATTGGTAATCTTGCACCAAAATTAACAAAAATAATCAAAACAATTCTAAATTGCAAAACAAAACATACAAAAGCAAGAAAAAAGGTTAGAATACTTTAATATTCTTTGAAATGAAATATGAAATTAATTAAGAGGTTAAGAAGATTTTCCTTCAATTTCTTTAATTTTTAACACTTAATTATTTAAGGAAAATAATAAAAAGCTAAAAATCAATAATAAAGAGGTAAAAATAAAGAATCAAGTGAAAAAATGGAAGAGGTTGTGAGGTTGAATAAATATGTTCTTTTTGGAGCTATATGTCAAAATTCTCATCTCGGGGGTATAAGGTTGGAAGAAAATTTAGTTAAGGTATATATTTGACTAATAAAGTTCCTTTAATTGATATTATAAGGTAAAATATCTATAAAAAAAAAAGGGGTTGGAAGGCTATTTTTAGATAGCCAAGAAGTGAAAAAAAACACTCCCAAATTTATTTAGATATTTTAGAAAGATAGGATTATATTTAGGATAATTATGATAGGTTTTGTATAGATAAAGTTTAGTGTTAGGGGTTAATTATGTCTAAAATTGAAAAAATTTATCTTTAAACATAAAAAATATTAACTCATTTTGATTTAATCTTTACCTTCAATTTTCTTAAATATAAGTATCTCTAAATTTTGGTTTTCTAAAATAGTCGTTCCAAGACTTAAAATGAGAGTAAGAGTGAGAAAGGTAGTGAATAGTGATTTTTGCCAAAGTATCTATTGAAAATTTAAAAAATGCCTAGGAGAATTATAAAAAAAAAGAAAAGGAATTCACATATGATGAAAATATTATGATTTGGAAGAGAGTGATTATCCGAAATTAGTATAGAAGGCTTATAAAGATTCAAAACCTAAGATGAGTTAAATAATGAAAATAAAACATTTGAAAAATGTGACAATTAAAAGGATGTAAAAATATTTGGTTTAAAATATATTTTTTTATAATTATAAAAATAAATACATTTTATAAAATTAGGATGTTACAGTAATATAGTATAAGGAAGACTTTATGAAAAGGAGGTAAACAAACTAACCGATATGTAGTGCAAAATTTTTTTACACATGGATGGTAATGATCCTATTAAGTTATTAATTTTTAGGTGGAGCTCTATGCAATAAAAATGTAATAAAGCTTTGATGAATCTAATAGATGAAGAAAAAATTGTAAAATATCTTGAAAAGAAATACAAATTTAAGTTGCTACTAGCATTTCTGCATTGGATCTAAGCCCCTCTAATGGATCAAGCATTACATGTTTTCAACAACAGGATTTAAGAAGGCATGTCTATATGTTCCTTAATGAGTCACGAATTCCTTTTACTTCACCCCTCTGACATTCAACTAGTCTTTTTTTCTACCCAAAAGTTGCAGTGCAACTACTCGAATTCTACAATTATCATCACCAACAACACGACACCATAAATCCGCCCAGGAGGCATCACTATTTTGAAATCATTAGGTCATAAAACCTCATAGAGGATGTGATGATTCATCTTGGTACTATATCTCCCACTACTACTTCTTCCTTGACCCAATCAACCAAAGGAGCATTAATCTCTACTAGGGGATAAATGACTACGTTCTTTGCTTGATTGATCTAGTTCCTAGGTGAATATAAATAGTTAAGCTCTATGTGCTCCCATTTTGATAGATCCCTTCTCATGTCATTAATAGGGAAACACCTTCCTTGTTGAACTGTTATCTCTATCATATTTATTGTAGATGGT
Source organism: Tamarix chinensis (assembly GCA_030549775.1). NCBI lineage: Eukaryota > Viridiplantae > Streptophyta > Magnoliopsida > Caryophyllales > Tamaricaceae > Tamarix > Tamarix chinensis. Next base: position 81,232,414 of record CM060173.1, on the reverse strand, counting down.
TAAATAATATTATCAATCATACTAGAATATTATTGTGCATGTGATGGAGATTGTTCAAGCATCATTTTCACCTTAAATACTATATTAAAAGAAAAGGATCATAGATATTGATTAGTTGAATCATCAAATGTGAATCTTTATTCACTTGGTCCGACAAAAGTGACTTTCTTCCAAAATTGATGCATTACCAATTCGAAAATATCTTGGAGATCTCATTTTATGGGGATATCTCACATACACTTGGAAAATTATGCATTAGCCTTGAGTAAAATCCACAACCTAAAGACTCAGAACCAACTACATCAAATCTCTTTCTCTCCTCATCAAACAAGTACAATTCTCTACAACATATAATAAATGTGAGCTCTTTGAACAATATGGCATATGTAGAGTAATGTAAAATAATAACACATGATTTCTCCAAATATTTCTCTTACTCATTGATTTAGAGTCAATATTTGGGTATAATGTGTTGAAACTCATGTAAGATGGTGATATATACCTCTTCAGTTTTCCATGCTCACTTTCCTTCTCTACAATTATAATTTCAAAATATAAATAATGGTTATTTACTAATAGATTAGATGAAAAAAAATATTCACATAAATATTTTTGTTCTATTGGTCATATGAGCAGAAAAGTGAAGAATCATGTTAACTCATAAAGACACAAACATCTCCTTATAAGGATTTGACCAGGTTTCATACACATAGTAACAAATGTGGAAATTTGTGTCATCTTTTATGCATCAGTAGAATTTTGTTCTCTTATGTCACCGGTGTAGTTGTTTATACTATCTTCATCCATCTGCATATGAAGAACTCTCCTAATATTACACTTTCCAACCTTCTATAGCATAGGAGATAAATTTCCTACAAATATGTTGTCAACATAAAAGGAGGATGCATTATAAAAGATTTTGGGTAGTTTGTGTGTCAATGCTATTTCCCTTTTAATGATCACCCATTTGATTCATGGAGCTTTATCAACCACTTTACCTTATTATGCACTCATTTATAGTTATATTCATTTTCTCTCACCATAAATGTTGAAGCAATGGTAAAATATTTTTTCCATTAGACACAAAAGCAATAAGATTCAAGAAATGAAGGTTGTACCTATTGATTTTGTATACACAGTCCAAAAAAATAAAATAAAAATAAATGCAACAAAGCAATAAATTTTAGATTCACAAATATAGCATCAGTAACCATGTAATAATCTAGCAACTGATGATGCCATAAATGATTTTCATTAGTTTCTATAAAGTCTACTAATTATTGCATGACTATACACCTCATAAAGATCTTCACCCTAAACTTATGTATTATATTGTAGATTGTCCTAAGCATTGTAGTATTATCTCCATCACTCTTTTGTATTTTGTCAATGATCTCCTTAGGTTTAACACTCATTAGGGTTAGTTCCTCTACCAATATGCATACTTCTTGTTACAACTAACAACCAAACAAATTTCTAATTCAATAATTTTCTAATCTATGAATGTGCAAACCACATTCAACTTCCAGTGTGTAACAATTGTAAGCATCTTTCCTTCCATTATATCCATAATTCATAACCACATTTTTTTAGCCCAATAGACCAATCATATTCCAAATTAATTAAAGGATGTCTTCTATATACACCACCTCTCTCACATTATATCCAAACCCTACCTCTTTTTGGATGCCTCAATACCAAAAAAATATATTTTTTTTCTTTTAAATTTTCTAACCCACTTAATCAACGATTTAAAAATCACTAAATATTTAGTTTGTAGCGAAAATTGCCCTCCAATTATTATTGAGTGGATCTTAATCATAATATATATATAAGTTATAAGGGGTATATAAATATAAAATTAGATAAAAATAATAATATTGGGGATGGGTGATCAAGTTTAGTTTCCCAGTGGGTGACCTGCCACAAGAGGGAGCTACAAACTGTTGACCCATTAGTCGATAGGGTTTTTAGATTTATCACCTATCATGGCAGATAAAATATGATGAGATACTTATCACCAAGTGACTTTTATGGATAAATGACTCATTGGTATGTTGTGGTTATTGGTGAATAACTCATATGATTAAAAATCATGAAGAAAAAAACACATACCAATACCTCATCAAGCTCCTCTTCACTAAAGAAAAAAATCAAGTTCTTCTATGATTGTTATTTAGTTTTAAAGATTAAGTGAGATATTTTTTGAAGATTGAGCTTTATAATATTAAAGGGTGGGAGATTGAAGGAGGAAAAGAGATAAATGAGATAGAGAGAGGTGGAAAAATGAGAAGGGTATTGTGGTAAAAAAAATCCTAGACTTGGTAAAAAGGGGCATAGATAACATCCCCCTTACAAAACCACCACCGTAAAGTAAATTAATAACCAATACTTTACCTTTTATAGGGCTATAAATGAGTGAAGCCAAGGTAAGGTGGGCTTGGGATCATTTAATAAACTAGCCTAAAAATAAGTCTTGAGCTTAGCTCGTCTATAAACGAATTGTGCCAAGCGAACTCACAAGTTTTATGGTAAAGGACCTGAAGTCACAAAATTTTACATTGTAATGAGCTTGATCCCAAATTTTTCATTCTCAAGATCATCTCTTTTAGTAAACAAGCCAAGCTTGAGCCTTATTTTTATTCTTGTTTGCAAGATCCCAAATATACGAGTTCCAAAAGCTCAAGAGCTGACTTTATGTGTTTACGGACCTACCATTTGGCATGTACTTGAATAATAAGGGTGAATTTAGTTATAAAAAAAGTTTTATGGAAAAGGAAAACATCCATTGGAAAATGCTTTATAGTCATTTATATCTTTGGAAAAGTATGTGGAAAGAAAATAAGGAGAAACAAATGCAAAAAGTCATGTTACCTTATTTTCTTTACCAAAACTACCAAAAAAAATATTTAAACATGGAAGATAACACCATTTTTCTACTTACTATTGCCTTCTCCTTCAAGCTAACATTATCCCTTCTTCCTCCCCTTAAAGCTAATCTCTAAACTCTTCAAGTTTCCTTTTATCCTTTACAATTTTGTGCTTCTAGTAGCTTCTCCAAGTCATAATATTCATGTTGGTTATCCACCCATTTCAGCTTTCAATCCTTTCAACATTCCTTCATCTACTCAACCTAATCGATTGAATCCTCTACAAACCTTCATTTGAGTTAGTAAGATCAAGTTGTTTAAATTTTCTACTAAGAAAATGTAATCTTGAACCCTAATCTTATTCTTAAGTTTGGGTTTATTTAGTTAATTTTATTTGAGCATAGTAATTCAATTTTGGATATTCTCCTCTTTCATGTCATTGCACAATTTGTTTGATGTGATTCAAACAAGGTTTGGAGATTAATCACTTGTCATGTAGGTATATGTTTCATATAATTTTCTTAGAGTAGTGGTTGGATTAGTGGAGCATTGACTAATAATTAGTGGTTATGTGTAAGATTATGGTTGGTTAGGTTCTAGAACAAAAGCTAGCATTGCCAATGAGATATTAGGTGAGAAGATTAATGAGATATTATTCTAGGTAAGTACAAATAGAGAAATTTGTTTAAACTCTTAGATTAGCATAGTGCTTACACTATCTGCATAAAGTTATTTACCCAGGATATTCAACAGTTGTGCACTATCCCTAAGCTACACTTGTGGTTCCTTACATGATTTATGCATCTTAGGCAACATACTTTCCTCTTTATTTATGTGGTTCTCTAGATTCCATGGTACATACTAGATTTTAATGTAGATGAATGGTGTTTTTTTTTTGTATTATGTAGTTATATGACATAGTTATCTTATATTGTCATCATCAAGTAGCATTACTAGATATATAATTAAATAGGATAATTATAAAATAACCATATTATAAATTATCTAATAGGACAATTGAGATTTTTCCCATTTGATTTTGAAAAATGGGGCATTATAAAACATCCCCATATTTGATCTAATCTAATGGGATAATGCTTAAAATTTGTCTTATTTGATCATAATAGATAGTACAATAATAAAATCCCCCTTTTTGTTCTTAATAAATAGGGTGATGAAAAAAAATCTCCTATTTGATCCTACAAAATAAGGAAATATATTAGAATATTCCTATTTGATTCCATCTAATAGAAGATTGAATAATACCCCTATTAGTCTCTATCTAATGGGGTGATTATAAATATCTCTCTATTAGTTGTTATCAAGAAAGAAAATTATAAAGATCCTCCTATTAGCCTATATCAAACAAGGTAATTGTAAAGATCCCCTAATTATTATAATACAATAATAAAAATTTAAAAGTTTTTCACCATTTACGTTCACAAAAACTAACGAGTGGCTATTCATTATGAATTTGATGAAACAAAATCTCAGCTCGTGTGACCTTCCCTTCTACTCTTCCCTAGTTTCTCACACACCACTAATTTCTTATTTTGCGATTTGGCATGATTCTTCCTTAGTTCTTTAGTGAATCCCTTCAATGTTGATGCCTCAGTGAGTCCATAAATTAGTTCAACATCGAATCTATGGTGCTTCAATTTCAGCACGTCAACAAACAATGGTATCATCTCAGTCTTCAATTTTGGGTAAATCTTTTCAATTATTAATTTTATAATCATCTTCAAATTTTTATTTCATGCATTTTTTTTATTCGGTTTTCAATTTAAAATTTAATATCTAAAATTTCAATTCATTGTGGGTTAATTTTGAGTGGCTCAATCATAGTATGTTGTAGACTAAGTTTGAGTTGTTAGACTAGCTAGTGAGAGATGGATTCATTGCTTTTCTTAGGTAAATCTCTAATTTTTTTTTTGCATGGTTTCTAGATGCTATTTTTTATGCTGATAAATTTGTTTTTACAGCCTGCATATTTTTCTAATTGCACGATTAAAAGAATTTTCTATACTTAAATCCATATCGTGTATTTAAATTGACATTTTTGGTTTATGTTTACTGTCAAAGTAGACTAGGGATTAGATGTAACAACCCTTGCACGTTTGAAGAAGAACATGTTGAAGCTTTGTAATTTTTAATCGACTTTTATCTTTGAAATTTGTTAACTTCATCTTTTACCACGTATGCTCTACTATAATTTTATTATTCTGTGTAAGTATATTATTATATTTGGCAATGAAAGTGTGTTGGGTAGAATATTGATAGCGGGGAATGTATTACTATTTTTTTTTTCAAAGATGGGTGTGAAATTATGGGGGAAGAATCGATCTACTCTAGAACCATTAAACAAGTCATTGATTTGTTCATTAAGTAAGTGGCTAATGTTATGTCATCTACTTTTATGCCTATATGAAATTGAAACCAACTAAGATTTAATGGAATTAAATGGTACACTTTAAATTGATATAAAACAAACAACCACGTTGATATAAATACCAACATGTTCTTCACAGGAAGGTTAAGGCTAAAGAAGTTGAGATACATGCAAACCTCATAGCTGAAACTAATAGAGAAGATATTTTCATATATAAAAATATTAGCTTCTTGATCAATTAACATTTTCATAAATTTGTATATATATTTTTTATAAGCTTATGAGAAGTTTTCCTCAAAATTAGCTATTGTATGCAAAGATCCAAGAGTGAAGTTGAACATAAGGGTAAGATCAATGGTTATCTTGTTTGATCTTATTGAAAATTAGGTTATGTAGATAATGTTTTCAACATATTTGTACCAATTTTATGCATTCTTTTTGAGCTTTTTATTTATTGATTAGCCTTGTATATGATCAGAAAGAAGGAGGAACAAGTTGTTAATTATGATTGTTGGAAAAATCTTTTACAGAACCATGATTTCATATTCTAACTATAGTAATTTTGAGAGCATCTCTGGTGGTTTGAAGTTTATTTTTAAATGGTCTTGGTTTCAACTTTACACTTTTAGTTTTTTAGTATACTTTTTTAAGAATGCATACTTATTAGCTTATTATTGGGAAAAAAATGTGATGTATGCAGCAATTTCTTCTTGAATTCAGTCTTTTAGGAATTTTTGTGTATATTTTAGAAAACGACTAATGATATATACTTGTATTAGGAATGTAGGACCACAAAACAACAGCAGTAAGTCATATAGCTGCCTTGAAGCGTCTATTTGGACACAAAGATTGATAAATATCAAATGATGACGAAGACCTTGAGATGCATGATTTCACTCTTTGGTATTTCATTGACCCTCATAACTCTTGTATATTTGCATGATCAATAATGTTTCAATCCTTTTACTCTGTATAAATCAAGAAAACTAATCAATTGTTTTTTCACAAGATTATTGAGAACTTTTTTTTTTAGGTAAAATGTAAATTTATTAAGAATGAGAAGATATGAATATACAAACAGGTCTCAAAACAAAACAAGAGATAACATAGAGGTAAAAAAGCTAAATAAAGTATAAAACTCCTAGTTTAGATTATCTATACATTCCATCAAATGAGTAAAGGATCTACAATGTTGGAATCTTTCATCCTTCCTGCCAACTTTGCTATGATTTGTTTCTAAATGGAGTTAGGAGTTTGCGATGCATTTTTGAAAATTCTTCTGTTTCTCTCCTTCCAAATATGATAAATGGTGGTAGCAATTAAGGAACGAATAAATTATTTTCTTACTTTTGGACCCCTTCAACCTGTAGTTGCCTAGTGAACAATGTCTTGCCAATAAGTAAAATGTTGGTGACATCCTAGTTTGAGTAAAAGGGGCAGCCAAACAGATCTAGTAAATGTGCAGTTAAAGAATAGATGAGGCTGACTTCCAACTGCATCATTGCAAAGCACACAAGTTACTTCGATCTATATGCCATAGGCTTGAAGTTTATGATGCATTGTCATATGTACAACAAATTTAATTAATAAATCCTAATTCCCAAATACATAGTATAAGGCAAGAAGGAGTCGAACCCACAAGGAATGGTATATAATCAATAATTCTGTAATCGATGTTAAAACCCCGGTTATGTCGTATGCACAACAAACTTAATAAATAAATCCTAATTCCCAAAAACGTAGTATATGGCAATAAGGAGTCGAACCCAAAAGGAATGGTATATAATCAATAATTCCGTAATCGATGTTAAATCCCCGGTTATGCAATAACATACAATTCTATCATAATATCTAAACTATGGATAAATAATAAAACATTGTACTCACTAATTAATGAATAAGGACATGAAGGTATTGATTATGGAATTAGGATATCAAATAATCATGGAGAAAAGAATGATTCCAAATGATTTAATGTTGACCTGTAGAAACTCATATTAATTCATTTCTTTGCTTTCTCTCAATTCTAATAAATTGAATAAGCTCTCAATTTATCCCTAACTAATTAATAACCTAGGTTAAGAACGCTAGATTCAATTAATGGCAGCATTACGAATGGAAAGCAGTCAACTATGACTATAATCACATAAGCTCGGATCATGCAATCATACAAATTAATGGACAAGATTAATAATTAATTTTTTGCTACTCTGGAAATGTAAATTAACAATTACGTATTAATTATGTTATCCTAGTGTAGATTAAGATCTAAACTAGATAGGTGATCGGTCTAATTAGTTTAAATTCTTAATCTATGATGCGAGATCATTCAATTCCATCCATGAATTCAATTAAATTTCATTTAGAGTCATGAATTCAAATTACATTATCATATCCGAAACCCTAATTCTGTCATCAAATCCTCCTACATTATACTATCTATATAATTGCAATAACACACAATTAAATGCAATAATCTATAATTAACATCAATGCTTACAAATAAATTAACAACGAAATACCAAACATAAGAAAAATAATAATGCAACAAAGAGAATTTATTTGCATTCAATCAAAAATCAAAACTTGCAATTAAAAGAGGAATGGAGAAGAACTTATCGAATTGAATTGCAGAGTGTTGATTGTTCAATTGAATACAATGGAGAGAAAGAGAATTAGAATTACAAATTACATGTGGTATCTAGAGAGTGTAGAGAGAAAGAGAGAATCCCATTCTCGAACTCCCCCAAACCACCCTTTCGAATGTTCAAACTTTAGAAATATATCGGGGAAACTTTGTGCGAATGGTTACAAAATTTGAGAAAAACATGGTCCGTGTTAGAAAAAACGGGACCCCCGTGTTTTTCCTTGAACTCTCGGCCAAATGCTAAATTTTAAATGTTGAAATTTTATGCGCTGATAGAAAAACACGGGCCATGTTTCTTGTTCCTTCATTATTTCTTCATGAAATTTCAACACAATCTTCACTTTGATATATATTCTTCATTTCTAGTCTTTTCTTCCATTGATTCCATATCTCTTGATGTGTTCTTTGTTGCCTTTTCTCTTGCCATCGATTTCTCCTTTGAATTTATTCATTTTTATCTTTTCCTGCAAAATCTATCCAAAAGAGAAAAACTCGAGAAAAGATTAAATGTTATAAAAATAATGAGGAATAAATAACATTTTTACTTAGCAAAATAACATATAAATCTCATGTATCAGTTTATCACAGGTTTGGAGACGACCCAAGATAGCAAGCCGTAAGATGAAGGAATGTCTTTTGGGGGAGTATTTATTCCACATAAAGGAGAACTGAGGAACTCTGTCATGGTAGGGTCTAATTATATCACAAGCTGTTGAAATAGAAAAGTTTCCATACTGAACAGTACATGACAAGTTGGGTTGCTGGAGAGTTACATGAGCAATATCCTTGAGTCCCAATAATTTCTTGAGGATCAATGATGCAGAAGGTCTCACCCTAAAATCCAAAACATCCATCCATTTGAGATATTATGCATGAATCCACTTCACCCACATTAGGTCTTTCTTTACAGCTAGATTCCATATTAATTTACATATTGCAGCCCTATTCCACCATAGAAGGTTGATAATGCCTAATCCCCCTTCTTTTTTATGCAGGCACACTGCTTCCCAGGATACAAGAGCATGCTTTGGGGCATCAAAAATCCCTGACCATAGGAAGTAACGACAAAGACCATTAATTTCTATGAGATTATGTATTGGCAGAGGGTAAACTATGCTCCAATAAGTCTACAGGCTAAATAAGACAAACTAAATTATTTAAGTAAGGTAGTCTGCCCAAGATCTCATTCTAGAAGTGGATTTGTCTATGAGTGTATGGTAATGCTACTTAGTAAGCTACCTACCATCAAGGGGTACTCCTAGGTATTTGAAAGGCAAAACCCCTTAAGGTATGTGAAAAGAATCAAAGATCTCATCCTTCAGAAGCTGAGAACAACCTCCTCCATAATACACATTACTTTTTGCTGCATTCATGCTGAGACTAGATATGTGGGATAAATGAATGAAAGTGTCGATAACTATTGAAATTGAATCATGCTTACCATTGAAAAATAAAAGGAGGTCATCCACAAACATAAGATTAATGATCTTCATCTTTTTGCATCTAAGGTGAGGAGAAAAGGAATGATTGGACCATAAGGTTTGGAAACAATTGTTGAGGTATTCCATTACTAGGACAAAAAGATAGGGGGAGAAAGAGTCTCCCTATATCAAACCTCTTTTGGCTGGGAAAGGAGGATGTAGGACACCATTAAATTCAATGGAGTAGCTTACTGTGGATACACAAGCCATGAGGATCCTAACAAAATGGGGTGGGAAATGAAAGGCAAGCAAAATCTTTTCAAGACAAATCCATTTAACTGAGTCATAGGCTTTCTTCATAGCTAATTTTACCATGCTTATAGGTGATAAATGCTATTAATTATAGCCCTTGATGAGTTCTATAGCAAGGAGGATATTATCTATAATAGACCTGCCTTTGATAAAAGCTTATTGAGCTTCTCCAATCAAAGATGGCGTAATAGGTTGGAGCCTGAGGGTAATAATAGTAGCTATAATTATGTAGAGGGTATTGCAGCAAGCAATAGGATGATAATCACCTGGAGAAGAAGCATTTGGAATTTTGGGAATCAGCTTAAGAGTAGTAACATTCAAACCTCTAGGTATAATACCTGTGGTAAAGAAAACTGAGATTGCCACATATAGATATGTACCAAGAATATCCAAGGTGAACTTGAAAAAGTGTGAATTATAACCATCAGGGCCTAGTGCTTTGCCATTTGCTAAGGAGAAAACTGTATTCTTCACTTCCTCATATGTAATAGGTACTAGCAGTGAAATTTGTTGTGTAACTATTACTATGGCTCCTCTGTAGATAATACCAGCATCAAGAGGGTAAGACTCTGAGGAAGTTGAGCTTAGAAGATGGTGGTAGAAGTATTGGAAGATTGAAAATATTTCTTTCTAATCAGTGTGTGTAGCACCTTCAAAGTTAGTTAAGGAATGAATTTGGTTCTTCATTTTCCTCCCCTTCACAATGGCATGAAAAAATTTAGTATTATCATCCCCCAAAGCTAGCCATTGAATTCGTGTTTTTTGATTATAGAACATTTCCTCACACTTGGCCAAGTGTTTGTATTTATGGAGTAAATGTTATTCTTGATGGTGAAGATTATGGTTTGATAAGTTCTTATTCAATTTAAGTTGAACTATCTCCAGGTCCTTCTTGGCTTGTTGCACTCTTTTACTAATGCCACCAAACCTACTTTTATTAAATTCCCTTAGGGGGTGCTTCAACTGTTTGAGCTTGATCACAATATCCATAAGCTTATTAGCAGAATGTTTTGTGTACTAGTGTGAACTTATAAGAGGTAGGAAGTCCTTATCTGTAGTCCACATATCATAGAAGTAGAAGGAAGAGGTGCCTTGATGAGTATTCTGATTGATGGAAATTGTCATAGCAGAATGGTCAGAAATGAAGGGGGTAAGGAAATGAGTATAGGAACCCTCAAAACAGATGACCCAATCAGGGTTAAAAAGGACCCTATCAAGTTTACACCAAAGTCTATCATCTCCCAACTATCTGTTAAACTAGGTAAAAAAAATGCCCCTATATATCTCAGATCAATGAGTTGTCGCTGGGTTAGATAACTTCTGAACTCCTCCATATCTTGTATGTGTAGCTCTCCGTGACTATTTTTCACTTCTTTTTAAAACCACATTAAAATCTCCACATAGTAACAAAGGATAATTAGTAGGGTGAAAGATATGTAACCAATTCCATAACTCCCTTCTCGATTCTCTAGCATTTGAAGCATAAACTATCGTAAGATAAAACTGGAATTCACCTATAGAGTTCATAATTTTGCAATAGATACCCTGATTATGGGTGGCTAAAGATAGGGAATTCCAAGCTTGGGGATCCCAAACTAACCACACACAGCCATTATAATGAGAAGCATTATTATTAATCCAACTCTAATGTGCCATAAGTCCTTTGGCGACTTTACTAACACTGATTTCTTTAACCCTAGTTTCAGTCAAGCCTACTAGGGTTAATTTATTTCCTTTACACCAGTCTCTCACTGCCTTTTGTTTTTAGAGGTCATTGAGAGATTTTATTGATTATTGTATTGTCACATTTATTTTTCCTTAGTGTGGTGTGTAACAATTTATGCTTTATCTCTTCATACATAATCTCTATTTTTTAGGATACTTGCAGCAGAAATGGACAAGATTCATAATTTCATAAATATTTTATCGACTATAAGGTTAGTCAAATTTTTATGCTTCTTCTTCTGGGAAACTTTTGTTCTGTCTTTGGCACACTCTCCTCAAACAATTCATCATGTTTAATTCATTGATATTAGGTAATTTGCCATAAGATTAAATAGGTTATGTTTAGGACATTTGTTGATTCTAACTTGTGATGTTCTACTAGATCTATAGGTTAGTTGAGAAAAGAATTATTCTAACAATTACTCTACTCACTAGGTAACTTTTACATTTACCATTAATAAAAGTAGTTTTTTTTGTTGTTTAACCATGATGTTTTTAGCTTTATACTTAACCCCCTTTCCCCAACACATAACAAAAAGGGGGAAATTAGAATAAAAAGAATAAGATTGATTTAGTTTTAGCTTTAGTGTAATACCCTAAATTTTAGCTAAACCTTATATTGAGTAATTAATATCATAAACTAATTCTAATATCAAGAAATTAATATTTTATCCACCCCTAATCTTTATTTCAAGTTATGAATACTTTGATCTAAACTTAACCCCAAAAAGTTAATTAAATTATCCTAACTCCCTAACCTAAATATAATTATAAACCCACACTTATTTCCTCCCTCCTTTTCCTTTTTCCCTTATCCTTTTCCTTTTCTTTTCCCTGCCAGTCAACCTTACTTTTCTTTCTCTTCTGCCCCTCCCTTCTTTTGTAAAAAATTTCATCAGACCATGCATATGCCCCTGCCATGCCTCTATCACCTACACCCTACCCTATTAGTATATCATCACCAATACCCTGGGCTAATGTGTTTTGTTAAAAATTTCTACCCATGCCTCACTTGTCTCCTTCCCTTTATGTTTGTGTATGTATATGTATATATATACTTAGAGACTCTTACATTAAATGCCTCAACCAACCTCCTTTCTACCTCTATTTTCTATCAAAAATTTGCACCACCAAATGTATCTTCTCCCTATTTCCCTTCCCCCTTCTCGACATTGCCAAACACACCCCAAAAACCACAACTTTCCACCTTTGTCGCACCTCCCTCTCTTGCAATGGTATCCCCTACTAAACACCATCCCTACCACTAACCAAAAACAACAAACACTTCTACTTCCCTTTAGCATCCACCAACGAAGCACACCCCATACCTTCAGCAAAATCCACCGAAACCACTCTTTTTCCTTCCTCCTTGATCTTTGATGATCCACACCATTCCCTACCCCTATATTTGGCCAAAACAACTGTATTGCACCCCCTCCATTAAGCCAAAACCAATATATCCAAATCCCACCCTTCGTCCACATCCACCAAAGCACACCACCCCCTTCAGCCCTTTCTTCCATTTACCCTCCTTGAGAACCATCCATTATTTCCTTTTCCCACCCCTTAGATATGGTACAACCTGCAGTTGCTACCCCCAACACTCAGCCACCACAACTGATTCCCCACCCTTTGTTGTGCAACCTTCTACTGAAGTCCTTACCCTATGTTGGTTTAGTTTTCCTTCCTTATTTCACTCTTCCTTACCTTAATTATTAATTAATTAATTATATCATTAAGTTCTAATGATGTCTTGTTTCTATTTCTTAGGTGATTTACTAAAAGTTTTGTAAGAGGTTGGATAAGATATACGCTCTTAGAGACTAATGCCTTTTTCTGTAAGGATACTAATCATTGTTTATGGTTTTGTGTTAAATGTCCTGTATCATTATGTATGTTATCATGTCATTATTATTATGTTTCTAAATTAATGTTTTTAATGATATGATATAATAATGTGGATTTTATGATGGAAAGAGATTGAGAATGAAGAAGTATGCAATGATATGATGTTGTTACGCTAAATCATATTTTGTGGATTAGTATAACATGTTGAAATAAAATGTGGGATTGAATAAGAATAGTAAGTAAAAAATGAGTATATTCAAGAGGTATGGTGCTATATAATTTAAGGATTTGAAAATAATGATGTCGGACATATATGATTTTTATGAAATAAAGGTGTTAGGTTACCTTTAAAGGGTGGTTTGGTCAATATGGTTTTAAAATGGAAATTCTTTTATTTTAATGTCTTATATGGATTAAAATATGCTAAGGATATCTTGTGAAATTTTTGGATAAATCATGATTGGCTTAAGTTCAATAAAATGAGAGAATGACTTAACTTAGGAATAGTAATTCTAAAAATGGCGATGTTATTATTGCATGTGTAAAACTTTAGAGTTAGATCACTATTTTTGAATATGTTTTTAATGTTGGTATTTTAGGAATGTATATTTAATTTAGTGATTATATGAGCTTTGTGAAAAGAAATAATGACTAATTTGTGAATAGTAATCGTTGAGATAGGGTTGTTCATGCATAAAATGTTAGGGTTAGACTGCAGTTTTTAGATATATTTTTAATATTCAAATTTTTGAAATTTATATTTAGTTTGGTAATTATATGAGTCTTATAGGAAATTTATACATAACTTGTGAAATTAGGGCTTTGTAAGCCTAGTAAATGGTAACTTTTGAGATAGGGCTATTACCGCTGTATAATATGTGGAATTTATACCTTCAATTTTGAATATGTTGATAATGTTAATATTTTAGGAATATGTACCAAAATTTAGTGGATAAATAATCCATATATAGTGCAAAATTAGGGATTCTTAGGGAGCTTACAGACTTTTTCCTCAAGGACGACCTTGATATCTATGTGTTTGTGCTTTACATGTTGTAGTTATGTTTTATACCTATCAAATCAATCATGAATAAGATATTAATCACTTAAAGTGAATGATCACGTGAGTAAGGCCAAGGTGTTTTATGGGTATGTTCGATTGGATGATAATAGTGGTTTAAGTATGTTGTCCCTAATAAGTGCTCTAGACCATTTCACTAGTCTAAAAATAATGGCTCATGTGCATTTTCTCCTAAGAGGTGTCGGGTTCATTCTATTGGACGATAATATTGGCCTAAGAGTATTTTCCTTGAGAGGTTCTTCAATCATTTCACCACCTTAAGAGTAGTGGGGCCCTAAACTCAACATGAATGAGCATATGATTTGAGATAAGTAACTAATAAATAAGATATTAACTACTTAAAGTGGGAGATTACATGAGTTAAGATCGAGGTGTTGGGTCCATTCCACCTTTTAAGAATAATGTCTTAGGTTTTTTGTCCCTGAGAGATGCTTTAGACTAATGCACTTATTTAAGAATAGTATAGTCCCTAAACTCAACATAAATAAAAGAATGGATTACGTTATATCTAATAATGAGATCTGGATTTGTTTTTACCTAGCATTGTTTATGTTATATGCTTATTCATTATATCCCTTACTCGACATTATTTTTACCTTATTTACTATCTAATGCACTAACCATCCTTCATGGGTGTTGCTTATTCCCATGAGTAGATCTGTCATATTTTGCTAGCGATTGATTATTATTAGCTTGATGGCCTTACATTAGGTGATCGCTAATTGAATTGGTGTAGGGCATGGTTATCTGGATATCTCTATCTCTCTTTAGAATCATAGTCTTCTATTTTTACTATTTATTCCTTTCCCTCTATTTTGTATTATGTATCATGGTGGAATCAAGTACTTCCTACACCTAATTCCTAGGTTTAAGGTTACTTTTTTCATGCACCCGACATAGATTGGATATAGAAAGTGGCCCTTCTATGTTGGATGCGGCGTGACACCCCTAAAATTTTTGTTTTGTCTTCTGATATTAATACTTAAAACAAAAATTTTTAGTTCCTAAATTTGGGGGTGCTACACTTAGACTAGAGTAACTTCTTCCATTTCATTTAATTTGGTAGCAACATGCAAGCAAACCTCAGAGATACCAAACTGATCATTGTAAAGCTCTAAACATGTCAATGTAACTAAATACATTGATTGATTCAAAGGCAAAAATACCCAAGAATGCATGCTCAATTAAGATCAAACATGCTAGTCACCCGGACTAAGTTAATTGATTGATTCAAATCGAAGGTAAGAATTATTTGATCAGCTTCTTATTCTAATTTTTTTGGACTTCAATCGTGTTCAAGCAAGTGAGTGTCAATTACATTTCACCTCTACTAGTATCCACACACAATGAAAGTGGATCACCGAGGATGTGTGTTAACACCACTGGAAACTCACTCTCAATTTATTAGAGAACAAAGCTTAACTGTTAGAAAGTTCACTATCCACAAAAGAGAGAGCAAGGGGTATTTATAATAAATACCTAATTTGGTTTTATATTAAAACCCTAGCCTATCTAAATTATATTGGACTTAGGCTTTTAATTAAATTAAATCCACCTTATGTTTGATCTTATTAATACCACATTGGGTTCAAAGAGATATTAAGTATATTAATACCTCATCTTACCCATTTTATGGTCCATTTTTTATCTAGTCTGATTAGTGGAAACCTATATGTTCATGTAATGTTGGTAATGGACAGACACTCCTTCTAGGCCCATAAATCATTAGAGGTCTATATCAAGACATTATGACCACCCAAATTACGTAAATGTCTTAAGCACGGAACAACCTATTATAATATGTATATTTATCTTTTTGTCACACGATATTTATATTGAACATGAGACATTGATCATGCCATCCTTGCTTTGTTCAATCACACTCTTTCTCGATCACCAAGTAAGACTAAACTTAAACAAACAACACCTCATTTGCATATGGCCATGCTAACATTAGTCATACTTATCAAAGAGCCCAAAGATATCTCTCTCATATCATGATGGGGAAAATCCCATCTTGATCATATATATGCCTCTGTATGATTCACACCATGTATGACCATTACCTTTATAATCACCCCTAATAAGGGTAACGTTTGGTAAAGTCATAACATGATGATCATCATATTAGCATATACGAAGATCTCAGGTCAAAGGGCGATATACTATTTAAAGAACATTGATGACACTTCATGCAATATTCCATGCAATATCCTCCTATTAAGTCATTTCAATACCATATTCCATAACATGTATCTGTGTTATTAATTTGCTATCTCATATTAATTATCAGTGGAACTTGATCATCAACTAATCAACATACTAGTCTTATGATCACTAATATCCTTTAATTAGATGATATTAGACTATGGATAGTCGTTGAATAATAATATTTCTATTATTTAGTAGACATCCACAATCCATTCACATACTCAATTATCTACATAAAGAATATTTGCTTAAAAGGATAACAAAATTTTGAATAAATAACATTAAATGATCTTTTATTAATAAGCATAGTTGTAAAATATGAGAATACAAATCATCAACTATCATTTGATCTAGGGAATATTTCTAAAAATATGTTACTTTTTTTCTTTCATTGACAATTGAGTTCAATTCTTGAATTTTCAATCCATAGCTCACTAATTCAATATATGCTAGGTTTTGATATCTTGTTTTTATTATTTTTTTGGTATGTAAATTAGCTTAGAATATTTAAACATCTCATGATAATGTATGCGTATGATTTTCTTTTTGGTTCACTTGGAATATAAGATTTTGATTCAATCTTCTTAGTCTAACTTTTAGATTGGAAAATATTTGCATTAACAGACAAGATAAAGGAGTCGTGATTAGATTCCATCGCCATAGAGCATGATTGTGAGGAAGAATTCCATAGTTAAATCTTATAACGTTGTTTTGGTGGCATGCCCTAATGAGAATGCACATGGCTTGTGAGAATGCGCATGCTCTAGTTATTATGGATTGTTTACATACTTTTTTTTGTATATTGTTTTCTTTTAGGACACTAAGCTAACATCATAGACAAGGAGCTTGAAATACCCCAAAACCCTAATTTAGGAGATCATGGCCAAATAAGGGATTATTAGGAGATTAATTAAATAAATTACTTTGTTTAAATTAAGAAGGATAAAATGGTTTCAAATTAACATAAACTTTATAAATAATTTAATTGGAGAAAATTAGAGTGTTTTGCTAATTAAAATGGAATTCAAGAAAATTTCTTCAAAAATCCCTAAATTAACCTAAAAAGAGAATTTAATTATTATTTTAATACAATTATTTTATTAAAAATCCAAATTACTTCAAATCATGATAATTAATCCAACCACTAATTTCCCTCCTTTTTCTTTTTTTTCTTTTCCTTTTTTTCCCTCTTTTTCCTTTTCTTTCCTTTCTTTCTCTTCTTTTTCCCCAGCCTGGGCCGGCCTGCTAGGCCCAACTCTCTCTCCCTCTCTCTCTCTCTCTCGCGGCCCAGCCCCGCACCTCTTCTTTTTTTTTTCTCCCGGCTGGTTCGGCCCCCTCCTTTTCCTTTCTTTTCTTTTCTCCTGGACCGCCGATCCAGCTTTCTTCTTCTTCCCCGGGTCGTCTTCCTCCCTTCGCCGCCTGCAACACGAAACTTTCGCCGGGAAGCTTAGCTTCAACGGTACGCCATTCTCACCGGTCATTTCACCCTCTTCTCCTCGTTGACTTCCCTATGGATGTGACCAATCGACTCAGCCCTTCTCCCGCACGTAAGCCTCCATTTTCCAGACGAATCATGGTCTGTAAATTTCAGACCATGCGCCGGCCAATTCTGCCGGACAACCTACCCTAACCCTAACCCCCCTACCCTCCCTCGAAGCTTGTCGTTTCCTGTCCCATTTGGCCTATAAATAGCCCTAACCACCACCTGAATTGGGTTCGAAAAACCTGGAACCCCAGAGGAACAACCATGCGCCGCCCCGCCTTTAGCCGCCATTTCCTCCGCTGTCAGCCACCCCTGCCGCCTACCCTTTCCCCCACAATCTTCCCTGCACCTCCCTCTACACAACCAACCCCCTTAACCTCCCTGCCTTGCACCGCACGTGCCGCCTTGGCCATGTGAAAATTCCTCCCCAAAACAATCCTTCCAGCCCTTGCGCCACCTTCCCGCCACCACCGCCGGCCATACCGCCGCTTGTAGCCCCGTCACCACCCCCCAAAACCACCAGGGGTTCCTGCTCTACCACCCTACACCTCCACTTTCCCCTAGTTTCCCCTCCTTTAGCCTCTATAGCCACCTTCCCCATTTCTTCCTCCACCGTCGCCGCCGGTGCCACCACCCCAGCCAGGTTGCCCAACTCCCTAAACCCTAGAGCTTGAATAATAGAAGTGGTTAATAATTTTAATACTAATAACTATTATTATTAATGTTATTATAATTATTATTAACATTATTATTATTAATACTATTACCATAATTACTATTATTACTATCCTTATTATTATTATTATTAACAGGTCCTAACATTACCCCTAAGAACTTCTAATTAATGGTATTAAGCAATACGAAAACCTTATTAAGTTATTATTATTAGTAATATTGCTAATATTACTATTCTTATTCTTATTATTATTATTACTACTATCATTATTACTATTATCATTATTATTATTGTTATTATTATTATTATTATTATTATTACTATATTATTATTATTATTGTTGTTGTTGTTGTTATTATTATTATTATTATTATTATTATTATTATTATTATTATTATTATTATTATTATTATTATTATTATTATCGGTATTACTACTACTACTACTACTACTACTACTACTACTACTACTACTATACTAATACTACTACTACTACTATACTACTACTACTACTACTACTACTACTACTACCATCGTTATATTCACCATATCGAATACCCTAACCGTATTTACCATCGTATTATCCTTATTGTTATTATTATTATTATTATTATTATTATTATTATTATTATTATTATTATCATCATCATCATCATCATCACTATTGTGTTATTGTTGTTGTTATTATTATTATTATTATTATTATTATTATTATTATTATTATTATTATTATTATTATCCTTTAATATTATAATTTTAGTATCCTTATCATGATTTGTATTATCACTAATGTTATCATTACGATTACTATTGCTATTCTTATTCCTATCATTATTATTAGCATTCTTATTATTATTAATACTTTTAATAACATTATTGGAACCCTTACCATAATGCGGTGAAAATGATAAGGCCTACTCCGATTAGTGGAAAAAAAATTAATTAATTATCTTAGGGATAATAATAACCCTACCTTTTTATTTATAAACTACTAGTTATTAATATTAGCCTTAGTGTTAGGCCATGATAGGGGTAAGATAGGGGTTTTGGCATTTTGATAGAGGGAGATTAACTTATAGTATTTCCCTCTTATAGGTGAATCGAGTGAGAACTTTCGGGAGGCGTAGGAGCGTGCTCCAAGCCCAGCGCCGATTTAGGTAAGGGTCTAACTAAGGCCATGTGTGTGAGAAGTGAACTACTTATTGTGGATGTCTCGTATGCTTATGTGTTGTGCTTATGTGTTGTGCTTTAAATGTCATTATCTTATCTGCTTTACGTGTAGCGCAGCGTGGATCCAGGTACGCCTGTGTGATCACCCCTGTTATGTTTTAATGTGAATGTGCTACAATTTGTGATATGTTGTGGCCTTAGGACATGCATGCTAGGGTATTTGGTGTGGTGACATAGTTTGGGGACATGGAAGAAACGATTTGGAAAGAAATAACAAAAGGGGGAAATAAGTCGGTCAGAGAAGGAATAGGAGAACTAAGGTTTGCATGGGGTGGTTATGGTCCGCATGGGGGCGAACCTTACGTACAGAAAGATGCTTCGGGATGTGTGGACGGTAAGAGAAGTGTCGTTTGGGCGTTTGGGGGCTTTGAGCAAAAAATAGTACGTAGACCAAAATAAGGGTGCGCAGGAGACTAGGTAAGAGTTTAGAGGGTGACAAGAAGAAATAGGGGAGAATTAAAAATAATAAGCGAGGATGAGGGTGACATGAAGTGAGGGTTGAACCGAAGGGTCGTGAGGTGTAGGGGTGCTAGGATGGTTCTGGTTGTACGAGGTGGCAAAGGGTGGGCCACATAGGCCCAAGTTAGGGTTTCTGGAGAAAACCCTAAGGGAAGGTAGTGAGTGGACCTTGGGGTAAAAGGTGGTGGGCCCAGACCCACATACTTAGGAGACGGGTTCCCGAAGTGAGTAAGCTGATTAAGGGAAAGATGTCGGGTGAGTCAAGAGGCGCAGCGGTCTCAAGATATGAGACGGACCCTCTTGGGAGGATGAGTATAGCTGAAGTTAGCCATGCATGTCTAGGGCGGAAATCCGTTGAAAAAGATACCATAAAATACTAATCACTTAAAGAGGAAGATGTTGAGCCGGGCCCAGACCGGTCCACCGGCGAATAATAGTGGCCAGGAGTCGGGGTGCCCTGGAGACCGATCCATCGGCGAATAATAGTGGCCAGGAGCATTTTGCCCAGTATATATATCCGGTCCACCGGCTATAATAGTGGGGGTTTTGTGCTCAGCAAACCAAATGTAAAATTGATAAAACATGGGAAGATACTAAATACTTACAGTGGAACACCATGTGAGTCGGGGCTAGACCGGTCCACCGGCAAATAATAGTGGCCAGGAGCGTTTTGCCCTGGAGACCGAACCACTGGCAAATAATAGTGGTCAGGAGCGTTTTGCCTTGTACATATCTCCGGTCCACCGGCTATAATAGTGGGGCACCCGCACTTACATGGATTAATAAAGAGTATGTGGAATTGAGTATGGTATTAAGAGATTTAAAGGATAAGTCTAATTGGAACATAACTGGCCTCACTATTTGTATTGTCTTATGTGCCTATATGATCATGCTTGTATTGTGTACTTTGTCTGTTCGGCCTTAGTTATTCGGTTACCTTGTTCAGTACGAAGCGTACTGACCACCCGTTTCATGAGTGTTACTCATTCCCACGAGCAGAAGGCCCCACTGATCTAGTGCAGGTAGGTGACTCTATATTTGATGCCTACGACGCTTATAAGGCATCGGGTGGGACCAAGAGCTGAGTCCGGACCTAGCTTGGGGATCGAGAGTGGCGTGGCCGGAGTCTGTTGTCACTTCACCTTTCTTATGTATTTGAGTTTATTTATTTTAAGTGTATGACGTTTCAACTTTCGAAAACCTTAAAACCGTATCTTTGAATTATACTTTGACCTTCCGCACTCTGATTCTGTATTACTCGGGTTTTACCTGTGACTGTGTGTTGCTATCGACTCGTATTTGATGGTTAATCTGATTTAGCCTTAGAACTTAGTACTGGGACGGTAGGAGTGAACCGTTCTGGTATTAAGTATGGTGGTAACGCCCCGAATTTACAAGCGTTATCTCTTATTTCCGATAAACTTTTAAAATTAAACGAAATTTTTCAATAGTAAATTTGGGGGTGTTACAGAGCTCACTCACGAAATGTTTTCTTCTATTAGAATTGTAGAGTCAACATTTTAAGGTTGATTTTAATTGATTAAATATAGTGAACTACATCAAAACCCATTGAAATATATTTATAGTTGGTTAATGTACGAAACTAATATTTTTATATTCGATATCTAATTAGTTTGTTATGTATACTTTTTTATATGAAACTTTATTACTCTCTAGTCTAATATACATATCAATTTCTAGAAATAAAAAAATATTTTAAGGAATCAAATAGGTTTTTTTTTTCTCAATTAGTTCAACTTAATATGGCAATATCATAAAAATCACCATAATTATTTTAATTTAAATAGGGTAATAGTATTCCCTTTATTGATAGCTAGGGTTGTAAATGAGCCAAATCTATTCTAACATCTATAACCTCAAACTCGGCTCATGTAACTAATCGGACAAGCCAAGCCAAGTCGAGCTTATAAGCTAAAGTCATAAAATGAACTAATCCTCACTTTTTTGAGCTTAGACTCAGCTCGTTTAATAAACGAGCCCAAAAGTGAGGTTCGAGCTTGACTCATTTAACTAAACAAATGAATCGAATCAAATAATGAACTGACTAAACTCATTTACAGGCCTATTGATAGTAATCAAACATGGCAATCATGGTTGCCTTAATAGGTGGGTCAAATAGGGAAATAGCATAAAAAATTCCTTAATATATTTAACTCAAATAGTGCAATTATTATGGTGCTAGTAGAATGAAAACAAGTAGGATAATTCAAACACTTGCTCTTTTAATTCTAATAGGGTGCAAATAATAGCGCAATCGTAAGACAATTTTTTATTAGCCTAATGCAAAAATAGGGCAATTTTTCATTTCATAGAACAATTAAAATTGCCCTAATTTCTAGTGAATGTCTTAGTGTGGTATAGATATGTAAAATTAAAGTTAAGGCTTTATGTTAAATAATTTTCTCTCCACAATGGAGCTTAATGGAGCTTCTTAGTCCTTTAAAAATAATGTGCTAAAATGTTGACAGAAGACCCTTCATTATATTCGCAAATTATGTCCGGCCACTACCCAACTCGTTCAAGTTTAAGACAAAACCATAAGGTTGAGCCATGTCTTCTTTATTGAACAAATGGAAATTTGCTTAACTATTATTGAATGCACAATTAGTTCTTCCTTTCCTTCAAATAACATTTTTTTTCTCAACCCACTCATTTGATAATTGGAGTTTTAATGTACTTATGCCATTGTGTTTGTTTAGTGAATTTTAATCTTTCATGATATTGAAGATGAATGTATATCACACACCTGATCTTGTTTAGGATTTGTGGACAATAATTTTGATAAGCTTACACTTCATATTCTTTATGGATTTTTTGGTGTGCTAATATAATATTTTATTTTATTTTAAATTTTTATTAAATATATAAAGGTATTTAAAGACTAGTGATCAAATTTACTTAGAATTCTCGTTCCACCAAACTAAACACAAAAATATTTTTAAGATTTTATTTCCCATGAAAATTTTCTAACAAACAAGTAATGGAAAAAATAATTTATTTTATTATTATTTTATTATTTTCATTTCTTCTCGACTTTTCACGAACCAAACCTAAAGCAATGAAAAGGGAAAAATAGATAGTGGTCCATTTGGACCAAAATAATTAAAGTTGGTTAATCTATTTAGTATTTAGTCTATTTTTTTTTTTATCCCAATATACATATATAGAGAGAAAATATTACATGTACATTTATATACAATTAGGTGTACATATTAATATAATTATATATACACAATATTTTATACTTATAACTAAATACTTTTGGATCATTTTAATTTTTATCCAATTACTTTCACCTTATTAGACTATAAAGAAATTTTCGCCAATGTAAATCATCGTTGAAGCAGCTGCTTGAGAATATTCTGTACGTTTTATGCGCAATAGTTACTGAGATTTGTACTTACTGGCTTTCAAAATCAATTGCTTTAGTTGGTGGAGATTATGTAGAGGGAAATGAGAAAAAGAAAAGGTGGAGAGAGCACATTATGAAGATTGCTGTACTTCACCGAAATTGAATTGACCCACGAACAAAAATCTTAAATTAATATTCAACGTCGCAGTAAGTATGTTATCACAGACACTATTTTGCTTCATTTTTCTTCTTCGATCATCTAATCTTAACGAAGATACCAGAAACGTACCCGGTTGATTTTCAACTCCACTCAACCCGATCATCAGCACAAGTCAATAGATTAAGTCTGAAAACAGCCAGATTAGGTACCACCTGCCATGAATTAAACGGCACATACTACCACTAATACTATTGCGGCCGCCCAGAACAAATGAAATGAGTAAATCGAGCTGTCTGCAGATAGTTAAAAGTCAAAACATACCTAACCGAGTGCAATGTGTCGGTAGGGACGTCCCGTTCACTCACGGTTAAGAATTGGGACCGTACAATAGTAAAGATGGAAGAAGCAAATCGGGAATCGAATGCGTGTGAAGCGCAACAAGTCAACGAGAAAGAAAACGAGAGGAATACGCGGAATCACGTCCTTGGTTGGATGTAACGACCAGATTTCCTTTTCTGCCTTTTTTTTATCCTTTTTAAATGGTTGCGCACTCATTTTTCAAGTTCAATGTGTTGGCATTTTTAACGCACCAAACCATAATCTCGAGGTTGAAATCTTAACTAATCGGGACTGCTTTTTTTTTTTTGGTAAGTAATCGGGACTGATTTTTTATTTCTTAAGAATTTCACATTTTTTTCATTTTTTTTCCAAACATAATGAAGCATGTCAAACACATTTTATTGTATTTATAAAAGAAAAATTAAAAAAAAAAACATAATGAAGTTCTATTTTGTGGTTTACTTAAAATATTCTTCGATTTGTGGTATAATTTCTAGATTTTTTTCTTATAAAAACGTGATATATATATATATATATACATACGTAGAATTATTGAATGTCCACATTTAAAGAGTCATCTATATATATATAAAAATAGAATTGTCTAGCAGACAATATACAGATAAATTTTTTTGCCTAAATTATATCCATTATTACTAATCATAAATTATTGTTGTCATATATAATTGCTCATTATTGTTATTTCTAATTAATAAGATAAAATAATTAATATAACTATTTATTAATATAATGCGACTATTTATCTCCTATGTGCATTAAATATATATTTATTTATTTGCTGCACATATGTCAAACAATTAATTTGAATAAAGTATTAACTACATATTTTCTAATCAAATAATTTCTTAATTAATTATCCGAACATATGCAGAAAACTATTCATCTCTTGCATATTAATATATAAACTAGTTACATTTTCCCGTACAATGCACGGGTGGTGTATTAATTATTTATATATTATTATATGATAGATAAATAGTTTAACAATTTAATTAATATGTAGGAGATGAATAGTTGGCTATATATGTTCAAGTAATTAATTAATAAAATACTTAATTAATACTTGATTAATATGTGTTGTTCAACATATTGCTTGTAGGATATGAATAGTTGTGCTGTATTAATGACAGAAGATGAATAGTTATATGAATTTGCTGTTCGCATGAGATGAATAGTTGCATTTATATGTTCATTAGTTTGACAATTTAATTAATATACATGAGATGAATAGTTGGCTGCATATATTCAAGTAATTAATTAATAAAATACTTGATTAATATGTGTTGTCGACATATGTGTAGCAGATTAATAGTTACATTCATATATTCATTAGTTTTATAACTCAATTAATACTTATGAGATGAATAGTTAGCTGTATATTTTTAGATAATTAATTAAGAAATTTTTTGATTAATATGTGTTGTTCGACATATGTGCAATAGATGAATATCAATTAATACGTAGGAGATGAATATCATTTTGTTGTTATACAGCGTAGGAGATGAATAATTTGACAAATTAATTAATACGCAGGAGTATTTCATCATTTATTTGAACTTATTAATTAGTAATAATATATGATAGTGATAATATATATTAGTAATAATAGGTATAGTTTACGCGGAAAAATTTATCTGTATATTATCTACCAAACAACTCTGTTTTTATATAATAACCAATGTTGTCGTTCTGTTATTAGTTTTTTTAATAATAATTATATTATTAATCATTATAATATTCATAATAGTAATAATCAATTATATTAACATTCATTATTATCATAATAATAATTATCATTATTATATTATAAATTATGATAACAGTAATTATCAAAATTATATAAATAATTATATTAGTATTAATTATATTAATAGTTATAATTATTATAGTTATATTAATAATAATAGTCATGTTATTAATAATAAATAATAAAATTATTATTATTATTATAATATTTGATTGATGTTGATTTAACCATAAAAAAAAAAAAGAAAAAAAATAATACTTCATTAAAATTAGTTATATGTATTTGCCAGTTGCATTATATTAATGGCAACAGATGCATATGTGTTGGTCGACTGATTTATGCACTTTATTTGGTGTATTAATTATTTATCAATTATTTATATATTAATATGTATGATATGAATAGTTTGACAATTCAATTAATACACAGGAAATTAATAGTTGATTGCATATGTTCAGGTAATTAATTAAACAAATATTTGATTAATAATTTATTAAAATTAGTTGTTTGATATATGTACAACAAATGAATAGTTATATGCATTTGCCGCACATAGGAGATAAATAGTCGCATTGTATTAATGGATATATGCATGTGAAGCAAATGAATATGCACTTTGGTGTATTAATTATTTATATATTAATATGCAAGAGATGAATAGTCCGACAATTCAATTAATATGCAGGAAATGAATAATTTTCTGCAGATGTTCGGATAATTAATTAAGAAAATATTTGATTAGAAAATATATAGTTAATACTTTATTAAAATTAATTATTTGACATATGTGCAGAAAATGAATAGTTATATACATTTAATGTACATAGAGTATTAATAGTCACATTATATTAATAAATAGTTAGGAAATGAATAGTTTTCTGCATATGTTTGGATAATTAATTAAGGAAATGTTTGATTAGAAAATATATAGTTAATACTTTATTAAAATTAATTGTTTGACATATGTGCAGTAAATGAATAGTTATATACATTTAATGCACATAGAAGATTAATAGTCGCATTATATTAATAAATAGTTATATTAATTATTCCATCTTATTAATTAGCAATAACAATAATTAGCAATAATATATGGTTGTAGTAATTTATGATTAGTAATAATGGATATAGTTTAGGCGGGAAAATTTGTTTGTATATTGTCTGTTAGACAACTCTGTTTTTATATATACTAGTTACATTTTTCCGTGCGATGTACAGGTAGAATTTTAGACATTGTAATAATAAATTTTAAAATAATAAGAATAAAAAATATTTTAAGAAGTAATAAAATTATAATAAGAAAGCATAGTTAATATAAAGGATAAGATATTGGGAGAAAGATGAAATAATAAAGTAATACATTATATATAGAAATGACAAATATGAAGTATATGGAGCAAATAACTGAAGAAGAAAATACATAATGTAGCTAGATATTTTGAAACAATTCATTGAAGACAATATTTGTTGTGGATGTACTTTCTTTTCTTTCATTGTCACATATCAATATTTTTAGTCTATTACGATGTGTAACTCTTGACACTATAACGTAAAACTGATCTTGGCCAAAGATTAGTTTTTTCAATAGTAATTCAACATGGGATTTTGATTGACCATGACTTTTATTTATTATCACTGTATAAAATAATTAGTAGTTTATTGATATGAAAAGTATTATGTACTTTCACTGTACCTGTAACATAGGGGAAAAAATTAATTTTGCAAACAAATGATGTTGCAATTTTTTTATGACATTTAGTTGTGAATAATTGTTATTAAAAATACCGCTAAAATCAGTTGCTTTAAACATAAAACAACCACTGACTCCATACAATTACTCTTAAAAAAAATTCTTAAGTTGACCAACTTCATTATCCCAAAGTCGACATTCCAGCCTCTCTTTCTTATAATCACACCTAGAAAGTAAGGAATTAATTTTTGATGCAACTATTATACCTGTTAACAATAATATGATAAATTATTTCTTCTTTCTACTCACTCATTGTCCTCCAGCAAAATATCCATTAACTCGGTCAAATTCTTATTTTGGTTCTCACGTATGCCTTCAGGTTTTATTTTCACAATCTTACCTATGAAATCTAGTAAACAAAGAATAATTAGAAAATATTAGATTAACTCACTACACCATTATGCACTAATGATCTTCTAATTGGTGAATTTGGTTTAGATATATGTAGATAGGTGTCATTTTTGAAACTTGAATGCTTCTTTCTTTTACTCCCTCTTGAACTTATGCAGTGTTTTTAATTTTTCAACTGGCTTCTAATTATATAATCAGAGACAAAATCAAAATTAATAAAGGGAGGAAGTGGGAAGTAGAAATGTTATATGTAATTAATTTATATAACCACTTCATTTGGTGTTTTAATTATAGATAATTACTTAATTAATACGCAGGAGATGAATAATTATTTATAATAACGGCAACAGATGAATAGTTATATGACAACAAATAAATATATATGAACCTATACATATGTGTTGTTTGACTGGTTTATACACTTTATATAATGTATTAATTATTTATATTATTTATTTATTAATATGTAGTAGATGAAGAGTTTGAAAACTCAATTAATACGCAGGAGATGAATAATTGGTTGCATATGTTTAGGTAATTAATTAAGAAAATACTTGATTGATACTTCATTAAATTTAGTTATATGCATTTGCTGTATGTAGGATAAGAATAGTTGTATTATATTAATGGCAGGAGATGCATATGTATTGTTTGACTGGTTTATGTACTTCATTTGGTGTATTGATTATTTATCAATTATTTATATGTTAATATGTAGGATATGAATAGTTTGACAATTCAGTTAATACACATAAAATGAATAGTTGGCTGCATATGTTCAAGTAATTAATTAAGAAAATATTTGATTAATACTTTATTAAAATTAGTTGTTTGACATAGATACAATAAATAAATAATTATATACATTTGTTGTACATAAGAGATGAATATTCACATTGTATTAATGGACATATGCATGTAAATCAAATGAATATGCACTTTATTTGGTGTATTAATTATTTATATATTCAAATGTATAATAGTCCAACAATTTAATTAATACATAGAAAATGAATAATTTTCTATATATGTTCAGATAATTAATTAAGAAAATATTTGATCAGAAAATATTTAATTAATACTTTATTAAAATTAGTTGTTTGACATATGTGCACCAAATAAATAGCTATATATATTTAATGCACATAGGAGATGAATAGTCGCATTATATTAATGAATAGTTATATTAATTATTCCATCTTATTAAGTAGTAATAATATATGACACTTTATATAGTGTATTAATTATTTATATTATTCATTTATTAATATGTAGAAAATGAAGAGTTTGACAACTCAATTAACACGTAGGAGATGAATAGTTAGCTGCATATGTTTAGGTAATTAATTAAGAAAATACTTAATTAATACTTCATTAAAATTAGTTATATGCATTTACTACACATAGGATATAAATAGTTGCATAGTTTTCTGCATATGTTTAGATAATTAATTAAGAAAATATTTGATTAATATTTTATTAAAATTAGTTGTTCGATAAATGTGTAGCAAATGAATAGTTATATCCATTTAATGCACATAGGAAGTGAATAGTTGCATTATATTAATGAATAGTTTTCAAATGTGCAACAATTCAATTAATACACAGGAAATGAATAGTTTCCTACATATGTTCAGATAATTAATTAATAAAATATTTGATTAGAAAATATTTAATTAATACTTTATTAAAATTAGTTGTTCGACATATGTGCACCAAATAAATAGTTATATATATTTAATGCACATAGGAGATGAATAGTCGCATTATATTAATAAATAGTTATATTAATTATTCCATCTTATTAATTAGCAATAATATATGGTACTTTATATAGTGTATTAATTATTTATATTATTTATTTATTAATATGTAGAAGATGAAGAGTTTGACAACTCAATTAATACGTAGGAGATGAATAGTTGGCTGCATATGTTTAGGTAATTAATTAAGAAAATACTCAATTAATACTTTATTAAAATTAGTTATATGTATTTACTACACATAGGATATAAATAGTTGCATAGTTTTCTGCATATGTTTAGATAATTAATTAAGAAAATATTTGATTAATATTTTATTAAAATTAGTTGTTCGATAAATGTGCGGCAAATGAATAGTTATATGCATTTAATGCACATAGGAAATGAATAGTTGCATTATATTAATGAATAGTTATATTAATTATTCCATCTTGTTAATTAGCAATAATAATAATTAGCAATAATATATCACAGAAGTAATTTATGATTAGTAATATTGAATATAGTTTAGGCGGGAAAATTTGTCTGTATATTGTCTGCTAGACAACTCCGTTTTTATATATATATAGATAATTAATACACCAAAGTGCATATTCATTTGCTTCACATGCATATATCCATTAATACAATGCGACTATTGATCTCCTATGTGCAGTAAATGCATATAATTATTTATTTGTTGTACATATGTCGAACAACTAATTTTAATAAAGTATTAATCAAATATTTTCTAATCAAATATTTTTTAATTAATTACCTAAATATATACAGTCAACTATTAACTTCCTGTGTATTAATTAAATTGTCAAACTATTCATATTCTACATATTAATATATAAATAAATGATAATTAATTAATATACTAAATAAAGTGCATAAACCAGTCGACCAATACATATGTATCTGATGCCATTAATACAATACAACTAGCAAATACATATAACTAATTTTAATGAAGTATTATTTTTTTTCTTTTTTTTTAAGGTTAGATCGACATCAATCAAATATGATGATGATGATGATAATAATAATAATAATAATAATAATAATAATAATAATAATAATAATAATTGTTTATAATAATAATTTGATTATTTATTATTAATAATATGACTATTATTATTAATATAACTATAATAATTATAACTATTAATATAATTAATACTAATATAATTATTTATATAATTTTGATAATTACCATTATCATAATTTATAATATAATAATGATAATAATGAATATTAATATAATTTATTGTTACTATTATTAATATTATCATGATTAATAAGATAATTATTATTAAAGAAACTAATAACAGAACGAAAACATTGGTTATTATATAAAAATAGAGTTATTTGGCAGACAATATACAGACAAATTTTTCCGCCTAAACTATACCTATTATTACTAATCATATATTATCATTGCCATATATTATTACTAATTAATAAGGTCAAATAAATAATGAAATACTCCTGCGTATTAATTGATTTGACAAACTATTCATCTCCTACACTGCATAACAACAACATGATATTCATCTCATGTGAACA
The DNA here is from genome assembly GCA_030549775.1 of Tamarix chinensis. Classification (NCBI taxonomy): domain Eukaryota; kingdom Viridiplantae; phylum Streptophyta; class Magnoliopsida; order Caryophyllales; family Tamaricaceae; genus Tamarix; species Tamarix chinensis. Next base: position 81,201,007 of record CM060173.1, on the reverse strand, counting down.
ACAAATTCATATAACTATTTATCTTCTGTCATTAATACAACACAACTATTCATATCTTACATACAACAAATGCATATAACTATTCATCTGCTGCACATATGTCGAACAATACATATTAATCAAGTATTAATTACGTATTTTATTAATTAATTACTTAAACATATACAGCCAACTATTCATCTCCTACGTATTAATTAAATAGTTAAACTATTCATCTTTTATATAATAATATATAAATAATTAATACACCATCCGTGCATTGCACGGAGAAATATAACTAGTTTATTTTAATATTTAGGTTTCTCTCTCTCTCTTTTTTTCTATAATGAAACACGTTACATTTTTTATGAATAATTAATCTCAAAATTTCTATGATTTTACCTTTTTTATTTTAATTAAATTAGCAAATAATAAAGCTCCAATATATTTAAAACCCACTTCGTCTTCCTTCCTACAAAGAAGAAACATTTTAACATTAATATAATAAATAAATAAATAAATGCTTTTATTTAAGTATGAGATTGGATGAACAAAAAAGAGGGCGAGTATCACTTAAGGTGTGGTAACTGGCGACCCAACGTAGTTGAAGGAGTTCGCCTTAAGCATCGGTTCTATCATCCCAAGTCGATTTTTAAATTAGCATGTCAAACTTTCTCTCTAACTCATAGATAATTACTCATTCACTACGAGAAAAAGGCTTAACGCCGATGATCTTAATACCAGCTATGAACAATCGTCGGTGTTAGACATTATTACCGACAATTACTCGTCACTATTAGATCAGATGACAAATTTATTTTTGTCCGAAAAAAGGCAGAAAAATACTTAATACTGACAATACCTATTGTCGATGTTAAGTGGCGCCAGAAAATTTTCCCAAAAAATTTCGCTAAAATCTCAAAGAAATAAATACCGACAAGTTCTTTTTTAATACCAATGATAATGATTATCGGTAATAAGTAATATATTTCATCGAAATATCATGGAGGGAAAATTGCCATTGAAAGAAGAGAAGTATGAGTGAAATTCTTATTACTGGCGATATTAACCTTAATACCGATGATATATCGTCAGTATTAAATGATCGATATTTAGTCGAAAGAAATAGGAGGGAAATATATCGCCAAGTAACGAGGTAATAATGAATTGCTTATTACCGATGATACTTGTTTAATACCGATGATAAGTCATCTGTAATGAGTGTTTGATTTTATTTTTTGTGAAAGAGAAACAACGTCGTCATATTTAGTCGTCCTTAATACCGATAATCACGGTCTTAATACCGAAGATAAAATCATCAATATTATGGGTCTATTATATTCCAAACCGCAAGCCCTAGCTCCTCATTTGTCGTCTTCCTCTTTTGACTTTATTACTCTCTCTATCTCTCTCTTATCAGCGACAAGCTCGCCATTATTTCCTGTTATATTTCAACCTCTCCTCCATTTGTTTTATTTTTTAAGGTTTTTTAATCTAATTTATGTTTCTTATGTATTTTTTGGTTTAAAGTTATCTAATTCTAATATTTTAGGGACCACCACCCGCCGCCAACCATCGCTGCTCTATCGCCGAGCATTGTCAAGCGCTCCTGCACTATTAATTTGGTATAACTTTTAAGTATTTGCTTGTTTTATAGTAATATTTGTATATTATTTGAATTCAAAAAATTTCTGAATTAGATTATTGTAGTTAGGATTTGATTGGTTAATTGCATATTTTAATTAGATTTTGTGTAATTGGATTATTAGATTATTGTAGCTTGGTTTTGCATAATTGATTGATTAGATTTTGTATAATTGAGTTATAAGATTCTAATATTTAGATTATGTCTATAATTAGATTATTTATTGAATATAGTTGTTACTATGCATGTTGGATAAGAAAAAAAATATTAGTATGTTAGAGTATAATAGGTGTTTTAGTTGATGGCTGGTAATTAATATATATGGTAGTATCCTAGTTTGTGTATATGTTTTTAAAAGTAGCATGTTAGTAGACTTTTAAATTGGTGATATGTATTTTTTTTATTTTTTTGGTGAACTTGTTAGATTTAATTAATATTTGTTACTATAAATAAGATAAATAATAAAAATAAGATAAGAGATAAATAGTTAGAAAAATTAGTTTTTATTTGTTATTTTATCATAATAATAATAAGTAATGGTCATGACAATACTTCAAACAAATATGAAAATAAAGAAACATGCATGACCTTAGAGAGTAATTAATGAAGATAAATAAAAATTATTTTGATTTTTTTAATATTAATGAGTTTTATATACGTAGACTCTTGTAAACTTATACAACTAATATATTTTTGGTCATTGGATATAAAAACAATTTGTGTGTAAGGTACTGACCATAGAAAAATAATTAATAGGTATGCTTGAACCTAATTATTAAAAAATTAAAGGTAAAAATAATAATATTAATGAATTTGATAATGTATGAATGTATTTAATGATTAATTTATAATAGTTAAATATTTTAGGTGAAAAATCAATCTTTAACCTTATAAAGTAATTAATGAAATGATATTAAAAAAACTAAAATATTTGACACTGTTTAATTTTACATAGTTGAACCCTTGTGAAATTAAAAGAAATGAAATAAAGTCAATGTTAACTTCAAATAAGGGTCTTCATATTAAGGTTTATTGTGATTTTGTGTCATTTTTGTAGGTCGTAGGATGCTACTTGCTGCATACCCTCTATCCTGCTTTAGGATGTCTTTGGATGGAGATACTATACATTATGTGAGATAGTGCATGATGTGGTAGATTGTATGGTAGAGAAGGATTTGTATTTGGGACCATACAAGTTCAGGTAATATTATATTTTTCTTACCTTGCCACTTATAAAACCATAGGTAGGGGTGATGATTAGATATCTATATTTGTTTGTTACTGATGTTCCACACTCTAGATCTATTGGGGATGAACATTTTATGAGACACTATGATCAGATTGCTAGAGAGTTAATAGTGATTGATGATGAATGGAAGTCTCTCCATAGGATGTCAGCAAGTGTATACCCTAATTATCCAAATGAGTCATTGGAGATAGATGGGCCTTCCTCAAAAGAAGTGAAAGAATAAATGATTCTACAAGAATTGTGGACTCATTGAGTAATTGAGAGTTGGCCATCAAATGTTACAATGGGCTTTAGTAGGTGATTGAGAGCATAAGGGTTCATACTCTAAAGGTTGTATTAGCGTGCTGGATTATAGTTTTTGGTATTAGGGTTCCTTATTAGATATGTACCCATATTTTATCTTGTTGATGTACATTGTATTTATAATTTAGTTAAACTTTGTATAAATTATATGTTTAGTTAATATTATAGTATTATTATTTGCTAAATTTAAGTATTGATAGGGTAGGTGAAAGTTATTTATTAATATACAAGATGACCATCGATAAGAGTTGTACGAGGTTATGAAATCATAGGTCTAATGAGTTTTGGAATGGGGTTCAAGATTTTATTGAAATGGCAAAAAATTATCTAAATTCGGATGGGTCTATTTGTTATCCTTATAAGAATTTTAACAATTATATTTGGCACCCTCTTGTTGTAATTAAAAGTCACATACTATGCTTTTTCTTTTATGCTAACTTATGAGAAATGAGTTTAGCATGGTGAAACATAGTCAATGTCAGCTGAGGAGGAGAGAGGAGATGAGATGGTGCATATTTTGAGTGAGTTATCAAGTGGTACTCATGAGCCTCATGCATATGACATAGACGATAATAAAACCTTAAGTGGTGGTAATTTTATTAATAGAGATAATAACAAGACTTTAGGTGGTGATTTGGGGAATGACAGAGATCAATATTATGAAGAATTATTTGAGGAGATGGAGAAAAAATTACATCCCAGACATAAGAATTTTTCTTCTCTAAACTTTTCAGTAGAGTTGATGAATCATGAAGTGCTGAACAAATGAAGTAATAAGTCATTTTATGGACTATTAAAGTTGTTGAAATAAGTTCTTACAGAGGAAAATAAGTTTCTCGAATTACATTGTGATGCTAAAAAGATGATGAGTAGTTAGGTTTAGGGTACAAATTGATTCACATGTGTAGGTTTGATTGTGCACTTTTTTGGAAGGAAAATGCTGAAATAAATAGTTTTCCCGTATGTGGGACATCTTGATGGGTTGATGAAGGTACAAAAGAAAAAAAATACCTCATAAAGTGTTGCAGTACTTTCCTCTAGCACCGAGATTGAAGAGCTTGCAGGCACACTACTTAAGACATGAGATGGCATTTGACTAGGCATTCTAGGGAGTTAGTGGTGCTACAAAATCCTATTGATGGACAAGCGTGGAAATATTTTGATTTAAAGTATTCAAACTTTGCTTCTGGTCTTCAGAATGTTTGTTTGGGGTTAGCATCTAATGGGTTTAATACATTCAACATGGGTATCAATTATAGCATGTGGCCAGTAATTACGACTACCTATAACTTTCCCCCATGGCGATGCATGAATGACCCATTTTTTATGTTGAATTTGTTAATCCCTAGTTGTAATGGGACTTCGATGGATATTGATGTGTTTTTAGACCGTTGGTTGACAAATTGAAAGATTTGTGGGTGGCAAGAGTAGACACATGAGACGTTTTTAAAAATCAAGTGTTCAAAATGTGTGCACTGTTGCTATGGACTATTAATGATTTTTTTGCTTGATCATACCTCTCAGAATGGACTAGGCAAGGATATCTTATGTGTCTTAGTTGCAATAAAGACATACCATTTGTTATATTGAGAGATAAGGTAGGATATATTTGACATAGATGAATTTTTCCAAACAATAATATGATGTGAAAAAATAAATTACTTAATGGTAAGTTGAGAAAAGAAGTCCTATTCAAAAGTTGTCACCTACTGATATCTTGATTCAGTTGATTCGCGTACAAGATCACCCATTTAGGAAATATTTTGGAAATAGAAAGAGAGGTGTTGATGAATTGAATTAGAAGAAGAAAAGCATATTCTATGAGCTACCATATTGGTCTACGCTTATGCTAAAACATAATTTAGATGACATGCATACTAAGAAGAATGTATCTTCTAATTTGATCTAAAATTTACTTGGTACTGTTGATTCAAAGGACACTGATAATGCAAGACGTGACTTAGCAGGTATGAATATTAGACACGATTTGCATCTTTATAATGATGGGAATAAGATAATGAAGCATGTTGCTGAATATATACTTTCATCACATGATAAAGCAACATTCTTTAACTTTTTGAGGGATGTGAAGTTTCCTAATGGTTTTGCTAGTAATTTGAGGAAGAAAGTTCTTGATACTAGATTGAGCGGGTTGAAGTCATATGGCCATTATGTCATAATTCAACATATGTTACCAGTGGGCATCCATTATTTTTTTAAAAAGCAAATAAGCAACACTATTATCGAGTTGAGTAACTTTTTCACATAGATATGTGCAAAAAAACTTCACAAAGCAAATTTAGAGAAAGGAGAAGACCATATCATTATTATCTTGTGTAAGATGGAATGCATATTTCCTCCATTCATTTTTAGTGTCATGAATCACTTACTAATCCACTTACTTGAAGAAGTAAGACTCTGTGGATTGGTTTATGGGAGATGCATGTATCTAATTGAGAGGAAGTTAAAGGAATTGAAGGAGCATATACAGAATCGCGATCGGCCACAAGGATCTATTATTAAAGGTTTCGTAGCCGATGAAGCATTGATTTTTTTATTCTATGTACCTGAAAGGTGTTGAGACTAAGCTTAACAAACCAGATAAAAATGTAGATGCCATTGTGGAGGAGTGTCAGTTGTTAGTTTTCCAATATTAGGCTTGCTCTATTGGTAAGAAAACACATGTGAGTATAATAAATAAAGTTAAGAAAGACGCTCAGTGGTATGTTTTGAGCAATTATCCAGAAATAAAGGAAATATTTGGAGTAAGTATATTATAATATTCTTTATATTTATCATAGTATTATATATAATTAAGTAGTGAAAATGCATAGTGAACACATGAATGATATTCCACAATGTGGGGCCAATTTGAATGAAGTACAAAGGAAAGAATTCCTTCTTAGTTATATTCAAAGGAAATTAGCTTTAGTAATGATAATTGAAACCTTAAGATAATTCTTTGTTAGGGTTTATTATATCATTAATTATTTAAAACCCATAATAATTACATATGTACGAGTTGCGTGAAATGAGATCACCTAAATGCATCGATGAGTCATTCTCCTTGATATTCGAAGCATTTGATATGGTGCTTTCTTATTCAAGTTGCGTGATTAATGGAGTTAAATTCTCAATGCATGATACAAATCTAAAAAGAAAAACACACAATAGTGGTATATGTGTATTAGACGAGTGTGGTGATAAGTTTTATGGACAATTAACTGGGATCATAGAATTATCTTATTTTTCCAAGTGTTATGTAGTTTTATTTAAATTAAAGTGGTTTAATACTAATCCAAGAAAGAAAAGTATTGTGCTAAAGAAACATATATGTGTGTATACTATGGTTGAGTGGTACAAGGATGACTAATATATTATTGGAATTCAAGCAAAGCAAGTATGGTGCACAGATGAGTTGTATAATGGCCCAAATTGGAAATTTATATGGGAAGTTAATCATTAAAACATTTGGGATTCAGATGATGACACTCTTGACCATAGACATACGGTAGATGGTGTTTAATCGAGTGGCATTGACCTCAACATTGATATCAAAGACCTTGATAACTTAAATATTGCACGTGCTAGTGCTCGTACTGTTGCGGTCCAAAGTGATGATCAAGATGACATGAGAGACTTCATTGTTTAAGATGACAATGTAGAATAAGAATTTTTGAATGGGGATAGTGAAAGAGAATTTATTGATAGTGATAACATTTACGATTCTGATTAGTAATTGTTGAATAAGTTGAATTTTTGTACTAAATCTAAATGTAAACCTACTTACAGTTTTACATGTGGAGATCATCTTGTCTTATTTTCTATGAAATTAACATGGTGTGCACTTTGTTCATTTATGTGTATCATCATAATGTATCTTTTCTATATATCAAGATATTTGATAGTTTCTATATGGCTGATGTTTTTGCTCGAGGTTATGGTGACGATGGTGATGGACGTGATCCATTTCATCCTCATAGACTATGCTCTAGGTGTCAGAATTTAGAAAGTATAAAATTTGGTCTATTACATTTATTTCATCACTATTACTTTAATAATTTTATTATTTCAATGATAAAATTTGTAAATGCATATTTTAGATCCTAGGAGGAAGGCTAGAGAAATAAATAGAAATCAGATGATATTAAAGGAGTTTGAAAGAAGAGGTAGAAGAAAGTTTGAGGTGGACTTTGATTTTCAACCGAACACTTTAAATATTCTAGGCCCATATGGTAAATGGTTTACTAGAAGTGTTGGAAATAAGATTATGACAAAGATATCATTGTGTTATAAAAAGTGGTCACATGTCCCTCTAAAGGATAAGGTGAAGATCCTCCCCGAATGATGGCTCTATGGAGATCAAATTGTTCATGGCCTAGGATTGAATTAGGTTCTGATCGAATGATGGTTAATCGATACAAAGATCGTAAATGTGATGATAAAAAGGATTGACAAGAAGCCAATAGTTATAATCCTTTATTTTTCAAGGCAGATATGTGGCAAAAATCTATCGATCTATGAAATTCAGATGATGTAAAGGTAATGTTAAATTTTGTTATACAAATTAAATAAAATTACATATATAGAACATGAACAAATTAATTTTTTTTGAAGACTTTGGCAAGTAGAAATGTTACCAACAAGGCAAAACAAAAAAAAATTCTTGTCATGATACACAATCATTGTCACAATATCGCTATAAGAATGTATTTTGGGGTTTTTTTATTCTCATATTTTTTATCATGTAATTTATTAACTTTTCTCTTACATAGGTCAAACGAAACTTTACCGCCGTTAAGACCTATAAAGAAATGATTTTCAAGAATAAGAAATGAGTCACTCCCCAAGCTAAGGAGAAATTTATAAGTTGCTTATATGTAATTAATTATAATATATATTATTAACATTTCTTATAATATGTCTACTTTTACTTATATGTACAAAATAAAATGTTAAGAAAACGAGATGAGACATTGTTAAAATGGCTTCTTGTAGTGCTGATGATCCTACACCTCTTGAAATTGACGAAGAACTAATACTCAAGGATGTGTTAGACAAACGTTTAGGCCATAGAAAATGTGCATGCAGTGAATCTTCTTAACTTTGTCCCCCTAACCTCATCCCAACTTTGTCCAGAACTTTGTCCCCTAAGGAAAACATTCCCACACGTAAAAATGAACATGCAACGTTACCCAAACCCTACCCTCATCCCAATCAAGCCATCTGATCAATCCAACCTTCGCCCCAACTTTGATCAGGCCACCTTACCAAGCCGCCTACACAACTATTCTTATCATCTCTCGTACCAAAAGTTTGTGGTTGCTTTACCTGATAGATACGTTGGCCGGAAGACATTCACGGTGTTCGTCGACAATATAGCGAATAATATCCTTGCAGAGGAAGTTAAGGAGCTATTTTTGTCGGTTGGAGCAATATTGGATATATACATCTGCAGGAAGACAAGGAGATCATTGAACCGACATTTCGGGTTCATAAGGTATGGGTACAAGAGGGAGGTGATTGAGGCCATGAGAAGCATCAATAATATGTTGCTCCACGGTATTCGACTCTACGTTAGGCGAGCACTTTTCGAGAGGGGAAATAAATTCCAGTTGAAGGAGTGTAGTATCTCAACGGAGGAGGCCAAAGAGAAAGGTGTTACCAAGGTGATCGATAGATGGAAACCTGTGCTAAGGGATGGAATGACATTTACATCGGTTGCTAGAGGTGATGGAAGATTCTCACCAGAAAGATAGCGGAGAATCATTCCCGTTCAAATGGACGAGATTGCAAAAGAGTGGCTAGACAGAAGTGTCGTAGTGGAATCACTTCAGCCGTTCCTACCTAAGCTAATCATCCCAAATCTTATGCAAGAATGGAGATCGGCCACCAAGCTAAGAGATCTAAGACGTTTTAAAATTTTAATTACGTTTGAGTCTTTAGATGTCTGCAATATGGCTCTTGCTGAGGATAGTTTGCTCCGTGAATCATTCTCAATTGTGAGGAGATGGAGGTTGGAGGATGCCTGTGCACTACGTTGCACTTGGATAGAAATTAGGGGCTTACCTGTGGCAGCCTGGAGGGAAGAAATTTTACGGGCCTTGGTCACCCCCTGGGGATGTTGGGTGTGTTGGGAAGAAGAGGGATATTATGGCCTTTCAATGGAGACAACGAGAGTATTGCTAGACATGGCATGCATGGAAGAAATAAAAGAGACATTGGAGATTAGGAAAAATTACGTCCCATGGCAAAATCAAATCCTAGGGGGACACAGAGAGAGGTCAGAGGCTTCATCGTTCGGTGACAAGTTCGTCCGTCTGTCCGACAACTATTTCCATAATGATGGCCTGCAGTTTTGCTTCTCGAGTAATAACTACACACAGGATGAGGAGGAAAAGGGTGGTTTGGGGACCGAGGACAGGTGGCTCGGGGATGCGATAGGGGAAGCCATGCATGGAAGAGAAGGAGAGGTAGAAAGAGGGTCAACGGAGGATATGAGTTGCTTTGATAGCCCGTAGAGTAGGCGTGCAAGTGGGGAGATAGAGAAGCAGCTCATTGGGATGGAACTTGTCAAATCTCTACCGACAACCCCTGAACAGTAGTGTGCGTAGGGAAAAGAGGTAAGCAACAGTATGTGCCATGCAGGGGATGGACGGGGGAGACAAGTGGGAGGAAAGAGGCATGATGGGAGTTGTGGACCCCAGGGTGGTGAAGATAGACTTATTACTGCACCAAGCTAGTGGGTGTGTTTTGGTCGACATAATCGCATGGAATGGGGAGAAGAGGAATTTATCCATTCCTTGGTGCATAGGACGTACTCATCGAAGGGGAGTGAAACGGATGAACAAATGTCAGGGCTCCCATTATGCTTGGAGGAACCGTTTGGCTGGGAGTTATATAAAGCTGGAAGGATCGACTAACCTATAGAAAACAGAATAATGGATGGGAATGAGGAACAAAGTAGAAGGAAAAGAACCAGAGGGGAGTGTAATGAGCATGTAGAGAATGGGGAGGAAGAGGAAACAAAATCAATTCAAACAAAACTTGCAGGTGTGGATCATGACTTAGAGGGCAAAAAAAGATTAATTCAGAAGTGGAGGGGGAGGAGAGAGGGGGAGTGTGGTGAAGACGAGGGGTTGACCATTATCAATGACGGGTCGCAGGATGGTGAGGTAATGGGCTCTTTTGATATACCACCTGGGTTCAAAGGTGAGGGAGGGACTGATGATCAAGATGGACCAATGGCAACGGAGGAGAGAGTGGAATCATAAATTGAAGAAAGTAGGATGGAAGGGGAAGAGCTAAGCAAAGCGAGACAAACTTGGCAATATGGAAAGCAGATCGGGCTTTCTTCGGGAGAGGAAGGAAAGTGTATAGAAAAATTGGCAGGGTTGAGGAGGAGTCAGAGAAAGATCCGAAGGAGGCAGGTATAGTAGGCCTTATCGGAAAGAAGGGAGAAAGCGTCACTGATTATGATAATCATTAGTTGGAATGTAAGGGGGATCCGGGCTTTAGGTAAAATTTCAAGCATCCAGCACTTGATTGAAAGAGAGAGACCTTGGATTTGTGGTTTTGTTGAAACCAAGCACAACTATCTAAAGGACTCTTGGAATAATAGGGTCTGGAGGAACGGGTGGATTGAATGGAGGGATTCAGTGGCTCTTGGTAGGAGTGGAGGTCTAATCATTGGGTGGGACTCCCAGGTTTTCACGCTACGACAATGTTTGAGTGGTAACAGGTGGATTTTTTTATAAGGAGGGTTGGGCCCTCACCAGCTCGATTGCGGGATTCTCTTGGTCTATGGAAACTCGGACCCAAGAGGGAGGAGGAGTCTTTGGGATGAACTTTGGGAGGTATGCCATCTGTGCAATGTTCCGTTGTTATTCATGGGAGACTTTAATGAGGTCAGAAATCAGAATGAAAGGAAGGGAGGATGGATGGATCAAAGTAGTGTTCGGGACTTTAATGAGTGGATTGACAAAATGGGCCTTATCGACTTGAAGCCATTGAATTTGAAGTTCTCGTGGCACAGGGCGGGGTCTGCAAGCCTTTTGGATAGATTCTTAGTCAGCCCCTCTTGGTTGACTATGGTTCCGGGACTTTCTTGTGTGGGGCTAGGCCGATCACTTTCGGACCACAATCTGATTTGTCTTAGGGTGAGGACAAATGGGTTTGGCCCGAAACCTTTCAGAACTCAGAATATGTGGCTCTCTCATCCACATTTTAGGGATTTTGTCTCTAATTGTTGGGCAAAGCTAGGAGGGAGGACGTGTTGGTCAAGATTGAAACAGATGAAGGGCATGTTGAGGATTTGGAATAAAGAGGTCTTTGGGGATATTGATTTGAAGATAGACACTCTGGAACAGGAATTGGCCAAGGTGTATGTTGATGTTAAAGATAGCAATTGTAGTGAAACAAACATTTCTAGAAGATCGGCTTTGACGTCCCAGGTTTAGAAATGGCACAAAAGGAAAGAATCCTACTGGAAGCATGTGGCTAGGGTTCGAGATTTTGAAGAGTGTGATAGAAACACGAGGTACTTCCACACAGTAGCCGCGGTAAGAAAAAAGAAGGCTAATATTAGCAAAATAGTAGAGAAGGGTGAAATAATAGTAGAGCCACCAGAAATCAAGAAGGTGATTACTGAGTATTTCGAGGAGCTATACAAGCACGCGGACCTTCCGATTATTAGCCTATCTACCGATGGATTCCGTCGGTTAACTAGGGAGAAAAGTCTTGAATTAGAAAAGATCCCTACAACGGAGGACGTTCGGGTAGCAATGTGGTCTTGTGAGCCGTCAAAAGCGCCAGGCTATGACAGATATCATTTTGGTTTTATCAGGAAAATGTGGGGGGCCATTGGAGAGGGCTTCACCGACTTTGTTATGGATTTTTTCCGCACGGGCGGACTTGCGCCCGCCCTCAACACCACTTTGATCACCTTAATCCCCAAAGTGGCGGACGATGAGGAGGTTAGATAGTTTAGACCAATTAGTCTAATTGGTTGTATCTACAAGGTGATTGCGAAGATCCCGGCCCATTGTTTGAAACAGGTGGTGGATGAGTTGGTGAGCGATTCCCAATCAGCTTTTATTGCGGGAATGAGCATTCTGGACGGGGCCTTGGTTGCCAATGAGATTTTTCAGTGGGCTAGAAGACAGAAACGATCAAAGGGAGTCATGATCAAACTGGATTTCCAGAATTCATATGATAGTATCATATGGGAGTTTGTTGAGAGCATTCTGGATATTATGGGTTTTGGACACAGATTCAGAGGCTGGGTTAAAGAGATTATTTCGACTGCAAGCATTTTGATCCTTATCAATGGATCCCCCTAAGCACTCGTTAAGATGGAAAGGGGACTAAGATAAGGTGATCCTATTTCACCCTTTCTTTTTGTTCTGGATGTGACGGATTTTAACCAACTCATCAGGCGAGGAGTGGATCAAGGACTTCTGTAAGGAATCAAGATAGGGAAGGACAACGTGGAAGTTACACACCTCCAGTTTGCAGATGATACGATGATTTTTTGTGGGGCATCGGCTGCAAATGTCAAGAACTGGAGAAGCTTGATCGACTACTTTTATCTTCTATCGGGACTGCAAGTCAACTATAGCAAATCAATTTTAATCAGTCTGGGAGTGGATGAGACTTTCCAGAAGGAAGCAGCAGAGATAATGGACTGTGAGGAGGGATGTCGACCTATCAATTATCTCAGCCTACAGTTGGGGGCTCACGTAGAAGAAGAAAAACTTGGAAACCAGTGATCGATAAGATAAAGCAGAGGCTGTCTAGGTGGAAGGCTAGGGTCCTATCAAGAGTAGGAAGACTTGTCCTCATTAAAAGCATTCTGGACAGTCTGCCATTCTATTTCATGAGCTTATTCAAAATTTCAAATGGGTCGTGAAGGAAATCATCAAGCTCCAGAGGAATTTTTTCTAGAGCGGTGACGGAGATAGAAAGAAGCTTCCTTTGGTCAAATGGAGTCTCATTCAAAAACCTAAATCCTTAGGCGGCTTGGGAGTGGGGGATATTGTGGTAAGAAACAATGTGTTACTCTTCAAATGGTGGTGTAGATTCTTCACAACGGAAGGGGCATCACGGAGGAAAATCATTTCTTCAATATACTTGAGAGATCGGCTAGGGTATCTAGAAATTCCATCTTCGAGCAAAAGGTGGTCCCTATGGATGGATATTGGCCGTATAGGGAGGGCCCTGCCTCACCTGAGATCGGGATTAAAGCTTATGCTTGGGGATGGGCAAACTATTAGTTTTTGGCACGATGATTGGTCCGAGAAAGGCCCCTTGAAGGTCCTTTTCTCAAGGCTATTCAGTATAGCAAAGCATCAAGATCACAAGGTGGCAGGGATGGGCAATTGGGAGGGACCTTATTGGGAATGGAGATTAGTGTGGAGGAGGCAACTGTTCAGCTGGGAAGAGGCACACGTGGAACAACTTCAGCGAATTATTTAGCAGGTTTGTCCATGCAAGAATAAACAAGATTCGATTGTGTGGACCCATGATGAGTCCGGTGTCTTCTCAGTGAGTTCGTTCTGCCAGAGGTATTATTAGCATATCTGCGGGGATGTGTCGAGTACTTGTCTAGCCAACTTAATGTGGAGAAGCTTAGCACCCTCGAGGTTTAAACTCATAGCGTGGTTTGCGGTTCAACAAAGAATCAACACAAAGGAAAGGGTGGCAAGGATCCAAATCATTGACTCGAGTGAGGCCTCTTGTCCATTCTGTGGAACAGAAGAAGAATCGGCGAACCACATTTTCCTGCACTGTTCGGTGACCGGGAAGATATGGTACGATATCTGTGATTGGATTGGGTACTCTTGGGTAATGCCCAACTCAGTCGAGGACATCGCTTTTGCTTGGTTGGGAGCCTCCGGTAAAGGTCTGAGGGGAGATATTTGGCGAGCCGCGTTCATTGCTACTATAGGAACCATTTGGGAGTTCAGAAATAGAAGAGTGTTCGATAATATCGACGTTTGTAGGGGATGGATGATTTTGCTTATTCAGTTGAGAATATAATTTTGGATCAAATGTGGCAGAAAAGAATTCCCCTACAGATCGGATGAAGTGATCTGTAATATTCAAGCCCTATTAAGATAAAGTATTCATCTTTAACCTTATTGTTAGGGCACGTGCTAGGCCTTTTGGTTTTGAGCTCCCGTAATTTGTATCTTTATCTTGTGCTGTGTACAACAACATCTTTCAAAAAAAAAATGTGTGGGACAAAGGTTTGCAAGTAAGGGTTCAAGTCATGCTACTTCTAGCACAAATCGAATGCACACTAATCTACTATAGAAACAACAGTTATAATGTGCTGAGGTTTGTTTATCAACGGAAGTAACTTATTTTGTAAGCAAATTAGTTCAGAGAATAACAAATTAATTATTTGATATTTTTTAAAGATATAATAATAATAATGCATTGCATGAGATGAAGATACTAGTATGAGTAATGATGGAAAGTGACGTGTTAATTTTAATTTCATTATCACGAAATTACGCGATCGAATGAGTGGCCTGCCTAGAGCTTCGCCATGTGAAAAGACTCCGCTACAGGAGTTAGGTGTATCTTAGTTTCCGATGGCTTCTATCCTAATCGATCGACTAGACGTCTTATTGTTGTGTCGGTAATAGTACAAAGATCGGAAGAAACCACATTATATGGAGGGGGAGATAAGTCTCTGCATCACAGATCACGACATCTCCTCCGCTCGCTCTGTTCTTCAAAAAGTCAGGTAGTTACTCAAAGATCGAACCCGCATAACTATATTCGCATCCGAATGCCCCCCCGTGACACATCGCTAGATCTCCGCGGCTCAGAATTGGTAGGTAGGTGTGATGCGCGTACGCGGACTTTCGTTCTTTTCGTTAGTAGTAGTAGAGCATTCTTCTACGCTGACATTCATACGAGTCCCAAGCACGTCGACCACAGAATCACACTCGCCTAAATAAAAGAGATTCAAAGCAATCAAGTCCCCAAATTTATTCCTTCTTCTTTAGTGTTGAATGTAAGCAAGTGACGACAACACAATGGAAGAGGATGTCATGATTGCCATCTGTTTTCGCTTGGTTAGGCAGGGCTGACCGACGACCGCCTTCATCTGCCAGCGGCTACCAGATTGGCTTTCAGAGTATACGTGCGTTAAATTATCCTAAATCAAAAGACACTAATCTATTCCGAGATCCCTTCTATGGCATGGGGCCCAGATACCCTAGAAGTAAATTGTCCCAAGGTCAGCCTAAGTCGCTATTACACCAATTCACCACGCTCCCTGGAGGCTGGATCATATACTCCAGTGACATTAATGTGCATAGGTTCGACGCACCGTCAATCGCGGGCACCTCTACTTCTCCGGACCTCTGCATCTAGTAAATAATTACCTTTCAAATCCTGCAGCTAGTAATTAGTTACCTTTCAAATCCTGCAAAGCTCCTCCATTCACGCACCTACCCGTATCAGTGAAAACAGAGATGTCGTTATTCTCTTGTCACCTTTTGTTTTTTTTTTTTACTTGTGCGCTCCACTTAAATATGCCGTTACGAGCGGTTATGGGTTGCGCCGGGATTGGACCGGCCGAATCGAGTTATTTTAAGTTTAATTTTTACAGGTTATTGTTATTTTTATGTTTTTTTTAACTTTTTTTAGGAGAAGTTGGATTAGATTTAAAAAGTTGGATTAAAAACATGAGTTATTTTTAATAGAGTTAAATGAGTAACAAAAATTGTGACATTAATACCTTGTGTTTGTATTTTTAATTTTCTATTTTATTTAAAATTATAATTAAGAATCATAACAGGGTGGGTCTATATTGGTCAAAGCAGACTTAAACCCAAACCTATTTATATTACTTTGACTCAAATTAATTGAGACCGACTAGTAAACAGATATAGATAATTATTTTTTTTAAAGCTAAATAATTTGTCTAAGTACATAACACAAAATACATGGGATACACACACACACCACCCCCCCCCCCACACACACACATATATATATATATATATATATATATATAAAAGGTTTAAATTACATAATACGTGGCAAATACTACTAATTCAAAATGTTAAGTTTTTCACCCATAAAATTGAGTTAGCACATCTTGAAATTGCATGGTACATAGCTTTAATATATATTTAATTGAACATGTATTTGGCTTTTGTGTAGATCTAAACTACTAAACCCAAATCCAAAGTCGTTTAGGTTTATAGGTACTTAAATTCAACCCCAACCGTCGGGTCCAAATAATTTAGATCCAAAAGAATATTAATTGGGGAGGCTCTAGTATCCATTATCATCCCTAATCATAACGGGCCAATATTAATAAATAGTATGATTTTTAATAATAATAATAAATATAAAATTAATGATAGTAATAATGATAATAATGTTAACAACAGTATTAATATTAATAATATAAATTATGGCAATAATAGTAATAATAATTTATTGAAAATTTTAATTAAAATTGTATCAATTTAGATCAGTAAAAATCAGACAAAGAGAATAGGTGATAGATCTCTCTATAAATGGCCAGTTTTGTCTAAACTTATTATATAGTCGATCGACATCAAATGCTGATGTTCATAATATTTATCGAAGAGTTTTGAGCATTTACTGACATGAGTTACGAAGAAAATCGCAGGGACAAAACTTTCTGAAGCGATTAGTTCACAATAATCCTGTGGTAATAATCTACATTTGAGAAAGAAACGATGAATCAAAACTAGCTTTAGATGAGTAGGTGAAACAGATAAATAGTATATCAACACGGTGTTAATCGTGCCCTGAAACTTCACTGCACTACCTAACTTATAGTTGGTAGTATCTGTTGAATCCCAGCTGAGCATTTAGTATCAAAATCGAAATTGGCAACTGCATGGGGCACGAGGAAAGTGACACTCCATCTGGAAAACGTAGTATACAGCTAAAAAGTTGCATGACAAACGGTCATAAGGTTCATATTTGGATTGGATTAACTTAAGTAGGAAGAAATTCAGATTGTTATACAATTAGATAGGGTTTGGGTATCTTTCGGATTCAGGTACAATTCAGATAACTGTAATTTATGTCGAATTTGTATTGGAACATATTGTTTTGAGTCAGTAAAATATTGGAATAAGTCCGGATCTAACTCATTAGGCTTTCACGGGCTTGAATTCGGTTTCACGTTCAATTCATGTTTATAGACTTTGGATAACATTTGCTTTGGGTTGAGTGGATTTGGATCTCCACACTTCAAATCGTATCATGTTTAAGTAAAATTAATTCAATTTACAATTTGTATTGACATCGATTATTATTAATTTAATGTAATTAATAAATTAAATTTTGTGATTTATTATTATTTTAATGATTATCATAGTAGTTTTTATCATAATATATATAATGATATAACAAAATTTTATCACAAAATATGTAATAATAATAATAATAATAATAATAATAATAAATTATTATCATTATTAATAGTATTATTATTATTATAGTTATTGTTATAAATACAATTACAAATATTATTATTTATATAAGTATAATGATTGTTAAAATAATTATATTATCATGTTAATAATTATTGTTGTTTTTATTGTTGTTGTCGTCGTCGTTGTTGTTATTGTTGTTATTGTCTTTAGAAATATAACAATCATTATTATTAGTAGAAATACAAATATAAATTTTACTATTGTCATTATAATAATACATATTATAATTATTACATTTATAATTGTAATTTTCATGTTTATAATAATTCTAATAATAATAATAATAATCATAGAAATTTATATGATATAATCTTATTGATGCTAATATCATATTAAATTAAAGTGAGAAGAATAGAATCTTACAGATTTTGTTTCATTTGTTGTTATATGCATATTTTTGTTTACGTAAAATTTGATTATTAAGATAGTTTATAGGTATTTATGTATCAATTTATGTGAGATAAAATGTTACTATTGTAGGTCTAATTTGACTTTAGTTTGGATTAAGTTTGAAATTATATCTGAATATAGGTCGAGTTTGACTCGGGTCATTTCGGGTTGGAAAAGTTTGAGTTGGGTCATCATTGGGTTCTTGTCCTAGTATGGGTTGGTTTTGGGTTTTCTTCACGTTGGGTTATCTTAGTTTGAGTCATTTTAGATATAGATCACTATTGGGTTAGCTAAATTTGGGTAGGATTTGAATTGATTTAAGTTATTTCAGGCTTTTGGGTTGAAATCTAATTTAACTTTTCGAATTTATATCGGGTTGTTTAGATTTGGTCAACTTTGCTAAGTCTACGTATACTCTACTAAACAAGATTAAAAGCATCATCACTTCCTATTGCTGACTGAATGATAAGGTAACCTATTGACGACCGTTATCCTAGGATACTTGTTTTCATTGTCTTCATATTTTATGACATACAAATATACTAGTCATATATTGTCTGTATTGATGAGACTTTACAAACATATAATTTAATTTTACAATTAAATTGTAATGATTTCTATAGAATTTTAATTCTAACAACCTTAGTCAGAAATTCATTTCATACATTAATTTCTCAAATGAATAGAGTTTATTATTTCGTACTGTAACGAGTAGGGGGGAGTATCCTGTAAGTCGATAAACGAACAAGGACAGAACCAATACAATATTGGCAGCGGCGAAATGTGAACTTGATCCATCAACCTCAATAATTTTTCCTCGACATATAGTAAACACTGTAGGTGGACGTTTCGAAAATAAAAAAACATTAGTTTTCAACTACTTTTTAATTACTTATGAAGGTAGATTACAGCACTACACGTTTCGAAATAAATTTTCTTCGAAATACATCAAATATCTAGATCTGTTATCTGTCAAATCCGTCTAAATATTTATGAATATGGATTATAATTTTTATATCTAATAGATATGGATGGGATATAACATTTTGGTTCATATATATATTTATAAATAGATTAATTCGGATTTAGATTCAAGTTCAATAGTACTCCGTCTACATCCTACGTGTTAGATTTATTTAATATATAGATATATACTAATTTTATATTTATTATTTTTATTGTGATATTTTTTTAACTCCGTATTTATTTATCTTTTTAATTTTATTTATGTGTATTTATGTTATACATAATATGTATAATATTTTAGTTCACAAAATTAAAACACAATTTAAAATTTTAAAGTAATTATTTTAAAATATTTATCATTTTATTCAAAGCTTTTTTAAACAAAATATATGTATTTGGCTATATAAAATCTAAATGTATTAGTATTTATATATATTATTTTTTTCTAAAATAATCAAACTTATTTCGAATTCGTTTCGGATACATTTACTCCCCACACGGTCTACACTTTTCGAGTCGAGATTTTAATAGTCGGACCCAGATTTATTTGAGATCTCTACACCTAATCCCTCATAAGAGGTGAGAGACGACAGATGCACCGACTGAGCACTTACCCATAACGAAACATCGCATACATAAGTCGGACAGATGTTTCCCACAAATGGAAACTTATAGAGAAAGACGGTGGAACATGGGTTGTGTGGGAATACCACCCTAATCAATAGAATGACAATTTGACATTTTGGAGTAAAATATGCGGCGCAATGGGGAAAGAGCGACACGTCTTGCCAAACTGAGTGGACGCCATACGTGGTCGGATTTAGGTATAAATAGCACCACGTATTCGTGCCTTCGTGAGCCAACAACCGCCCCTTCTTCTCTATACTTCTCTTCGGTCTGCATACACGCACCTAGAGTGCTTGAGACCAACAATTAGAAAGACTCGGGCACACAAAAACTAAAGGATCCATGAAGCTTAAAATAGAGAGCTCGACAACTATCAGGCCAATTTATCAGGACATCCCACCGCCATCAACTACATCCTGCATTCCCCTTAGCGTCTTTGATAAGGTCACTTACGATACTCATATTGCTGTTATATATGCTTATCGGCCCCCGACCCCTCCAAACCACAAAATAAAGCTGGGCCTTCAGAAGGCGTTAGCCGAATACCGCGAATGGGCAGGTAGGCTAGGGAGGAACGAGAAAGGTGAAGCAACCACCGTCCTCCTCAACGATGCGGGAGTAAAATTTGTGGAAGCCTCTGTCGATAGCAGGCTCGATCATATCATGCCACTGAAGCCATCCCCAAGCCTACTAAAGCTCCACCCTTGTCTTAAAGGCGTGGAAGAACTGGTACAAGTTCAAGTCACCAGGTTCAATTGTGGCTCGATGGTGATAGGCTTCACCGCTCACCATCTTGTGGCCGACGGACACGCCACTAGCAATTTTCTCGTTGCATGGGGACAAGCTTCCCGTGGTGTTCAAATCAGCCCGCTTCCTTTCCACGATCGTACAATTTTCACCCCACGCGATCCTCCTAAATTCGAATTCGACCACAGCGGGGAGGAGTTGGTGCCGAAAGGTTCGAAGAAAATAGATGCTGCTCCTATCGCTCCTGATCAGGATATTGTGGTGCAGAAGGTCCATTTCACAAAGGAATTCCTCTACAAACTTAAGGCCAGGGCTTCTTCATCATCAAATATTGCACTCCATGATCAGAGACCGTATAGTACCTTTGAAAGTTTATTGGCTCATCTTTGGCGAACAATCACGATAGCTCGTGGACTTGGTGGGATGGAGACCACTAGCATTAGAATTTCAGTTAATGGCCGTATGCGTCTGAATCATCAGTACCCTTCTCTATCAAATAATTACTTCGGCAACTTAGTGCTCTGGGGATTTCCTGCGGCAAAAGTGAAGGATCTCTTACGTGAGCCATTGTCCTATGCAGCTAAGCTCATTCATGACGCCATCACAAGGGTGAACAAAGACTATTTCCAGTCTTTTATTGACTATGCTACCTACAAAATGAAGAAAGATGATCTAATACCCACGGCTAGCATGAACAAGACTGCGTTGTGCCCTAATCTGGAGGTTGATAGCTGGCTAAGGTTCCCGTTTTATGACCTTGATTTCGGTGGTGGTTGTCCTTATATCTTTATGCCCTCTTATTTCCCTACAGAAGGAATGATGTTTTTGTTGCCTTCTTTCATTGGTGATGGAAGCATAGAAGCCTTTATACCTCTATTTCATGAACACATAGCCAAGTTCAAAGAAAATTGCTACAACATAGAATAGGGTACCGACGAATTGCTATCGACATTCGTATGGTGCCTGGACATCTAGTTAATACACATTATATATATAATTTCCTTTGTTCACTCAATAGAAATTATACATCGTACTGTAATATTGAGCATAGAGTTGGTGTTGATAATAATAGTAATAATAATGATAATAATAAATCTTGTATTGGTATATGTATTAAGTATATTACGACTTCATACGAAACGCGGCTAAATATTGGGGAATGACCACGCTTCGCACGATTTTTTCTTTTATTTGATAACTAACACTTCAGTATTATTCATTCAAAGCAGATATAGCACTTAAGTGTGTTGATTTGATCCCACATTGGTAACTAGTGGGCCACTTGATAATTTATATGGAAATTAATTCTTCACTTTTGAGCTGGTTCTTGCACAAAGTTAGTCTTTTTTGGATAAGTACACTTAGGACTTATAGGGCGAATATGTCTTTAGGGACCAAATCAATTAGTATTAGAGTTTTAGAAGGATGAATCACTACACAAAATCTATATCATATTGTATCATAGCCACACCTCAACCTCGGTCAAAGCTCCCCTACAAACTCATGCATATCACTAATCGAGACAACAAAAGGATGTGTGGTCTAAAAGTGTGGGAAACAGATTTTTCTTATAAGAGATATCTATTTTTATTATACATTTTTTTTTTGTAGTTATTACAAAATGCTACCTACTTAAGCTTGCCTTAGCCAAACTTTATTGCACTCGTAATAGAGAATCAAATACAAATAAGAAGAGAACAAAAAGGGAAAAACTTCATCTTACAATGTTTTAAGTTACCAAAATTGAAGCATTTTAATCTGCCTCTTCAATCTTCCTTTCAGCCCCACCAACTCTTGCATTTTGGCCACCACCATCGCCTATAGCTATCTCAACACCAATGTGATACTATAGTACTATGTTTCTTGTAAATCCTAATTAAGAACATAATTATAACTTAATATGCTATGTGAATCTAATCATAGAAATAATAGGTAGATAATGTGTGTTGGATATGTTAATTATGTGTGTTTGGGTTGGAGTGGAAGATCGATTGCGTTAATTAGGTTAAAATGGAAGATTAGGGTTTCAGTGTTGGGCGGTCAATTGGAGTTTGTGGGCTAGATGATTGAGTGTTGAGAAAGAATAGGTAGCACCATGGGGTTAGATTGATGACCAAGGGTCTAAGTGTCTACCAAAGTTGATTTTTCATGCATTTTTGTTTTATTAGGTTTTTGTTGGCCCTTTTTTCATCCTTGTTGATCATTATATTCTCCCTTGCTTTTGGTTAAGATCTTTGCTAAAATCGCCTCCCCTCACCTCTTTCTCCCACCTTCTTACATTTTGTACTTACACTTAACCTCTCCATTCAAGTGTAAATGAAGCAAGGAATAGGTCAACTCTCTCTCTCTCTCTCTCTCTCTTCCTTTTTCTAATTTTTGAAACTTTCCCCTTCTCTATGCATCCATCTATTTTTTTCTTTCATTAATTCAACCCTTGCATATTTTTACTCTCTTCTCCCTTTTCCTTGAGTTTTTCTTCAGTGTTCAAGAACACTCTTGTTATTCTTGTTGCCAAAAAAATTCACCTACCTTCCTTTTGTTCTCCATTTTTTTGTTGGTATTTCTTCCTCTTGTCCCTTATCTAACCCCATTATATGTTTCTTAAGTATAAGTGTGTTATATTTGGGATAAATTTCAAGAGTTCTCCATCCTTCTTCTTCCCTCTTATATGCCACCCATAGCTTGGTATGAATATCTTTTCCATTTGACTTTTGATTATTATTTTGTCTTGGTGTTTATTGTAACATATTCTAATTATTTTTGTTGTGATTGGTGTTTTAAGGATAAGGAAGTTAGCTTGGTAGCTAGAGCTTGTGATGGATTTTTATTCTTATTCTTTTTGATATTTTTTCTTAGAAGGAGATAACCCATATGCTCCTCCTAAATGTGTAAATGTGATTGCATGTTTAGAGTTCCTAATGTATTACTTAAGTGTAATTTATACTTCCTTGTAATCCCATGAAAAATATACATGCACCATATGTTACTATCATTCACTCTAAGTATGTGACCATGTGAATTTATCTAAGAATATAATAGAATTATATATTTTTAATATATGTATAAAGCATGATGGAATAGGGTTGTTTGTTGAAGAATATCTATGAATGTGTTATAGGGGTAATTTTACCAAGGGAAATTTTTTTTCTAGTCAACCCCTCCTTTTCTATTTTTGACCATACCATTAGGTTCCTCTCACATTTTACTTAAAGGTAGATGCATGATATGTTGAGGTTTGATCAAGTATAGGTATAGTTTTAAATGATTTAAGTTTTGTATGATATAGGGGTATTATTGTTATTTTGTATAAAATATATAATTTTCCACCTTGTATTCCTAGTATGTGTTGTATTATATTTATCATGAGAAGAATGTGAAATAGTATATGCTAGATATGCATGATTAGGGTTTTATGTACTAAATGGACTTCAGTGTGCTCTAGGGGGGAAATAGTATTTTTTTTCCACTTCTTATATTTTTTAGAATTTTAAGATTATTTTAATGTTATTTAGCTATTTCATGAACTTCATTAAATTCCAATAACATTTGGTATTAAAGTAGAAATTTAATAAGTAAATAACATTTAAGGGTATTTTAGCCATTTTTATCCTAATGCTCCTAATTATGAATAATTTTACTATGATGGCCTTATGATATTTCTTAGTTGACCTTATTTTTTACTTTAACTTTAACTTTTTTCTTAGATAGTTGACATTTGGGTTGACTTGAATAATAAAAAATAAAAGAAAAAATAGTTAAGTATAGAAATTGATATTGTATGTTTATTATGTGATATTTTTTTATCAACAAATAAAATACTAAAATTTAAAGTGGAAGGTCTTGAGATTGGAAATTGTCTACTCTCTATGGTTAGCTATTTGATTTGTTTTGATTTCACTAGTGTGCCTTAGTGCCTGAGTAAGGCTTTAGTCTACTCTATAGGTGACCTACAAGTCTTATTACAGGTATTAATATTTAAGGATTAAGTGAACTAGGTTAGAGAATATTATGTTGCCTTAGTGCGCCAATATGATCTACATCTCCAGGTTATGTGGTTGGAAGGGTATTATGTTACCTGTAGCTCGCTAATGTGACAAGTATACTTTAAACGTTTTAGGATTATCTCTTTTATCCCCTTCAATAAAGTAAATAAAAAATTAGCTTGCCGACGGCCTTCGGTATGATTGAGATTGTTGGTTTAGTAGTTGCCTTCTTGCTATACTCATGGTGTTTGGATTATGGGTTGTAGTTGCCTTAATATGTTTCCCCTAAGGTTTTATTTGGAATGGTTTGGTGGCTTAGATAGAGGGTATTGTTATAATACCCCCAAAATCATGACTTGAAAATTTCATTTTGCAGAAGTGGTAATTATAAATTAGTGGGTGTTACCGCCACACTCAACATAAATCTGGTCTCCTCACCTTCCTTATGTCAAGTGCTAAGTCTTAATGCGAGTTAGATCAAGCAAAATTGAGAGAAAGACGATACATAAACAAAGATTTTGCATATAAGAGATTATCCATACAATAAGATCATCTAATGAATAAATGACATAGGAGCTTTAGAACAACAGTCAACAAGGGCACACAAAGGTGTGACAGTGGTTTGCCCTTACACTCATCCGGTCCACCACAATATTACAAGAAAAGGGGGAATATGGGCAGGGACCACTCACTCCCTTAGTCTAACTAGTCGTCTGGATTGATGTTCCTCAAAATCTTTCAGCCACTGCATTCCACGAATGTACTCTTCTGAAAGTGATAGCATTTGTACGACTTCCTCGTACTTAGTAAATCACAATGCCTCCAGAGAGGTAGCATACACACATTGCACTTAACATACAAATAAGGGATTCTAACAACATATGATCACGTGCAAAACCACAATTTCATAACACGAATCTACATTATAGTTGACAATACTAATTAGATCAAAAATTCCTAGAAAGGGTACCGAAAAAACATGCTTCAAATTTCACAACCATTTAAAGTTATTAACAATCATACTTTAAACATAACAGGGAAAGTTATTGATATTCCAAGCAAATTCAACCAAGTTCAATTCATGCCTAATCCAATTATTACAGATACATTATAGTGGGTGTCTAATCCAATTATATCATTCATATATCAATTCTCGAGTGGAATACAATCCCATATCCAAGACAATGATCGTTAAAGAGGTAGTACCAAATCAATTCACTCAATTCCAAGGCAAAGCTTGCCAAGGAAGCCACATGACATATCAGTTGTCAATACTAAACCTCAGCACCCAAGTACTTAAGTACTCGTACCCTCCATAGGGTATATGGAATATCTATAGAGTAGAAGTGGGCCCCTTGACCCGAAGGCCCAACTATGCACTCGAGGGCCAATCCGAGGTATGAGATAGTTTTCCAAACTCAAGTCTTCCTCTTTAAGTGGTTAGTGTCTTATGAAATTCTAGGTTATTAATTCAAGAATACCAAGGTCCATAATAGTACAATTTAGACATCAATCGATCAACCAAGGGACCACGAGTGTCTCCACAATAATCAGTTATCCAATGTCAAATCCAAAGGTTCACGAGGGTCGCAACGAATCCAAGCCAACACGGCCTAGGCTTAGGCATCATGCCATAGCCCAAATAATTATCCAATCCAGCTATTCAATCCATTCATCCAATTATTTCCAAAATTATTTTAAGGCCAACACTTAAGTCAACTATTCCAATTATTTTCTTTAAACCATATTTTTTCCCTAATGACCAAAATTCCCTCTAACCTATAAATACCGCATTTTCCTTCACTTTATTACCAGATTTACCCATATAGGATATTTATCATGAAAATGCAAAAATAGAATAGCTAACAATAGTTTATCATACAATAAATTTCTTCGGTACGACAAAAGATCATATTATCCCTAAGTATGGACATAACATAGTACACATATACAATCCTAGCATGCAATTCTAGCATATCATAATATTCATGCAAATTCCATGAATAACTTTCAAATACGAATCATGGTATACAACATTTACGTTTCTACCCTTAGAATATGCAACACGTAATAATCACCATTGAAACAATATTTATACCCTACAGCCAACATGCTATACATCCAAATTTATCTAAAATACCCAAGGAACACATTTAACTCATTAATAGGTCTAGCATAAAACACGATAATTTTTTGATTGAACCCTAACCCTCGACATGCACATTTTTCTTTAGCAAAAATCCATGTATATTGTTATAGGCATACACTCTAAATTTTATAATACTAACTAAGCATATATGAGTTATTAGATATTAGCATGGCAACATATATTATTCTATACATCATAATATTTACATAGAGACGAACTATAATATGCTTTCATTTTCTGACAAAAATATAAATTATTTGATGACCTCAACCTAGCATAATTTTTACCCTAGACAATTAACCTATCATTTTCATATAAAATTCTACCGTCTACAGATTAGTTGGATTTACCTCCAAGCTATGAAAATAACACCATAGAAAGCCTCTTCCAAGGACACCTTACGCAAGGTCGGGATTACCTAAAAATTAATAACACCATCCACACAATTATGTATGCATTAGTATCTATACTAGATAAAATAATTAGATAACAACCTAAGGGAACTAATGCCAAAATAAGCTTAGGAAATTTTATTCAAGGATACGGGTACGTGGAACTACCATGTACCACACATGCTAGAGGGGGAGGACACTTACGCTGGAGGGTACCGCTGCTCAGGTAAGGTAATGCACAAAGGGAAGAGGGAGGCTTGGCAGGGTTGAAGATGGGGGGTTCTTAGTAGTTGGCTCGGTGGTATAATGGAGCAAGGTGGAGGGCTGATGGCCAGGTGGACACTTAGTACTGGAATGGAAGAAGGAAAGAAGGGGACTATACGGTGGAAAGGAAGAGAATCGAAAGGGAGAAGGGGAGGAGGAAAGGCTGTAGTTTAAAGTCGAAGAATGGAAGGAGGATAGCAAGAAGAATGATGGGGCATGCATGGGGAAGAGGGGAGGCTGCATGGTTTGGTTGGGGCTAAACGATGTTGGCTGGTTGTTGGTGTAGGGGGTTGCGTACATAGGGAGAAGGAAAGCTGCACGCCGAGGCTAGAGTGCAGGCTATTGCGTGGGGGAAAAAAGTGGCAGCTGGATGGTTGGGTTGGGTGAGGCATGCGTGTGTGCAGGCGTGGGGAAGAAGAAGGCTACCTAATTTGGTTAGGGAGTTAGACGGTTAGTGTGGTTGGTGCTGCAAGTGTGGTTGGGGTTGGGTAGTTTGGTCAGATGGTTGGGGCTTCTAGGGATCATGGTTGCGTGTATGGGGAAGAGGGGAGGCTTCATAGTTTGGCTGGTTGCTAGATAGGCGGGGTGTATAGGGAAGGGTGAGGTGAGGTGTGCGTGCATGCATGGCGAAGAGGAAGAAGGTTGCACGGGGTGGGGAGAGGAGGTGCCTGCTGATGGGGGTCTTAGGTTGGATTAGGCTCTGCTTTGGGGTGCAATAATGATGGAGATTAGGCTAATAATTAGTTAACAAGTATAATAAATAGCATTAGACTTTCAAAAGTATATTAAATACTAAGGAAGAATCCTACCCATTCCATATTTCTATTAATACCATTATTATCACTATTATTATGATCATTATGATTATTAGTACTATTATTATTACTAATGCCCTTTATTACTCACATCATTATTCTTATGATTATTGTTGCTAATATTATTTTAAGAGTGTTACTATTATAAGACTATTGTTATCTCCATCCTTATTATCTTGATCATTATCGATACTATTCTTATTATTTTTGTTATTACCATTATTTATTATTATATTTCCTCTAATTATAAATACACGAGCCCAATTATTCTCACAATTTAATAATTATATGCTTACTCACAGTAATGAGACATCCAACCTAACATAATTATGTAATAAATTACACATGCTAATCAAATTTTAAGTTTTGGATATTTAAATTAGGGTTTATTAAAATGGGATATTACAATTATAATACCCCCCAAAAAAAATTTGCTAACCTTAATCTTAGGTAATTAATATCGTAACCTAATTCTAACTTCGGTGAATTTATTCTTACTATTTTACCCAAACTCTCTAATCCTAAAGGTCAGCCTAATCCTAATTTTATTTTTGGGTTATTAACATTTTTCCTAACCTAAATTTAATCCTAGATAATTATTTAATTAATTTACCCTAATACTCTAACCTAAATTATTTTAATCTAAACCCACTACCTTTCATTTTCTTTTTTCTTTTTTCTTTTTCCCTATCTCTTCTCCTTCCCTTATTCTTGCGTGCACGTCTTCATCTTTTTTTTTCTCTACTTATCTGTATCCCCATCTTGTCCTAGCCCCTAAGATTGTGGGTTAGGGATTGTTTTACTTTTTTTATTCCTTCCATCTCACCTGATCGCAGCCCCCTGGCTCTATGCCTGCAATTTCATGTGTGTGTGTGTGTATTCTTCCTTCCTCTACCCGGCAAACAATGCCAAACACCCTTTACTTCCCTCTCTTGTCTGAGCAACCTTGGCACAACACCCTTTCCCCTACCACCTCCTTGTTGGTGCAATGGCAACCATATGGGTATTTTTCCATTGTCCCACATTGGTGGTGAATAGGAAAAATGTTCACTTTTTATATCCCCTCACCTTTTGTGTTGTTTGAATAATGAGCTTGGGGTTGTTTTGTGGGTTGTGGGGTGGATCTAACATACCACACACACGCACGCGCACGCCGCCGCCCGCCCGTCCGGGCTGGTTGTGGTGTGGTGTGGTGTGGTCTTTGATCCGATCCGACCCAATTTTTTCTTTTACCGTTTTTATCCGGTTTACTTGGTCTTTGTCGGTTGCGTTTTTTACCTATTCGACCATTTCGTTTTTGTGGGCTGATTAGTGGAAGACGTTCCACTCATTCCTTACTTGGTTTTTTCCTATTTAATGACATTTTCTTTTGTTAATTATACTGAACGAAAGCTTTTATTTTTGAAGAAAAAATGCAACCCGACGGCCATAAACCCTAGCCCTAGCGCGACCCTCATTAATTTGAAATTCCCGATCTGTTCATTGATCTTTGCAATTTCATCCTTCAATCCCGAATGCACGAGATCGAAGGAGGTTGTGTTAACCTTGGGGGTGATTCGACAAAGAAGGGATCTGCACCATTGTCCGGTCGAAAATCACTTCAGGGCAGTGATTATTTCACGGCACAACGTTAATCTCGGTTTGGATTTAATTATTGTATTAATTGCTGCGATTATTGAAGTTAATTTTTCTTACACTCCTGTCTGTTCCACACCAACCTAGGAAGCCACCACTTCGCAGTCGCCAACACCCCACTACCGCGGCCTTTGCCCGCAGCCAATGTCACTAACCCAGCACCCTTCCACCTCTGTCACCCACCACCACCTTCGACACCCTTTCAGCTCCCACTCTCAACACCACTTTGCAGCCGCCAACCACACCACCACCAACGACCTTCTACCTCCCTCCACTTTCTGCAGAAAATCCACCACCAACAACAGCCCACCTCTGCACCACCTGTCTTGATCATCTTCTTTAACCAATGCCACCCTTTCCCCCTACGTCCCTGTCTTCCCTGTTCCATCGTTGCCAGCCCTACCTATACTCCAGCCCCTACATCGCCCTCGACGCCTCCCTTTCTCCAACCAACCACAACCTCCAGCCAGGTATCATTCTAGCTCCAACACCCGCCACCCTTCTCCTCCTATCTTGGTCCCTCTTCTAGCTCCGTTTGCTTCTCCTCCCAGCTAAACACACCACCAGCCTTCACACAGCTACCAATCTCCGCCATCAACCACCAACCACCACTAGTCTCCACCCCATCAGCGCCATCTCCCCTGCCTCACTACACCACCTTCCCAACTCATCCCTCCTTGTGTTGCATGTGCAGCATGAGGAGGGAGGGGCTTTGGGTTTAAATTTTTGGGTACCTATTATAAAATAGTAAGGGTATTTTGGTAATTTTAGATAATAAATATCTTAATATTATTATTATTTTATCTATTGAATATTATTTTAGTAATTATAGTTTTACTAATTGTTCTTAGGTGAATTATTGAGAGTATCGGAAGAGCCAGAATAGGATAAGCATGCTTAGAGACTAGAGCCCTTTCAGTAAGAATACTAGTCGATGTTTAGGGATTTGTGTTAAATATTTGAATGGCTATGCATATTATCATGTTATTGCTATTATATTTTTAAATGTATGTTATTAATGATATTTTATGATAATTTGGATTATATGCTAGGAAAGAGTAAGAACGACAAAAGAAGTGATGATATGATGTTGTTACACTAAGCCATAATTTTTGTGGATGAGCATAAATTGTGGGAGAATAATATGTGCCTAATAAAGCATGATAAGTGGAAAATAATTATATTTAAGACGTATATTGATAAGTGGAGGATTTGAAAGTAATGATATAGAAAAATATAAGCTTTTCATAAAATAAGGGTTATAGACTACCTTTAAGGACATTTTGATCAATATGGGTTAACATAGAAATTTTGGTATTTTAATGTGTTAGATGGATTATATTATGCTAATAATGTCATATAAAGTATTTGGGAGTGATTATGAATGGCATAATTTCTTCAAATGAGAAAATAGCCTAATTTGGGGATAGAAGCCTTAAAACGGTAACATTATTATCACATGTAAAACATTAGAGTTAGGATACAAAATTGAGATATGTTTTCAATTTAGGTATTTTTAGGGTTTTATACTGAATTCATTAATTATATGAACCTTATGGAAAGAGTTATGACTTACCTATAAAATTAGGGCTTTGTAAACTTTATGAATAGTAACTTTTGAGATAGCACTATTATTGCATATATAAAATGAGAAAGTTAGACCTTGTATTTCAGGTATGTTAATAATAATAATACTTGAGAAGTTATACTAATTTGGTGGATAAATGATCATTACGAGAGGAGTTATGCCTAAATTGTGAATTTAGGGCTTCTAGGAAAAACAAGCATCTCAACCTTTGAGAACAGTCTTGTTATCTGCATGTTGATGTCTCACTTGCCTTAATTATTTTTTTACTCATAAACCAATCATGAATAAAATACTAATCATTTAAAGTAAAAAATCACGTGAGTTGGGTTGAGATATTTATGGATCTATGCCACTAGATGATAATAGTAGCTCGGGTGTCCTATCCCTGATAGTTGCTTCACACCGTTCCATTGTATTAAGAATAGTGGAGTCCTATACTCAATGTGAATAAGAATATGATATGAGATAAGTAATGGATTATACACTAATTATTTAAAGTGGAAGATTATGTGAATTAAGACTAGGTGTTGGGTACGATCCACTAGTTAAGAATAGTGGCTCAGAAGCATTTTGTTTGGAGAGGTGTTGGGTTCGTTCCATCGAACAATAATAGTGGCTTGGGTGTTATCCCTGAGAGGTGTTTTAGACCATTCCACTAGTTTAAGAATAGTGGAGTCCCTAAACTCAACATAAATAAAAGAATGGATCATGTTATATTCTTATAATACGAATCAGAACTAGTAATTACCTCGTATTATTATTTTTTATCTCGCATGTATAATACTTTCCATTGTGAATGCCTATAATTATATGGTTCCCTATTTTAATTGTATTGTTACCTCATTCAGTATGTAGTATACTAATCATCCTTTATATGGGTGATGCTCATTTCTATGAGCAGAAGACCCTAATGGTTTTATGCAGGTCTTTGAGGACCTAATTGATAATTTCGCCGCATTTGATGTATTGTGTGGGAAGGAGTGACCTTTATCTATACTAGGTATTTGGGTAAAGATTCATGTTATCCGAATGTTAT
The DNA here is from genome assembly GCA_030549775.1 of Tamarix chinensis. Taxonomy (NCBI): domain Eukaryota; kingdom Viridiplantae; phylum Streptophyta; class Magnoliopsida; order Caryophyllales; family Tamaricaceae; genus Tamarix; species Tamarix chinensis. The sequence continues at coordinate 81,168,738 of CM060173.1, read as the reverse complement.
TTTACCCAAATACCTTTTTAGACTCTTTAATCCATAGTATCCCTTTTGTCTGTATTTTGGATATTGTACTCGAAGATAATCCCCAAACTCATATTTACATTATAAAGCTCCTCTTATTTTTGACTAATCTATTTTATTTGTAATGGTTTTAGCCTTGTGATTGATGTAATGATGGTATGATAAGCCAAACTATATCGATCACGGTGGTAACACCTGGTATTTTGGTTATAAGCTTCTGGTGTAAAACAAAAAATTTCAGTAGTAAATTTGGGGTGTTACAAGTATTGTGTCTCTTTATGCATCGATATGAATACTGTACATTATATGTCTCTAGGTTATCTTATTTTCCCTTTAGTTTAATTAGAATTATTTGTTGTGTTTAGTTGGTAGTTGCTTTAATGTACTACCATAATGGTTATGAGTTATGTTGAACGTGTTTTGGATATGGCTATGATAGGATTATTTAATGGTGATAGATTGATTAAGTGGGATGGTATGATGAGCATGTGGTCTTGAAGATATTTACGTTCTAGCATGTTAATTGTATTCTATTATTACATGTATGCTTTGTTGTGTTCATGCCCATGATCTCATTATCATCCCCTCTATGTGCTACATTTGAACTTTGCATAATTAGTGTTGTGTAGTGCATTTTCTCAATATCATTGTATTAATGAATTCCATTTTATGATCCATTGCTTATTCAATGGGAAGTTTTAACCTTACAAGTTTTGTTGATAGTTATAAAAACTTAGGTTAGGTTAAAGTGTTATTTTAGGGCTACCCGATGTTCTCGATATGGTTGTATTTTTGTTGTTGTTGTTGTTGTTCCCTTTTAATGCATCAAATGCTTTTAAACTATTTTTGTATTGTATTTAAGTATCTATCTTATGCTCTTGCTGATTTTATTGGTTTTGTTGCTTTTATCTCAACCTTGGATTATGTGTTAACCACACGTAATATTTATGTCTGAGTTTTTTTGTCCTTGAAATCGATATGATAAAGATATTAGTCATACCCCTCTCTATGTTGGTTGTGGCATAACACTCAATATTTTGTATACTTGCTTCCACTAAAACTAAATTTTTAAGTACTAAATTTGGGGGTGTTGTAGGTACATTTTCAAAATAATTAGATTACACAAACCTTTGAATTCCTTCTAATTATCCTCAAACTCATCTACCTCCGCTAATTGATCCTTGTCCAACCAATCCATTGACTCATCAATCACCTTCTCAATCTTCTCCTTGTTAACCTTATCTAGTCTCACTAAAGTTTCTCATCTTTTGCGGTATTCCTCGTACTATATGCATAATTCTCTAATTCATTTTTTGCCTCCACTTTATTCTCAATATTTTGTGTTAAGCTAGTTATTTCATAGATTCATTAATGGCATAAATGATTTATAGAATAACTTTCAAGTGTTTAACTAACATGATATGTTTTCTAGACTCAATGAGCTTAAATAAGCTTTAAAAGATTTCAACTGCAAAAAATATGGTTTGGAGTTCAATAACTAGAGCAAATTTTTAGTTTCATGGATGTTTATTGAGTAATATAATATGGTTTGGAGGGTTATAATGCATTAGCATCTTAAAAATTATGTGGTAGAGGCCTGATGGTGGGTTAGATTTTATTGGTGAATGTGAAGTATACAATTAATAATGTGATATGGGTGATTTAATTAGAGAAATTGGTGGGGTTTCTACTAATTAGTATTCTAATATTCCAACAAACGTAAAAAAAAGGTTCATGAACAACCTCAGCAAGATGGTCCTATTCTCAACCAAATTATTCCTTGTTCTAATGATCATTATAAGAAATTTATGGATGCTTCATATGAGGATTTTTATCCATGGTATGAAAAGTACTCCAAAAATTCTTTTTTATTGCATCTCCTTTGAGATGTATAAAACACCACATCAATTTGACGCCTAGTGCTACCTTGCCTTATAATCTGACCTATAGGTGTAAATGTAAGGAGGCTTTAGAGTTCTCAATGCAAGTGGATGAGTTGTTACAAAATGGATTGGTTAGAGAGTCCCTTAGTTCTTGTGTTGTTTTGACCTTATTTGTGCTAAAGAAAGATTGAATCATGAGTGTGTGTGCTGATAGAAGAGTTATCAACAACATTACCATCACCTATAGGTATCTCATACCTAAGATTGATGACATGTTAAACTATTTTCATGGTGCTAGTGGATTCTCCAAAATTGAATTGAGAAGTGTATACTATTAAATTAGAATGAAGGAGGGAGATGAGTGGAAGACTACATTAAAGACCAAGGGAGGCTTGTATGAGTGGATGGGTATGCCATTAGGCTTATTCAATGTAATAAACACTTCATGACGCTCATGGATGAAATATTTAGGCCCTTTATTTCTAATTTTGGAGTAGTATAGTTTAATGATAAACTTATATACTCCTCATGTAGTAAAGATCATGTAAAACACTTAAGACTTCTAGTCCTAGTTCTTAAGGATAATAATTTGTATGGAAAACTATAAAAGTGTGACTTTTGTTACTAAGGTCACATTTCTAAAGTTTGTTATCTTTAAAGAAGGAATTAATATAGATGAGTCAAAGGCAAAGGTAATAAAAACATGTCTTACACCTACATCCATTATAGTTATTTGATCCTTTTATAGACTTGCCTCATTTTATAGGAGTTTCATTAATTAATTTAGCATACTCTTAGACCTTATCACTGAATGATTGAAGAAGAGAGAATTCAAATGGACTATAATAGCTCAAGAGGCCTTTGAAGTCATCAAAATCAAACTAAGTGAAGCCTTTGTATTAGCCTTGCCTATTTTTGACAAAGTATTTGAATTAGAGTGTGATGCAAGGCATTGAAGTTGTTATTTCATGATGTTATTATTAGAGGCAAAGAGTTATAGGGTTTGGTTGCTTGATAGAGTTCTACAAAGAATATGAAGATACTAAAAATTATTTGAAGATCATGAAAAGGTTTGAGTTCCCTACATAATTTAAGATGGATACTTCTTTTAAAAAAACAATAAGAAGAAGAAGTTGTGCATTCCTAAGAGTTTGTTTCAACAATTATTAATTAAGGAAGTACATGGAGGGGGCTACCTAGGAAATTTGGGATAAACAAAACATATGATATACTCCATGAGAAATTTGATTAGCTTAGAAAGGTAGGTGATGTAGTGGTAAGATGTGTTACTTGCCAAAAGTCCAAGAGTCACTTCCACTATGGACTCTACACTCTATTAACTATCTCATAGCAATAATTAGATCATGTGAGTATAGACTTCATAGCAATTTTATCTATAACTTTAAAGCAAAATGATGTTATTATGATGGTGGTAAATCAATTCTATAAGATAACCCATTTTGTCCCTTGCCATAAGATATATGACACCTTTTACATAGCTAATCTATAATTTAAGAAGATAGTTATTATTCATGGTACCCCTAAAACAATTATCTCTAATAAGGATACCAAGTTTCTTAGTTACTTTAGAATACCTTATGGAGATTAGTTGGTACTAAAATTCTATTTAGTATGGCTTATCTTCCACAAATAAATGGGAAAATAGAAGTAACCAATCAAACCTTCACATCACTTTTAATGAGTTTGGTTCACAAATCTTTAAAATATTGGGACATCAAACTTAGCCATGCAATGTTTTCCTACAATAGGTCTCCTATATATGCCATTGAGAATTCCTTTAGAAGTGGTATATGGAGTGAATCCTGCCTCTCCCATTAACTTTTTACCTCTTCCCATTGAATACAAATCATTTTTAAAAGCCAAAGATAAAGCTAAGGCTTTGAAAAAGTTGCATGAGCAAGTAAGGGTCAAAATGGTGCAAGTTAATGAGATGAACAAAAGAAAGGCCAACTAGAACCAAAGAGAATAATTTTTTAACCTAGATACCTAGTTTGACTTCATCTTACAAATGAAAGATTCCCTTCTAGGAGGAAGAACATGCTAATGTCAACAAGTGATAGCCCTTTCAACAAGCACCAATGAAAACAATTGTTTGAACCAATTCAGAAAGTCTAATTATCAAAGGTTAAATGCATAAGTAAAGATGAAGATTAAAGTTAAACACATAATCCAAGGTCAAAAACACGACTAGCCCATATGTTTCAAATCTCATAGACATATAAAGTATCACAAGAGACTAGTTGATTAGTTCCGCAAACTAGTGGACTAGCTAGAATAGTAATGGCAAACAAATCAAAAATGACAATCAAAGCAGCTAATTGGTTTAAGGTAACTAGTTAATGGGTTATTCCATTAACAAATTGGTTGGTGTGATTCGAGACTAATAAACTAGTTGATTGCTTTTATCCACTACCAATTGACTAGTTTCTAGGGAACACATAAATTCAAGAGATTCAAAGCCAAACAAATCTAACTTAATCCAAGAACTTCTAGCATGAAACCATATTGTCAAACTCATATAAAGTCATATTGATCATGCTAAATACAGAAATAATGCTTGGAATCCAACTAGAACAATACATTCCATTTCACCCAAACTCGTCAAAAAGGTTAAGGAAAAACAACATGCTTCTCTTGTAGCATTTTATACACAACCTCATGAAAATAACATTAAAAAACTCATAGCAAGTTTAGAATCAACTTAACATATAAACAATTCTAAGAGGTATGGCCCCACATGCTTGTATATTTTCCACTAAAATACATTATAACATACTCATGTGCTTTCACAACCCTATACTTGGAATTTAAGACATTCATGCATAAAAAATTAAAGAAAAGCATATTTTTATTCAAGCACCAAGCTACATATTAAGGTATGTTAGATTTACCTTAGAAACCAAAACCTTCTGGTAATGAAGAATAACTTATCTTGATAGCTCCAATACTAAGACTTCTTGATTTCTTAGGTAAAACCAAAAACTCAAATTAACAAAATGCTTAAAATAACACAAAAAAGTAAGATATCGGAGGAATAAAATGAAATGATTTTCTCAATATCAACCTAAAGTTTGAAAGCTAAAAAGAGGAAATTCAAGAAATATTCAACTCTTTCATTACCTTAACTCGTATTCGTTTAGAGGGAAAAAACACCCAAAAAAAGGATTGAAAAGAGGATTCAAGGGAGAATGAGTTGAGAAATAAAGGACAAGAAAAAGGATGGATCTTCATTGAGTGAAAAGAAAAGGAAGGAAGGAAGTAGTTTGCAACAATTGGAATACTTTTTATAAGGAGATAAGTTAATTCAAGGAGAGTTTATGTGTAATTGTGACAGTGTAATATCAAATATGAAGGCTTTTCTAGCCTCTTGGGGTTGATAAAAGCAAGAGGAGGGGAGGAAGTTGACTTTGAGGATGAAGTATGGTGTATAAGTGTGTGAGGAAACTCATGATAAGGTGAGAGAGGGAAGAAGGAAAGGAGGAAAATTTAGGTGAAGGACACGTAGAAATGTTCTACCATGATGCTTAACCTAGAGGTTAGGGGAAGAGTGAGAAGAGAAAAAAGGTGGCTTGGTGATACAAGTACCTCAAAAAGTAATTTTAGGATATTTTTAGATATATGAAATGAAATAATGAACAATAAATTAATCAAAATAGCCTATGATGGTTTAGAATGACCTTTTGTTCATCAAATATTTATGGCATATGGTTTTCCTCAGGCTTTTTTGGATATGACAATGAATTGTGTTACCACTATCAAAGTGGCGTTAGATGTTAATAGGAACTCGGTTGCCCTTTTTCTATAAAGAAAGGGCTTAGACAAGGTGACTCTATCTTTCTATACTCACTTGTGTTAGGTATTCCATACTTACACTGATGCTTAGGGATGTTATGGAGATACCGTATAATATTAACTATCACCCTAGATGTTCTCCCTTTCATATCATAAACCTATATTTTGCAGAAAACCTACTATTGTTTGGCAAGGTGGAGGAATCATCTATTAGATTGATAGTGATTCATTTGAGGCAATTTGAATCCCATTCTTATCTAAATGTAACTCTAATCAAGAGTTTCACATACTTTAAGCATCTTATCTTACCTATAAAGGTGGAAATACTAGAGATTATGGGCTTCCAAGAAAGCTCATTCCATTTCAAGTATTTAGGTGCATTACTGGTTCTTGCTACCCTATTCCTTACAACACTAACAAGCTCTTATTGATAGGCAACTCTAAAAAGTGAAATGTTAGACAAGCAAGTTTCTAATATATCTCGAACAACTTCAATACAGTAAAAGTTGTGTTATATGGGGTTAAATCACTTATGGGATCAAATGTTTTTTATTAGTAAAGAAAGTAATGTAGGTGGTTGAGGTTGTCTGTAAGAATTTATTTTAGTCTAGGGTGGATGGTAGTGAGAGTAAAGCCCTAGAGGCATGGCAAATAGTCTGTCAATCATTAAAGAAAGGTGATTTTGGAGTCTGCAACCTGGCATGGTGGAACCAAGCAGTAATTAAAGTATCTATAGTACATAATGTAACATAAAGAAGGCTTGCGGATTAAATGGGTAAATGGTGTTTATATTAAACAAGATACAATGGAGCATTGTAACTACAAACCTCAATTTTTACGGGTTTTTATGAAAACCATGAGTTTTAAAGTTATACCATCCCTTATGTCAACTAACTATTGTTTCGTGTAAGACAAGCACGGTATTTAGAGAATCTATGAGCATATCATACTAAGAGGGACTCTCCAGCCTAGTATGGAGACAAGATGATCTCCATAAGCATTAACTCATCAAATGGATCATGTGCCACCATGTAGGGCTTCATCGAGAGAGATTAGTAGAATGACATATCACCTCAGACCCTCATTGTGGCATTTGTGTAGATCATGTAGAATCCTTGTCTTATATATTTTTCTCAAGTGTAAGTTTTAAGAGGACTACTGGAGTAACATTTGCAATGGGTCAAACTTGGAATAATAACAACTACTTGGGATGGATTGATTTAATGGTTGAGTAGCAGAGCTAGAAGAAGAACTTGCTTCCAAGGAATAGTCAAAGTATTGATAGCATGGGGCATTTACATAACCTACACAGTTAGAAATTAAGTAATTTGTTGATATAAAGTTACACTTCCTAAGGTTTTAGTTAAGGAGTTGATTAAAGAAACACATATTAGAATTAGGTTAGAGGCTAGATGAAGCATGTATAGAAGAGTATTGCAATGGTTGGATAGATTTGCAAAGATGGTGATATGTACATAATGTTTATTTATGTATTAAGATAATACAATTGAGAAAATTGATAGTTAATAATAATTATAAATAAAATATTTAATGAATATGTGAAGTGTTAGTTATAAATTTAGTAATAAGATAAAAAAAATAATGAGAATGATATTAATCATTATTATAAATAAATGATTAATAAAAGTTCTTTTTATAGGAGTAAGATTTTATTTTATGTAACGATGTACCTACACTCATGGTAGAATAATGCATATTTTCACAACTTATCATATAGGTGATTTGTTAATATATAAAATGAATCAATTTTTACTATTTAGAGTATTTGTTGAGTGATTTTATATGATTATTTTTTTAATGATGATATTTAAATTGAATATTATAATCTTACCGATTTAATTGATATAATTACAAATCTTAAAGATATGATTGAAGTCTAGCTGTCCAAAAGAACATGTAAAAAATGATCTAAAACCTAATTATATAACTAAATGATAGGCAAATAAATTGATGGATGTGAAAGTTAAAATTTATAATAAACATTTAATTAGAAATGGAATTTATCTGAGGCTACATTACTTTATTCAACTAACATGCCCATTAGTTTCTAAATAGTTTAAGAACTAGAACCCCCTCCCCCAAATTTTATGACAGTATAAAACCAAAGAAATATTAAAGTACATATCAAAAAATTTAATACTCTATCTGATTTAAAATATATATCATTACACATTTTTTAAAAAAAAAACTTTGACCATTAATATATTTAAATAAATATTAATAAAAAAATATTACAAAAAGTATTTTTGTAATATAAACATAACAATTATATTTTCATATTATAATGTACTTTAATTTAATAGATATTAATGGTCAAAGTTTTTTCTTATTTGAATAAAATATGATATTTATTTTATTCTAGCATATAAATTTACCAAATTCTGAAAATAAATTTTTAGATAAAACAAAACTAACTATACTCGAGAAAACATCTGAACTACTTTCTCTAATTCAATCTTGTCTAACATGAACAAAAAAGGAAAAGGTTAGTTTGGAATAATTTTTACTATTAACCATTAGTTGTTGCAGTGAGTTATTTGTCTATGAGAAACTAATCTAAGCGTAATCTTTGATGAGTTGCAGTAAAATATATTTTTTCCACCATCTTAAACTAAATAACAAAACAAACTAAAACCTAGACAAACCCAAAACCGATTAAAATGCAACCTCAGTCCAAGAGGACCAAAAAGTACTAAGACCCAAATCTAATCCATCCCACCCACCGTAGTGGTACCTCCGCTGGGAATATCGTCAATTCTCACAACAAAGAGCTACACATCCAGCTTCACGGGAACGCAGGCACCTTAGCTAGCATTATCTTGTTTCATCGCCCGCCCCCGCCCCGTTCTTATTCTTTCGTCTTTTTCTTTCCTCCCAAAAGCCAAGTGCTCACTTTGTATATATATATGTTTGGATGAATATTTTATATTCAAATAATAATTTTTTTAACCATAAATTTTTAAAATTTATATTATATTTAGTAAATTTATTTAAAAACCACAAATAACAACAATCAATAACAACCGATTTTCCAAATATACCGCGTACACTACTATGTCTTCTACATATTCGACGACCAAAAAAAAAAAAAACCATTATCAACCTTCATTGTGTAGCAGGCGGGGAAGAGGGGGCTGCCTCGAGTGAACGATCATGAACCGTGAGCGACTGAATTACCATTGAATGCCTCGAGTTTAATGTTAGAATAGGAAGGCAAATGAACAAAAATGCCGCTCATGGAACTTCAATCTCACCCTTCAAATTTCGACATCGTAATTAGTTGGTAAATACTCAGTCCATTATCCTCTCGAACTTAAAACTGCCCTCGTCTAAGACAGTCATATGCTTCCGTTTCTTAGAAACTTTGGTTGAACTATTCGACCCATTTTGATCGTCAGCAAACTGAGCAGCTGTTCTGGCCCTTAGTTCCTCCAAGGTCTCTCCCTCCTTAGCTCTCTCCAAAACCTAAACATTTTGCCAAGCGGAAGCATTAGGCATATATTATTCCTGTTACAAAAGGTTCATGCCAAGTCGGGTGGCAGAAGACTCACCAAATGCCGGCCATATAAATGGGTGTTTGAAAGAGCTTCAAGTGCATTCTGTGCTTCTTGCTTCGTAACGAACTCCACAAATGCAAAACCTCTGTGGTTCCCGAACCTCATTGGTAGCCTCAAGCGTTTTATCTGGCAGATGGGGAAATTTTATTCAGAGACACAAACATAATCCTCTTTCATTTTTCCTCCTTGACTTAGATGATCAAAGATGGCAGGGCGAGATGGTATAATGGCTTCAATATTTCCTTAGGGAAAAATCCAAAATTTGATTATAAAACGTTGTTATTATAAACTATAAATCTTCATATATATCTGCTTATAAGCCACGAATCAAATCAAATTCATCCTGATTTATCATTCATTAATAAAATATTAGTTAATTGCATATTCTCTAATTTTAATTTATTCTATTATTTTACTACCTTCTTTCAACCTTAATTCTTTCCCTTGTTTTCTGTACACCGTCCGTCCTAGATTGTCCCATATGGCAATTGAAAATCAAGCTTCACTTAATTTAAAGTTCTAAACACCAAATTGATAAAGACAAATAATATTGAAGTTACCGAGAGAGGTACTCTAATAAGATTATTGTTTAATAATTAAAAATCAAATTAAAATCATTTGGATACCATGACCTAATTTCACACATGTATCATGTTCCTTGAATAATTTTAAAGAACTATCACGACACTTGTTTATTTTCACTTTATTATCATCCTATAGCTATATTTTATTCTAGATTACGAAACTAATGAAAGTTTTATTAAAACATATGTTTCTAACCTAATTTGAGAATGTTTCTATCATTATAGAAATTTTCTAATTTTTCAGACAATTTATAAATTTTTTTTAAAGAAACATCCTTAAGAAATATTCAATAAAAATTATAAAATTCCCAAAAAAATAGAAAAATATTCAAATGATTAAGAAACTCTCCTGTTGGCGTGATGTGGTGGTAAAAATTTCATTGCTTTAGTAATATATGACAAAAACAGTAAAAGAATGTAGTAAAAATAATTAATAAATATCATGGTACCTACAAGAAATCAGAAACACGGGCTTACCTAAATAAAATTAGAAACAAAATCATGGTATCCAAATGGTATTTATCCTCTTAACAAATACAGGATGGTCAAACAACAACAATTAAAGTTTGACCTTTAAGATAGAAAAAGCAAAAAAAGCTCCATTTGGGACAAATGGAGTATTTATTTCATCTAAAAATAGAACCATTAATAATAAATCATAAACTGTTCCCTGACTGGGTGCAAAATTACAATGTGGTTGCATTTGAAATCTTTAACCAGTATAATTTGGTCTGAGATTTTTTTTCTCAAACCGTGATATATGCCCCAAACCCAGACTATACACACCCACGCCAAGAACCTCCCTCTCCCCCCCCCCCCAAAAAAAAGTAGAACTAGCAAGAGGAATCATAGCAAGTCATTATGAAGATTATATAAAATACATCTAGAGGGAACAAAGGAGGCAAATTCATAGTGCATTCAACAACAAATAATCCATGATAATTGATTACCTGACCAAAAGGGCTAAACAGCTGCCTGAGGTCCTTCTCTGTTGCCTCAAAAGCAACATTTCTCACTATCAATTTTGTTGAACTGCGATCACTCTCAGTTCTATTGACCGTTTTATCATTCTTTTTTGAGTGACAAAGCTGCAAAATTAAAGCATGCCCATCTAGAACAGTTCCCTGTGAGAAAGAAAGGCGGAAGTCGGTTCATAGGGAAATTATGAGCACTGTCCAACATTTAAATTAAAAATGAACAAAATATTTACCTGTAAATCTCTGCAAACATTTGCTGCTGTGTCCGGGGAATCAAATTCCACAAAACCAAAACCCATTGAAACAGTTTTTCCATTTTTCAAGTGCTTCTTGATCTGAATTAGGGGGGAAAAAACACTTTAAGTAGATAGTACAATTAGGAAGCATGAAGAATACCACAGCCGATGAGACTTACCCTAACACTTAAAATCGATCCTCCTTTCATGTTTACACTGATATGCTTCTTCAGGGTTTCATCAATGGTCTTAAAATTCAGGTTCTTCACAAATAGGGATCGCGACTGCAAAACAATGGGTAAAAAATGCTATATATGAAAACAAGACAAAAGAAATGAGGAGTTCAATTATTGCATATTACTAAAATCATATTTAATTACAACTTCCTAACAGAACGTGGCTACTGTAGGCAAAATTGATAATGTATTTAATTAACAAAAGAAAGCAGCTCCAGCTTCCAACTATGTGTATATTGGGTAGCCAACCTTATTATCTATATTATTACTACATACATACTTCTACGATCAAATATCTGTACCACAATTGTGTATCAACCACAATTTTGCAATTTATGGATTTGCTGTGACGTTAAAATTCAAAACGTGGTAATTTTAAAAAGTCACATATTTATCATTGCTATATCTTGAAATATCGGATATCAATCAATATTTGTAGTAAATAAATAAATAAATAAAACCTATGTCAACTTTATCACTTGACTTCAGGCCATTTGTTCTACATATTATCTTCAGAACTTTATTATTTGCATATTATTTCTTCATAGGTAGGTTTCACTATTTTTTACTAAATATCTAAACTAACCTACATTATTGTCATTATACCCTTCATCACATACCAACCCATCATCCCTCATAATTATAAATAATTAACTAACACAAATAATATTTATTATAATTAAGAATAAGAGTTTAAAATAATATTATTAATCATAATTATTGCAAATAATATTAATTATAATTATAAAAATTAATGAATAAGACTAATATTAGTTATAATTATTGATTATAATAAATAAATTATTATCAATCTTAATTATAACTACATAATCAATAAAATAATATTTCACATAACTAAAAATAATTAATTAATAACAATAATATTTATTTTGATGATAAATTAGTAAATAATAAGATTAACATTAATTATAACTAATAAATATGAAAAATATTAATTGTAACTATAAATAGAAAAATCTACAACAATAATATGAACTATAAATATAAATTAATAACAAATAAATATATTCATAATCAAAATTAAAATAATTAATTAATAAAAATAATATTCAATTTCATGATAAATAACTAAAATTATAATAATAATAACTACAAATAATGTTGATCATAATTTTTTTAAAACTTAAAAACAATAATATCAACTATATTTATTAATAAGGATATTATTAATCTAAATTATGATTAGATAATGAATACAAATAATAATTATTATGATTAAAAATAATCAATTAACATTAACAATATTAATGCTGATGATAAATTAATAATTATTAAAAATAATATGAATCATAATTATAAATAATTATTCAATTACAAATAATATTGATTTAAATGATAAATAAATTATTTATAAGAATAATATTAATCATAATTATAAATAATAACGTTAATTATAATTAATAACAATCATCACTTATAATTAATAATAATATTACTAGCCTTAATTGAAATAAAATAATCAATATGAATTATATTAATTATAATTAATGAATAGTTATAATAACTATTAATTGCACTGAAAAATCAATAATTATTAAAAAAATAATATTAATCATAATTATAAATAATTTATCAATGTGAAAAATATTAAATATAATCTTACATAGAAAATTAATAAGAATAGAATTTATTATAACTATAAATTAGGAATTAATGAAAATATTATTAATCATAATTATAAAAAATTAATCAATACTAATAATTTTAATTTTAACGATAAATAAATTATTTATAAGAAATAAATTAATCATAATTATAAATAAATAATTATTATAAATAATATGAAGTAATATTGAAAGTAAATAATAATAAATAAGACTAATATTATTCATAATTATATTAATAAATGTCTAATAAGAAATAAAATGTATAAGATCAAATTTATAATGAAAAAAATATATAAAAATATCTTATTAAAATATCACCCGTCCAAAATTATCAATTTAGATAAGTTATCAAACATAATTATTACTTTAATAACTTCTATACATAAAAAAAATATATCTACCAAACATCATTATTACCTTTACTACATTATTACTTCGGATCAGATTATATCCGATATAGGGTTATCAAATAGAGCTTATATCGTTGTTGATCACAAAATGCATTATAAAACTTTCAATTATATTTCTCCTTGAAGCTTGGGTCAACTATATTGAATATTTCATATACCTAATGCTCACACAAATCACATCATTTGGCAATAACAAACTTCACCCAAATGCAGAAAGAACATCCTATAAGTGACTTAGTTGCACTTACAAGAATTCATCAAAAAAAAAGGCGGGGGGAATTTCAGTCTATCTTCACCAACAAACTGGATCACTCAAAATTCAATATTAATCCATCAAGATATGATCATATATTCATTTGGGAGGTTGGAAACAGTGAATCATCAATTGTAAAATAAGGTCAAGTAATGCAGATCAAGATATAAAAACAGACATAAAACCCTTTTGTGTCGGTGGTGGTAAACCAGTCCTTTGAGAGCTCAACTCTTCTATATGGCTGCCCACACAATATGCATTGTTCAGATCCCACAAGGAGCAAGTTTTGCCCTTTCCCCATTAAAAGGGTGAAGCAAATGATTAGTAGGTGTCTAGACCTCCCAAAATCCTGTCTTTGGCGGGATCAATACTGGATAGTGGGTGTTGTAGCACACACACACCCCTCAATCCACAAGCTCAGTCCAGCTCACAGCATGAATTGGATATATATGATTACAAAATCTCCTTAAGCTTACCTCAATTCTGTCAGGATCAATATCCACATCAGACGTCCCTCTCACAATCTGCTCCAGTTTAGCCTTCTTCACTTCATTTTCACCAACAATTATCTTATTCCTCTCATCAACAACTGACTCTTTAACTTGACTAAGAATGTTGCTGGGAGCCCATTCCAAATACAATGGAGCGTCTCTGAAAGAAACAACAGATACATTATAACATGCAACCTGTAAACAACAGGCCACAAATATGGTTGTCGGTGGTGGGGCATTGGGGGGTGTTATTATGATGAAAAGCACGATGGTCTTTAAGGGTAAAGAAAATATGTCTGAATAGTTTGATTATAATATTTGTTTCTACAAAGGAAAAAAGCTAGATGATCAGCATGAAGTTTTTTCGTCAAAGAGATGATCACTAAATGAACCATTTGGCAACAACTTCTCGACCACATAGATTAAGCTTGCCCTCATTGATATGCAGTAGATTTTTATTTCCTGGAGCATCTGTGCTAGAGACTCAAAACCTCAAGGCCAAGGGATTGATTCTACTTGTGTTTCAGCTACAATTCTTTCTAGTCAGCTCAACTCCTCAGTTCAAAACTACTAGAGTTCGCTAATGGATCTTCTTCTGTTCAGCACAACTGAAATAGAATTCATCCATAAGATGCAAAGCCCATCCGGACAGAAAATTTCATTTTGGATCAGTAACAATTTATGAACCAAGGAATCTAAGGGGCAAATCCATGAGCATACCAACCAAGACAACTATCCATCAAATTGTCTTCAGCAGCTCTTACTAATCACAAACGCACTTTCCTTACCCAGAGCATCATTTCACTGTTATGGTACCTGACCAGAATGCTAAAATAGTGCCATTTGACAAAGTATATCAACGAAGGGGAAGGAAGAATTAAGTCAAATATTTAGTTAATTGTGATTAATGTTTATTTTAGATACTGCCACTTGTTCTAAGGCAGATTATTATGGGTAAGTTGTTAGATTATGTTGTGTCACAGGGTAGTGTGTTGTTATGTTGTGTCATGCCACATGTTAGTGGTTATCGGTTAGTATTGTGTTTGAATAATTAATAACTGCTGGGAATTAGGAAATCAGAAACAGTTATTTAGCAGTTATTTTCTCAGCAAATATATGTACTGGTTTGTGGAATAAGAAAGGTAGGAAAAATCTTAGAGAATTTATTGAGTTTAACTCTTGGAGATCGCTGGGTTCTCTCAGATGAGCCCAGAACTTGCATTTGTAAAAAAATAGGGAAGAAAGGCAGACAGACTCATAAATCTGGTAAAGAACAACCAGATTTTAGTGTACAGGGACCCATAACTAGATCCAGAGGTTCGGTACATAACAAATTGGTATCAGAGGGGGTGGTTATGGGAGACTTACGGTCCTTCCAACAACAATTTGAATCTTTCCTCAAGATGTATGAGGAAAATCGTGAACTTGATAGGATTGAAAGGGAGCGTGATCGCGTCACCATGGCTGCACAACAACAAGCATTAGCAGGACGGATAGAGGAACTGTCTAAAGATTTATCCCTGGGCAAACAGGTCGAAACTAACAGTGGAGAAAGTAGCATCAACAGGGGCCGACGTGACAGACGAACAGGAGGAGAGGCGCCAAATACAGTTCCATTTGTCCCAAAATATTCAAAATTGGACTTTCCCAAATATGATGGTTCCATTGATCCTTTGGGATGGATTAATCGATGTGAACATTTTTTCAGGCATCAGAATACTTCGGAGGATGAAAAGGTTGGTTTAGCATCCTTTCATCTTGAAGGGGATGCTCAATTATGGTTCCTGAAATTAGAAAGAGACAAACCAACAATTCTCTGGGAGGAATTCAAGAGGCACTGCAATCTGAGATTTGGCCCACCAATCCGCAGCAATAAGTTGGGCGAATTAGTGAAGTTAAAACAGATCGGGACAGTTGAAGATTATCAACGCCAATTTGAACAATTATCTGCTCGGGCCAGTTCGCTGACAATGGAACAAGAAGTTCAAATTTTTATTAGTGGCTTGCAGGAGTACATTGCTGTTGAAGTTGAATTGCATCAACCACCAGATCTTATAAGTGCTATGAGCCTCGCCCGTCTATATGAAAGACGAGGAAATCGCCCCAAAGGTGAGCCTTCTTCAGTGCGAAGAATTGCTTCTGTTCCATCACGTTCTCCTTTTGTCAAGAAACTTAGCCAGGCTGAATTGGAGGACAGAAAGGTAAAAGGATTGTGTTTTAATTGTGATGAACGTTTTACCCCGGGGCATCGTTGCAAGAGGCTTTTCTGGCTTGAGATTTTGGCAGATCCAGAGCATGATCACCTTGAGAAGGAAGAAGAAGCAGAGAACTTGGGCGATGCAGAAATCTCTATCCATGCCATCACTAGAACACATTCTTCACAAACAATGCAAATTTGGGGCTCTTTGCAGGGGAATCGGATACTTGTCTTAGCAGACTCAGGAAGCACCCATAGTTTTTTGGATTCAAGTTTGGCAAGGAAATTAAATTTGCCCATTGAGTACAGGGACGAACTGAGAGTAATGGTGGCCAATGGAGAAAGAGTCAGTTGTGCAGGCATATGTCGTGGAGTAACATTAATCTTGGGTAACTCTGTTTTTACTCTTGATTTAATTTTATTATCCCTAACACTAACAGGCTTGGGTGCTGTTTTAGGGGTTAATTGGTTGCGCACACTAGGGCCCATTACCTGGGATTTCAATTTGATGAGTATGTGTTTTATTAGAAATGGGAAAACCATAGAATTACAAGGGGTCAGGGAATCTTTACTCGCTCCATCGCTGCCTTTAACTACTACTGTGATATCTATAGATAGGGATTTTGAACTGCATCGTTTAAAAGCTAAATTTTAGAATATTTTTCAAGAGCCCACGAAACTTCCTCCATCACGTGATTGTGATCATCGTATTATACTGGAACCCAGTTCTTCTCCTGTGGTCGTTCGTCCTTATAGGTATCCTCATCTCCAGAAAGATGAAATTGAGAAGCAATGCCAAGAGATGTTGGTTAAAGGGGTGATTCGGCCAAGTCAATCCCCTTTCTCTTCACCTGTCCTGTTGGTAAAGAAGGCTGACAACACATGGAGATTTTGCGTGGACTATCGCGCTTTGAATGCCAAGACAGTGAAGGATAAGTTTCCAATCCCAGTTATTGAAGAGTTGTTAGAAGAACTGCACGGTGCCAAATTCTTCACAAAATTGGACTTACGTTCTGGATATCATCAAATACGTATGTTCCCGGCTGATGTGGAGAAAACTGCTTTCCGGACTCACCATGGCCACTTTGAATTTTTGGTGATGCCTTTTGGATTGACAAATGCTCCTTCAACATTCCAAGCTTTGATGAATTCAGTGTTTCAGCCCTATCTGCGAAAGTTTGTTCTTGTTTTCTTTGATGATATACTCATCTATAGTAAGACTTGGGTGGAGCACATACAACATTTACAAATGGTTTTCTCTGTCCTGCAACAACATCATTTATTTTTAAAACAATCGAAATGTAGTTTTGCTCAACCACAGGTGGCTTATTTGGGCCATATAATTTCTGCTAATGGGGTTTCGGCAGACCCAAGTAAGGTGGATGCTATGATGCAGTGGCCACTTCCTGCTTCAGTCAAGGCTTTGAGAGGTTTTTTGGGATTAACTGGTTATTATCGCAAGTTTGTCAAGGATTATGGGTTGATTGCTGCTCCTTTGAATTCTATGCTTCGCAAGAATGCTTTTGTTTGGACAGAAGAATCAAAGGCTGCTTTTCATGCTCTTAAAATTGCTATGTCCTCGACACCGGTTTTGGCTTTACCCGATTTTTCTCAGCCTTTTATAGTGGAATGTGATGCCTCTGATGCAGGTTTGGGAGCAGTTTTACAACAGCAAAACAAGCCCATTGCTTATTTCTCTCGCCCTTTGGCAACCAGACATGTTAAGCTTCCTGCTTATGAAAAGGAGTTGATTGGGTTAGCCAAGGCAGTCCAACATTGGCGTCCATATCTGTGGGGCAGGAATTTCCTCATTAAAACAGATCATTATAGCTTGAAGTTCTTGTTGGAACAAAAAATCATCACTTCTCCTCAACAGCATTGGCTGAGTAAATTAATGGGATTTGATTTCCATGTAGAATATCGAGCCGGCCGAGAAAATGTAGTTGCTGATGCTTTGTCTCGCAAAAATGATGATGTTATTTTTGCTGCCATTTCCGCTCCCCGGGTGGATTATTTGGATGATATTAAGGAGGAAATCACTTCCTCGGATACTTTAAAGCAACTTAGAGATCAGATTTTGCATAGAGAGTTGAAGGAAGAGTGGTCATTCCAAGATGGCCTAATCCTGTACAAAGGCAGAATTTATCTTCCTCAACAGTCACCCATCAGACTGGTTCTCTTATCTGCCATCCATCATCAATTCCATGAAGGATATCAAAAGACATTGCAGCGTCTTCGTTCTGAATTTTATTGGAAAAGAATGAAAGAAGATGTTCGTGATTTTATTCGTTGTTGCTCCACATGTCAGAGGAACAAGATTGAACAGCTCAAACCAGCAGGCTTATTGCAGCCTCTTCCTGTTCCAGTTCAAGTTTGGGCTGATATTTCCTTAGATTTTGTTGAAGGACTGCCTCCATCTCATGGGAAGACTGTCATGTTGGTAGTGGTGGATCGTTTCTCAAAGTATGCTCATTTTCTTCCCTTATCTCATCCTTACACTGCAGTTACAGTTGCCAGGTTATTCTTTGACAATGTTGTGAAGTTGCATGGGATTCCGGAGTCCATTGTTAGTGATCGCGATGTCACTTTCACTAGTTCCTTTTGGAAGGAGTTATTTCGGCTCAGTGGAACTAAGTTAAATTTCAGTTCTTCTTATCATCCACAATCTGATGGTCAGACCGAAGTGGTTAACCGTACAGTGGAGATGTATCTTCGTTGCTTTACATGTGACCGTCCAAGAAAATGGGTGGATTGGGTTCCTTGGGCTGAATACTGTTATAATACAGGTTTTCATTCTTCTCTTCGTGCAACTCCCTTTGAAGTAGTATATGGCAGGCCTGCACCTCGCCTTCTGTCTTATTCTGCTGGCTTATCTCGCTTTCAAGCTGTTGATTATGAGTTGCGTGATAGAGACGTTATTTTGCAAGAATTAAGGGAGTGACTCCTTCATGCTTCAAATGTGATGAAACTACATTATGATTCTAAGCATAGAGATGTTTCTTTTGAAGTTGGTGATTTGGTTCTTCTTAAACTTCAGCCATATCGCCAAATCTCTGTTGGGTCAAAAAGGAATCAGAAACTAGCTCCTCGGTTTTATGGGCCTTTTCCGATTGTTGAACGCATAGGTTCTGTTGCTTATAAGTTGCAGCTTCCTGAAGGCTCTAAACTACATCCTGTTTTTCATGTGTCAAAACTGAAGAAATTTCACGGTACAGAAAGTTGTTCGCCTCAATTACCTTTTCTTCATCAAGGAGTTCCAATTCCGACTCCTCAGGCTTTGTTGGATTCTCGTACTAAAGCGGGACAACATGAAGTCTTAATACATTGGGAAGGTTTATCTCCAGCTGATGCATCTTGGGAGTCTGCTGCTGAAATGCAGCTTCGTTATCCAGCTTTTGCGCTTGAGGACAAGCGCTCTTTCAAGGGGGAGAGTAATGTTATGGTACCTGACCAGAATGCTAAAATAGTGCCATTTGACAAAGTATATCAACGAAGGGGAAGGAAGAATTAAGTCAAATATTTAGTTAATTGTGATTAATGTTTATTTTAGATACTGCCACTTGTTCTAAGGCAGATTATTATGGGTAAGTTGTTAGATTATGTTGTGTCACAGGGTAGTGTGTTGTTATGTTGTGTCATGCCACATGTTAGTGGTTATCGGTTAGTATTGTGTTTGAATAATTAATAACTGCTGGGAATTAGGAAATCAGAAACAGTTATTTAGCAGTTATTTTCTCAGCAAATATATGTACTGGTTTGTGGAATAAGAAAGGTAGGAAAAATCTTAGAGAATTTCTTGAGTTTAACTCTTGGAGATCGCTGGGTTCTCTCAGATGAGCCCAGAACTTGCATTTGTAAAAAAATAGGGAAGAAAGGCAGACAGACTCATAAATCTGGTAAAGTACAACCAGATTTTAGTGTACAGGGACCCATAACTAGATCCAGAGGTTCGGTACATAACATTCACCATTCCAGGTGAATATACTAAATGATGCTTTACTCTCCTGCACTTCTAATCAAGCTATAAAAAGTTAACAGCATTTTCCAGCCAACAAAAAATATTTCCATATTTAGAAGACTAAGCACCATTGCTATAAATACTAAAGAACGCTCCTATTTCAAAGATTGATTAATTGGAACTCAACTGATAGCAGCCACTAAGAGTTAAAAGTATTAAAGCCATCCTTTCTTCAATCCATGACCTTGAGTAGTGGAAAGCTGAACATGTAAATTTACTCCTTTTCTTTTTTTTTAATGATAAAATTAGCAGTATGTGGAAGTAATATGCCATTAGATAGTTCATAAATAATTTATTTTGCAGAGAATTAGCACGGGAGACAAATAGTCTAACAAATAATAAAAGTATACCATTAAGTTCAATAACATTAATACCCTTTATTAGACATTAACCACATACACGAATATGGTTACATGGGAGTTGACACTCAACAAATATTCCTACAGATAATGTGACCCATGGACACTTTGCATGGAAGATGAATAGTCTTACCTGAGTTAAATAAAGCATCACACAAATCTCCTTTATTATAAATTAATCACATGCATGGATTCAATTTACTTATACTTGGTCCTCTATTCATAAAAAATAGTTAGTATTTTTTGCAGCAATTTGTATATGTATGTAGTATGTGTGTGTGTGTGTGTGTAACCAAAAGTTTTTAATTTGATAAGGTTCTCCTACCATTTATACATATAATTTGATAGAGCAAAACATTTAATTGCAGATTTAACTTAAATAGTCATCATATTTACCATGCAGCTGAGACATAAATACATATGATCAGTTGTCTTGAAGATATACATATTGTGATATACAGACAATCAATTTTATGGATGCAGTATGCCATCATATCTCCATCATTTATCAAGCACAGTTTTATGTTTTTCTGTAGACTAATGAACTACGTACGAATTTTTGTACTTGAGATTATTTTTAGGCCTGTTATCTTTTTGGACTTTCAAAAACAAATGAAGAAGAACTAGCCACAAAGGCTAACCACCAACAGATGCGGCAGATGAATTAGCTCTCTAGCCCTTTCCTTCAAACCTAAGAACAGGCATCTCAGAAGGAAAGTTTTTGAACTAGCTAGTCTTCTAACAACAGGTAGGCCTTTAGTTTATTGCGTAAAAAAGTAATCCTTAAAGACTGCACATAAAATTCTTGAATGTCATGTAAGAAAGTTCCGTCTCAATCTTCCTCATTTTTCCTTTAGACTCTTTAGCATCACAGATTCACATCAGGCGACTGAAACTTCCAAGTTGGTTTTGGATACCAACTACAATGTTAAAAGATTTTTTTTTCCTTTTTTTTTTTTGCCTCATCTTATTTCAGCTTTTAAAAAATTCTAAGATTAAAATTGCTGGTTAAGATGGTCATTGTATTTTTTGAAGTTACCTGAGATACCCTTTTTAAAATTTTCATTGTATTAAAATCTTATCTTAGACATCCCGATATTCATAATAGACCCAACAACAACATAAAAAAAAAATTAGTGCATCTCACAGATGCGAAACTAGTTCCTCTCTTAAATGGCCAGTCATACTAAGGCCCAACAAAGCCTTCTTTTCAATTTCATCAGAATGCAGGACTTGACAACACAGTAGTCCAATGGAATTCTAACTATATTATTTTTACTAGCCCAATTATTATGATTATTGTTATTGTTATGGTTTCTTTTTGTTTACCCATTCATTCTTTCTATGCAACCTAGTACTACTAACAATTTCTTTCATCATCAGTACATAGTCTTTGGTTACTATTTTAGCCTTTCCTTTTACAACCTAAGAGAAGTTTTCTATTTTTCTTATTATTTCTTAAGAATTTTTTAATAAATAATTTTAGAACTAACCCCAGGCTAGTAGAGGTGAGGTTATGTACAACAAACCCCCAAGATCCTGCCAATTAGGAGGATTCACACTAGACTGTCATTGTCCATCAAGCTTTCTTTATATTGCTATAAATTTTCCATAATTCTTCAATCCACATGTATAAGCAATCTTAGATTAATAATTGACTGTATAAAGCGGTCAAGGATGACACATGCTACCACAAAAGTAACTCCTGGAATTGAAAAACTGAGGTTAAGTTGCTTGAGGAGAGTGGTATTTGCATGCCAAAGGCAGAGGATGGACTTGGTTTGCTGAATGAACAGAATTGGTATAAGGCAGCTATTACCAAGCTTCTTGTGCCACTTAGCTATAGATGAAATGGCTATATGAATAGTGCATCAAGAGAGCATATATATATGGAAGATGGAAGTAAAAGGGAAATTCCATTGGAACATTAAGAGTTTTGTGTCTCATTGGCTGCTAGCAGTTGGTATCTCAGTAATTTTGCTATGTGGTAAAAGATGGTTGATATCAAATCAGGCAACTTTAAAGGTTTCTTATGGGTCAATAGGATAAAGCCGGGTGGAGGACCATCATCCAGGGAAATCTTTCAGTTCCTAAACATGCATTCTATGGTCTGATTAGCTGTTAAGAAAGCCAATAGTAAAATAAATGGCTAAAGGTGTAGTATTGACATTGGATTTGTTGTGTGGATGTGAAGAGGAAAAGCCTGAAGCACATTACCATTTTTATGTACTGTCTCATTTCTGATCCATAAGAAAGCAATTGTGCAAGGATCGAACTGAACAGATGATCTTTGTATAGGAATTATGCACTGATTTGGTCTCAAGGGATGACTACTGCAGAGTAAAAACCTTGCCAGTGACTTATTGACACTGGGTTGTTGGAATGTGGACGTGGAGAGGAAAAGTCAACAGCACTTAATTTTTAACATACTCTTTTGTAGATCCATAAAAATGCAACTGTGCAAGAGTGAAACTGAAAAAATGATTTTTGTTTGGGAATTATATGTTGATTGATGCTAAGGGTCAATAATGACAGCAGAGAGCTTGAACACTTACTGTGTCTGAAATGAAATAGATTGATAATCTTTTATTTGTTAGAGGCAATTTATAGTATATTATTATAGAAGGTAATGACAGTTTTGAACTTTTACAAAAGATAATGGGTATCATTAGTAGAAATGATTAATTAGATCAGAAATAATTTTCTTACCAAACAGAGCCTTGCTCCTTTCCACCAACAGAGTGTAGAGGACAAATCATAACAGACCCTAACAAATGACCCTGACCACTGGCAGACCCTCCCAACTAAAGGAAAAAATCACACAGAGGACAAACAGACCGACCTGGGCCACAACCATCTCCGACTCTCAGCCCAAATTACTAAGCTCTTTTACCTCTCCTCACGTAGGTGTATTTTATGATAGGCCTATCATAAAGAAACTTTCCTCACTCTAGAAAGTAATTAAGGAAAGGAAGAATACTAACAGTGAGAAATTTTGATGATTTTCCAAGTCTGATTTTAAAGATTTGTAAAACATCAAGGTACATCCCAAGACAGTCTAATTTCAAATTTGGTAGTAAAAAAACAATTTACTTAAAAAAATTAAAATAAAATAAAAATTCAACCTCACAGTCCGATCACCGGAGGGAAAATAAAACAGAAGCCACCTCAAATAGACATGGAAAAAAAAAATCGGATCAAATAGAAAAGATCATTTCACAGACAAAATAAAGCAAAGATATAGGCTCCAAAAATCTGACTGACAATGGCTGTATTTTCTGGTGATGGCATTATTGTTATTTTATTAGACAATGGGGGTTCCACACTGCTTCCAGATGTAACAAGCTGTCCAGGAACCTGTTCACAAGAAATATGATAGCTTGGCTAAAAACAATAAAGAGATCGATGGATCGTATTATCCCCCTAATAATGAAATAATGGCTGAGTTGATTCCCTTCACTTTGCATAGCCATAGTAGTCTTATGATTTTTTCGAGAAGTGCAAGGCTGGATTGAGTCTCAAAAAATAATCAGGGATTGTATGCATGCCAGCAAAGAATAGTTCACATTACACAATTCCCGCAACAACTAGTAGTCTTTATCCATGCTCCAGTAATATTATCAAAGTAGTCAATATCAGAGCAAACAAATGAATGAAAACTGAAAAGCCACTATACCCACTATTATGAACATGCAGTATACAAAGGCAAACCAAAAATGCTATCATTACATTCACATACTTCAATGTAAGAGAAATGCAAAGCAAACTTACTTGTAACGCTTGTAAGCTAAACCTCTAAATGCTGCACGAGCTTCTGCTGGTTCAAGAAAGACTACCTGAAATAATTAGGTGTATATAAGAATTTCATACATATATGAAGGGACTCCAGAACAGAACCAATGGACATAACTAATAAAAGCTATAAGAAAAATTCATCATCAAACATTTGATCACCTGGCAAAGATATTTCAAACAGTTAAGCTTCAAAAGAGTCTCATTACCATCTTCCTCTTCATTTCTTGTTGATCCTTCCTCTTTCCACCTCTTCTCCTTATTATAGAGAAGCGGTGGATGGCAAGTACGAGGCATACAATTAAATAGCAGTTCCCCTATAGCATAGTGGCTGTTATTTAGAGGTTTTTGGGCCAGCCACACGAAGTTACCGATATGATATGGTTTTAAAATTTCACATTTATTGGCTGATAAATCACCGTTCAATACCGATAAACTGGTAAATCAGAAAATATCGGCGATAAATCAGGCTAAATCTATTGAAAAAAGAATGCATGATATTTTTTTCTTTACTCCTTTACTATGTATATCTTGAACCAAGTTACTATTGAACAATAGTTAAGTATTGTTATTTGTTACCTTTACATGTCCCACTAAATAACATGCCCTTTTTTTTCCTAAGGTAAATTTAGGTTTGTTAGGACAATTTAGTATATAATGACCCACTTAAATACTTCTAATATAATATAAAGCACTAGTTTATTGAATATTTATATTCAAATGATCAATAAATAACAATTCGAGTATATAGTGAAATAAAAATAAAAATTCACGCTGCAATGACCGAGACATAATTTATCGTTCGCGATGCTCTGATACCGCAACGCTGCGACAGCAATTTATTGTCTGTTATGAGGCCTTTGGTAAATAAGCTTTGCTTGGGTTTAACATCTTTTCCTTTACCACTCAATCTAACTTCACTTCCTATATATTTCTTGTCCCCTGTTTAAAGCATCTTTCATGTGCTGATCCACCAATCACTAATCTGAAGTTTCATATGATATAATCACTAACTGTAGCTACAGAAATCTTCCAACTTAGAGACCCATTGATATCTATCTTGACATTTAGGCATACACAGATGTAGGTGCAAGAAAAATTCTTAAAATTCATCAAAAGAAGGCCATTGATAAAGTAAATGCTCTTCCCAGAGACAATATCCGGCCCTGATGTCAAAAGAGTCAAGAAAGAACCAAAAAGGAGAAAGAAAAAACTTCTAAGTAAAAGATCAGGTAAGACCAGCTGTTGATAAAATACAACTGGAACTATTGGAGAGAGAAAGCAACCTTCTTAAGTTCACTTGGGGCTGCCCAGGGAGAAAGTTGTTCATTAAATTGTTACTTGTTAACTTTCAGAGCATGCTAAATTACTTAGCAAGAACAGCCAGGTCTGTTTTCATTTTTTCCTTTAGCTAAATATTCGACAGATGTAATAGCCAGTAGAGTCATTTAACAGCTCTCAAACAGGTCTGTAGGTCTAACATGATCTGTGAGCATGCAGAACAGAAAAGGGGTTTTGTACTAATGCCCCATCAAGCGATAGAAACCGCATGATTATAAAGAAACTGCTGCTCCCTAAAACAAGCAATTTGGCCAAATTAGTGGCACCTAAAAAAGGCTTTCACACCAAGAACAAGAAGAAACCAATCACTGACAATATCTAAAATTAAGACAGAGCTGGAATTTTTTTGACAGTAAAGAGAGTTAGGTAACAGCATAACTCATCGCTCCTTGACTGTTTCCCTTTTCAGATATCTCCCTTTATTGGATGCTTAATGGTCCTACAATTTATCAACTCAGTTTATACCCTGTGCTGGATCTCACACTTGTACACATCTTCTCGTTTCCAAGGCTATTCAGTGTCAGGATGGTTGGATGGCATTGGAGGGATATGGCAATCTTAAGTGTTAGTTCTGACATCCATGTTGCATGGGGATGGACAGGACAGAGGGGGTGGATGCCAATTTCAAACCAAAAAGGAGACGAGATGTTGAGATGATAACAAACAAACAAATTTTATCAAGAACTCCGGAATCCAGATCATGGCCCAGCAACGCAACCAACCAAACAATTAATGAAGAAAATAATTAGAACCATATCACAAACTCGTATAATAATAATAATAATAATAATAATAATAATAATAATAATAATAATAATGATAATATTAATAATAATATTAATAATAATAAGCCTCCACATTATGACATTAACCAGGATATTTTGAAAAATATTGGAGGGTTCTGTCTTCTTGTACAAATCCCATCAATAAAATATAGGCTGGGAAGCAATCATTTTTCGAAGTTAAATGTGAAGTTTTAAGATAACGAGGATCCAGAATATCGAACTTGATGGGTGGGACATTGAGGCTGAACCAAAATAGAGTAAGCTAAAATATTTTCCAAAAGAATGTTGCATAAAAGTAATATATTGCTACTAAACCTTTTTATAAATAAAAGATACAATAGAATTGTTGATATTACACACTAATTTATTTATTTTTGGAAACAAAATGTACAAATTACAGAATAATATCAAGGATTAAAGCGGTTTAAGTATATTTAAATGAGATTATCATATTGAACTGAAGAAAAAGGAAAATTAAGGTTTGAAAGACCCGACATGAAGCATGTGAAGGACAAGGCAAGAAGCAAACAATGGAGGAACATTAAGGCAACAGCAGAATCAGAACATGACAGAAAATATATGGGAAAGAAGAGATGGAGCACCAAAGATAACTTCTGCCATGGAGAATGGAGATAAAGCTTCAAGAAAAAAAAGAGTAACAAGTGGAAGAGAGCAGCAGGTTGATTCTGATTATGTATGACAGGAAGCTGCTGATCCAGAGGTTCATGGAAGAGAAAAAAGAGGCTTAGTGATGATGACCAGCTAACAGTTGATGAAGAACAAAATTGAAGCGATAGAAGATACTTGAAGAAGTCAATAATGCAAGGGCCAACTAATATGAAGTGAAGAACAGAATCAAAGGATAAGAGAGCAATTGTTGAACTTGGGATGAGCCTATGGCCATTTTCCTTTTTTATTCTTCTTCTTCTTTTTCTTTTGCTGAGGCATTGACAAAATATTTTGATTATGATTTTTGTTGTTGCCAGCTCATTCTTATCCTAAAACACACATGACCTGACCAAAATTTCCATACCTTATTGGAGACAATGATAGAGAGTATTATTTGATCTTACAAGTGTTGCAAACAATAATCACCTGAGATTGCACAACAAACAACAATCAAGTAGACTTTGTCTCTTCCTTACTGGCCCCAGCCAAGGTTGCATGGGATGAAGATGTGGAAACATGAAGAGGACAAAATAGGAGACTAAAGTATATTTGGTAACTGATCTAATATTGTTTCTTCATTCGAGCAGAGAAAAAATTCAGAATTACAATTACTATTTATAACAATTTACCATACATGTTTTCAATCAAATAAAATTTATTAAAGTACATGTCCAAAAATGTCAATTTACATTATTTCATATTCTCAAACAGAACCTAAATCTCTAAAAAAGAACGGGCAAAACCTTAGGAGATGCTCCTAAGTGTGTGTGTAGATAACTATTACAATAATATAAATTAAATACCATCATTAAACACAAATAACTCAAAGAGCATAGAGCTATCTAAAAAAATTTTCCTTCCAAAATAGACCTGTGAGCATCCAAACAACACTTAATTTGAGGATATCAGAAAATTTAGTCAAATGAAACTATTAGCATATAGAATACTTTCTAATTATTTTATAAATATTCCCATAGTTAGAATATTTTCAAAAAATTTTAAATGTATTCTATACGCTGATAGATGCAGACGTTGTTGGAATAAGAAGCCATGATAGCCACAATAACACCACGATGACATCAGATCAGCAAAGAACAAACCAAAGAAGCGCATAGAGTTTAAACTTGGTGCTTTCTTTTTTGACAAAGGATAGCAAAGTACTACAAAGTCAAAGAAAAGATTGACAGCGAGCGATTGAAGGTTAAAGAGAAGTGGTCGTTATTGGAATAAGAGGCCAAGGTAGCCACAAAACGCCATGGTGGAATCACGGCAACAAACCGACGAAGCTCATAGAGGTTAGGCTTAATGTTACTTTTTGATAAAAGGGAACCCAGCAAAGTAGTACAAAGTCAAGGAAAAGGTTGTAGCCTACTGACTACATGATGACCAAATTGAAGGAGAAAAGGCATGAGTGGGGGTGAAAGCTGAATAGGGCTCAAGGGTTGGGAGACGAGAATTTTGGTTTCAAACAATTGGCAGCCATTTGAAAGATATGTTTGATTGTATGCAAATGTTTCAAGGACATTAAAAACACGTCACTCAATGATTAGAAAATTGCAACCTATGTCAACATAGGTGCTTGGCAGGCTTGCATACAAAAGCTGGATCCTTACATGATATGGACTCTCAAATAGAGGTGCTAGACAAATCCCATTATTATTAGACACAGACATTACCATGATTCCCCTTTTTTAAATATTGTAGAATAAATAATTTTCATTGTGATCAATCTTCATCAAGCTATATAGGGTATATTCTTTTGAACTTCACATTGTAAAGCTAAATCTCGGTAGAGCAATTCAATGTTGTCGAGGAAATGCTTGATTGAACATTGTCATTACAACAATATTATCTACATTTGTTTATTTAGTCAACAGCCATACTCTATGCAGGCTGTACATTAAGCAGCCACAGCCAAAGATATCATGTGGGGTAAAAGGATAAGAAGGTCTAAGCCCATCATAAGTCTCATTGCAACATACAATTTGAATAGTAAATTAGAGATTGGAAAGTACATATAGGATTACAGTGAGAAAAATCTATAGAGGTTTGAGTAACAAAACATAACTAGCTCAAAGCCACCCACGCAACAAGAATTTAACACTCAGACAACATTTTCACACCCACTCTAGCAGATGAAATACTCTCCTTAGCTTTTCTCCAAAATTAATATCCCCCTCGCATATGATCCCAACATTAATTTTTTTATACAATACAACCTAATGATAAGGAAATGGGTGATTTATACTTAATTGACCGCCCTGCATCAACAGATGTTATTCCAGCTGTTGCAACATATAGACTTATCATCATTACATACATAACCAAACTACTAATATGAAGCAAATAGTAAGTTATGTGCATAACCCAACAGCATATTATCAAAACAACCACACTTATCACCGCAAATATGAGTAATAATAAATTAGAAAAAGGGAATAAAAGATGAACTCCTAAGGCAGAAATATAGATGACTGCACTAAGGCTCAGCTTTAGATTTAAAAAATAATAATAATAAATAAATAAATAAATAAATTGGAGGAAGAAGAAGAAGAATACTTCAAGCTATCTTTTTGTATAAGAATCAATTTGTATATTTTCAACTGTGAATATTTTCTGGTGACAACAGCTTCTAAGATATTAGACAAGTTGTCACATTAAATTCATGATGACCCCAAAAAAAAGGAAGAGGATTCAAGCATCCATCCATAAAAGAAACAGTAATAAAGACACCACAATTTATGCAAGAATAGGTAAGTATTCAAATAAATAGGCTTCCAGTAATGAGGAATATAAATGGACATAGTGAGAGCATTCAAATAACAATAAGCATCCGGATGACATACCAAGGATAAGGTCCTTGTTGGTGGAAGAATGATTTTGTCAAGAGTCCCAAATTTACCAAACATCTCAGAAAGTTCAGCATCAGTAGAACTATAAGGCAAGTTCTTCACCAGTAAAACATGATTGCTTCTTTTCTTGCCCTCAGTATTCCCTGAAGCAAAATCCTCCAGTGATTGCACATTGACCCCAGCATTTGTAAGAGCTGCCTTTGTCTCTGCAATAATTTGGGTTTCTCCCAAGGCAATCCGAACAGCAAGGTCACCAGCTTCCCGGTCAAGAAATTCAGTTTTACTAACTCCATATTTTCTAGCAATATTTTCAACAACCTATTTATGAGGGGCATAGATCAGGAAACATGTCACAACATGTACGAAAATAGAAATACAAACAGGAAAACATCTATCAGACACAATAAAATGAGGACCCTTTAGTCCAATTTGCTGCAAATATTTTTCACCATCAAAGTTGTAAAAAGAAGAAATCCCTCTAATGTAATCCTAAATGTTATGGAAATCATCAGTTCATGTCCCTTGTATCACTCCCACCTTTGGCTCCTTCCTCAATATTTACCCTCCTAGTGAAGATCTTCATCCATGTTAATGTGAACAAAGAGGTCAAAAGCCCATGGAACAAGAAAAAATAAAGTAAAAGGACTACATGAACAAGAAACAGGAAATACCAATAAGGCATCAAGGATCAAAAAAATTCACAAAACCATAAAAATGCCAAATCCAGCTTCATTAATTGTTAATTGTAGTCAGGGATTTCTTTCCTTCAGATGCCTCAGGAGTTTCTTTCCTGCCAGTCCACAGCAACACCGAGGCAATGAACAGGAGTAAATACAACTAATGACAATCTATTTCTTCGAATCTGCTATCATTGACCCAGTCACAAGCCCTTAGTTCCACTGTAACAGAACATCTTCTGACGCATTACCAAAATATAGTACCAGGCATTTTGGTTAATCTAGGCTACACAGTACAAATCGCATCTATTGCCCAAAATCCAAATTCTCTACTTCGTATCACAATTATACTCAAGCAGTTTCATGACTAATGGACAAGCCTCTAAGGCTTGTCCTGTTCTCCTCACCATTGCAAAAATCAGAAAAAATAAGATCATATCTCAATATAATGATCACAAAAACACGCTAAGTTTTTATAGATTATTTCAGATCTGATCAAATCAAAACCGGATGAAGAGAACAGGCCCTTGTACTTCCAAACCAACTTTTACAGTGAGCCATCACCAAAAGCCTTTTCAGAGACCATTACAGCAAGCAACTTCATACGTGCCAAATTTAAGGTTCACTAAACAGACTGTTCACCTTCTGGATTACACTGATCACATACACAATGCAATAAGGTTTCGCTTTTGGCCATTTAATTACTATCGTCATCATAGTATTTTCCATGCTTATTATTTATGTAAAACTGAAGACAGTGATCACGTGTGTCATGACCCCGTATTCACCAGTATTTCTCTTTTCATCAATTAAAGTATATTGCGGTATATGGATGCATAGATAGATAGGTACGGTAGCACCCATAAAAATTAAAAATAAAAATAAATTAATAAATGAACACTAATATCATGTAACAATTGAAACAGATTAGAATGAACTAACATCAAAAGTATGTTCCAGGAATAAAAACAATCTACAGATACAAAATGCAGACTTCTCTTCTGAAGTCATTTTAACGACCATTTGAATATCATCCAGATAACTCAAAATCTTGTCAAATTTGTCCAACCAGCAATAAACTAAGTGAATCCAAATTTATTTGCAAAATTTGGTGATGTTTGTTTCATCACCTCAAAGACTATATTGCACAGAAAACTGGTTTCATGATCATTCTCTCCAAAAGAATACTGGTACTAGTACAATCTCTTGGCATTCAATGAATAAATTCAGAAAACGGCCTAATATCATTCTCTAGTTCAAGATTCAAGGTAGAAACGAGAAAATGAATCCTGCACTAATCAACCATCACTGAAGTTATTACACGCATAAAAGTCTTACATCAACACAAGTTACTACCACAAAGAAAGCACCCCAATAAAGTTAATAGAACAACAAAATGTCAAAGTATTTTCACAAAAATTCTTCCTTCAGTCCATTATATGAAAGAAACTTGCAATAATGCCCAATAACTATGCTAGAATCAAAGAGCCAA
The DNA here is from genome assembly GCA_030549775.1 of Tamarix chinensis. Lineage (NCBI taxonomy): Eukaryota > Viridiplantae > Streptophyta > Magnoliopsida > Caryophyllales > Tamaricaceae > Tamarix > Tamarix chinensis. The sequence continues at coordinate 81,136,449 of CM060173.1, read as the reverse complement.
ACTGAGAAAGTGGAAGTACAATCTTAGAAACTTGACACATACAGTGTCTGGCCGCATAAACAAACTGTTCCATGATTGTGTATTTCCACTAGCTTCCGATGCCTTCCTCTCCTGCTCTCTCTTTTGCTTAAATGTCTTTGCATTAACAGTGTTACTTGTCCTACCAAGAGAAACAATTCATAACTTCCCACATCCATGGACTAAAAGTATAGTCGTAGTTTCAACAAAGCATGAAAGATAAATGAAGTAGACAAGCATCATCAGCTCACTGTTGATTCTCTGAAGGCAATTTTGCTTTTGCTGGCATGACATGCAGTAATCTCCCCTGGAAAATTGAATGGTCCAGATCCTGTAGAGCCCTGCTCATGAAAACAAACAAAGAAGCTGTAGGTTTCAGACAACCCATGAAATATGTGATATGCAATACCTACATTAATAACTATAATCTACACAAAATAAGAAAGCCCTACTCACTCAAAAATTCAAATCAGTCTGAGTATCAGCAAAGACCTCAAATACTCTCAACAAACACATTTTCATAGACCAGCCCAATTGTTCATAAGAGACAAAGTAAACTGTTTATATTCAAAGAAAAAATAGAAAACAATGCGGCAATGTTTTTTTGGTTCCTGTTTTATTTGTCCAAGCGATCATTCTAAAATTAGCAACCTGCTCTCTGCAGCACCCCACAGGCCTATACCCCAGACCGACCCACATCTTGAAAACCCATTGCAAGAAGGATGAAAAGTGGAAAAAATAAAGGTGGGTTTACATGATATTAACAAGTACATTATGATTGCAATGTGAACAGAAGGATGATAACATAGATAAATCACACTGAACTACCTGGCAGCAGCCTCTGCAACACTATAATGAACATAGGCAAATCCTTTTGAATGCTTTGTGTCTTTATCAACTACAAGATGGACCTCTGAGACATTTCCATACTTACTAAAAATCTCTTCTATCTCCTCCTCCCTATCAAATCAGTAACCAGATTAAGTCTTGGCAATAATCAATGGATAATGCATTAATCACCATTATGAAAGAGAAAAAAGTCTTACGTAGCACTGTAAGGAAGATTGCGCACAAAAAGGCGCCCAGTGGCAGAATCGTCATCAGCTACATTTTCTATGCTAGATGATGGAGAACCAGTTTCGATGAGCTCACTATCAAACTCTTTAGAAGAATGCACTTCCAATAAACCTCTTTCCATATGATTATGTTGACTAGTTTGATCCTCATCTTCAAGATCCTGGCCACCCCTGACATTTTGATTGCTATCATCACTATCATATTCATCATCACTGCTTTCCGAATCTGACCAGTCTTTTTTAACTCGGCTTTTAAAGTAATCCATATCGGTGACTGCTTCATTGTGAGCAGGACTCTGCAACTTGTCCGCTGTATGGTCATCCAACACATTCTTCACATGGGAACTTCCATTTCGGTCAACCTTTACTAAAGTCTCAAGACCATCAATATTTACCTGAGTAAGTTGCTTATTCATCTTGCCATTTTTATCACTATCAGGTCCCACCAATGAATCATCTTCCCACAATTTTGATTTACTACGAGGCTGCATAACCTTGAGAAACTCCTCAAGTTTAGGATCATTATCAATATTGCTCTTCTCATCGTTGTGTTTGTTCTTTCCCAAGCCTTTTCCACTAGAAGCTTTATTTTTCTCTTCAGTTACTTTCTCCTCTTTCTCCTTAGAATACCGACTCCAAGGCCGAGGAGTATTTGGATCCCCAACTTTACGAGCAACCTAAGATAAATAAATAAATAAACAAATGTGATCCAACGCATCACTTATTTCCCGATATACAAAGTTAGAAACTTTGGTGTAAAAATAATTGTCCAAACATAAATTTCAAAAAATAAATTCGTTGTTAACAGAATTCAGAAGAGAAAACTTCCAGAAACTGACAACACTACAGATGAAGAAATACATAATTAGACAAGCGAAACAACCTCACAAATAATTCGACACGTATCCAAGTAAGATTTGTTGAAGTAAGTAATAGCTTCTTCAGCTTCTTGCTCGGTTCGATATCCAATAAAACCAAATTGTCTACTCTTCCCATCACTAGATACAGTCACATACATCAAATGAATAGGCTTAAATTCCAATTGGGGGCGTAGAAAAACAGTGTATAAATATTAAAAATAATAATAACTGTGAGCTCAGAAACGTTTACGTAGTACGCATGAGCTTGGCATCCGTGACTTCTCCTTTCTGAGAGAAGAACTCTCTAAGTCGGTCTTCATTAATATACTTTGGCAAATTCTTCACGCATATTCGAGACCTATAAAACCAATTCAATTTAACTTATCTTTGTTAGGAAAAGAAAAAACAAATGGAAGCCCGCAATTACAAAAGTAGATAAAACTTACATCTGTTTCTTTTATCCTCCCTTCTTTCAAATGAAAATGGTAGAAAAAGCAGCAACGGAAACTAATTTCAGTGCAACAGTAGAGCCGCGAGGACGCGGAGATGCAGGGAGGAAACAAAGTGTGGAACCCTGCAGAAATATAATAGAATTAGAGAGTAGAGAATAGGAAACAAAACGGCGAGGTTAGTCGCCGCCGGGGTTGTTTCTCTGACCAAACAGTACTCCCTCCGTCCCACCGTATGTTGTGTTGTGTTCGTGCTAGAAATTTTATTTATTATTTACGAATGTGTTAAATTTTAATCTAATATGAATATTCTATGCTAAATAATTCTACTAAGATATATATCTCCATATATTATTGTTATGAATAAATTCTAAGGTAACTCCATACAGTATTTTTAAGAATACTGGATAGTTTAAATTATTTAATATAGATATTTATCCACTAATACAATGAAGGTTTGCTAAATTTATCTATATATATTTGACATTTATAGACCTAGTTCATTATATATATTAATTAAAATATAAAAAAATAAACAAATCTAAAATTTAAATAATAAAAATTAAAAAATATGAATCACATAAATAAATAAATATACAAAAACCTTAGCTATTTCAAAAATTCTTAAACAAGGTGTGGATTTATTTTTAAAAAAAATTAAAAAATCTGTAATTCTTTTAGAAAATTCTAAAATATTTTTGAAAAAAATTATCAAAAATAGATAAAGAACTAAAATACTTCTTAGAGTCATGAAAAATCCAAGAAATCTTTTTAAAAATTATAAAATAGTTCATAAACTCATTAAAAAATCTATAAATTTACAATAAATCTCAAAATAATTTTTAAACTCGTTGAAACTTTTCTATATTTTTTTAAGATACTCAGTTAATGACAAACCCTAAAATATTTCATAGACTCAAAAAATCCATAAAATTATTTTAGAAAAGTTGTAAAATATTCTACAAACTTCAAATATTTTAGGAAAAATACATAATATACCTATGAATTTTCATAAACATATAATATAACCTTGAATATTAAAGGTTAAGGACTAGATATCCCTACGTCCATACTACACATTAATTTGTCATGGAAATACTTCAAATATAAGCCTGTGAAATAATAATCTTATCCTTACCTATCATACTTATCATTCCCTCATTTTTCTCATATATTTTCTCACTTCTTATGTAATGTGAAATACATAAAACACCTCCTAAAATGTCCCTCTCTTTTTGAAGAAAACATTTTGCCCTCTCAATCACTCTCCCGACATTCTCTCTCCTCTAAGCAAGTGCCTAGACTCCATTATTCTTGATTGAAGAACACAAATCTCCAAAGAATTTTAGGCAATCAACATCTACTCTTTTGAGCACTCTAGATGCAAGTAATATGGAGCAAGACAAGTGACTTGACCCAGTTCCTCCCCTTCCTTCACATACATCATTCATCTCCCTCCTCATTTCCTCCATTATTAACCAAGCAGTGCGATAAAATATTAGATGAGGACTAGCTAACCAACAACGAGCGCACATGATGGCCACAACCACCCCTACCACAACCCACCTTCCTCCACTACCAATTTATTTATCATTGCTTGACTGTTAAGAACATCATTGGACCTAACGACTAGCCACCACTACCTCAACTATTTCATATATGTAGCAGTGTGCCAAACGAGTAGAAAAATTAGCAAACAACCAAAAAAATTATGTTGGCAAATTTCTCTAGGTTTCAAACATTTGATCTAATCGAAGTAATTTTTGAGTAGTTGAAGTAGAAGAAGAAAGTAGTACTTCATAGGAAGTATTAAAAATTAGTTTGTTTTGTTAGCAAAAAATAAAAATTAAAGGTACGTCCTTTTTTACCTTATTTTCAATGCATTTTCTTTAGGAAGTGACTTACTTAAGTAGACCCAAATAAATTTTACTTTTTGAATAGTTATTTACTTTTTCTAGCATCACTTTTATAAGTAAAAAATAGTTGCATTTATTATTAAAAGATGCTATTTGTAATTTATATATTATTTCCTTAGTGGTGTAATAGTAAACCAAACATAAAATATTATTACTTTCAAGGAAATAGATATGCATTCCAAACACACAATTTTATTAATTCTAAGGAAGTGTTTTTCAACAAGGTTACTTCTGTGAAAATACAACTTATTATAGAAGGTTTTTCTTCTATACCAAACAACCCCTTAGATCTGGAATAGAGAAGGCGCTTTCAAATTTGAGCACTAGTGAGCTAAATATGTTTGTGGGAGATAAAGAAAATGTTGTATTTATGTGTTTTTTCAAATAAAAAACTACATTCATTAATTAGGGATGGCAATCAGATGGGTTTTACCCGAAACCCAATGGATTTTATCCATTGGATATGTAAACGAATATGGATAAACGGATATGGATACAGGTATGGAGGAAGGGGAGAAATATCCGCCAAGTTTGGATATGGATATGGATAAGGGATCCTCAAATCCATACTTGTACGCGCATCCATTTACTCAATATAAAATTATATTTTTACCTTAATTTATGTAACCTTAAGTATATTTTCTAAGGCTAAAAGTGAAGATATGATTAAATTTTAACAATCTAACTATATAATTCTTATATTAAATGATTTTTACTTTATACTTAATGGGTTTTACCCAATGGATATGTAAACGGATATGGATAAACGGACATAGATATGGATATGGATGAGGATATGGATATGGATATAGGTTTTCTTATCGAATTTGGGTAACGGATAGGGGTACCCGATCCGTTGCCATCCCTATCATTAATATCAAAAATGGCATTCATTGAGCATTGGTGATCTAAATGTGTTTGGCCAAATGTATTAAGCTTTAATGCATTCATTACTTGTTCTTCTTTTCTTCCCTATTTCATATGTATATATCAAATGTACGTTGTATTTATCAAAATAATTATTTTAATTTGCTTGATATTTGATTGCATCGAACATAGAGATAGAGGGAGGGAGCATAGAGGGTGTTCTTTAAAAAAATAGGGAGATTATATGAATTTTATTGATTAATTGAGGTTATTTTAGGCATTCAACTTTAAAGGAATAGAGAGAAAGAATAAAATTTTGCACCAAAATAATATAGGTGTTTTAAGTATTTCACATTAGATAAGAAGAGAGAATAGGGTCAACAAGATGGAGGGAATGATAATTATTATAGGTAAAAGTAAAATCATCATTTTGCAGGCTCATATTTAAATTTGTTAAACTATAGCAGTAACTTAATAATTATTGTAGATGAAGAGTTACATGATGCATAACCATCAAAACTCAATGTTATTTCATGCGTAACTCTCAAAATTTAGGGTTATATTATATATATTGTTTAAATTTAGGGTTATTTTGTGCATTTTTACAATAAGTCATAAACTTTAACTTTGCCATTGTTGTATGCTAAATTTGGGCTTATATTTCAACAAAAACCATGTAAAGGCCCAAACCACTTGTAAAGAATAGTTTTCCTTCTTCTCATGTTATCCTAATCAGATATTCAACTCTTCTCAATATCAACTCAAAATGTGTCGTATTTTGGTGTTTTAGGATTTTGAGCCAAGTTAGTGAATTTTTGGGAAACTCCTGATTATTATTTTTTAATTGAATCCTTTTTTTAGTTTATAACTTTATTTAATCATCTCTTTGGCTTACTTTATCTCTAATTTTTAATCACATTTAAAATAATCAAAAGTCAAAATTGATGCTATCAACTTATAATTGATCTATAATTGTATGGAAAATGAGATAGACAAAAAAGCCGCTTAAGATTATATATTCAAACTTAATATTGTTTGAATTTGAAAGAGAACCCACAAAGGTTGAGGACAACAAGGTTGCCACTATTTGTGAAGTGATTAGAGGTATGAGCTCAGTACTACTATGAAGATGATGAATGGGCGATGAAACTGGGGTTCACAATGTAGGGAAGTTGCAAACCAAAGAAATTTGAGATTTGCTGGTAGAGGCAATGCTATGAAGGCTAAAGTTTAGATGACTGCTAAGAGAGTATTAATAGATAGATGAGTAGGAGTTCATGAGTCTAGTGTGGGGTAGGTTTTTGTTTTTATATTATACAATTTGGGATTAGCTAATTACTATCAAAGGATTTACTTAGAAAAAAAACCTTATTATATAGAAAACAAAAGCCACAATTTACTAAATGTACCCTTCATTTGGTTTCCTCTAACTAAATCACAACTAGCCTAATTACTTCATTTGATCTTCACATTAGCATACTTCACCCTTGTCCACTATTCATATTTTATTCCTCTCCTAACAACCCAGCTTCTTCATCTAACTTGGTAACCCCAATTGAGAAGAAGAAGCACATATTTCACTCTTTTGAAACACCATCCCAGTGAAGAAGAAGTACTTATTCTACTAGCCTATAGGAATTACATCTAGAACAAGTATAAAAAAAAAATAACTTCCAAATATTTTTTTTCCTTGACTTATAGATACATTATTAATTAGTACAATTAAGTGATATATCATTTTTTTTATCCTCAACTCATAGTGGGAGCTTTAGCCATAGCTACTTGGACTAGTAGGGGTGGATAGGGTGCACATTGTGACATGCCTAAGAGTGGGAAGTATTATCACAGTCTAAAGCTCACAGTGGTAGTATGTACCATAGCATGAAGCTCACAGTGGTATTCCTTTCCCTAGCTTCAAAACGTGCAACGGTGCTTCCTGTCTCAAATTAAAGCTTGTAGCAATACTCCTTGCCATAGCTTCAATCTAGGAGTGGTAGCTCCTAGGGATATTCACCACATGATTGTTTCCTAATTTCTTACTTCTTCCTTTTTAACCACCAGCCACTATTATCATAAAACATACACTTAAGTTGATTTTCAAGATGTTACACTAATAATAAATCTAAATTTGGCAAAAGTTTGATGAACCAATGGCATACATGTGGTCAAATTGGTGCCTGAATGAAATCATTGAGATAAACAACTAAAAGGAGCTTAAAGAAGTAAACTAATATGCTATAGGATAAGAACTAGTATGTCAACTAATATATGTGAATCTTTGTTTACATGTGAATTTAATATGTAGTTATCCCATCATCGTGTTACTTTGTGAATAGATTTATTTAATATGTGAAATAAATTGGTTTAAAAATGTCTTGGTTACTTGATCAAATTGAGTGTGAAAATGGCTTTTCCATAACATTCTCTTGTTCTTATTGTGGTTTCTATCAATAATTTTATCAAATCAAGGTGTTGAATGATAATGTATCTTTGAGTTATAATTAAATTATTTTTCTTATCTAAATTCAAATGATCAACCAATAAGACATGATTAAGGATCGTGGAGTTAGCATGTCTTAGAAATAAGTGAGAATAACAACCAAAATAGGCTCTATTGGTACGTTCAGTGAATCTTAAGAAAACATGAAAAGGCTACAACAAAAATTTGTTATGGAACAATTACATGAAGAAGCTCTAAAAAAGATACAAAACCAATCTCCACAACAAACTCCTAGTACCCTACCAACATTTGTGGACTACACAGGTCATCCATCATTTATAACTAATGTAGTGGTTCCATCATCATCAACTTATAGGGGTTATCAATCATCTATAGTTCACACAACCATTGAGGGTAGTTATAGATCACATCCTAGATGAATTATTGTAGAGAATTAATCATCCTTTAGTGGTCCATCATCCTTAAATCATATGGCTCAACCATCCTCCTTGACCCATGTACATTGCCCATACCCTTTAGATGAGGATGAAGGGGATAATGGTGGTAATGATGGTGAAGATGATAATATAAGAAAAGATGATTGAGTTATATGCTTGAGGTATAAATGTTACTTGGTTGGACCATGTTCTAGAGGTCAAAGCATCCCTAATTTGACCCCACACTTTGGTGGTCATGTTTCTTTCAATATATGATGTGGAAAGGTAAGTTTGGAAATTTGTAACTTTATTTCTTATTTTCTTTGTTAAATATCATGTATTCATTATATTTGTTTCTTTTTTTGCTTAAGATCATGAAGTTTTGAAGATTCATACTAGATTAAAAACAGAAGAGTAAATGGATTGGGTGCATTGATGATTACTACTTCAATATGATTTGTGGTAATGGATTGGAACATATACCCACCTAAATATTTCTATATGTGGATTAGATTTTTATATCCATATTTGTCAATCGATGAAAACTAAACACTAAGAACTTACATATATCATGGGGTGAGATGGCAATCGCCCTTTTAGATATATAACATATACTAGGGTTGAAGGTCGATGATCATCCATTATAGATGGACATTACATATGACTCACATTTGTAATTGATATATGTATTGGATAGCTGATTTATCATGGAGGATGATATGAAATTGATGACTAAAGGTGGTGGATTGGGAGTCTTGTATCTTCAACTCAAGGCTTATGTACATCTAATTGGATTCCAAATGATAAGAAAGCTATTACATACCTATTATGGTTGCTCAACTTGTCTTTACTTGTCAATAAGTCATCTAATCAAGTTAGCCTATATTGGCTTCTATTTCTCTAGCATCCCACAGTTGTGAAAGACTATGGATGGGGAATGACTACACGTGTTTTCATATATAGATAGCTTAGTATGCCGGCTAAAGTTGATGCTACTCAAATATCCAGACGTGTAACTCTATTCTAGGTACTTTTCTAACTATCATCTATATAATAAATACTTTAATTATTTAGTTATAATGTTTAACATATGTGTAATACCTCAAATTTATCTAATCATAATCTCAATTAATTAATAGTTTAACCGAATCCAAATCCTAATTTTGGGTCATTTATATATTTTAAACTTAAACCTAATCCAAATCCTAACCCAAAAAAATTATATTCCTCTTTTCCATATTTCCTTTTCTTACTTTTCTTCCTCCTTTTCCCTTTTCCTTTTCCTTTATTTTCTTTCTTCCCTCTTTCCTTCCCGACTAACGAGCCTAGCCCATGCAAGCCTTTTGCCCCCATGCATGCTTGTCCCTTTCCTTTCCCTTCCTAGCCCTACACGACACTTGCACAACCCCCTACACTGCCACCAACTCCTTACACTACTACCCACATCCTGCACCACCTACACCCACACCCTACACCACTGTCACACCAAACCCACATAACCAACCATATCTGAGCCCCCCTTACCCTTTAGCTTCTATCTTCCTCACCTTAATCGCATACATCTATATATGAGTGCAATCTTTCCCCTATTTCCCTATCTTTACATTCCTTTATCTTTGAGAAGCCTAGCCACCACCCCCTTATTCCTTTTCTCATTCTTCTCTCTACTATGTCTGTTGTCGTCTAGCACCATGCCACTCACCACCAATTCCTGAGCCCTTACTCCCTTTCCTTCTTCTTCTCCTTCTTCCCTTAATCTTCATCCTTTTCCTCTGCCATCACATGACCCCCCCTCATCCATGTCATGCTCTCACCAACCCTAACTCCTTATATCATAACATCAACCCTAGCCACCATCCATTTCCTATGTGCCCTATTGACTCACCACCACTAGTAGCCACTTCCCTCCTCGTGTTATCTACGTCCTAGCCACTATTTCCATATCTACCACAACACCATCTTTCCCTACCAACCATCACTGCCCCAAACCATGCCCTTTTCCCCTCCCTAATCTACTCTATTTAGTTTGTTGAGGCATATAACCCATGCAACTCTAGCACGGTTGTTCCCTCCTTCGCATGCCCCATTCCTCAAGTCCATGCACATATTTCCCCAACTCGTGATGCCCTTTGTAATACCATAAAATTCACTACTTTTTTTTAAAAGCGAAAGAATTTAAAATTTAAAAACTTGTGAATTATGGGGATGTTACTGCCACACTTAGTACCAAATCGGTTCTCTCCGACTGTTTCAGTACCAAGTGCTAATGCTAAGAAAAGATTAATATTAAACTTAAATCAAGAGTTCATGAAAGAACTAGAAAGATCATAATATCAAAATCAAAGTACACATGAAGGTTTACAAACCAATAGAGTAAAATCAATCATAAGATAGAAATCAAAGTGCGAAGTCAAAATTCCTCAAAGGAAATAATCTTACAATCGATAAAATGTTCATTTAAAATACCCAATACAAGTAATAAATCATAATAGGGCAAATCCGATACAAAACAAATAGCAGAAGAAGATAAAATAACAAGAAGAGTGAAAATAGCCACAACACTCTCGAACCTTAAGCCAACCACAAGCTCAACACTCAGCCCCGCCTGGTGTCTCGAACACCTGCACAAAGTCAAAAGGGCCAACTACTCATGGGAATGAGCGGCACCCATGAAAAGGGTGATCAGTACGCTACGTACTAAGTAAGGTAACCGAGCGCTAAGGCCAACACACAAGTACAAAGAATCATGTAGTATAATATACAGTTTACAAACATTCAAACCCACACATATAATATACCAAAATCATACAGGATAATATACAGCTTATCAACGTTCAAGCCCATGCACAAAGGCCCAATAGTATGGATTAATTATTTAATTAATCTTTTATCGGAAGTCGATACACACCATACTTTTTATCAAATCCATGTAAGTACAGGAACACCGCACTATTTTAGCCGGTGGGGCGATCACTTGTGAGACAATAATCCACACCACTATTTTTTGCCGATGAATCGGTCACTTGCGGGACAATAGTCCACACCACTATTCCTAATCGGTGGATCGGCTGGTTCCTGCTCACATGGTGTTCCACTGTAAGTAATTAGTATCTTTTAAGTGTCTTAGCAAACACCGGTTTGTATTTATTGAGCTTGAGGTCACCCCACTATTATTGCTAGTGGGCCGGTCACTTGCGGGACAACAATCCATACCACTATTATTCGCTAGTGGATCGGTCACTTATAGGGTAAAAACCCTAGCCACTATTCCCAACCGGTGGATTGGCTAGACCCGGCTCAATAATCTTTCACTTTAAGTGATTAATGTCTTAAGTATTTTATTCAGAAGATTTCACCCTAGACATGCATGAATCACTCCCCCTACACTTATCCTCCAACTGACCCGTATCATACCATGAGAACCCTACACCTCTTAACTTGCCCAATAACCTTTCCTCTATACTCAAATTCACATTAGAACTCCAACACCGAAATATGTGGGTCAAGGCCCACTACTATACACCTCCAGGTCCACTCCACATCTCACTTTAGGGTTTTATCCAGAAATCCTAATTTTGGCCTAAGTGGTCCGTCCTACTCCACCTCACACAACCCAAATCATTTAAACACTCCACACATCACAACCCATAGATTCCATATTCATCATCATACTTTATTCACCAAGTACACCCATACTACCACCGAACCCTAGTTAGCCATATCAAAACCTTTGTTAACCACAACAACCCATAGTTAATCACTCCAAACCCTAGTTATCCACAACCAACCATAGTTAACCACTCCCAACCCTAGTTAATCACAACAACCCATAGTTAATCACTCCAAACCCTAACTCAGTCTCCTACGTACCCTTATAATGTTCCACGTACTATTTTCTATCCAAAGTGTTCAAACACCCAAACAACACTTACATTACCTTCCTTACATCCCAAACCAACGTTCCATATGTAAATTTCACTCTCATACAGACTTTACACATCCTATGCAACCTTTCAAACTTTTCATGCAAACCCTAAAAATCCCACGTAAAAACCTTAGAATCACCCATGCAAACCCTAGATTCATCCATACAAAACCCTAAATTCAATTCATACAAACCATATATTAGATTCACCTATATTACACCATAGATTAGATTATCCCATGTTACACTATAGATTAAATTCTCCCATATAAAACTACAAATTATATACTCCCATATAAAACCATAAATTAGATTCTTTCATACAAAACTATAAATTAGATTCTCCCATACAAAACCATAAATTAGATTCTCCCACACGAAACCCTAAATTTCCCATTTTATTCTTCCACTCATGGATCATTAAAATACTTAGGTCAACTCCCATCCCTTGGTCAACTTATTTTCCCATTCTCCTTTGTCATCCTTTCTCCCACACAAACCATATTAACATCCTCACATGCATGTCTTACAGGGTCAGAACACATATCATCACATACCACAATATTTCATCACATACACATAGTACACATGCCATATAACAACACATGAACACACTTTAACTCCACACCATACCACACATGAAATCAATATAATGATAAACATAGGATGCATAACATACAAAGCATATAATGCACATCAACACACAATAGGCCTTAGTAACACCCTTACCTAAAACGACACCGGTCTTAGAGCACACTCCTATGCCCCCTTAGGGCTTTGACTAGTCTCACCTATATGAGGGAAAAGCTAAATCAGATTCCCTCTAACCAAAAATACTATTAAATACTAACTTATTCTAAGACTAAGCTTTTGATAAAATAATAAAATATTAATAATAATAACCATTAACCGAATACTAAATTTGGATAAAAATATAAGAATTAATAGTAATATCATAAAATTTGATAATATAAGGTTGAAGACTTTACCCTAATAATAATAATAATAATAATAATAATAATGATACCAAAATAATAATAGCAAAGATACTAAAAATAATAATGATGATAATATTAATAAGAACAAGAATAATAACAGTAACAATAATAATAAAAAGGGCATTGCTCAAAAACATAGTGAAATAAGGGCTTCGACCCCTTCACCAAAATAATACTAATAATAGAATTAGTAAAATAAATAACAAAATTTAGTAGTAATAATAATAATACTGATAAAAACCACAATAATATTACAAAAATAATAATAATCATAATGGTAATAGTAATAATGATAATAATCAAAGATAAAATGAAGTAGAGTTTCGACCCTACATTGAATAATAATAAACTTATTAAATAATAATAATAATAATAAGAATGAAAAATGCTAATGATAATAATAATAATAATAATAATAATAATAATAATAATAATAATAATAATAATAATAATAATAATAATAATAATAATAATAAGACTTGATATTTATAATACCACTACTATAATTCAAAATAGGCACAATAGGGTTTCAACCCTATATAGAATAATAATACAAATAATGAAAATAATAATAATAATAATGATGATGATGATGATAATGATAATAATATTAATACTAATCGCATAACAATAATAATAATAATAGCAAAACTAATAGTAAAATAGTTATAATAATAATAAAATCATTAATAATAATAATAATAATAGTAATAACAATAATAATAGAAATAATAATAATAACAATAATAGTAATATATTTTAAATAAATGAAATAAAATAGATTAAGGCTTGAATAAATAGTGAAAAAGGGTTGAGGGGGTTTAGGGTTCAACCTTAGGCTGGTGGTGACAAGCGGCATCGGCGGTGATGCACGGCGGCGGCGGCGGCGGCCGAAAAAAGAGAAGAAAAGAGAAAAAGTTGAAGGCTGGGAACAAAATAGAGAGAATAAAGGTGGAAATAAGGGTGATTATGGTTGTCCAGAAGGAGAGGAACAAAATAAGGGTGGTGGCGCAGCGAAAGGTGGTGACGACAGCGGCGGCGGCGGTGGCCAAATGGGGAAGAAGAAGAGAAAGAGAGGAGAGGGAGGGAGATGTAAAGAAAGGTAGGGGAAGATAGAGGAGGGTCTGCAGAATAGAATTAGAGGTGAAAGGAGAGGCGGCAAAGGCGGGAGTGGTGGCTAATGGCGGTGCGAAGGGCGGCAAAGGTAGAAGAGAGGGTTGTTTGGGAAGTAACCTTTGCACAGCCGGGGTAGCTTGTGCAGGGAAAATCGAGGGAAGGGGAAGGTATGGTTAGGTAGAGAACGATGCAAGGAAGGATTAGGTGGGCAGATTTGGTGTCGTGGTTGGCCGACGACGGCAGGTATGGCGTCTGAAGGGGCGGCGGCGTGCAAGGGGAGTTTTCTGGGTTAGGGATCAAGAGCTTGATACCAGCTCATTATGGGTATATTTATAGAGAAATGAAGAAGGGGTAGGGTTTTGTGGGTCGACTAGAGAGTAATGAAAGTAGGTTTACGGTTGCCGGCGAAATTTAAGAGCAACGTGGCAGGGTATGGCTAGCTGGGAGAGGGAATCATGCGAGAAGGAAGGGAGGTGGATTGGTCTATGTGGTCACAGAATTAGGGGAAGAGAGAGGAAGAAAAATAGTCGGTCAATAGGGCGTAACCGGCGACGAAAATCTAGGGAGTTGGGGTGGCGAAGTTGCAGGTTGCAAGTCAGCGTTGGAGTGGCAGGTGCAAAGGAAGAAGAAGAGAAGAAGAAGAAGGAGGTGGCGGCTGGATCGGTCGGCCGAGAAAAAAGAAAAGAAAGGAAAGAAAGAAAACCGGCGGGGCGACGAGGAAGTGCTTAAATGAAACGTTGCGTTCCATGGGTTAAAAGAAATAAAGCGCAGCACTGGGACGGAAAGAAGAAGGGGGACGGCTGCACGGGCTGGGATGACCGAAGGAAAGGAAAAGAAGGATTGGGTCTCGGGAAGGTAGGCCCAGTCGGGGGGAAGAGGAAAAGAAAAGGAAAAAGGAAGAAAGAAAAAGGAAAGAAAAAGGAAGAAGGAAAAGGAAAAAGGAAGAAGGAAAAGGAAAAAGCGAAAAAGAAAAATAGTGGGTTGGGTTAATTAAATTAAATAGAATATTTGGGATATTTAAAATAATAACATTTAAATAAAATAATATTTAAATCCCTTTTTAGGCTAATTTAGGGTTTTTGAAAGATTTTTCATAAATTCCATTTTAATTAGCAAAACACCCTAATTTTCCTCAATTAATTTATTTATAAAATTTCATATTAATTTGGAACTATTTTATCCTTCTTATTTTAAATAAAATAATTTATTTAATTAATTTCCAAAATAAAATCCTTAATTAGCTAAAATACCCAAATTTCTCCTAATTAAAATATGTATAAATTTTTTCTTAATTTACCCTAATTAATTTCCTTTTATTTTAATAAAAATAATTAATTTAATTAATTTAATTAATTTTTCTAATAAAACCTTATTTAACTGTAATTTTTAAAATTAAAAATTTTCGGGGCATTTCACCCTTGATCTTCTCCTTACACACCGATGTGCCCTCCACCCTAGCTCAATCGTGCACCACTCCTTGCATGAGCTCTCCTAATTGTTTAGTTATCTCCATTTTCCTCCCTATCCTTTTCCTTAGTTTTTTTAAGATATTTTTCCCTAAGTTCTAATCTTATTATATATTTGAATTTTAGGTGATTTTTTAGTGGCATCAAGGAGGATTCCTAGGTCATATGTGCTTACAGATTGGAGGTACTTTGGTAAGGATATATATCGTAGCTAGGGATTTTATGTGTGATGTGTATATTTTTATGAAATATCATTTTTGGTATTTTTATATGGATAATTTCATGTTGATAATATTGTTGTATGATATGTTATGTGGTATTGTGAAAAGATGAGTAATACATGAAAGCATGCATTACAAGTATCATTAGTTAAGCTTATTTTATAAGTAAAGAAAAGAAGGGCGATATGAATCACTTATGCAAGTTGGGATATATGTTTTTATAATACATATATGTATACTTGTGGCTAAGTATTTTCATGAGAATATGGGTTGGAGTTTGAACATCATTCATATTGGGATTTATAAGGTTTTCTTGTGAAAATATGGGTATTTTGGCTATTTTAAGGGTAAATTGGTCAATATAGATTAAATATGAAATATTTTTGTATTTTATTGTGTAAATTAGTCAAAAATATGTTAAATATATTACATGGAATATTTAGAGTGATTGTGAATGGAATAAGTCCAGTAAAATGATAAAATTGTTTAAATTAGAATAGTAACCCGGGAGGCGGGGTTATTATCTTCTACATAAAATGTTGGATTTGGACCTTGATTTTCAAATATGTTACTAAAATTAGTATTTTAGAAACATGTATTAAATTTGGCGGCCATATGAGTCACATGAAAAAATTTATGCTTAATTTGTAAAATTAAAGTTTTGTAGGCATCTATGAATAGTAATTCTAGAGGTACGCTTTTATCACATGTGTAAGATGTTGGAGTTAGACCTTGATTTTTGGATATATTTTTAATAATAAAATTTAAGGTTAGAATTAAAATTTGGTGATAAAATGAGTATTAAGGGGAGAATATATGCTTGACTTATGAAGTTATGGTTTCTTAAGGGAAATATGGCATTTTCCTTAGGAGATGTTTCGACCTTTGTATGTTTGTGTTTATTATGCTTTAAAAAATTATTTCAATTCTATTTTTTGTATCTTGTGTACTATGTTTATCCACATGAGGACTTTGAGAAGGAAACAATGGATAACACATTAATCATTTAAAGTAAAAGAGTACGTGAACTAGGGTCAAGGTGTTGTGTGTCTATTCCAATAGATGATAATAGTGGATTAGGATCACTTTACCCTACAAGGTTCTCTAGTCCTTTCCACTATTTTAAGAATAGTGGATTTAATAGGATCAATGAAAAAAAACATATATGATCTTTAGGTAAGCAATAATGAATAATTTATTAATCAATTAGAGTGAAAGATTATTTTAGTCAGGATAGAGATATTATGTCAATTCCAATAAACGATAATAATGGCTCAAGAGAATCCCCCCAACAAGTGTTGTAGACCATTCCATTGATTTAAGAGTAGTGGC
Organism: Tamarix chinensis; assembly: GCA_030549775.1. Taxonomy (NCBI): domain Eukaryota; kingdom Viridiplantae; phylum Streptophyta; class Magnoliopsida; order Caryophyllales; family Tamaricaceae; genus Tamarix; species Tamarix chinensis. The sequence continues at coordinate 81,119,328 of CM060173.1, read as the reverse complement.
TAGGAGCTTGTTGCTCAGGTATTTGTTGAATCTATTCCATCAGATGATAATAGTAGCTTATGAGCATTTTGCCCAAGAGGTACTTTAGTTCGTTATTTTATATTAATAATAGTGAGGTCTCTAAACTTAACATAAATGATAATAAAGATTATGATTGTATCTAATAATGGACCTTTGAAATGAGTATTATCTTACATCATATTATTGTGCTTACTTATTCCTTTATATGACCTTATATAATCTATGTAGACTAGTTATGATTGTATTGTTACCTTACTTAGTATATAGTGTATTGATTATCCCTTTCATGGGTACTACTCATTTTTACTAGAAAAGGGCCCATTTGATTTTGTGCAAGTCTTTGAGGACCCATTGGATGACTTTGTTACTTATAATGCCTTATTTTGGGAGGAGTAATTTTATTTTATATGTAGGGTTTTGGACGTAGAGACATGTTATACGAATCTTGGTCTGAATCGGATACCTTTTGGGACTATTAGTTTCTTGGTATCCCTCTTTACATTTGAATATTGTGCTTGTAGTAATCCTCCAAACACTTGTTTAAATTTATGAGTTCTATCTCATTCTTCGTTTTACCATGTCTTGAGTTGTACTATTTTGCCTTGTATTTAATATAAGGATGGTATGGTAAACCATACTTATGTCGAGTACGATGGTAACACCCGTCTATTTTGCTATACACTTCCGCTAAAGAATGCAAAACTTTTCAAAAGTAATTGTTGGGATGTTATAACATGTGTATTATAATAGACTTGGATATATGAAATCTTTTCTAATTTTAGAATTGTTGTAACATCCCAACTGAAAGCTTTTCTAATTTTAGAATTATTTAGAATGATTAGGATTCTAGCATGCCCCGTTGTAAAAAATGGTGGCATGATTAATATTCCAATAAGATTGTAACACCCTAAAATCACGACTTAAAATTTTCGTTTAAATTTTACTTTGCGGAAGCAGAAATTGTAAAACAGTGGGCGTTACCGCCACATTTAACATAAGTCATATCTCCTCACCATCCTTACGTCAAGTGCTAAGGCTTAAAACAAGGCAAACCAACAAATTTCGAGAGAAGTACAATACATAATCAAAGTTCTTACAAAGAAAGATTATCCATGCAAAGGACCATTTAGATAATTAGTAACTAACAGTTTTCAAAAAATAAACAAAAGAGCACATGAAGGTGCAACGGTGCTCTGCCTTCCACTCATCTGGTCCATCAAATATTATAAGGAAAGGGAAATAGGGACAGGGTCCACTCACTCCCTTAGCCTAACTAATTGGCTGGATAATGCTCCTCAAAATTCTTTAACCATTGCATGCCACGAACGTACTCCTCTGAAAAGTGATAGCATCAGTACGACTTCCTCATACTGAGAAAATCACAAAACCTCCAAAGAGGTAGCATAACCACATATACAATCATCATAAAGGTAAGGCATTCAAATAAAACATACGATCACATGCAAGCCCATGATTTTATGACACAATTCCACATCACAAATAATGATACTAGTTAGATCAAATCCCTAGCAAAGGCATTGAAGACATGCTTATAAATCTCACAACCATTTTAACTTACCAATGACCATACTTTATAGCATAATGGGGAGAAATAGTGACATTCCAAACAATCTAACCAGGGTCGAGTCACGCCTAATCCAATTATTACAGAGGTATTATGGTGGGTGTCTAATCTGGTTATATCATTTATATAACAATCATTGAGTGGAATACAACCCCATATCCATGACAATGATCATCAAGGAGGGTGGTACAAAAATAATTCACTCAATTCTAGGGCAAAGCTTGCCAAGGAAGCCACACGATATATCAGTCGTCCATATAAAACCTCAGAACTCAAGTTCTTAAGTATACGTACTCCCTATAGGGTGTATGGAATACCTATAGAGCATAAGTGATTCCTTTGACCTGAAGGCCCAAACTATGCACTCGATGGCCAAGTTCGAGGCACGAGATTTGTCAAGGAGGTGGTACCAAAATAATTCACTCAACTCGAGGGCAAAGCTCGCCAAGGAAGCAACACGACATATCAGTCGTCCATACTAAACCTCAGAACTCAAGTCCTTAAGTACGCGTACCCCCTATAGGGTGTATGGAATACCTATAGAGCAGAAGTGAGTCCCTTGACCCGAAGACCCAAACTATGCACTCGGCAGCCAAGTCCGAGGCACGAGATTCCTTTCCAACTCAAGTCTTCCTCTTTAAGTGATTAGTGTCTTATGAAATTTCAGGTTATTAATTTGAGAACAATAAGGTTCAAAATATTACAACTTAGCCATCAATCAATCAACCAAGGGACCACGAGGGTCACAACAATCAACCATCAAATGTCAAATTCAAAAGACCACGAGGGTCACAATAATTCCAAGTCAACACGACCTAGGGTAGGCATCATGCCATATCCCGAATAATTATCCGATTCAGTTATTCAATCTACTTGTCCAATTATTTTCAAAATTATTTGGAGGCCATCACTTAAGTCAACTAGCCCAATTATTCACTTTGAAACAAATTTTTTCCCTAATGACCAAAATACCCTTTGATATATAACTACTACATTTTCCTTTAATTTATTACTAGGTTTATCTCCATAGGATATTTGTCATGAAAAAGCTAACATAAAATAGATAATGATACTTTAACATACAAAAATTTCTTCGGTACGACTAAAGACCATGTTACCCCTGAGCATTCACCACACATGGTACATGTACACACTCTTAGCTTACATTTCAAGTATCTCATAAAATTCATGCAATTTCCACAAATAACTTTCAAATACGGACCATGGTATATAGAATTTATATTTTTACCCCTAGAACATTCAACACATAATAATCACCATTTAAACATGTTTATACCCTAAGTTAACATGCTATACGTCCAAAATTATCTAAATTATCCAAGGGACACATTTAGTCTATTTATGGGTCTTACCATGAAACATGACAAATTTTCGATTGGACTCTAACCCTAGACATGCACATTTCTTTTTAGCATAAATCCATATACGTTGTCATAAGTATGCACTCTTCAATTTTTAGAATAATACCTAGGCATATAAATATTATCATGGTAACATATATTAGTACTCTAAACATGCACATTTCTTTTTAGCATAAATCCATATACGTTGTTATAAGCGTACACTCTTCAATTTTTAGAATACTACCTAGGCATATAAATATTAGCATGGTAACATATATTAATTTACACATCATAATATTCACATAGAAATGAACTACAACATGCTTCCATTTCCCACAAAATACTAGTCATTTGATATCCTCAATCTAGCATGATTTTTATCCTAGAAAACTAACCTATCATTTTCACATATAACTCTACCGTCTACGGATTAGTTGGATTTACCTTTGAGCTAAGAAAAATAATACCACAAAGAGCTTCTTACAAGGATACCTTAATTGGGGTTGAGATTACCTAAAAATAAATAACACCATCTACAACTATGCATGCATTAGTATCTATGCTAAATAAATTAATAAAATGCAACCTATGCGAACTAATACCCGAAATACAATTAGGGAATTAACCGAGGCAGCTGGTGCATGGAATTTCTATGCATCGCGCACACCGGAAGATATAATACTTACATCAGAAAATAGTTGCTGCTTGGAGAGGTGAAACACAAAGGAAGAGGGGTGCTTAGCAAGGCTACAAGTTGGGTGATTTTTGGGAAGAAGTTTGGTGGTGAAAGGGAGAAGTTTAGGGGCTGCAAACAAGAGTATCTAATGCTGGAATTAAGGGGGGAGAAGGAGAGGATTTGCAAGGAGGAAAATAGAGGACCAAAAGGGAGAGGGAAGGAGGGACTTTGCTGCAGGTTGGGACTTAAGAAAGGAAGGGGAAAATAGAGGGAAAATAGGCTACTGCAAGGGTGAGTTGGGGAGGATGCTGCACATTGGTTTTTGGGGATGAGGGTGTCGAAGCTTGGGAGAAAGGAAAAGGGCTGGCTAGATACGTGGGAAAGGAAGAAAATGGATGGGTAGATGGCTAGAAAATTTGGGTAGGTGTGCAGGTTGAGAGGAGGAGAGGTTGAGGGCTGCTACTTGGTGGGAGGGCCGGTTTACATGAGTTTTATGGCTGCATGTGGATGGGTGGCGTGAGGTTTGGTGGCTGCATGTGGCTGGGATGGTTTGCTGGGATTTTGTAGGGTGGAATGGCGTGGGAAAGGAGGAGAGTAAGGAGGGTGATGGGATGCTGCTAGGGGAGGGGAATGGGTGCAAAGCTAGAGGATAAGATAAGAGGAGTGCAAGGTATGGGAAAAGGTGGAAACTTGTTACATGGGAGGGGTAAGGTGCGACAGGTTGGGGGAGTTTAGGCTGAAATTTAGAGTGGGTAAAAGATGGGGATTGGTTAGAATTTAATTAGAAAAAATATTGCAAAGTATTAGGTTTTTAAGAGTATGGTTACTAAGGGAAAATCCTACCTATTCAAGGTTTTATTTTCACCATTATTTTCACTAATAATTATCATGATCAATATTATTATTATTAGTGTTATCACTACCACTCCTTATTATCATAATTATTTCTAACATTATTATTCTTACACTTGTTGTTATCAGCATTATTTAAGAGTGTTACTTATCATAAGGTTGTTGTTATTACCATCCTTTCTATTTTGATTATTATCTACTCTCTTCTTATTATCGTTATTATTACCGTCATTAACTTTTATCTTCCTCTACTCATATATACACTAGTCCGGGTTATTATCATAATTTAATAACTATAGACTTACTCGTAACGGTAAGATGTTCATTATAAAGAGAATCCTATGATTTATTACGCTTGCTAATCAAATTTTAAGTCTTGCATATTTAAATTATGAATTTATTAAAATGAGGTATTAAAAAGATCCCTTTTATTCTTAAATACTATCAAAGGGTGATTGATTATATGTTTGTATCAAAGGTACACTCAAATATATTAAAATGTTATTATATATTTTTTATAGTTTATATAATGATATTATTATTTATTTTAATTATTTTGCAACAAGTCATATGGGATCCGTACAGAGTAATAGATTTGAGCAATAATTATCCTATGACATTATTTTATGGTTGCTAACATCATATGAATGTAGTAGAATCATATATGCAAGATGGAGTCGTGCATTAGCTTAGCTTTACACAAGATAGCCCCAACAAGCCTATCTAGTCAACAAGGAAGACATATAGAAGACCTAATGCTAGGAGATATAAAGGTTGTTATTCACACATGCTTGCATAATGGAGTATGAAGAATAAACACCTATTAAATCCATGCATTTTCAGACCGTTGATATTATACCTAATATGGCCATTCCCTAAATTAAGTTATTGGGCCTCTAGAATCCGACCATGAACCTAAAGGTAAAATGATCCCAAAAGGAACCCCATATCCCCTTAGACCTTAAGACAAACTAACCTCAGGCTGCCAACCTAATAAGCCCAGTAGAGAGAAAACAACCACCTAAATCATGTCATGTGCCTCTAATGATCTTTCCTAGATTATCTGTATAGGATTCCTCATCTTCTCTTATCACTAGTTGGCTACCTCCATAAAGAAGGGATATTGTAACCATTTATATCATCTTAGAATCAATGCACACCCTTTTTATTTTTCTCTCTCATCTCTGTAGTTTCTCTCTCTAAACCTCCTTATCCCCTAAACACGTTGGTTAACAACTTTTACATAACAACAAATGTCATTTATGGGCTCCATCACAAAATGTTATATTGCCACAAAAAATCCTAAACTAACTTGACCCAAGCCTTAGTGATCATTTGATGTAAGACCACCTTGTCACTATCTCCCAACGCCAAGATATAAATGTTAAGCCTTAAATATCTATTTTGGAGATGGTGTCAAACATGCTCACCCATCTCATTCAGAGCCACAACCAATTACACTATCTATTATACCAACACTAATCCTTCCATCCGGAACTCAAGAATAATTCACCCCTAAGGAGACTCTACATAAGCCACATAACCATCAACAGAGAGAGATAAGAATCAATCTTCCCACTACCATCATACAAGAAAAAGGCCTTGACTCAAAAAAGGAGGCTTAGGGTAAATAGGGAAGAAATATCATATAGATAGATGCCCTATTTCCTTCACAATGAGATAGGCGATAAATACACATTAGCTCTAGCTTTAGGGGCAGCAAACAATAGACCTTGTTGATAGATATAAAGACCACAATCAAGATAATTTTAGGGATAAGAAAGAGGATGATGGTTCTAATAGTAAGATGATAGACAAAGAGTGTTTGAGGCCCTCCAAGCCTAAAAGACCATAATGATGACGCCAAGTTCAATTGGCGATCCCCCTTCACTAGGACCATAACCAAGGTACCAACATAAAAGATATAGATGATGGCCTTTAAGGAATTCGATGGCTCAACTAATCTTAAAGACCATTTGAATGCTTTTAAAACTTTGATGTTATTCATTGAGACCCTTAAATAAATCATTTTTAAAGGATTATCTAACATCCTAAAAGGGAATACCTTAAGGTGGCTTGGGTAATTAAAGATTAAGTCAATAAAAAAAATTTTCCTGGCTCACATCAACATTTTTTTTAGCAATTACATGCCTTTTGATGCCTTAAGAAAGATTTTTCTTCATTTATGGGAATCAAAAAAGTGTCTTCAAAATCATTACAATCATTATTGGATAGGTTCGACATCATATTGATGAGTTTGATAATGGCATGGAGAAGTCATCTTTATTACAAGGACTGACAAAGAATTAGTTGAAAATCTATGCTTGGTAAAGCATAAATATTACACCATGTTAGAAAGGATGTCTAAGAGAGAATTAACACTAATGAAATGAACAACACCATATGGGAAGGCACATAATGGTCCTTATCAATTGGAAAAATGAAGATGCAACCAATTCCAAGGCTAAGGTAAAAAAAGAGAAGTTTATAAATGAGAAAGGAAAGTATAATTACATGTGTCAATAGTAGGATGCATCAAAAAAAGGGAACACTATGGAAGATATGACAAATACAAACTATTGGTGGCTAGCATCAAGCATACATTCAATCTAAAAAATAGCCAACAAACTTTCCTAAAGCCTCATCCTATGTGAGTCAACATCAAATACAAAAATCCTTACCAATGGTGCATGTACCATAAAGATGTGGGATCCACCAAAGAAGAATTTAGGTTATTAAGAAAAATTATAGAAGAGTCAATATAGAAGGGTCATTTAAGAAAGTACACACATTCACCATGGGGTAGGGAACAAGTTAATAAAGTAAGGTAACATCTACCAGCTCCCTAAGGCAAAGAATAACACATCGTCATTCATAAAATTTCTAAGAGAGATTCACTAGTTGAGGCTAGTAACTTAATCTTAAAGGCTTATGTCAAGAGAACCATATTTGATAAAACAAATGAAAGGATGCAAACAGGCATATAGAAGGTTAGCTTTAAATAAAGAGATGAGAAACTTTTGATAATATATCCTCATGATGAATCCTTAGTCATTGAGGTTCGACTCACTAAAAATTATTACTAACAATTTTCAAATTTTCTTGACAGTATTATCTCTCCTTATAGGGGGTTGAGCTAAAATATTTTATATAGTTATCATACTTTGCATCCCAACCCAATTTTTCTCAACCCAGACCAACCTCCCCTTGGCAAATTCATTGGTTACCTGCTCCATCCCATCCCGACATGTGTTATTATATAACTTTATTTGTAAGGCTTAAGATAACCAGGTTACTCCCTAACTACACGATCTCAACCACCACCACCTTTACGATCTCCCTTTTATGGTTGTACCCCTCATTATTTTGTGACTCTCATATTTCCATTTATTATACATTTAAGTTTATCATATATCTTGGGAGAAAGAAGATAGAGAAGTGATCTACTAGTAGTCGATGTAGTGGATTAGATTCTACAAGGAGTGATGACATGGGTATTCCCCTTACTTTGGAAGATAGCTAATGTAATGGGTCAGGTTTTGAAGAGAGTGATGATATGGGCATTCCCAAAATGCTAGGTGCTTTACCCATGAAGAAAACTAATTTAAGTGGGAGTTTCAAAGGAAGTGATGATTGGACATTATCTAAATTGAGTTATTAGGCCTCAAAAAGCCTACTATGATCATGAAGGTAAAATTAGCCCAAAAAAACCCTATATCACCCTAAACTTCAAGATAGACCAACCTTGACCTACCAACCCAATTAACCCTATATGAGAGAAAATGATTGTTTAGTTCATGTCATAAATCCCTAGAGGCCTTCCCTTGATCACCCAAAAAGGATTCCTCCTCTTCCCTTACCCTTGGTTCGCTACCTCAATAAATAAGGGGTTATGTAACCATTTATGGCATCTTGGAATCAACACATATGCTTTTATTATGTTCTCTCCTATCTCTACTTTATCTCCCTAAATTCCTTTATCCCCTAAACATTTTGGTTACACAAAAATACCCATAGGATACAAATTCTAATTGCATGGATTGGTATATCAATATGAATCATAGGTATTTGTTACAAATGACGAAGCAACTTTTGACTTTGCGACCTAATGATGAAGAAGAAGTCACAAATGAAAGACATATTGATTGCATTGTGAAAGTTCTTTGTTATATGTAATAGAGGGGTGAACCACCTCTAGATTGTGAGCAAAAAAATGTAATCCTTAAGATTATCGTTCGTCATTTAGTAATTAATATACAGGAGCAAGGACGTGAGGCATGGTCAGAGTGGGTGATTTTTTATATATTATTTTATAGTTTGATTTCAAATATGTATGATACTTATTGTTTTGCTAGTTTCCAAATATTGATGCATTATAATGCTTATAAGATATCTATTTCTCTTAATTGTAATGTGTACTTAAGAGAATGATTAAAAGAAATACATAAGAAAATAATCAAAATAACATCTTAGCCAAGGAAACTCCTAGTAAATATAATATTTTATCACTAAAGTGATAATTTTTAGTTAGTTGAGTCATATAGGACTTTGATAGAAATAGTGCTTAAGATATACAATTTCTCTTATTTGATGCATTAAAATACTTATAAATTTTATGTTTCTTATTGTTGTAATGTGTACCTAAGAGAAGGACTAAAAGAACTACATAAGATAATGATCAAAATACTTTTAGGATAACATTTGATGTCATAATGGATACTAAACAAATTATTAAATACATAATTAACTCTACTTTTGAGAGAGTTATAGCTGTGAGGAAGGAGTTGCATGCTTAAGTTAGAAAACCCTCTAGAGTGGATGGTTTTAGTGTTGGTTTTAATAAGAAAACTTAGGAGTTGATAGGATATGAGTTGTTATTGGTAGTGAGGGAGGTCTTTACTACAAGATTTATGCTTAAGAAGGTGAATGCCACATCCCTAACTTTGGTCCCTAAGAGAGTAAATTCCTAGAGATATACTAAGTTTTCAACCCATAGCATGTTGTAGTGTGCATTATAAGGTTGCGTCTAAGGTTTTTACACACAAGTGCATAATATCATGCTAACTATTTTTGATCCAGCACAAAATTCTTTCATCATGGGTAGAAGCAATAGGGGAAAAATGTTTTTGGCTCATGGATTAGGGAGAAAGTACACCACTAGGGAAGTTTCCCCAAGGTGTATGATTAATTTGGACATAAAAAAGGCATATTACATGGCAAATTGATAGTTTCTTCAATATTTGTTATTGGCTTATGGGTTTCCACATTAACTTGTGAAATTTAACATAGCAAGTTTGAGTGATATTTCCTATTCCCTATTATGCAATGGTGTTCTCATTCCACCTTTTAATGCAAAGAGAGACATGTTGTGATGAGAACCCCTCTTTACCTCTTTGTTTTGATAATGGAATACATTAGTATATGCTTACAATTATTTTGGAATAATCACAGCTTCAAGGGCTATCGAAGATGGAAAACATTAAAAATTATTAATATAAGCTTTCTTAATGAACTTCTCATGTTTTGTAAGGGGTTATTAAAATTGTTTAATGTCTTATGGACACTTTTTGGCACTTCTCTAATCTCTCTGGACTAATTTTTAACACTAAGAAGTGCATAGTTTATTTTGGTTGAATGGATAGTACTTCTAGATTCTCCATTGTGGATTTGTTAGGGTTCAAGGGAGGTATTTTCTTTATTACATGCATGTGCATGCCTCTTACCTTAGGTATAATTTCCACTACTCACCTACATTCAATGTTGGAGAAGGGAACTATTAGGGTAAGACATTGGAGCGCCATTTACTTGTCTTATACTAGTAGACTACAACTCATAAAATCATACCTATTTAGTATTTAACTTTATTTTAACCTTTCTATTTTTCTTCCTAAAAAGCTTTTGCACAAGTTTATTAGTTTATGTAGAGACTTCTTATGGTTAAGGAACCTTACCAAAAAGAAAAGAGCCTTAGTCTTATGGGACCAACTTTGCTTCCCCAGGTAGGGTGGATTAGGCATATTAGGTATGGGTGTATGTAACACTTGTGTTCTAGGGAAGTTGTCATAGAATGTCTCTACTAAGAAGGATCACCTTTAGGTTAAGTAGGTTTATGAAATCTAACTGAAGCATATTAGTGTTTGGGATTACTCTCCAACTATCTGCAATTCTTGGTTAATCTAGATAATCATAACCATATGTAGTGCTTTGTAGTAACACATGCTAAATACAACTACAAGGTTCTATTGATTATGATATTAAGGTAAACTATGAGGCAATCATGTCTAAATATGAGAATAAGAGGTGGGAACACCTTGTTTGGCATCCTTTAACTTTGCCAAGGCACACATTTTCTTTGTGATTAGCAATGAGAAACATGTTTCTCATTAGGACTAGGCTATAGAAGATGGGCATGCTTATTAATAACCACCATGTGTTTTGCCAACAATAGGAGGAGACCTAGGAGAATTTGTCCATGCTTTATCATTTAAATGTTGGAATTTGTCTTTGGATTTGAGTAGCTATAGGGAAAAGGGATATCCTTCACGATTGACAATAGAGGTACATGCTCTTATCACCAGGTTAAGGTAGTGTAAGGGTAAGAAAGAACTTTTAAGTGTTTTATTCATACTTTTTGTTGCAAATGTAAGGCATGAGAGGAACTTGATAGTTTTCCAAGATTATTCTAAGGGTACATCCCCACTCACTTGAGTGATTGTGGTTACTATAGCTAGGAGGATGCTTCACTCGCTATTAAAAGAAAAATATGAAATGTGGTATAGTATGCTAGATAACTTTTTATTTTAAGAGTTTGAATGTAATAGATGATCACTTCAAAAGTAAAAAAGCAAGCAATTATATATATATATATATATATAAATCTCTACTCTTAGAAAGCGAATACTTCATTGATATCAACCATGATATTAAGGAAAATTTGAGTCCTCAAGTTAAAGCTTAAAAATAAAAGGCATGAGAGAACATATGAATCATAATTTATATGCATAATTAAATAATAAATGATCACCTTAGGAACATTAACACCTTACATTGGTGATGCCTAGAAGCGTTTAGAGCTTATGCTACTGGACCTTACATATGTTTGAATTTGATGCTACTTAGCCTTATTTATGTTATATTCTCACACAACTGGGCCACAATTCCTTTATAATCTCACGTAGATCTTCCTCTTATGCACGAAGACATACTGATGCTCACTACAGTGTCCTTATCAAAGTTTTCTCATTATTTCATCCATTCCAAGGTTGTATTTTAGCTTCTCCTACAAGGTTTCCAATACCATATTTTTTAGAAACCAAAATTTAGAAGCATTCCTTCTCATGTCAAAAAACTATGGCAAGTGCAACAACACAATATATTAATATAAAGTAATATAGTGGGTCTAGTTTTATTTAAATTACATTTAGATATTTTAAAAGTCAAATAAAAATAAACTAACAAGAAATTACAACAATTTTAGTCCCATTAGTGTTCAGCGATATAGAAGTTAGAACTCTATATTTTAAATATTGATTTATATGGTGTCATTTATGTCGAGATGCTACGATCATGGAATCTACACTATGACCTATGCATTTATAGTAGTGGTAATTTTTCTAAGATGTGTACTTGTAGAATATATTGTTGTAAGATGTTTGTAGATCTGATAGTAATATTAGAAAAATATGTAACTAAGTACATATTGATTTGTAATGATGTTCATTTATCAAGAAACATATAGTAACTTCACTTTTAGGACTTTACATATCATGTTGTGCCATTAATGGTGGAAATGAAGTGCTAGATTGCTAAGACATGCATATAAATGGTACCAAGTATCAAGTGGCAATCACATAACCAATATCTAGAATTTCCATCTAATGTGTTAATGGAGCAGGTTGATCAATCATTTTATATATAACAACACTATTTTATATAACTCATGTCTTACTTGAATCTTTTGATATCTAATTCTATACATATAGAAACCCACTCATTCTTATATCTTAGTATACAATATTTCAATGATCTAAAGCCACAATTCCCATATCTATATACATTATACCCATAATTAATTTATGATACTATATCTCAATTTAATTGACTAACATATATAAAATATAACTAACTCAATGCCATATTAGACATAAATGCTTATTGTTATCCTCAAACCTGACCTCAACCACGACCTTCATCTGGATATAAAATAACTTGACCTTAACTTGATTTTGAATAATTGTAATATATTTAATCAAAATACTACCAACCTAAGGGATTCCTTATAGTTGAGTTATGACTTTGATGTTTCCTACGTTATCATACTTGAGGATATTTTAGTGTTTTTCTCTAATGAATCACAATATTAAATATTTCTACTTCCATCTCATTATATATTGTAGGTGGTGGCTCGGAACAATTTCCATAGAAACATAGAGTAAATGAAGTAAAACCTTGGTCAGTTCCTTTGGTTTCGGGGAACTAATCAGACCATCTATATCAAGCTTAATCCAAAAGGAATGTAAATATGACATAGGAATGGGAATGAAATCATGAATGTAAGTATTAATTTTATGGGTATATGGTATCTCGTGCATGCAACACATGTACCATCTATATAACACTTCATTAGTGCCTATAACATTACTTCTTTTGCACACTTTGTTGATCAACTCCAATGCAAACAAGGCTACATAACATATCAAATTGGTAGAAAGTACACTTATAGCATGATGAGAAACATTGAATTGTTGTCTCTCAAATGATATATTGATGTTGTGATGTTGCAAGTCTAAAAATGAGTAAATTTATAGTAAAATGCCATTGAAGATGCCTGTTGATGCCTTAAAGAACCTCTTCATTGATCCATGTGTACCTTTAACCTTATTATAAGAAATTAATATTTTATAAAATTTCATAATTAAAAGGTTATGTAGTTATAAGCTATATTCCATACTTTTTTATTGTGCCTTCATAAAAATGTAAGACTTTATCAATTGAAGTAGAAATGTTTTTTTTCTTTATATGGATCTAATCAAACTATCTTTAATAATAAATCAAGCTAGGCATGTTTATGTAATCCATATATAATTAGAAGATTTGTCCTTCATATATTTCCTCATCTTTAGTATCTATCAAGTTTTTCCATTGATGCAAACAACCCACATGTGAGATCTTCAATACAAAATTTCTTGCATTTATCCTATACATTTATATATTCATGGAATCTAAAAATTAAAAATTTTGAGGTGGGAAAAATGCATTCCAAAGTTGAAATTAACCTAAGTTCCCAATTAGTGAGAATGGTGGTCAAAAGTATTATAGAATCCATTATGGTCTTGAACTTCTCGAGTAATCAAGTATAACTTTCTTCCTTGTTAGATGATACACAAGAAAACTATTAATTTTAAACTTTGTTTTTGAGCATTAAATCATTTATTTGAAATATAACCCTTAAATCTTAGCTTAGTTAGTTTTGTTAACCCTTGATCTAAACACCTAGATAAATTCTTAAATAAATTTATCCTAATTATTTAATCTTATTTCTTTTTATTTAAATTGATAATTATTTTTTCCATTTATTTTTCCTAATTAGGTACCCTAACCTTAGATAAATTAATTTTACCCTAAATGTAAATCTAAACCTAACTCTAATCCTAACCTTAAAATTATTTTACTTTTTTTTACTTTTTCTTTCTTTTATCTTTTTCCTTTTTTCCTTTTCTTTCTTTTCCCTTTTTTTTTCTTTTCTTTCCTCTCTTTTACACTTTGTGCACTAGTATCTCTTTCTCCAAATTTTCCCTTTTCTTTCTTCTCATTATCCTTCATTCGAGTATGCCTTACCTCCCTTTCCCCTTTCAAGCCAAACAACTCCCAACTCCCCGTGTTCCTATCACCTTCTCCATTCCCTTCCCATCCACGCACGTACCATAACTCCTACACCCTACACAAAGCACTCACTACACAACCCCATTTTCGACACCCTACTCCACCAAATCCTTGCACAACCCCTTTCACCCTATTACGTACCATGCGCACAACCCCTACAATCTCTCTCACCCTCATCTGCCCAGACATACCTAAACCCAATTCCATACTCGTCGATTTTCATTTGCCCTCACTCCTAGCCATTCCTCAATATATGCATATGCATACATCCCCCTTCTCACCCCTTCCTCTCTTTCTCTCGTTTCCCATCAATGAGAACCACCATTGAGTATTCCCTTTTCCCCTTTCCTTTCATTCTATTCCTTTCCCTGGAAATCACACCTCACCCTATCCACCATCCGTCTTTATGCCATCGACCACAACCACCATCTTTCCCCTTTTTTCCTTTTGTTGTTGCCAAAACCAACCACCAATGACCACTCCCTACCTATTGCCAACCACTATTCCCAACACCAAACCCCCACCAACTTACCCTACAAACCATCACCACCCCAAATATCACATTTCTCTCTCTTCCATGCTCATCTAGTTATATTGAGGCATGCAAAACCCATGTGCACCTAGCATAGCTATGCACACCTCACACTTCCAAGTTTTTCCCTCCTACACTACCTACTCCATAACCCGTGCACCACCTTCTCCTGGCCCATGTCACCTTGGTCTTCTCCTCACACACCACTGTGCCCTCCATGATGCACCACCTTTTCATGAGCCTTTCAATGTTTCCACCATATCCTTTGCCTTATTTTTTCTTAGGTTATTTTCCTAAGTTTAATATTATTATATTTTTGGCTTCTAGGTGATATTGAAGGATGAGTCGTAGGTCTTACATGCTTAGAGACCAAAAATGCTTTCGGTAAGGATACATGCCATATCTAGGGATTTTTATGTGTAATGTGTATATATATGTGTGATATCATGATTGAAATGGTTATATGGAGACTTTTATTATGATAATCAGGTTATATAATATGTGGTGTTGTATGTTGAAAATGTAAGAGCGTTGTATAACTATGTGTTTGTGCATATTGTTGGCAAGCATGAATCATGATATATGGTATCTATATATAATTGTGGTTATGCATTTTAATGATTATATATATATCTTAGATGTTGGAAAGTGATTTATGAGGTTTGGTGAAAATATGGGTATTTTGGTTATCTTAGGAGCATTTTAGTGAATATGGGTTAAATATGAAATCTTGTAAATTTTAATGTGATAATTAGTTCAAAATATGGTAAGTATATTACATGGATTTTTTGGAGTGAATATGAGTGTTTTAAGTCCAATAAATTAGAAAATGGGAATAGTGGTCCTAGAGATAGAATTATTATCACATAGGTAAAATATTTGAGTCTAGCCTTAATATCTAGATATGCTGTCGATATTGACATTATGGGATGTTATATTCAATTTTGTGGATATATGATTCTTATGGAAAAAGTTAAGTTTAATTTATGAAATTAGGGTTTTGTGGGGAATTGTAAATAATCACCCTAAGGGTAGGCTATTATCGCATGTGTAAGACATTGGATTTGGACCATGATTTGTGGACATGTTGTCAATAACAATATTTGAAGTATGAGTATTCAGTTTTGTGATAAAATGAAGGAAGAAGTTATGCTTAACATGGGAAGTTAGGGTTTCTTAAAAAGAATATGGCATTTTCCTTGGGGGAATGTATTGATATTTATATGGTTGTGTTTTTTATGTTCAAATGATTATATTAAGATTGATTATGTGCCATGAATATCTTTGTGTATGTGTATGATGATCTTAAGATATACTACCACGGATAAGATACTAATTACTTTATATGAAAGACTACATGAGTTGGGGCTGAGGTATTGTGTGTCTATTCCACCAGACGATAATAGTGGATTAGGAGCATTTTGTCCTAAGAAGTGCTTTAATTTGTTTCACTAGATTAAGAATTGTGGTGTCCCTAAACTTAACGTAAAAAAGAATATGGATTATGAGTGTATATAATAATGGGCTCCTGGAATCATTATTATCTTACATCATATTATTATGCTCACTTATTATTCTATATGACTTTTGCATTCTATGTAACCTGAATGTGACTATATTATCACCTTACTCTGTACGTAGCATACTAATCATTCTTTTTCATGGGTTCTAATAATTTCCATGAGTAGATACCTCCTTATTTTGCAAGCGATTGTTGATTACTACTTTTAATATGCTTGCCTTTAGTGAGGGCTAAATTAAATTGGTATAGGGTATGGTTATTTGGATATCTCTATCTCTCTATGGTCTCTTAATCCTATATTTTTACTACATGTTCCCTTCTCTCTATATCCTATACTATGGTGGAATCAAGTACTTTCTACACCTAATTCCTAGGTAGAAAGTTACTTTTTCCTTACACCCTACATGGACTAGATATATAGAATGTCTCTTCTTTGTTAGATGTGTTGTGACACTCTTGCGTTTTGAGTTTTAACATCCGCACTTAACTCTTTAAAACAAAATTTTTTTTAGTCCCAAAAAAAGGGAGTGTTACATTAACAAATATCAGACTCACAAATAGAAGCTCACATATTCTATTCGATTACTACTCACTTTGATGCCTCTGGAAATCATGATTCTCAACCAATATACTCATGATGTAATCTAAGGTTGTTTGATCATCCATATTTTTAGTTCAAGCTTCTATCAAGTTTTATAAATATGTGTTGTCATTTTCACATTTCTCATAAAAATCTTTATTTGAAGAAGCAACCTGATATGTTGTGGCTTGACATAGCTTTTGGAAAGTTCATCAACAAATTTTACTTCTTCTTTCAACTTCTCTACTAAAGCATGTCTTTCAAGAGTATTTGTCAAATCATAGTTGCATGTTTTGCTATTGACCACTACCTACCATCATCCATATTTATTTTTAGCACTAATGACTATGAAAGGATAATCACACTTCTTCAAACTTGTTTTTCACACATTATCACCATCCATAAACCTCATACATACATATGTACCCCCTCTTTTATATTTAAATAACATCATATTGACTCCCTTACCATTTCATTTTCTTGAAATTTTTATAATTAAGCTTGTCATGATTAGAAAATGCTTTCTCTTTCATGAAAAATGTCTAATAGTTATAGCTCTTGAAACACCGATTCATACGTTCTATATTCTACAAAAAAAAAGTAAATTAGTTATCACATGTTGAGGTGAGGAGAGCTATTTATGGTAAAAGCATATAGATTACTATTGACTAAAATAATATGAGAATAGAGAGATTAATATGATGAGAAATATGATTACAATGTGTGTATTGAAATATAAATTAGCATTATAATACATAGAGAGAAATACGGAAGCCAACATGAGTACCTAGTGTTGGGGAGAAGGGATGTATTATTTGCTCACATTGACAAGGGGGATGCATGAGTTTGTCATGTTGGGAATGGGGGATGCATGAGTTTCTCACATTGGGTAGAAGTATGTGTAAGAAAAAAACATTTGGCGGGGTAATTCATGATTTTGTCATGTTACAAATACATGTGTGTGTTAATGTCATACGCTGCTATGTAAAATCAA
Organism: Tamarix chinensis; assembly: GCA_030549775.1. Taxonomy (NCBI): domain Eukaryota; kingdom Viridiplantae; phylum Streptophyta; class Magnoliopsida; order Caryophyllales; family Tamaricaceae; genus Tamarix; species Tamarix chinensis. The sequence goes on along the minus strand of CM060173.1, from coordinate 81,101,320 downwards.
AACATGTTTACCTCTTCATCAATATTGAAATAGGTACTGACATATTCACATATGTGAAGGTTATAAGGATCGGGCTAGTAAAATGGAACGGGTAAATTAGTCAAATTAAGGCCTATTATTTTCTAAATAGTAATCACCCATTTTCTAAATAACAACACCCACTATTATTTAGGATATTACTATTTTATTTTAGCTATATATATATATATATATATATATATATATATATATATATATATATATATATATATATATATATAGAATTAAAAGAAGAAGTTGAGGAATTAAAAATCTAGGGGAGCTAAAAAAATGATAGTTAAATGAAATTATTTGGAAATATCATGGTAGCTCAATTATATCCTTAAAATTAGAATGTGTCCAAAAGAAAATTTAGCTTAAAAATTAGGGTACCTAAATAATATTCATCCTTTTCTTTTTATGAGGAGTTAAATGTTCAAAAACAAACCAAACTAACTAAAAAGTAAGCAAACTCTAATGCCCTTAGCCAATTATCTCATAAATCCCTTACTTTCATGACATTAAAAATTGGCACTCAACAAAAAGTCCATACTATAAAATTTTGAAACATTAATTTAAAGATATGGTTTATACATTAACATGAAATATGTAAAGAAGATAATAATGATTCATAGAAGGAAAAAAATCTCAACCAATCTTCACATCCTCATAAGGGTTGAACTCTCTCTTTCTTGTCTCAAAATAGAGGCTAAATTATATAAGCACATTCACTCAAGTATGTGAGAGATAAAATGAATAAGATGAATGAATAGCAAGTATCTGAATAAGATGAATGAATAACAAGTATCTCACATATAACAAGAAGAAAAACTAATGTTTACGTGGATGAACCCTCATAAAAGATACTAGTTACTTACCAAATGGACCAAACCATATGTTTGACTCATGATAGTAATCTCTTACAAATCAAGGTAGTCTATCTCAAGAATCAAATAGGACTTCAAAAAGGGTTGTAACGGGGTTTGGTTTAAGGGTTATTGAACACAAGGGAAAGAAGGAGCTCAAAAAAATATCCTAAAATAAAGTAGAATTACGTTAACGTAGAAAAAATCTTCTAGTAATTACAAACTCATCAAGATGTCTTTACAATTTATCACATAACATTACATAAGCTCGATATCATCATACTAGGACTTCACATCATTTTTATCACTTCTATTTTTAACATAGGAAAGGAGATAAGCTATATATATATATATATTACATTTTTTTCACTTAAGCCATATTTGCCTAAAGTAAGTGTATTTTATGCTCCATCCTACTCATTATAGAAATTTAATGGTTGTACATTCCAATCCCCTAATTTCCACATCAGTATCTCAAGTTTTTTTTTTCACTTTTTTCTTTCTTTCATTTATTATTCTTTAATTCTTTTTTAAGCTTGACCCCCCACTTTTTTTTTGGATGATTCTCAACCTTACACTCACTTGTAGGGATGACAACGGGTCTTCGTGGGGACAAAATCCCCATCCCCAAAAAATATCCCCTCCCCAAACCCTCCTCATTCCTCAATTTTCACTAATGGGGATTCCCCACCCTTATACCCAAACTTTTTTCATAAATTATTTTCTTTGGATGCTTATTTTTCATTTTTTATTTTCTAATTCCTTTTTAAGCTTAACTCCCCCACACTTATTTTTTGGATGCTTCTCAACCTTACGTTTACTTGTAGGGATGATAATGGGCCCCCTGTGGGGATAGGGATGCTATCTCCATCCCCAAACCTGAAAAAATATCCCTATCCTCGAACTCGCCTCATTCCTCAATTTTCACTAACAAGGATTCCCTACCCTTATAACCATTTTTTTAATAAATTATCTTTTTTTTTTTATTTTTTTGCTTATTTTTTTAAAAATATATAATTTTAGCATGTATACGTATGTATTTATGTATGTATATTTATATAGCATGGTGGGATCAGAGATGGGGACCCGGTCTCAGTGATGCAGGAGCAAACACTTAAGAATTGGCTTTTATAATGATGGAACCAATTATTATTTATTTGAAAAGTATCTCCCATAAATTTGAAGACCAACGGAGGGTTACTTTGCTAGAAATGTACCAAACAAGCAACTAAGTATTTATGTGCATGTGCATTGCATGCATGAAATGATGACCAAATGCATGGGGAGTTTATTTTAAACATTGGTCAAGCGCTATTATTAGATTAATTAATTAATTAATTAATTAATTAATTAAGTATTAGATTTAGATAATAGATAAAGCACAAAGTTAACATAAAGTAGCATAAAATTAGCTTAGAAGTAGCATAATATATTTTAGATTGGAATCTTTTGAATTATGCTTTTAGCTAAGTAGTAGAATGGCTATAAACAGCCATATAAGGCATGATTATTGAAAATTGAATTGAATATCAATATTGAAGTTGAACATAAGTTGAATTATGTGTGATTTCAATTCAAGTTAATCGAATCTGTGTGAACGATTTAGCTTAAAAGTTTTAATCTCTTTGACTATGTAAATTAGAGATTAATTCATATCTTTTCTACTCTCCATAATCCATATTTCTTCAGCCATACTTATCATCCAAACCTCATTATAATTCGAATTTAATTACAGCCCTAAATTGGTTTGGCATTCAAACATCTAATTCCATCATTCAAAACCCTAATATTTCCATCCAAACCAAACATCACCTTAATTGTTCTATTCAAATTAAACCCTAACCCTAATCCTAAACCACAACCTCATCCTCCATCTAAACCCTAACATTCATAGCTCATCATCATCTATAAATTATTGTCGAATACATATCATAATTGGTTTACACCATTTGAATCATCATCATCCCTCATCCACCATTATCGAATCATCACCACTTTGGTTCGACATATATTCAACCTTAACTCACCATATTTGAATGTCCTTCTCATCCATACCTCGTTGTCGAAGCTTCTTCTAATTATTATCAACACAACCAAGCCATATTCTCATCAATTTGAGAATCCCATCCTCCCACACACATGAATTTTGGTATCTAAGCCTTAGGTTGGAGTTATTGCAATCATTCAATCTTTCTTTTAAGATTCTTCATTAAGGTGCCTCATCTTCAAGATTCTCCAAGAATTAATCAAGAAAACACAAAAGGGATGAACACTTAAGGGCATATTTGGGAGAACCACAATTGGTTGGTAAAGAGAAAGGATGGACAACCAAGGAGAGGACTTGAAGGATATTCTCAAGACCTTGATGGATGAAATCGAGGAGGTTAAATTACATATAGGGAAAATAGAAGCTTCCCAAGCCCGTGAGTTCCATGTGAAACCACAAAACCAAAGGGAACAAGTAGAGGAAGAGCATGTGAGAAGGGCACAAAACCGAGTGAAAGAAGAAGAAGAGAGCGTGGGAAATTATATTAGACCACGTGACACCTTGAGAAAAACCTATGATGATGTGGAAAAAGGAATCCACTTTGATCTTGTGTACATAAAAATAGGGTAGAAGGCTATGTGTATAACACCTCTAAAATTCACTACTGAAAAATTTCAGTTTATTAAAAAAATTAGCGGAAGCAATATAACAAAACTATGAATTTCGGGGATATTACCGCCACACTTAATACACACCGGTCCACTCCTACCGTTCCAATACCAAGTGCTAAGGCTAAAAGAATGAGATACGATTTGCTAGAATTTCAAACCATATTAAAAATCAGAGTAGCGCAATAAACAATTTACATGAATGGAATCCACCAGTGGTGGTTATAAGATCAAATAATACATTTGAACCAGCAAGTAAGAGAGAAAGAGGGAAACCCTAAAATTTTGGATAATTCCTTATGCTCCTTACCTTTACCCACTTGAATAGCACCTGAAATAGACCTGTAAGGAACACTGCCCATTGAACAGGCAGGGACCCCACGAATGGAACCCTTCAGTACTATGTTACTGAGTAACCCTTTAAACCATACTGAAAAGCAGGCCTGCAATGTAACACATGATACAAAAATTTATACATATATATTACGATGTGCATACATAACATTCACATACTTAACAAGTCCGTAAAATGTTAATAGGTCAAAACATACAATCAATGCTTCTGGGCCTTAAGCTATTAGTCCATCATTATTCAATTATCTTGGATTATATATCCATGTGAGTGCAGGAACCCCACTATTATAGCCAGTGGACCGAAATACATACAGGGCAGAACGCTCCTGACGACTATTATTGCTGGTGGACTGGTCTCTAAGGCAGAACGTTCTTGGCCACTATTATTCGCCGGTGGACCAGTTTGGCCCGACTCACATGGTCCACTATAAGTGATTAGTAATTTTCATGGTTTATTCACATCTATAATTGGGTTTATTGAGCTCAAGATCCTCCACTATTATAGCCGGTGGATCGGAATACATATTCATCCAGGACAAAATGCTCTTGGGCCACTATTATATCCGATGGACCGGTACTCATAAACATCTTCCAGGATAAAATACTCCTGGACCACTATTATAACCGGTGAACCCGTACTCATAATATAATCCATCTAGGGTCGGCTCATTTGTCTTTCACTTTCATGATTAGTGTTTTCCCTTTTAATCAGTACAACAATTTCATTTATTTTCCTCAGACGGGAGATCAAGATCCCAGGACACAAAGGTGCACCATTCGCACTGGTGCATATAAGCTACTCAGTACCCTTCAACTATCAACCTAGGGACGCAAAGGTACCCTAGTCGTACTGGTGCATACAACTATTCAGTACCCTACCAACAAGGACACCTAATCCATAAGTCTGCATACCCCCCAAATAGATTTGTAGAGCTAGATAGAGTAAGATGTAGGGCATGGCTAGGGCACAAAGGCACACCATCAAATATAAGAATAATCGTGGGCTAAATCACGTCTTTAGGGAAGCGACCCATAAAGAGCCACCATTCCCGATCTTGAGGTCATTCACTTTAAGTATTAGTGTCTTAATTAAGGTGATCACAAAAAGCACAACAATTAGATACTTATTCACTTTCAACAGTTCTGATATCATTAGGTATTTTTTTATTCATATGGTTATCCAAGATATCATAGAGTAATCATTAAGGCCATCATAATATCATCCAATTCTGATTTAGGATTCTTTCTCGTGATATTTACTGATTGTCAAATACCCTTGTCTTGCTATTCAGTGTTACTTGAGTCTTATTACGAAACTCCGTTATCCCATTGACCTATTAGATATGAATTATTGATTTACCTCTTTCATCTCTACAAAATTATTAAATTACCCCTTTCTTGTATAATTATTAAGTCATCCCTTCTTTACTTGCTAATTTACCATATTACCCTCTATGTTGCGTAATTACTAATTTATCCCTTGCTTGGTTTATGTTACCAAGTTATCTTCCACACTTATTAGATTACCAATCACCCTTCATAATTGTTACACTTGTCATATTTTCCATTTGGTTGGTTAGATTACCAAATTGCTCTTTTCCTTTATTATAATTACCAAACTGCCCTTTTGTTGGTTAAATTACCTAATTGTCCTTCTCCATTATTATAATTACCAAATTTCCCTTCACCATTATCATAATTACTAAATCTGGTTAAATTATCAAATTACCCTTCTCCATTATTATAATTATCATATTACGCTTCAGTTGGTTAAATTATCAAATTACCCTTCTCCATTATCTTAATTACCAATTTACCCTTCTACTTTATGAAATTACCATTTTACCCTTCCTTTACACAAAATTACCATTTTACCCTTCTACTCTGTTAAATTATAATTTTACCCTTCTTTAAACCAAATTATTGTTTTACCCTTCTTCTTACAAAATTATTATATTACCCCTTTACTTACAAAATTACCATTTTTTCCCTTACTTCCAAAATTACCATAATACCCTTTTACTTACAAAATTACCATTTTGCCATTTATTACACCACTTTTATTAAATTATCATCACTACATGAATATTAATATTAATACTCCATTCTCATCATTCAATTCCACCAACTACTATATTTCAACATAATACTCATTAGCACCCTCACATATTAGGCCACATTCTTGCACATGCCATATTACTAAAATGTCCCTAAGGCTTACAATAATATTATTCATGCATTAGCAGTCACAATAACATAACACATCATGGATAACTACGTAACATTTTCATTAATAACCAAACTCCTTCCTTAAGTATTATTTCCACACATGGCACATAAACTAGCATGCTCTCCTTTTTATCAATCAATAAAATCAACTACGTATCTTATATTAAACCACATACATCATGCATAATAACATATTAAAACCCTAATGTGCTGGCATATGTTTATCTATGCGTTTAAGTGGGGTTTAACGATTACCTTAATTCTAGCTTTGATTATTAAAACCAATATCTAAAATAACATAAATATTTATCACATTAGAGATAAGAAAGTCAAAAGCATAAGACTTTATAAAAAAACTTAATTAATGAAATACCTAACTTAACTATTATTATACCTTAAAATGATTAACCAAGATAACCAAAGGAAGGGAAGCAACTCACACTGCTCATGTAGCATGAGCTACATGCAAAACAAGAGAGGAGGGGGTCGAAGGTGGGTGGAAGAAAGGATGGAAGGGGTGTTTTTGGGTTAGGGTTTTGGGGCTAGGAAAGATGGCAGGTGAGAGAGATTTAGGGTAAGGGATGGGCGTAGGGGTAGAGAAGGGGTGTAGATGGTGGTCGAGGATGGGTTATCGGTGGCTAAGGGCGGTGGAAGCGGTAGCAGCAAGGCTGTGAAGGAGGCTACAGAAGTGGCGATGGTTGAGAAGGAAGGAAAAGGGGGAGGGAAAAAAGAGGTTCTAGGGGTTTGTTTCGGCCAAAGGAGACGAGGGGGTGGTAAGGGAGGTTGCAAGGAGTGGTTTGGTGGATCGGGTGGTGGCAAAAGTGAAAGAAAGAGTAGGTGCAGGGTGGCTACTGAGAAGGGGGAAAAGAAGATGAGAGGAAGGAGGGGGGCTACAGGGTGGCTTGAGGGGTGGTGTGGTGGTGTAGAGATGATGTAAAGGGTGGAAGAAGGTGGTGGAGGCAATTGTTGTGGTGGTGGATACGATAGAATGGGGCAGTTGTGCAAAATAGGGGGTTGGGATGAAAGGAGAAGAAAGGGAGAGAAAGAGATCGGGAGGGGGAAAAACGTTCAAAAATGGGGTAGGAAGGAGATGTTGAGGGGAAGAAAAAGGAGAGGGAGAATAGGGAAGCAGGTGACCTGGTCGGGGTAGGCCATAGGGTGGTGGGGGTGGTTGAGTGGTAGGGAGAGGGAAGGGAAGAAGAGGAAAGGGGAAGTGCCATGCGAGTTAGGGGTGCAAGGTCGGTTGGGTCCGAAATGGGGAAGAAAGGGATAAGGGAGAGGGAGGAAGAGAGGGAGAGTTGTACTAGTGGTAGGTGGTGGCAGCTGCAGGGCAGCTCGGTGGTCGGGCATGGCGGAGGAAGAAAGAAAAAAGGAGGGAAGAAGGTGCAGGTCGGGCGTGGGCCGGCCTAGTTGGGGAGGGGAGGAAAGAGAAGAAAGAAGAGGGGTTGTGCCGCATTACTATGTAGGAGAAGGAGGAGGGAAGGGGAGAAATAGGCCAATGGCCAAATGCATGGGGAGGTAGGCCATTTCCAGGTGGCCTGAAGAGAAGGAAAAAGGAAAAAAGGAAAGAAAGGAGAAAAAGGACAAAGAAAAGGAAAAATAGGGAAAATAAGATAATATAATTTATGGAATAACAGAATGTAATATTTTGGTAGATAATTAAATTTAATAATTTAATTTAATATATGAGTTTAAAAAGGTTAATTTTAGAAAAATATTGGTTTGAAAAACTATTTAAATAAAATGAGTATGATTAAATAACAAAATATTTATTTTAATTTATGAAATATTCCTATTCAATTTTATATACTCAAAAATCCATAAACTGATTTAATTAAATAAGTTTAAAAGCTAATTTATCCTATATAAAAGCTATTGATTAAATTATAGGCTCTTAAAATTTCAGGGGATTACAATGTGGCTATGTGATATTAAAACCTAAGTTGCCATTATAATTTTTTAAAGCAGATGATAATGACTTAAATGCTTTGATTAGCACAAAAACAAGTTTTGGCAATTTCTATGGCAATCAATTGATCAAAGCAAAACATGAATAAGGTTTAGAAATGAATGTGAAGCCAATAAAAATTAGAATATTCATGCGAAGCTATTCCAAAAATAAAGAAAATTATATCTCAAAAGCTCACTTAAGGTCATGCATGGATCTCAACAAATTTTCATATACTCAAACTTTGTGGCACTTTATTGTCCTTTCTACATCTCAACACATAAATATACATTCCATATGTAAAACTTAACATCCAAAAAACTCAATTGATGTCATTCTATATTTTTTATCCTCTAGTATTCATGATTTCAAAAGATATAACATCATCATAGATTAACCTAGGGCTCTTAAGACTCAAAACACACCAAAAAATGCATAAGTTTTGTTAGGGTAAAAAAATTTAAGAAACATGCAAAAATACACTCATTCCCCTACAATTAAATCACACAATATCCTCAATGTGTAAACAAATAAAAACAATTGGCATGTAACTTAAGTATATAGAACAAATAATAATAATAAAAAGCTAATAAAGGGTATAAATCTCTCCTATATCATTAGTTCCTATTGTTGGTGTACCTAAACATAAGGATTATCACAAAGAAAATAGTTTGTTTCATTACTATAACTTTTAAGGTTTAAGAGGTTATTTTAGTCTAAAAGTTAACCATAATGTTTTAGTTACCACCTTATATTTTTATGGCATAGGTGTGTTATTTTTTTTTGATTAATATGCTATTGATTCACTTGATTGATTTTTTAAGCATAATGTTTTTGGGGCCATATCAACTATATCCTAGCTTTTATTCAGAGTGGCGGGTGGTTATGGTCAATTCTAGATGGGTTATAAGGGAGTGTCTTATTCTTTGTTCATCTTTGGTGTGTCTTTCATTTATTTTTTCTATACTTTTAAATTGTCATGGGGAAAGGATGTATAATGGATCATATGATTGGTTCAAAATAAAAAGAACTTTATTAAGTAATAAATTTGTAATTTTCAAAGCGTGAGAAGTACAACAAAGAAATTAAGCTTTGTTGACAATATTGCAACTTAGTACCAAAGTTAAGGAGGTAAATATTTTTTTATACTCTTAAAAATCCATTGTAACTCTAAGTATCTTATGTGAGGCACAAATAAACACAAATTATATGTAGTACCTAGGGTTCCACATCAATTAAAAATGATATGATGGAGCTGAGATTGTTGTACATAGGGGAAACAACATGTTGCTAACAAAAAAAGGAACTACCTTATTCTATTTTCTTTTGTAGTTGTTTTTTGTATTACTTATGAATCCTTCCTCATCTCTCCTGAATTTAGAATTTTCTTTGTTCTTTTTATTTTTCTTATCGAATTCAATCTATTATCCTTTAAAGAAATTATTTGAAGTCTATTGGTTTAAATTAATTTTGAAGAAACAAATTTGAAACCAATTAATCTGCAAAATAAATTTGAGAAATATTAATGAAGACGTAAAATATAATTTAGTTCAATAAGTCTTGAATTAATATTGTTGTATAATTATCTAATGGTATGGATAAGAATTTTAAAGGAACTAATTCAAACACATTGATTGGGATATTTAAGATAAGAAATCAAAATGAAGAACACTTTTATTTTAATTTTTAAGTTGACAAAGATGGCTAGGTTTGTAGTTTATTTTGGTGGGATGGAATAATGAGAGTAGATTGTGATCTATTTGGGGATTTATTGGTTCTTGATACCATATTTATGACTAACAAATATGGCATGAATTATGGTACATCTTTGGGAATGGACCATCATTGTAAGAATATCATGTTTGAATGTAGGTTTTTATTAAAAAATATAATTGAATATTTTACTTGGCCATTTAGTTTATTTTTTAGATGTATGGGTGGAAATCAACGAAATATTGTAATGACAAATTAGTGGGCTAAAACAACTACTATATTAAGTGATTTTTTCCCCAAGTCTAGGCATGAGTTATGCATTTAGCACGTTGGTGAAAACTATATACATACATACATACATACATACATACATATCTATATATATATATATATATTCAAAATTTATGAGATTGAAGTAGAATTCAACTTATGTTAGGAAATGTAAATGTGTTTTATATGTTCAATTGATTTATAATTTTTTTATCTCTTTTATTATTTTGTAAGGTGATGATTTTTTTATTTGCTATCTTTTGTAGCTTAGGGACTACATACTATTGAAATGATACTACTTGAAAGAAAACTTTAGATAGTATTGAGGAAAAGCGATGCCCAACTTCTTCCAAAGATTAGTTTTATAGGGGGGATCCTCTCATCTTAGAGAATTGAGACAACAAAATAATTTAGTTTCTAGAATGTTATATAAATATGTCAATCTTTATGATTTTTATATATTCTTTAATATAGTTATTGAGGATTGGAGAAGCAATAAGGATGGGGATGGTTTTCTCTATTTGGAAAGTGATCAAAATATAGCTTTCGAAAATGTTAGGCTATTGGCATTGCTAAGCACTTAAACATTACTAAGGTTTATGTAATACCCCGACTTTTGCTTAACCTAATCTTGCGTTATTAACATCCTAATTTTGTGCTAATATTTATAAATCTTTCTTTAACCTTAACCTAATTTATTAATCTAAAACTTTAACCAAATCTAAAACCTTGGCCCAAATAAATCGTATTTTATAAACCAAAAAAAATCCGCTAAAATTATCTCTAATCCTAACTATTTTATCTAATCTAAAAACCACCTAAACTAACCCTTAAATCTTTTTCTCATTTCCCTTTTCTTTCTCCTTTTTTTTTCTTTCTTCTCCTTTCTCCCATCAAATTTAGATGCTATATTTGAAATTTTCTACAACTTGCCTTCCCTTTTCCCACTTGCACCATCACCCATCATCAGCCATCCATCATTCATTACCTTTCTTCTTCTTCTTCTTCTCCATCTTCCTCTAATATCTCTGTCAATCTGCACCACCACACAGACACACCCTACCACTTCTTCTTCTTAATCCTTATGCTTACGCAACCTGTACACACAACCATCCTCATCACCTGCCATTCTTCCCAACACTCAACCATCTTTTTCGTACACCAACCTGCCATCCTTCATGCTCGTCGCACGCCTCCCTCCTATGTTTCTTTTCCTTTCCCCATTTCACTCCATACACGCACACATGTATACATACACACACACACACACACACACACACACTACACACTATCCTTCTCCCTTATTTGCTTGTGCCACTTCCTTCACAAACTTGTCCAAAATGCCCTGTATGAGCCCCCTCTTCCTTCTCCTCTCTTCTCTCTCTCTCTCTCTCTCTCTTCTTGTTCTTGTTCTTCTTCTTCTTCTTCTTCTTCTTCTTCTTCTACCTCCTATACCCACCCTATTTTTGGCTTGTGCACCACCAATTCTACCACCATAGCCACCACTAGCCCCCATTAACTAGTGGACTGAGCACCAAGGTCACCCCAACCTTCCTCATCACTATTTTCAACCATATTCGCCGACCACCACCTCTTTTTCCTTCTTCTTTCTTTCACCCATTGTGTTTTTAAGGAATGCACGACCTACACACAACCTCAAGTATGATCGTGCACCCATGTATGTCCACGTACATCCTGAACACACGCTCGTGCGCACTTGTGAGACTTGCAACCTATTTGCCCAGTGATTGAGCACGGCCATGCCACTTTGCATCTCTTAACCGTGCACAATTATTCCTCTCGACTTAGGTGTGCACCACTTGTAGAACATTCATACAACCTCCCATTTTCGATCTTGCACCCCTATTTTCACCCCAAAACCTTGTCAAAGCACCACCAAATTTTTACAATAGCTCCACCACACATTCTACTACGCATCCACACATCTCAAGCTTCCATTTGACTATGGTTTTTTTTCATCTTTACCCTCTTTACCTTAATTTCTCATTTAGTTACGCTCTTCGAGCCTAACCATGGATTTTATTGTTTTTCGTAGGTAGTACTCCAGTAGCTTCGGAGGAGGGAGTCTAAGATTTACGTGCTTAGAGCCTGGTGTCCTAGTTGGTAAGGATATTATTTGATGTTTAGGGTTTTTGTGATATTTGCTTATTTGGTTATGTGCTCTTCATAATATCGATGCTTTATGTTTTAATACATGTTGATCATGATACTTTGCGATGATACTATGATGGTATGGATATTATGTATGAAAGGAAGAAATAATGGGTAAAAGGTATAGTTATGATTTTGTTGTGATAATGACATAATTGTGGGAATATATCTTATGGCATGAAATGTGAGCTAAATAAACAGTAATAAATGGGCATGGACATATTTTATGAAGTACGATGATTATTGGTAGACTTGGAAAAATATGTGTGTAGAAGGTATTGACTTTATACATCAAAGCTTATTGTTTATCCTTAAGGGTATTTTGGTTAATAGGGGATAATAAGAAAATTTTGGTATTTTATGTGTTAGGTGGATTAAAATATGAAAATGATATCATAAGAAATGCTCGAAGTATTATTGTTTGTTTGGGGTCGTTCAATGAAATGATGATTACTTAGGGAATACTATCTTATAATGATAATATCATTATTTCATGTGTAAAATCTAGAGGTTATTTAGATTTTTGATATGTTGCTAATAATTGGTCTTATAAGGTTTTATATAGGACTTAGTAATCATATGAGTCCCATGAGATGAATTATGGCTAATATGTGAAATTAGGGTTTTGAATATTTCTGTGAGTGGTACGCTAGGATAAGATTATTATTGTATGTGTGCAAACCATAGGGGTTAAGCCATGAATTATGGGTATAATAATGATGATAATATTTGGGAACTTGATGTTATAAATTGTGGTCAAATAATTAATATGGGAGAATGAATGATGAAGGGGTGTGTAATTAGAGTTTGAAAGGATGTGAGAACTATGACCTAAGTTATATGTCTATCTCCTACATGTTCGATAGCTGAGAATTAATTTGGAATAATATGCTAATCACTTGAAGTAAAAGAACATGTGAGTAGGGCCACCGACCAAGGGTATATATATATATATATATATATTCCCATTCCATAAGAAAGAATAGTGGCTTGGGAGCATTTTGCCTTGAGAAGGTGTTTTAGCCTGTTCCACCTGATTAAGAATAGTGGGATCCCTCCTCATCATGAAATGAAAATATAACAGTATAACCTAAAGACACTAATGATTTAAAGTGGAAGAGTACATGAGTCAGGACCAAGGTGTTATTTTTATATATATGTTCTATTCCACCGGAAGGATAGTAGCTCATGAACGTTTTGCCCCAAGAAGGTGATATTTTCATATCTGTTCCACCAGATGATAATAGTGGCTCAGGTGTGTTGTCCATAAGAAAGTACTTCAAATCATTCCACCAGTTTAAGAATAGTAGGGTTCTTACACTCAACGTATATAAAAGGATGAAAATGGATTATATCTAATAAGAGACCTAGATAATTATTTATCTTATAAGAATTTTCATTTATCTACTTGTAAAATTACTACTTGATTTGAAAGCATGCACTAATTGTATCCCTATTTCGATAGTATTGTCTCCTTACTCAGTACATAGAATACTTATCACCCGTTTTATAGGTGTTGCTCATTTCTACAAATAGGAGACCCTGATTCTTATGTGCAGGTTTCAGGAAATCCACTAGATGATTTTGCTGCCTATGATGCCTTATGTGGAGATGAGTGACTTCATCTGTATTAGGGGTTGGGTGAAGAGTAATGTTATCCTGGAGATGTATTTAACTGGATACCTTTTTGGACTCTTGATCTATAGAATCCCTTCTTTTATATTTTGTATTATAACTCAAAGTAAAATCTAAACTCATTATTATATTATATATGTTTCTTTTGTTTCTAATTTTATTGTGTTACTTTATTTTAGCCTTGTGATTGATGTAAGGATGGTTGAATAAGCCAAACTTATGTCAATTATGGTGGTAATCCCCAATATTTTACTTATTTACTTCATTTGTAAAATGAAATTTTTCAATAGTAAAAATCGGGGTGTTATAGTTTATGTGTCATTTGAGGAGAAATTTAATAAGTGTACTATTTATCATTAAAAACTCATTGATTCAAAAAAATTATTTAGAAGCTATTGTGTTTGTAAGCCATTAGTTGATAACGAATCCCTTGAAATGTTAGTACTTGCAAGATGTTTCATGAGGTTAGAATTAAGTGTTGTCCCTTTTTATGGATGTACAATATAAGTTGTGAAGAAAACATTCCAAATCAATATGTTTTGAAAGGGCGGATATTTTTTTGACAAAAAATATGCCAATTATTTTGAGACATATTGTTCTAAAAATGGTGGTTGTTCTTTGGTATATAGAATGCATATGATTTAGAAGTTTATTTTTGTGGTTTCATCTAATAATTATAGGATCAATAGTAAGATACTTTGTAAGGAGGATTTTAAGAAGGTAAATGATTCAATTTTGAAAGAACTTAGAGTTTAAGGATTGATAAATAATGAGGCAATTAGAAGAAAAGACAATGTTATTTAGAATCCGCTAGGGTCTAAGGCAAATGGTGGAGGGAACATTTGGTTGAAGAGTGTGATAGAGAAGACAATTAAAGATGTAAAGTGATAGAGGAGGAATGCTTTAGTGGCACTAATGCCATCAAAAGCTATTGTGCAGGCTATAGTTAAAGAAATTTTTAGCCAACCTAGTGGATATATGAAGATAACAGATAAAAATAACAACTAAAATGGTTAAAAATAATAGTGGTTATAGTAAAATATAAAAATAACTATGGTAAAACATAGAGGCAATAATGGTAAGATATGGAGGTAATTAAGGTGAAACATAAAATAATGCTAGTGAAATATAACAATGCTTATGATGAAACATGACAAATTATTTTTTAATTTTTTTTAGAAAAATCACAACTAACATTGGTGAAACATAACATCAACATTGATGAATTATAGAAACAAATATGATGAAACATGGAGACAATAGTGGTGAAATATGGTGGCAACTATGATAAAACATGAAGGCAACAATGGTAAAATATAAGCATATTAGTAGTAAAACATAACATAATAATGGTGAGATATAAAAACTACTATGGTGAAATATGGAGGCAACTACGGTGAAATATAAGGCAATAATGTTGAAATATGGTTGCAACTATGGTAAAATATGAAGGTCATAGTAGTTAAATATAAGCATAATAATGGTGAAACATGACACATTAGTGGTGAAATCTTAAAATAATTATAATGAAGCATGACAAGTTAGTATTTATAGAAAAAGTACAACTAATATTGGTGAAATATGACAACAACTATGTTAAACTTGGAGGCAACTACAGTGAAATATGAATGCAATAGTGGTGAAACACAAGTATAAAATGGTGAAACATGAACATAATAATGGTGTGAAACACAAGTATAATAATAGTGAAATTAATTATACTATTAAATATCATAACAAAAGTGGTAAAATATAACTACGACTATGGTGAACCATATAACAATATCTCACATAATAATTTTTTTAATTCAAAAGTTTACCAATATTGGTATCTATTTGTAGAGAAAATTACCAATAATATAATGATATATATATAGATAATGAATCTAATTAAAAATAAGTTAAGTTTAATAAAAAGTAAAAGAAGAAGAAGTAGTGACTACATCATGAGAATTTTGTATATGATTACTTAGTACACTAAACGATACTATAAGCCATTGTAATTTTCTTCTATTTAACACACCTTATTAAGCTTCTCCTCTATGAATAGAAGAGAAGTTAGCATTTCATTTTGTAGAAATTGATAAAGTACAAGATATTATAACTCTTACCATGGTATTAATACATTTACCATATTTGTTTTTGAATGGAACACCAAAAGGTTGTTAATGATATAAATAACATGTTCTTTGAAGTTATAGCGGACTAGAATTAATATTCTTTTTGATAAATTGTGAATAAAAAATGCAAAAAAATGATCCTATTTATATGAAGATGTGTTTCGATTATACCATTTTATTACAAAGACTAACATACGTACAATACTATGTTAGAATCTTTTGGTGGGAATATAGCATAATCCAATTATTTATGCATCCTATCAAAATTATTTATTTATTCATTTTTGGACTATGATATCTAGCTAAATTTTTGTATCTAGGTATACTTTACAAAAAAATGATGTTATCTAGAATTCTTATATAATTATAAATCATTTGTATTCAATTTCTAAGTATGGTAGCCTAGAAAGGAAACCAAGTGAACTTATGTAGGTTAAGCGCTAATGAATATTTGCTTGGGAGATGTGTCTAAATGCCTTATTCATCTATATTAAGTAGCTTGTGCCATTTATCTAAAATGTGTTTTTGTTTTTCTTACTACATCATGGTGAGGAAAATTTCTCTATTTATAACATTATGATCAACTATACATGACTCCTCAATGGCAAGAAAAAAAAATACATCAATAGAAATAAAAAATAAAAAACACAACAACAAGAAGAAACATAGATTACAAGTATTTATTTATTTATTTATAACTGAAGTTGCTTACTAGTAATAACCCATATTTATGTAAGGATTGTTGAATGGGAAGTTATAGTGTTTATTAAAGTTTGATAATGTCGATTTTAATTTGGGACTATTATTGATTTGAGAAAAAGTTAGATTTAAATAAACTTTGAAAATTAAATAAAATGAGTTTTTAGGTAGACTGATGAATTAGTTATATGAACCGATTGACTTGTTTGTTGTTTCAATTTAAGGGTTTTGTTCAATCGAACTGATCTATTGGTTTGGGGAACCGATTGATTGTTCAGTAGAATGTTCGACTGGTATGCCATATTAATTGGCTGGTTTGTTGAGCCGAGTATATTTTTGGAACTTAATTTTTCTATAAAAACATCTTATACCACAATGGAACCTTGATGATCACACTCCAAGTTGTTCTTTAGAGATTCTTAACCCTTCTCGCCGTACATTCAACCCTAACTACTACGTCGAACAGATTCGAGGGTTCTATTTTAACAATTGAGGGAGATGATAACCTCCACTTTGTCTTCTTCCCCCTTTCTCCTTTACACATTTTTTGAATCAGTGCTTTGATTCCAAAACTATCTTTGCTCAATTGGGAGATTCCTTCCCATGCTATTCATTCATGACCTCTCTCGTGTTTGACATTTTCTGGGTGAATTTGACCTGAATTTTCCAAAAATTACCATTTTAACTCTAGAAGGGAGGTTAACATATCATTAATAAAACCCACTCTTTCCACTCAAATTCAAACGGTAGAACTTAGGATTTTTTATATGTTGATAACCTCACTCATTCTTGAACCGATTTGTTAGCTATACATCACCCTAATCTACCCTTCTACTCATTTTTCTTTTAACCTTCATGATATTATAGCTCCCTAGCACCTATGTTTTTTCACCTCATTTCAAGATTAATTTTGATTTCTTTCCACTTTTCTGATCCTTTCTCTAGCTCATTATTGTTTATCATTAAGCAAGGGAGGGTTAGATTTAGGCGGAAGTTGAGTCTCTCTTTTAGCATAAATTCTCTTTATTTTTCTCTGACATTAGTAAGCTTTTTTATTCTAAATTTTGAAAAGTATTCATGGATTTTTAAAGCTTTAACTTATTATTTTTAAGGTTTGGAAGTTGAAAATCTTTCAGGTTTTATTATTTTTTGAAAAGTTTTGTATGCATCAACTTAGTCATTATTACTTTTGAAATGTGGCTCGATCAAGCATGTGATGTGGTATATTCTTTGAAGTTTTACTTTTATAGGTCCGCATGAGAGAAAAAGGCATGATTTTGGGGAAGTAGGTTTGATTTGATTAATTGTGAAGCATGTTTAGTTTATGATTTGATAAAGTATTGGCATGATGTTATGTTATATTTTGGTTTGGATGTGGTAGATTTTTTTGGGCGATTTACATGAAAAATATATGTTATGTTCTATTTTAGGGCAAATCGATTGACAAATATGCAAACTGATCAACTGGTCCTTGGAATAGTTGATTGATTAGCCTAAACTAATTGACTAATAGGTATGTGGTGACCTTGGTTGTTCTCTACTTCAACCCATTGATTGGTTTAGCAAACCAATCGATTGGTCTCTAAAAAATCGTTTGGTTTGGCCAAATTGATCAACTGGTTTGAGGGAATCTTATGTTTGGTTGATCCAAACCAATTGATTGGTTGGCATAGACCAATCAACTTGTTGGTGAAACCGATCGACTGGTTCGGCCATATTATGTGGTTTTTATCTCTAGACTTGGATAATCTTTGAGACTATGCCTAAAGCTACTAAATGAATATTTAACGACGAAAATACATCTGTTGATATGAATTGACAACCTAATGGATGGATTTAGTGGAGCATAATTCATGTCATACTCAATAGATGTTTGTAAAGGCCTTAGTGGGAAACATAAATAAGTACTTTATGATTTTAAAGGGTAATGTAATTAGGATTTTTTGGCCTAAGACGAGTTAATCTAATGGATTGATTAATATTGATTAATCATTAATGGAAAACCCACCATATGGTTAGGGGAATGAAAATGGAAAAGATGGAATAAGCGTGTGAATACCTTGCTTGCATATTGTATGATCCTTGTATGATCACGTAACCTCGGAAATAAGGTACAAATCACTTAAAGCATTTATTGGTGCCTTTATTAGCTACTGAGGGTTAGTATGCCTTTTGGTATTTATTGGTGCCTTTGAGCGAGATCCTATTAGATCTCATTACCTTACCTACTCTAGACATTGATGATGTACTAAGAGGTATTGATATGAAAAGGGTCTAGTTACCTAAGTGGTTTTGGATTTGGCTTAGACTTATGCTCATTGGTGGTTACTTGGCTTTAGCCCAAACTTATGTCCATTGGTGGTTACTTGATTTTGGCTAAATTTTATATCCTTTGGTTTGGATAATCTTCCATGGTATATGATACCATGGGGGTGGTGCACAATCCACCACTCGATAAGAATTTGGAACAAGAATATGGCTAAAGAGGAAAAAATAAAGATAAAAAGGGAAAGAATAGTGGAGGAGATAATGACTTATATATGAATGGCCTATGGATTATGTAAGTCAGAAAAATGAACTTATGGTGAAACTATGTTCATGGATGATAGAAGCCTTGATAATATCTGGATAATATGTGTAGTAGCTTGCATGTTGTCATCTATAATGTTGTGTTATGTGGATAATCATGATGAGTTGTGTATGGTATAAGTTTTTGATGCATGATGTGATTATGATAGAGCATGTATATCTGTTTATATGGAATAAGCATAAAATATGTTAGTATGATCTCCATAATATGGTGAAACTTTGTGTGCTTATGACTCTTGTTAAAGGGGAAACTTGGCTTACTTAGTATAAAGTGCACTGATGTGCCCATTTGCCTAGTCACTTGCTCATTCCCATAAGTAGAGGGTCATAAATATTTTTTTGGAGATGGTAATCAGTATGCTTACCACTTGTTGGGCGTGGGTTCTGAGAGTGTAGACATCTGGAGACTTTTGTATGGTCCTTGATGGGCCAGAGTTTAGGGCTACACCCCACCTTTGTTTCTATAATTTGAAATTATGTACTTTGGCATGTATTTGAGAACTATCAAGATCCTGGAAACATTTCCTTGATATTTATATAATGTGTTTTAGCCACTCTATCTTAGTTTTAGTTGGTTTGGTTCTCAGCTTTGTATCTAACATGGGATGGGATGTTGACACCTATCCTATGTTAGGTGCGGTGGTAACACCTCATTTTTCCTTAGGATTTAGTAGTTTTTTGCTTCCATAAGGTTTTCAAAATGAAATATTTTAATTGTGAAAATTGGGGTTGTTGCACTTACTCTAATGGAGCATCTAAAATGCATAACTTCTAACAAATTCCTCATCCCTTTTCATTCCACACCATGTATCAACATGGAAATTATAAAAAAAAAAACCTCAATTTTGGTCCCTAATTTTTTTTCTTTTTTCCTTCATTGGTTGGTTGTTTATATTTTGATTTTCCTTGATTTCTTTGATGCTTAAACACTTTATGTTCAATATTTTAGTTGTGAATGGTTTAGGGCAAAGTTGGAACATCCTATGGCACTTGATTTTTCTCTTATTGATACTAAGGTGTAGTGCAAATACCCAAGGGTGTTTTATTTCCATCTTATTTTTTCTTTCTATCCTAGCATCAATCACTACTTCTCCCCCTTTGTTGAGTTGTGGCACCAACATCAACAACTACTTTATGGCTCTCATGTTGTCAATGTGCAATGCTAACATCAACAACTACATCATACCCCCCTCATTGATTTGTGATTCTAGCATTTAAAGATTGTTCATGTGCCTCTTATTGATAAAGTTTATTGCTAATATTCACAACTACTTCTTTAGGTGTGATTTCTTGAGGTGTCCCCTCTTCATGATATGATATTGTAATATTTAGTATGGGGTCCTTTGTGGTGATAAAACATACATCTAGCTTTACACAATATCTTTCAATATCACTTTTAGTATCCTCTTCCTTGTTATTTTGTGCTCTAGCTTGTAAATTTACAAGTTGAGTATAAATATCAAGATCCATGTCATCAATAGTTTCTTCATGGTGCCCCTTTTGATTTAGTTAGTTATTAGTTTATGTCTCATATGTTAGCCTCAAGCCCAAGCCTAATAAGGGTATGTCAATAGGCATCTTTGATTGGTAAGACCTCTCAAGATTTCCAATTACATTGATTAATGACGTCTCTATGAAAAAGCCATGATCATCACCTAGAGAGTCTTTTAACTATGTCGATGTCTCAGCGGCTACTATTTCTATAAACTTCATTACATTCCTGAATATATATGCATTAATTTGACACTATCAACTTCATATCTTTAATTTTTCCAACATTACTCAATAATGTAGCTAAGATAAAGTATTTTGTGCATTGGAATTCTTCAATCTATCATCATGTGAATGATTATTTCATGATTGATTTATTATTTCCTATACGTATTTTGTGCATTGGAATTCTTCAATATATCATCATGTGAATGATTATTTCTCACACCTTTTTTTTATAGGATTCTTGACTATTATGGGTTGTTGTTGTTGTTGTTACTCTAACACAATGATTTCCCATCTCAATAAGACACTTCCCTTACCAAATCCACATTCAATAAGCTTGTCCTTGATCCTCTTATTATATTCTTGAGATGTCCACCTTAATATTGTGGGTATTTTTCTCTCAACCATCCTACCAGAGAATTGTAGTTTGTCCATATAGAATAGCTAGTAAGAAAAAATTATAAGAATTTAAAATTTTATTGAGCTGAAATACGTACATATTTTTTAACATTTGTTACGGAACTTTTATTACCATAAGAAAAATGATGATACTTGTGTAGTATTCATTCGTTGGCTTCATCTAGTGTTTTGTTGACTTAATGAGAGAATCTTATGTGTATTGATACTGATCTAGTTGAATATTATGTATGGTATATCATTTGTTTTAGAACTCGCTTTACCCTTTGTTATATATAACCCCCAACTTCTTCTCCAATTTTGTTTACCTTTTTCATAATCCTTAAAATTACATCTTTGTTTCACCTTTCTTGTCAACTAATTTCCTCTTGGTAACCCATATCATATATGAATATATATCTTCCTTATTTATATGTATTTCCTTTCCGTTTTGCAACATTAAGCTATAACTATGATAACAAAAAAAAATTATAGTATATACTTACCCAATGTTATATTTAATTCTTTGATCAAAGGTGGAGGAAGCCACCAAATTTGGAGTCCCAAAATACTTCTTCTATTCTTTGCTAAGTCACTGGATGATATGGACCTTTAGGTGTAATTTTTTATCTATCTCTCTTGTTAGCACATTGAGATTCCACTTCCATATCCTCAGTGGTCTCAATATCCATCAACAAAGGTCTTGTACATTCTTCTACAAGATAATAAAGATCAACTTCCTTCCACTTTCTATGTTTGTTCTTCATTATAAGTTATCTCTTTATCTTCTTAGGAGCCACAAAATCAATATCATGTTCTTCCTCATTGTAATCATAGTTGACATGCTTCCTCTCATTATTGTTGCCACTATTTTGTTTGTTGATTTCTCTATTCTTTTCAAGAACTAAAACTTGATCTTGTTTTATGTTTCATCATGGACTAAATTATAACCTCCAATGTTATAGACATCAAAGAGGAGGAAATATGATCATGAAATTCATTAAGTAAAATTTGTAATTATTATAAAGTAATAATCATGCTTTTAAAAAGAAACAAAAGGTATAACTATTATTTCTCATAATATATATGCATTTTTTAGTCAATGTTTATTCTATGCTCATTTGGAGCCTATGTTACTTCTTTATAATGCCTATCCTCTATGTGGTCGGTGTCTATGCTACTTTCTGGTAGTGTCTATCCTCTAAGTTTAGCATCTATGTTATTTTTTTCCAGCATCTACATGGGCCTATGCTACTTTATATAAACATCCATGTTCCTTTCTATTAAGGTCTACATTCCTTTATATAGAAGTCTATGCTACTTTCTATGAGCCATTATTGTCAATAATGTCTATGCTCTTTCTTATAAATTTCTATGTTTCCTTCTTTAAGTGTCTATATTTATTTATTTGAAAAGATGAAGTATAATGGTTAATTTCTATCAATTCACTACTTAGGCTCCACCATTACACTAATTCAAAGGTATATCAAAGTATTATTCAATATAAATCAACTAAAAATTATGAATTATATTATTAAAAACCTAATTTAAGTGTTTTTGAATTTTACCTTATGTTACCCTAGCTTAGCTCTTGTACTGGTTGTAGAGCTTCACTAGTTTTTAGGCTTATTGATTAGGGATAAATTTTTTTCTTCTCCTCTATTGAGTTTATCATATTATAATTTTAATTTTTATGTTTTGAAGTTAAATGAAGTATGAGAAACATACCCTTGATAGACTATAAAGAAGAGAAATTGAAAACAAACTTGAAGTAGGTTAAAGGAGCAAAATCGATGAGAAATAAATGTAATCAATCAATATTCTTCACCTATTCCTTATTGTATAAATTGAATTTAGGGAAAGAAACTCTTAGCTGAAATTTTGGGAAGTGAAACTTTAGAAGAGCGTCACAAGAAGAAGAATGCCATTTTATTTTGGAATACACAATGCCTTTCCCTGTTTCACTCTCAGCAAAAGCATGAAGCCAACAAACTTTCCCATTGTGTCATTTTTTTGACATGTTAACCCAAGTGCACCATATGCGAATTGCTTAACAAGTGTATAATCATCGACAATGGTTAACACATGAAATAAACACAATAATGCAACAAACGAAGAGTATACACTCATTAAAACACTTTTAATCAATAAAAAAGAAAAATATGAACCAATTATATAGATATACGACATAGACACAAACAACAAAGGTTGCACAACAAAGATATATGAAGAGATCGATGCCATAAAATAAGGGAGAGGCTGAGAGTTCTTTTCTTTTTCCTCCCTACTCATCTCCATAAGTAAATTAGGAAGCCATTAAATTTAAATTTAGAATTTATATAAATATAAGGATAGCCATTACAATAAATGTTGGTTCGTGATCCTATGAGGAGTAACTAACGAGTTGGAGGAATCATCAAAGTACACTTCAACCAAAAATTTCATGCATCTATTATACTTGTTTTCTTTTTATATGGTTCTCTACTTTAATTTTAATGCATTCATAATTGAAATTGTCATCGATATTAAATTCACTAACCATGTTTTATTAACTTTTATTATTTACTTTATTGTTACAAATTATGAATAACTGGATTTTAGATATATAGATCATATTTGTGATTCATGTTTAAATTCTTATGCTTTATATGAAATTTACCTAATTTTATGTATAGGATTAAGAGTTATAGTTATTTGATTAATTCTAATTAGTCAGCAATTAATTGGAACAAGTAGCAAATAATTTACTTCAGGGTCCTAACAAGTAACCATACCAAATTGGAATATGATTTACTATAATCAATTTAAAAATGCTGGCCTTTTATTAGATCTTAATCAAATTAATTTCCCTTTAGGTTAATTAATTATTAACAACGAATAATTTAGAGAGGTTAATTACTATTACTAAAAACATTGTAGTTAACCTAATTAGATAAAGTTAGGAATTGGGAGAATTAAATAATTAATTCTTTATAATTAGAATATCAAACTTGATTGTTTAAATATACATTGCTTAATTAAAATTAGCTATGTGATTTTAATTTAGATGTTAGGATGAAGAAGGGTATGATATGTATATATCATATTAGTTTAATTTTTATAGTAGTTTAGTCATTAATTTAATTATTACTTTAATTTAATTATTTATCTTATACCCCCACCAAATCCTTATGAATATTGTAATTATCATATGTAAATATGCATCTAGTTTATTTTTTTATTTTTTTGTTCTTTATTTCTTATAATTAATTTGTTTCTTTAAAATTGATTAATAATTGAAAGTTTGAAAATTTTAATATGTCTAATAGGAATAATTTCTTCTTACCTTATACTATACAATTTTAATTATTATTAGGGTTACGCATAAGTTTAATTTGATAGTAGTAATTACAAACTACCTAAGGTATATTTCTTCCCCTTCATGCTAGAGAGAAATACTTAGGATTATCGCTCTCAACTCCTCCGAGGTCCCCAAATTGACTTCTCTTGTATATTCTATAGCAAATTTCCAATGTCCTTGAGTTATGGAGGATATTATTGTTCTCTTAGTTCTTGACTTGATTCATCTATAATAGTTATGAGTTTTGATGATGATGTTGATTTTTCCAATGTAAGTTCTTGCTCCGATTTTTGTATCTTTTGCTTAGTGAGGATGATTGCATGCCTTTTATTTCAAAGGGCTCTATTTGTGAAGATTCTTAACCTAGTGTAATATCTTATTTACAAGGATATGAAACTCCTCATTTCATTATCCTTGTCATCCAAAAGTAAAGGAGATTGTTTTTCCCCCATCTTCTTTTATTTGTAACATGAGTAATGCCCCTGATATGTGAAAAATAGTAAGGGCGTATTTTGAATCAAGTTTATTTGGATAAAATCAATTCCTAAATGAGAGAATATAGAAGCCTTTTAGTTAATGGCTCCATTTGATCAAATACAAAGATCCATTGTCTGTTACCTCATATTTTTTCCTATGCATCTTCTTCTACTTCAACTTTATAGCATGAGTTCATGTTAACCTTACATTGTGATAGGAACTTTAGCAGGAATGATTCTATCATTGTGAATGACTTGAGTAGCTCTTGCTTTAACAATTTAACAGACATTACTTCTTTATTTCTTGCCTTTAGTGTCTTATTCTTTCTTGCCTTGGTGTGCCTTTTTTATTGGCCTTCTTACTCTTGTATCAGTTTTGTTAATGTTGTAGAGATTGTTTTCTATTTGAACTCCTTTTTATCACCAAGGTTTAACCTGCCTCTTTCTCATCGACTCTTAAGGGATTGCTCACTTGTTTACTTTTTAGTACCACAACGTGATAACAGTGAACCACATTTAGAAACGTAAAGTAGAATGAGCTTAAGGCCTCCAAACATAATAATGTGAGTGACTTCCTTCTCTTTCCTCACCTGATCCAACAAAATTAGCCCTATGAACATTTCTTTAGGTGATTAATCTACCGTCGAGGTATAATTTAATCCTATTGTTGTAAGCTCTAAGTGGAGAAGAACTACACCATCCTTTGTTAGTCTTATGGTCTTGTCTATTTAGGTGATGCATTTCTTAGCTAGATGACTAATTCCTCGCTAATATATGTAATACCTTGAATATTCAATTCATACTATTTTCTATGGATACTTCAACTTTGATAGCTGTATTACCCTCTTTTCTTACTATGGACATCAGAATCATGAAATGGACATTTTCTTGCCTCTATTTCCTTTAGAGTTGATTGGTTTCTAAAAAAACTCTTATATAGAACTATTTCATTCTTACAAGGGATTTATGGCTTAAACAAGATATTGATTAGAGATGCAAAATGATTGATGTTTCTTTCCTTATGAATCCCTTTGTCTTATTTGGTTTCTCAAACATGGGTATTTTACATTCATGTTTGGTAATCCTAACTTCTATGTAATGAGAATTGGTGGATAACTCTAATAATATTATAGACATAGTACTTTGTAAGTTTTATACAATACTTCAATGCATCCCTTCATTATAAATCATGATAGAAAAGGCTTCAATAAGGTGGTCCTGACAATCAATACTCAATGAATGCCATCACTAAATGTATTCTTTGATGGGTTCATTCTCCCACTACTTTGTATTAGTGAGGTTCACTAGGATTATAGTACAACAAGCACCAGATAAATAGTCATTGAACACCTTTCCATCTCCTCCTAATATTTAAGGGATTTGGTCAAAATGCTAATATGCCAATCAAAGGTGTTTCCCTTCAATGATCACATAAACTACTTTACTAGTAAGTCTCCTCTAATATGGGTATTATTGCAAGTCTCGATGAAATGTAATCTACGTGGTTAAGTATTTCCTTTTCCATAAAATATTATTAGGAGGCTCATAACCAACCAAAAATCAACAAGTGGCGTGTCCTTTTGGAAGTAATGCCAAATTAAGCTCTCTCCATGCCAATTATCGTCTTTAGCAGGCCATTGATTGTCTAAAGGGGCCATGTTGGAGTATTTCTTCTCTTGTCATAGTTATAGCCTCTTAATAGACTCCTATTGGTACTTTGCTTCAATGAACACCTCATTTTCTTTTATATTTACCTTATCACACTTCTCTCTAAGTTTTTTGTGCTAGCATTACAAACCATTCATTCTTCCCTTTCACAACTTTGGAAAGGATGCCAACTACTTGTTTTAGTTTCGCGAGTTGTTCATCAACGAATTCAATTGTCATTAATGAATAAATTAAATATATTGAGGTTCTTGATCATCATCTCAACTTGGTGGAGTACACTTTAGAGCACCATTTTCTACTGATAGTATTTGTTTTCTAGTAATGGAAGCTTTAAACAACATGTCTCTATCACATATGATAAAAACTTTCATTTTACTTTGGGTTATTAGGTCATTGTAGACATTGTCTCCACTAAGTGTTGTAGATAGTTGGAGACATACTCGTTCTTGCTAGACACCACTTAGAATGCACTATTCAAGATTGAGATAAGAGGCAGAGATTGTCCCACTAGTGCATCAAATTTGTTACCGTATAAGAAAATTGATGAATAAAATAATTATTATATTTAACTTTATATCGGTTTTGGGTACATTAATTTATATGTTGTAAATAAATGATAAGATTCATCTTATTATCTAATTTTATATCCTAAAATAAAAGAATGGCATCACCAAAGATCTTTAAAGCAACTTGAATTTGGGTTTACTTCAATAAATAATTTTGGCTACGATTGAACTTGAATTCAATATGAATTTTATTATTTGATGTTCATCTCAAATTTAGTGAGCCTAATATTAACTCATTAATGAAAATTCAAGATAACTGGTGAAGACTTGGGTTTACTAATGAGGAGGGCACACTTGCTATGCTCGATCCCTTCAGTTCTTGATGAAGACTTAGAATTTGCCAATTAAGAGAATATAATGATTGATTCTTAGGGTTGTTGACGAACTAAAGTGACTCTGTTTAGGGATTGACTTAGATCATTTGTTTAAGTAAACAAACCGAACTCAAGATATGGTAAGCTTGACTCACTCATTAAATCATTTATAAGCTCAAACCTAGATTATTTATAAGATCATTTGTATGCTTGTTTACAAGCTTGTATATATAATTTGAAAATCCTATATAGAAGATTCTAAAGACTTGTATAGAATGTCAATCCCTACCTTAAATCTAAGATAAAGCACATAATCTTAACCTCTTAAACTTTCCAAGTGATCTCTACATAGTGATTAGTTAAAATTACAACTCGATAAACATAAATAGTAGATGAAACTCAATATCAAACTTATCAACTTACTATTGTAAGTAAGAACCACTTCCTTAAACCATAGAAAATATTACGTAAGACTCAAAATCCTTTTTTCCCTAAAAACAAATGTGTTCTTAATTTTTTTCTCTCACTCAGGTTATCACACTTTTGGTGTACACATAAAGAAACTAGGAACATAAAGAAACTCATCCTTATTTTTTATCCTCAAAACCAAGAACTCAACAATATGTATATCAAACACAAAGGAAAACACTTAAACTTCTATGAAGAGGGTTAGACTTACCAAGTAAGCCTTTCCAAACAAGAAAAATAGTCCTTCCTTTCTCCTTACTATCTAACAACCAAAGACATTCCATTTCCTTTCATTATAAAAATAAAAATAATGTAATAAGAAAACATTGTCATACTTTGAAGATTACACAATAAAATCTTAGTATAATGATTCATGCATTGTAGAAACACTTGTACAACAAAGATAAGGACTAATTTATCTAGAGGAATCTTTTAAAACCAAGAAAAAAAAGCTTTCCTCCTTCATTATAACTTTTGACAAGTAGAATTCTTAACCTTTTCCTCCTCTTCCCCTTTTTTTCTTCCTTCTTCTTGCTAGAATAGTTCAAGTACTAACCTATGGAGGTGTTTTAGTGTAGGAATAATGGAGTTTTGGTGGTCGAAGTTTAAAACAATGGAGATGAATGGTTGTAATATTTAACACCCTTGCCCTACATCAGTCATAGGTCATGATTACAACATTTTGTGATTAATGACTGGCCCCATGGATTAACGCAATTATTTTAATTACTAAACTTGGGAGGTGTTTTACTACAATAATAATGGAGTTTAGGTGGCAGAAGATGAAAATAATAGAGGTGAATGGTGGTAATAGTTAACACCCTCACCCTACATCAGCCGTAGGTCATGATTAGAGCATTTTTGGGATTGATGACTAATTCCCCACATTAATACGAGTTCTTTCCAACTTTTTTTGTTCACACACACACACTTCTTGATAAATTTTCTAGAATGTCACCCATCCCTAGACTTCTCATGGTAATTATGTTTGACTATTGAGTTCTTTAATGATGGATTTAAAAAAAGGATGCATCTTTTTGATATAGATAATGATATGGATCATTTTACATCTCAACTATATAACACTTCTCTTGAGGTATCACAAACTCCCTCAATCAAATATGCCAACATCCTCATTGCATCATGATAACCGATTGTCTTAATATAATCCAATCTAAAGAATCATTACTACTACATGGTTGACTGACCATTTTGATATAGATTGTGGTCATAGTTCCAATTTTATATCATATCTAATATCCCATCCCTAACACCAGTTGAAAGTTGTTACTCTGAAAGGATTTTGAGATTGATGAATTCCTCCCCAAGCACTTTTAAATGTAGTGTTATCCATTGATGATATTTTCAAAAATGATGATACACTTTGTTGATATAAATAGTTATATTCCACTTATTTTAGTGTATTAAAAGAATACGGTTGGGTACTAGGAAAGACGAAGAAGATGACGAGTCTTCATTTTTAAAAGGATGGAGGAATGGTGACACTGAAGTATGGAGAGAATGGTTAATGAGAGTTAAATAACTAAAGTGAGGAAGTGTAGGAGAGGTATGGTGTAAGGATGTTGTTGACATATCAAGTGAAGAGATAGGGAAGATAGTAGGATAATCTTTGAATTTTGAAGTTTATAAATAATGAGGTAAGAGCTTATATAAGGAAATTTATGCAAGATTAAATTTTAAAATGTAAAAGAATAAGATAGGAGAGAATGGGGTCCCTCAAGGCTTCTCGTGTGTAATACCCCATATTTTTAAAATTCAGATTTATTAAGTTTAATGATTTTATTAGCGTAATTTGAGGTCAACAATTAATTATTTTAATTTCGATTCTTTTTATAGATTTATCGACGATTTCGAACCCATAATTGAATGTAATTAATCATTGTCGTTGCGAACCATTCTAGACAAATTCGTTCACGACAATGATTTTATTATATTCTTATGGATTTGATTCTCGGTTAAAAATATATATTTCCGTTCTTTCTCGTATTTTGGGTTTTAATATTTTTAATTCGTTTTGATTATATCTTCGTCACGTGATTACGACTTTGTTTTGAAGTTATATTTCGTTGACGAAATATATTATTTAAATTATAGAATTTCTACTTAAATAGTTAAATTTATTTTAATAATTTTATCCGTAGAAAATATTTCCGGCTTTAGCTTTATTCGTTTTCGGTAATCGTTAATATTTTTGGAAAGTTTTAAATTAAAAAGATTTTCGGAGTTTATTTATGAAATTCTTTCTAGAATTAATTCCCTTTCGTTTTATGCTTTTGGTTTACGGAAAACCGATTTCGGAAATTATTTAAATTAGCCTTGGGTTATTCGAATTTGACTTAAATATTTTAGTATATGTTTTTAAATAATTTTTCGGGGTTTTATAATGTATTTCCGTAAATAATATAAATTTTTATGTTCGTTGGTTAATTCTTTCGAAAATGTTTCTGAAATTCTGTATATAGTTTTTTTTTTACGAAAACAAGTATCAAATAAAATAATAAAAACTTAAAAATTAATATTGGAATATTTTATCTAAAATTTATTAAATAAAAATTATTTCGAAACGATCCGAACACTTAAAAAAAAAACTATATACAGAATTTCAGAAACATTTTCGAAATAATTAACCAACGAACATAAAAATTTATATTATTTACGGAAATACATTATAAAACACCGAAAAATTATTTAAAAACATATACTAAAAAATTAATTTAAAACTTTCCAAAAATATTAACGATTATCGAAAACGAATAAAGCTAAAGCCGGAAATATTTTCTACGGATAAAATTATTAAAATAAATTTAACTATTTAAGTAGAAATTCTATAATTTAAATAATATATTTCGTCAACGAAATATAACTTCAAAACAAAGTCGTAATCACGTGACGAAGATATAATCAAAACGAATTAAAAATATTAAAACCCAAAATACGAGAAAGAACGGAAATATATATTTTTAACCGAGAATCAAATCCATAAGAATATAATAAAATCATTGTCGTGAACGAATTTGTCTAGAATGGTTCGCAACGACAATGATTAATTACATTCAATTATGGGTTCGAAATCGTCGATAAATCTATAAAAAGAATCGAAATTAAAATAATTAATTGTTGACCTCAAATTACGCTAATAAAATCATTAAACTTAATAAATCTGGATTTTAAAAATACGGGGTATTACATCACTACCCCCTTAAAAATGAACTTCGTCCCCGAAGTTCGGGAAAACCTAAGTAGTGGAAACTTGACAAAATAATTGAATAAAACATTGACCACAATAGATAGGTTAAGAGTAAATCCGAAGAAGAGTAAAACGACGTTTACGAAACTATACTAAGTAAGGTCGAATCAAAGAAAGGCTTAGGAAATAAGATAAAAGAAGAAAAATTGATGTTTAGCAATTCAAATACAATGGAATTCAAATAAGGAAGAATTACAAATTTAAGGTCGAAACAATTTACAAAATATTATTCTTTAAAATAAGGTCTTACAAAAGAATAACAGAAATTATAATGTGGAGTTCAAATAGAATAAAGGAACGAAAACTCTAAAGATTACACAACTCTAATAACACCACTAATGCACATAAAACTTTACACAAAGAGTTATCTTTATAACATCATACAAGAAAACAAGGCTAACACTTGGCCTAACAACTCATAAAAGGTCCTCATGAATACCAACCACATACTTCTAGATCAAGGGAGATTCTTAACCCAAAACACTTCACTAACAAGCTCTCTAATCTACGCTATAACCATGATAATCTAAACCCTTAAATTTGAAAATGCGGCTACTATAGCAACTACAACATTCGAGCCCACAATTTTTATTTATCTGCTATTCATTAATAGTTCTCCTCATACAAGACAAAACTTAATACACTATCACTCACGAGCAACCAGAAAAGAAAATATGCCTACTTTACGAGGAAGGATCTTCATACATTAAAACTAAGATTACTAACACAAATACAAAACGAAAACAACCTGTGATAGAATGATAGTCGATGGAAACTAGATATAAACCCGTAATAAAAGTTATACAGCATCATTAAAATCACTAGGGTAATTAGGCACCCTACACTCTATTTATGAACACAAACACCTCAATCTAACCTCAACATTATCATTGTCATTATCACAATTCCACGTTTCTCCCAATTGAAAATGATACATCTATTCAAACATCACCATTAGGGTTACAATCCTAAATTTATTACAACCCAAAAATTGAAACTACTCAACCAAATTAGATTATGATTCATGTCACATCATACTATATCCGACAAGGTACGCATTAAGGTTATCACTCCACTGAACCTGCAAGACTAGGGTTAACTTAGTGGGGTCACTACCCCCTTAAGAACAAACTAATTACAAAACGATATTAACTACAACACATAAAATTCAAAGTTAACACAAGTCAAGTATGTCAAATAACAAGGAACCATATTCAAAGACATAAATACAACAACAAATCACAATGCCACTTATACTACCCAATCACACTATCCTCACAAGCTAATCCAGATTTTAAAAACAAATTCACTTGAAATAAGTTAAAATACATTTTCGGTTAAAACATTTAGGATCGTGAGAACTGAATCTCTAGCCGAAACCCGGTTCTCAACAACCAAAAGCTCTGATACCAACTTGTAACACCCCCAAATTTCACTCCTGAAATTTTTTTTTTTGAAAGATTAAAGCGGAAGCTAGGAGCGAATTTGGGAAATGTTACCGCCACATCTAACACAAGATAATGTCAACCATCTATCTCATGTTAGATGTAAGGCTAAAACCTGTCAAACAATTAAATCTGAATTTCAAATCCCATCAAACAATTAAATCCGAATAGTAAACACTTATCAGAATACGAGAAATTTAAAGTCAATTACAAAACCCTTAGAAATCTGAGAACAATACTTGCAACTTCCAAAGGTGAATACAATTAAACAAAATAAATCCCGAAGGATAAATATCCGGATCGCCTACTCACTCAGGTCAAGCCTTCCACCCTATATCATGATCTTTTATAAGGTTTTATAATCATTTAAGTGTAACTATCCTATCATTAACATTATGAACCCTATATTATTAGAAAAAATAAACTTGATGGACACGATGTAACACCCCCAAATTTCACTCCTGAAAAAATTTTTTTTGAAAGATTAAAGCGGAAGTTAGGAGCGAATTTGGGAAATGTTACCGCCACATCTAACACAAGATAATGTCAACCATCTATCTCATGTTAGATGCAAGGCTAAAACCTGTCAAACAATTAAATCTGAATTTCAAATCCCATCAAACAATTAAATCCGAATAGTAAACACTTATCAGAATACGAGAAATTTAAAGTCAATTACAAAACCCTTAGAAATCTGAGAACAATACTTGCAACTTCCAAAGGTGAATACAATTAAACAAAATAAATCCCGAAGGATAAATATCCGGATCGCCTACTCACTCAGGTCAAGCCTTCCACCCCAAAACAGTATCCGATCTTAACCTGCACAAGAGGTCTGCTCCCCACCATCGGTGGATCATCACAGGACCCATTCAACCAGTGTAGTATCAGTACGGGTCCAATACTGAGTAAGTCTCGCTAACCTACCTTATAGGAGAAATATCATCAAGTGCATATTAAATTGTAGTACAATACGTTAATACAATATCATACATACTCACAACCCACAGCATGAATCTTGCCATACACTCATAGTAACATATAAAACATATGCAACATCCCAGTTAACATATACGCGTGGTATAACCGAAATAATACGTGACTCATTATGCACATAAACAGCATGTGGTGATACATATAGTAGAAACTGGTCATAGTCCAATTAGACTTATTCTTTATTCTCATTAATAGTATATTCATTCCACACATATTCTTTAATAATCCATGTAAGTACGGGAGCCCCACTATTATAGCCGGTGGACCGGAAAGTAAACGCACAGGGCAGAACGCCTCTGATCCACTATTATAGCCGGTGGACCGGAAAATAAACGCACAGGGCAAAACGCCTCTGATCCACTATTATAGCCGGTGGACCGGATTACAGCCCCGACTTACATGGTGTTTCGCTGTAAGTACTTAGTATTTTCCCTGTGGATTACTTCATTCAGATTCATTCAACGCATTCTTTATTAGTCCATGTGAGCGCGGGAGCCCCACTATTATAGCCGGTGGACCGGAAGATATACGCACAGGGCAGAACGCCTCTGATCCACTATTATAGCCGGTGGACCGGAAAATAAACGCACAGGGCAAAATGCCTATGATCCACTATTATAGCCGGTGGACCGGATCACAGCCCCGACTCACATGGTGTTTCGCTTTAAGTACTTAGTATCTTTCCCATGGATTAACTTATACGTTTGGTTTGTCGAGCACGAGATCCCCCACTATTATAGCCGGTGGACCGGAAGATAACGCACAGGGCAGAATGCCTCTAATCCACTATTATAGCCGGTGGACCGGAAAATAAACGCACAGGGCAAAACGCCTCTGATCCACTATTATAGCCGGTGGACCGGATCACAGGCTCGGCTCGACATCTTTCGCTTTACGTGATTAATGTCTTATCAGTGTCTTATTAAATCACACATCTCCCTTGACATGCATAAATCATTCTCTTTATACTGTATACATCACGACAAATAAAATCCCACATTCATAACTACACTTTAGTCAATACATACTCATGATAACACCAAACAACTCTAAGCAACCATAACCAACCCTAATTGTCCACACCAAACCGTGGTTAACCACTCTTAACCCTATTTTACCATAACAACCATACTTAGCCATCCCAAACCTTAATCATCCTCGACAAATCACAATTAGCTACTCCAACCCTACTTAATCACAACGACCCAGAGTTAATCACTCCAAACCCTAATTCTGTCTCCTCCATACTCTTATAATACTCCACGTACTATTCTCCGTCCAAAACTGTTAAACACCCAAATCATACTTGCATTACCTTCCTTACATCCCAAATCAACCTATCGTACGTAAATTTTGCTCCCACGCAAACGTTACACATCTCACACAACCTCTCGAACTTTTCGTACAGCCCTAAATCCCATACAATCATTAACTCCCATGCAAAACCCTAATTCCACCATGCAGACCCGAGTACCACCATCAAAACATTAATACCACCACACAACCCATAACACCACCATACAAACCCTAATACCACCATAAGCCATTAATACCACCATACAATCATCAATACCACCATACACATCCTAATACCACCATGTAAACCCTAATACCACCATACCAACCATAATACCACCATGCAAACCCTAATTTCCCCCATGCAACCTTAATTTATTCCCACTCTTTTGTTTACTTAATTCCACCTTCTCCTCATCGTCTCACAAATGGTGAACTCCTTAGGTCATCCACACCTATGTTAGCCGACGTACTTCCCTTTGGTTATTTTAACCGCTTATTTTTCTTTTTCAAGTCCCCACTTCACCACACTTCCTCACATAACCCAGCATGCATGTCGTAGGGTCACATCACCTCACATCACATCACATCATTCTTGTTCCACAACATATTAGTACACAAAGACGAGAACACGGGGACGTACCTCGGTTCCATGCTGCGCTACACAAATACACAGATAATACACAGGATTATAGCATACAACCGCACAAAGCATACAAGACAGGTAAATCATGCGATGCACCCAAGTGGCCTTAGTTACGTCCTTAGGAAATACCCATAAGTAGAGGTAAGTAGAGAACTTACCTGGATCCGAAGCTAGCTAAGCGAAATGAGAGGGAGAGGGATCCCTAGTTCGTGGGTCCACGAGAAAGCTTTCCTAGGCCCGATAGAAATCAAAACTAAATTAGAAACTATCCTATCAATCAATAATTCACATACTCTAATTAAATACACACAAACGACACAAATGATTTCTCTTAGAAAACGTGTCCAAAACTTAGAACTTAAAAGCATAGCTTTATTAAGATTTAAGGTTAAAACTAAATCAAAACGGATTAATATAAATATCACTCGGGACATTTCAACTTAATTTGGAAAGCCCGAGAAGGAATAATCGATCATAAGTTAATTTATCGAAAATAACTTATTTATTAGGCTTTACAACTAAATAGGTAATCTAACCATTTACATAGAACCAAATCCAACCCGATTAGGTTAAAACAGAATGTAAATGATTTAAAACCCAAAGATAGAATTCGATTAGATAAATTACACATAGCAAAAATCAATTTTATAAAATCATCCCCGAAAATTAGGGTTTCAAAGCCCATAACACAAACTCAAGTAATTCCATTTAATTAGTTCAAATTAAAGGTATTAGAAAGAAATTAATACCATTTCAACTATTTCTATGCATTCAATTTTAGAAAAACAACAATACAACTTGAAATTTAGGGTTTTAGGCCCGAAAACACAACTAGTTAAAATTCTATAAATTTAATCAAATTGAATGTTTAGAAATGCAATTAAACACATTTTATAACATATCAAATAATCAATTGCTCAAAACTAGTAAAAGAAATACACAATTTAGCCCAATTAGGGTTTTTGGGCCCGGAACGCAAATCCGATCAATTCTTGGCAAAACATATAAATTGACGGTCCGGAAATGTAATTAAACATATTCTAATGTAATTTATATAGTTAATTGAGTAAAATAATCCGATTACCCAAACCAATTTAAACCCGCGGGAATTTTGACCTAAAAATCCAATTCCGGTCAATTACGCACAATTTTCCCAAATCAACACTTCTAATATAAAATTAAATACATTTTAAACAATAATATAAAATCAATTGAGTGGAATAGCTCAATTATATGACCCAATTTCATTATACCCGAAATTTGACCTAGGAATCAAATTCCGATAAGACCTGCATAAATTTCTCAAATTGACGGTTCCAAAATGAAATTGGATACATTTTAAAACATATTGTATAATCAATTTGTCCGAAATCGCAAAAACGAGCGGATCCGAAAAATTTGGGCATAACCCGGCTAAAAATCCAATTTTTCCAAAATTCCAACACAACCACACAATTAACCTATCCAAATCAATCTTACAGCACATATATACACAATCAAACAATCAATTTAGCTTTTTATAAGCTAATTCATACCCAATTAATTAAAACAAGGGTTAGGGTTTTTCGGAAATTTATACCGAATGAAATCAACACAATCGGGTCAAGAAAATGCCGGAGAAGCTTTGTCAGGGAATAGGGATGGCTCGCCGGTGGTCGGGAGGTGTCGACGGTGGCCGGGCGGTGGCGTGAGCTGCGTGGCCTGCTGCTGCTGCTGTCGCCGCCCGCTGTTGCTCTGCTGGGTTGGCTGCTGTCGCGCGGCTTTAGTTGTTGCTGCTGCGGCGGTCAGCCTGTGCGGGTCGGTGGTGGTCGAAGCTTGGTCGGCGGGGCGAAGCAAGGAGGGGTAAGGGAGGAGGTAAGGGAGGTCGGCTAGGGCTTCGGGTGCAGAACAGGGGCGCACAGGAGAGGGGTCGGGGTGGGGAAGAGAGAAAGAAAAAGAAGAGAGGGGGGGTTCGGTCGGGCCGGTTGTTTTTTTTGTTTTTTTTTTACGAAAACAAGTATCAAGGCCACTTGTGGGTATTGCATGTTTTACCTGTCTTGTATGCTTTGTGCGGTTGTATGCTATAATCCTGTATATTATCTGTGTATTGTGTAGCGCAGCATGGAACCGAGGTACGTCCCCGTGTTCTCGTCTTTGTATACTGATATGTTGTGGAACAAGAATGATGTGATGTGACCCTACGACATGCATGCTGGGTTATGTGAGGAAGTGTGGTGAAGTGGGGACTTGAAAAAGAAAAATAAGCGGTTAAAATAACCAAAGGGAAGTACGTCGGCTAACATAGGTATGGATGACCTAAGGAGTTCACCATTTGTGAGACGATGAGGAGAAGGTGGAATTAAGTAAACAAAAGAGTGGGAATAAATTAAGGTTGCATGGGGGAAATTAGGGTTTGCATGGTGGTATTATGGTTGGTATGGTGGTATTAGGGTTTACATGGTGGTATTAGGATGTGTATGGTGGTATTGATGATTGTATGGTGGTATTAATGGCTTATGGTGGTATTAGGGTTTGTATGGTGGTGTTATGGGTTGTGTGGTGGTATTAATGTTTTGATGGTGGTACTCGGGTCTGCATGGTGGAATTAGGGTTTTGCATGGGAGTTAATGATTGTATGGGATTTAGGGCTGTACGAAAAGTTCGAGAGGTTGTGTGAGATGTGTAACGTTTGCGTGGGAGAAAAATTTACGTACGATAGGTTGATTTGGGATGTAAGGAAGGTAATGCAAGTATGATTTGGGTGTTTAACAGTTTTGGACGGAGAATAATACGTGGAGTATTATAAGAGTATGGAGGAGACAGAATTAGGGTTTGGAGTGATTAACTCTGGGTCGTTGTGATTAAGTAGGGTTGGAGTAGCTAATTGTGATTTGTCGAGGATGATTAAGGTTTGGGATGGCTAAGTATGGTTGTTATGGTAAAATAGGGTTAAGAGTGGTTAACCACGGTTTGGTGTGGACAATTAGGGTTGGTTATGGTTGCTTAGAGTTGTTTGGTGTTATTATGGGTATTTATTGACTAAAGTGTAGTTATGAATGTGGGATTTTATTTGTTGAGATGTGTGCAGTATAAAGAGAATGATTTATGCATGTCAAGGGAGATGTGTGATTTAATAAGACACTGATAAGACATTAATCACGTAAAGCGAAAGATGTCGAGTCGAGCCTGTGATCCTGTCCACCGGCTATAATAGTGGATCAGAGGCGTTTTGCCCTGTGCATTTATTTTCCGGTCCACCGGCTATAATAGTGGATCAGAGGCGTTCTGCCCTGTGCGTTATCTTCCGGTCTACCGGCTATAATAGTGGGGGATCTCGTGCTCGACAAACCAAACGTATAAGTTAATCCATGGGAAAGCTACTAAGTACTTAAAGCGAAACACCATGTGAGTCGGGGCTGTGATCCGGTCCACCGGCTATAATAGTGGATCAGAGGCGTTTTGCCCTGTGCGATTATTTTCCGATCCACCGGCTATAATAGTGGATCAGAGGCGTTCTACCCTGTGCGTATATTTTTCGGTCCACCGGCTATAATAGTGGGGCTCCCGCGCTCACATGGATTATTAAAGAATATGTGTGAAATGAACATATTATTAATGAGAATAAAGAATAAGTCTAATTGGACCATGGCCAGCTTTTATTACCTGTATTACCACATGCTGTTTATGTGCATAATGAGTCACTTATTATTTCGGTTATTCCACGCTTATATGTTAACTGGGATGTTGCATATGTTTTATATGTTACTATGAGTGTATGGCAAGATTCATGCTGTGGGTTGTGAGTATGTATGATATTGTATTAACGTATTGTACTACAATTTAATATGCACTTGATGATATTTCTCCTATAAGGTAGGTTAGCGAGACTTACTCAGTATTGGACCCGTACTGATACTACACTGGTTGAATGGGTCCTGTGATGATCCACCGATGGTGGGGAGCAGACCTCTTGTGCAGGTTAAGATCGGATACTGTTTTGGGGTGGAAGGCTTGACCTGAGTGAGTAGGCGATCCGGATATTTATCCTTCGGGATTTATTTTGTTTAATTGTATTCACCTTTGGAAGTTGCAAGTATTGTTCTCAGATTTCTAAGGGTTTTGTAATTGACTTTAAATTTCTCGTATTCTGATAAGTGTTTACTATTCGGATTTAATTGTTTGATGGGATTTGAAATTCAGATTTAATTGTTTGACAGGTTTTAGCCTTGCATCTAACATGAGATAGATGGTTGACATTATCTTGTGTTAGATGTGGCGGTAACATTTCCCAAATTCGCTCCTAACTTCCGCTTTAATCTTTCAAAAAATTTTTTTTTCAGGAGTGAAATTTGGGGGTGTTACATCGTGTCCATCAAGTTTATTTTTTCTAATAATATAGGGTTCATAATGTTAATGATAGGATAGTTACACTTAAATGATTATAAAACCTTATAAAAGATCACTTATACATAGTATATGTCTATATGATCTAAGACTAATAGTAGAATAAGGTTGTACATGTGTTTAAAGGATTTGCGATAAATTAATATCATAAAGTGTGTTGAAAACCTCAATTTATAAGCCCTCATTTCATACTGATCTTATGATTCTTGAAATATTCATATGAAGTTTAAATAAATATGTAAGAATATTTATTTACAAATATAATAATAATAATAAGTAGAATTTTAAAAATGCCAAATATTATAAGGGAAGGCTTGCATGCTTTTATATCAATGAATACCAATCCTAAGGCATATTGTAACACTTGAAATTTTACTACTGAAAAATTGTTATTTTTAGCGGAAGCATAATGTAAAATTAGCTAGGTATTACTACCGTACTCGATATAAGTATAACTTACCATACCATCCTTACGTTAAATACAAGACAAAATGGTTAAGAGTTAAAATATGATAAATAGAAAATAATATAACTTTCATAAACATAGATAAAGTTTGTAGATTAACTCTCAGTACAATATCAAAATACATAAAAGGGATACATTGGGATATTAAGAGTCCCAAAAGATATTTGGTCCAAAAATGATATCCAGATAATATGATTCTACGCCCAACTCCGATATATAAGAATCACTCCTCCTCACATAAGATATTATTTGCAGCAAAATCTTCCAAAGGATCATCATCGACCTACACAAACATATTCGGGCCCTCTGCTTGTAAAAATGATTGTCACATAAACCATTCTTTTATTTATGTTGAGTTTAGAGACCCCATTATTTTTAATTCGATGGAACAGACTAAACTACCTCTTAGGAAAAAATACACCCGAGCCACTATTAATATCTGGTAGAACATATCCAACAGATACCAAGGCAACACTCTCCTAACCACTATTCTTAAATCGGTGGAATGATCAAAATTACTTCTAAGGGCAAAATACATCTGAGCCACTATTATTAGCCGGTGGAACAAACGCAACCCCTTGATCTTGAATCACATAATATTTCACTTTAAGTGATTAATGTCTTATCTATTAGTTACTTATATCATAATCAATATTCTTATTCACATTGGGATTAGGACCCCACTATTCTTAATCAAATGGAACAGACTAATATACCTATCAAGGCAAATGCTCCTAAGCCATTATTATCATACAGTGGAATAGACCAAACATATACCTCAGCCCAACTCATGTAATCTTTTAATTTAAATTAATATCTTATTCAAATTTTCTTATATCAAGATTATCATGCATTCTTATGTAGATATGCATAACACATAATTGAAAACATGTTAGGCACAACTATACAGTTATTCCCTAAAAAATCCTAATTTAATATTATAAGCATAACCCCTTCCTTATTAATCATTTGCTCGCCAATTTTAGTATACCTTCCTCAAATATTATTATTACCAACATATCCAAGAGTCCATATCTAACTCTAATATCTTACACATACGATAACATCACTATCTCTAAAGTTACTATTGACAACACTTATGAAATCTTAATGTTCCAAGTTAGGTATAACTTTTACTATATAATCACAAAAGTGAACATACAATTCTAAATGATAATATTAACAATATATCAGAAAATCAGGGTCTGACTTTAATATCTTATACATATGATAATATCACCGCCTTTATGATTACTACTCCTAATTTAAACTATTTTCTCATTTTGTGGGGCTTAGGTTGTTAATAATTACTCTAAATATTTCATATGGTATTCTTAGCATATTTTAAACCATTTAAAATATTAAAATGCCAAAATTTCCATATTTAACCTTTACTGTCCAAAATATCCTTAAGAATAGACAACACCCTTATATTCCAAAAACCTTATATGTCAAATATCATTATTTTCTAATCCTCAATTTATTTCATCACCATACATCTTAATCATACTCATTTTACACTTACCAAACTTATTTGAACCCATGTTACAATACCATATATCATGCTAATTCCTTTAGGGTCTATAAGATAAGTTTTATCACAACAATGTTACATAATAAAATTAACAACAGAATCATAACAACATGATAATACACACAATAATATATAACATTTAGTAGAAAAACCCTAAACTACGACTTGTATCCTTACCGAAAAGGACACCAGTCTCTAAGCACATGTAAACCTGCCTCCTCTGAGACCTCAAAAAATTACCTAATAAACAAAGATAAAACATAATTACATCTTAGGGACATAACCAAAGAAAGGCTAAGGTAAAGGATGGTAAAAAATGGAGCAAAACCAAATCACAAGCCTTGAAGTTGCAATGGTGGAAATTTGCACAACAAGTGAGGGGGAAATGACAACTAGTGCCACAGCAAGGGAAGTAGCAATGACACTAACCGTTGTTGCCAAGGGGTTGGAAAAAGTGATGGGGTTCATTTCTAAATACCAAGGAACAAAAGTGGAATTCCTAGCTAAGGAAGGAAGCATGATTGTATGTGAAGGAAGGGAATGTTCATAACATGCAGTGCATGCATGAGTTGAGAGCATGGAATGCGCATGAGAAGGGTGTGTGAGGTGTGCATCGGTGAGAGAAAAATGGCATGCACTAGCTATTCACGAACCACAC
Organism: Tamarix chinensis; assembly: GCA_030549775.1. Taxonomy (NCBI): domain Eukaryota; kingdom Viridiplantae; phylum Streptophyta; class Magnoliopsida; order Caryophyllales; family Tamaricaceae; genus Tamarix; species Tamarix chinensis. The sequence goes on along the minus strand of CM060173.1, from coordinate 81,058,416 downwards.
ATGAGTCATATGAAAGGGGCATGACTGGGGCATGCGAGGATGTAAAACCGTACGTCTCAATGAAAACACAGCACATTACAATGGGAAAAAGGAAAAAGAAGAGGATTGGGGTGGAGATGGTTGGAAGATAATGATGGAGGATAATGGGGTGGTAGTGGTGGTTGGTTTTCCAAGTGAACAATGGTGTTTGGTGGAACGTGGTGGCAAGTGGAGTTAATGGTGGGTGGAAACACGAGCAGAGCAAGAAAAGAAAGAAGAGAAGAAAGGTTGTTTGGGCTAGTTTTGATTGATAAAAATGTAGGGAGTGATGGATGCATTTGGGTATTAAATGAGGTAGAGCTTGAGGTGTGTATATATATATGCACGTTTGTGTGCATGGTGAGGAACAACAGAGGGGAGCAAGGGAAGTGAGACACATACTTAATCAGGTTCAGAGATTGAAGCATGATAGAAGGAAAGTGGTCGGGAGAAAGTGCAACACTCGAGTCAATACGATCACATGGGGGCTACCCTATAGCGCTTTTGAATTGATCTGATAACTCTACAGATCAACACAAGTCATTTTAGTGTGCCTGGTCCTCACTCACACGCTTCCTGAGATATTTTTAAAAAAATTACAAAACTTCCTATGAGGGTCACCTATCATAAAAATTACTCCACAACCAACACACTTAACCGTGGAGTTCTTAGGATGAAATCACCAAAAGGATAGTATGCCATGTTAATATAAGTAGTTAGACCAATCCTTATAACACTCCACTTAATTTGGGGTATTAAATTCACCTCTACTCAAAGAACGCAATGTCCTCGTAGAGCCTCGACCACTAACTATCTCAATGCAGCTTATCCCAAGAATCATCCTGTTAGGTGGCTGACTAGCTCATCCAAGTTCAGCTCACGGTCGCGATTTCACTTTGATACTATTTGTAACACTCCAAGTTAATACAAATACAAGGAGGCTATCGGCTAGACCTATAGATCAATATGAGTCATTTTAGTACTCATTGTCCTCACTCACACACTTCCCGATAAATTTTTCAAAAATTTTTGAAACTTCCGAGGAGGGTCACCTATCCTAAAAATTACTCCACGGCTAGCACATTTAACTATGAAGTTCTTAGAACAAAATCACCAAAAAGATGGTATACCGTATTGATATAAGTAGCAAGATTAACCCTTATAATAATCCACTCAATTTGGGGCATTATAAAAAGAGTGAAATACATTGGAAGAAGAAGAAGAAGAAAAGGAAACTGGGAAGGAGGAATAAGAAAATGGAAAAGAAAGAGGAGAAAGAGAAAATAAGTTTGAAATTAGGATTTAAATTAGGCTAAAATTTAGGATTAAGGAATTAGGGTAAAGTAGAAATATTAATTTTCTAAGATTAGGATTACTTTAAGATATTAATTATTCGGGATTAAGATTAGACAAAATTCGGGGGTATTACACACACTCCTTCCCCTTGTCTACTAATACGTTTTGCTAATTTGATATGCCTAAAAAATACTTCACATTAATCAAGTATCATCAATGGTACAATTTATCCTTTTAAGTTGCATGATTTGTCGAAGCACCCATAATCGGGAGGTCATATACTTATACCCTTCAAGAGCAACATACTTGATATAATACCCATGCACCCACTTGATCCAAAAGCTTTCTTCCCACTAAACGAGTTGTCATAACCAATTCCCAACTAGGGATGACAACGGGACGGATAATACCCGAAACCCGACGGATTTTATCCAACGGATATCGAAATGGATAATGATAAACGGATATGGATACAGATATGGGTAGGGGTGAAAAATACCCGGCGGATTCGGGTACGGATACGGGTACGGGGTATCCATATCTGTATCCGACGGATATCCGTTACCCATATCCGTACCCGTTTACCCGTTATATATTTACCATTTTATCCTTAACTTTTTATATAAGAATAAGTTATAGTTAGAAATTAAATTATCATTTTACATTTAACCCTACTAAGTTGATGAATTATTGGATTTTTTATATATATTTTTTAATTTTTAATATCAAAAAATAATTTTGTAGGTAAATTATATATATTATGACAGGTAAACGGGTACAAAAACGGATAAACAAGTAATTTTAATCCGTCGGATAACGGGTTTGATGTACCCGACGGATATCCGTGGGTAACGATATCCGTCGGGTAATGGATATCCGTCGGGATGATGGGTAACGGATATCCGTCGGATAACGGATTATCCGTCGGATACGGATATGGGTACAGTAACGAATATCCATGCGGGTACGGATACGGATATGGTTATCAAATTTCTTATCGAGTTCGGGTATGGATAAGGGGTACCTGATCCGTACCCGCCCCGTTTATCTTCGATCCCAAAACCACCTCTCTCAAAGGCAAGCATACTTGTTTCCGTTCTACAAAGCTTTACTTGACTTCTCAACATACTTATCCACTAAAAAGTCTTGCAAGCTATTTCCACTCTATGTATGACAATTTTAGGTAGAATAAAAGCTTGCAACCAAAAGCTTAGTATATATATAAAAAAAAAATGTATTATTTGTACTTGGCCAACATAAGTAAGATACTTATTTGTCCACTAGTTAACCTTCCCCTTTGATCTCACCAATATGAGGTTGAAAGTGGCAAATGCCTAACCTTTTCCGAAGGAACCCACGGGTATTGAAATGAAAAAGAATCCTCAAAATTGAACACCTATAATATTTGTATTTCCAAGATTGCCAATTAACACCTTATATATATTGGGCTTTTAGCTGAATTAACTCTAGCCCTAAACATAATTCAAACTCATACAACTCACATTTCAATAGTTTAGCAAATTAGATGTGCCATTGCATAATAATAACAAATTACCACAAAGCATAGATCAACCTTGTGTCAATCACAACCCCAATGTCCTGCAAACACATCCTTATGCCATAGAATACTCATACTCCCATGTAAATATTCCATCGTGATCACAATTAGGTAAGGTGAGAGAGATCTCTTTTCCTTACTCTCATTTATATGGAAATAGTGTAGTTTATGAACCATTTACTTTGAACACTTTTACACTAGTTATACAAAGTATCATCAATCTCACAAAGTGCACTAAAAATCCAAATGCACGCATTACCTACCAAAGCTAAGTCCATACCAAGGAGTCATAAGCCTTTCAAATGCCTCCATTCTACATCAAACTCAGGCTTATGATTTTACCTTGGTAATGCTTCACTATTCTATGCCCATGGTATTAACACATTATCTACAAATGATCTCCTTTTCATGAAAGCAACCTCAGTCTTCCCCCATCTCAGATTATACACGAAACAAATATATATTTAAGATAATATTTTCAGTTGCAAATCGGTACCTAGGGTAGGAGCAATAAATCTTATAGATAAGCTCATAAAACTCCTCTTAACTCTCAGTATCTAATATGTGCGTAAAATAAGTATGAACTCTGCTACCTCCTAATACTAAATGATGTAGGACAAGTAAAACACACTTACACGAAGATAAAAACAAATAAATAAATAAATCTTAAATAAGCAACCAAATTATAAACTGTTCATGCTCTAATTTTTGCTTCACATTAAAATATACATTGAGTCCCCAACCCAAACCCGATCCATTACATACCCACCCAACTCAATCCATTTACATCTCTAATAAAGAGGTAGTCCTGCGGAAAAGCTATCAATTGAGCTGACACATAATTGCAACTTTATTGAATTTGGAAATGCACACCAGACATATAAACAATTCTCAAGTGACATCAAGATCAGACAGGGCATTTGAATAAACACATTGGTATCATATGCTAAACCTCTGGTATATCACTATACAACAAATGCCATTTCTCTATATAATTATATATAGAAAAGATTCAAGCTGATAATTCAATAATAACTCATCCCCTGGCCAATTAATCCTTCGCGCAATCCACCTTAATATTGGGCATCTGATCCGCCAGGATCAAATCAGAGGTCGGGGGGCTCTTCAATTGACGATGGCTAGAAGGGCGAACTTACAATATCTTCCTCTTCTTGAGATACAAATACATGAGGAAAAAACCCACCATAGCTCCAACAATAATCCCCGTGGTTGTCAACCAAAATGCAAACTGAATTGCAGTAGAAGCCAAAAATAAAAAGGATATTGCAAGGTCAATCATTTAGGTTCATGTTGCAAGAACTATGTATCAATAGAGGTGAGCAGCGGGGGTGATTAATTACCACATGTTCTTCAAGGTATGACTTCAAATTCATGCCAAATATACCTGGGACCAACAGAGATTTAGAAAGTCATGTTGACTATCAAGTACAGGATAAATTGCACTAAAGTACGTTATAAGAAAATCTAATAGCATCTGTTTAGCAAATCACCTGCAATTAGAGCACCAATTGCTAAACAAAATGTTCCAACCTGAAGAAGCAATTCCACTTTGCTCACTTCAAGCCTTCGGGAGCTGCAAACAGAAGAAAGAATTTATTCTAAACTGTTTCGTCTGAAAGGTTGAGCCAACGCCATATTACCAGGTCAAAGCTTCAAATGCATCCCATCTTGTCTCTTTTCTTATGCAAATAAATCCTTGCCTCTCTCTCTCTCTCTCTCTCTCTCTCTCTATCTACCTATCTATCTATCTATCTATCTATCTGGAAGAGAAATATTATGAATATGCTAATAGAATCACATCTGACCAAAACAAACCCTGCTTAGACCTGCATAACAACATTCTCATGCATGGATGGGTTTCCAGGCCCACACCAGAAGACTGACATCAGGCAACATGTTTTGAACTTGAGCCTCTCAAGTCTCAATCACACGCATAGAAGGGTTAGGTGTGATTACGATAGAAGCATTGGGTGCTACTGACAATTCTGTAAAGTTATATACGAACCCACCCAAAAGCCCTCTCAGAATAAAGCAAGGATGATTTATGATAGGAGGCGATCAATTTTGAACTGACATCAGGCAAAAGATCATTGACTGAAATACATGGAGCCATTCAAGATTTCAATAACAGACTGCAAATACTCAATAATAAGGCTGAAAATTGAAGCTTACGTGAAAATTTTGAATTGAACCTGAAAATAGTTTGATTCATACTATAAACAAGTTGACTAAAAAAGGTTATTCATTCAATCTTCAAAGATCAAGCACGTCAAAGAGCGAATGTGCAGAAATGACTGACTGCAATTTTCAAAGAGATGACAACCATCTGAATGAAAAGATTGCAGATAAAACAAAAACCTCAGATTGACTGCAATTGAGTCTTCCATCTCTTTTGCTGAGTCTAGAAGCCTTTCAGCTTGACCATGGCATGATTCACACCTGATAAAACGAGGAACAGTCATCGACCTCAAATACCAAATGACATTTATTACGGTTCCTGCTCCCTGTAGTTTGTTTCCATTTTTACCTTTGAAGATAATTCTCCAAGAGCATCTCAATTTCTTCTTCTTGCTCTAGATTCATGAAAAGATAGTACTCTGAGAACCAGAAGGATTAAAAATAATAATAATAATAACAGTAATAATAAACCTACATGACTAACCCTCAGCTATTTGTTTTTCCAAAGGAAGGGTGCACTCGAAGGTATTGTTTACTCTGTTAAAAGAGCAATTTCTACCCATGATACATATCTGGCGTATTTCCTCTGTGTCTTCCAGTAGATCAAACAGCATTTTGTCTGAGAGCTCCTGCCCTAGAAGCTAATTCAACCTGTCAGGCAAAAAATTATTAACTGACAATTTCCTAGATGGTAAGTTTGTTGAATCCATGTTTATGAATCTCATGAAACAATTACCCAAACATACCAAAGTTTGTTTGCTGGTCCTAAGTTGTTCCAAAACATCACCGGTCAAGCGGTTGGGAAGAACTTCAAGAAGCGCTTGAACCTAAAAGTAAGTCAAAATAGATGGGATAAATAAATCAATTTCATGAATCAGTTGTTGATTGTATCCTTTCCAAAATTTCCATTGATGCGTCACTGGCAGAGGAATGGTAGCAACACAACAATGTATATGAGAGCATACTAAAAGCCAAATATGAATTCTCTTCTGTTGATTTTGTCCCATGATTGAAAGTTGGTCAATTAAACATAAGATAAAAGCTAAAGTAGATAGTGGCTGCAAGAGACAAGTTGAATTATTCAGCAAGACAATGGAAAGTCAGTGAGTGTGTGACGATAAGGAAATGTAGGTACACAATCAGTGAAATGCAGTCATAAAAAGTTACTACAGTTGAACATCAAAAGTTAAATTCACAGCACTATACTCACTGTGCTTCCATACTCACACGAGGTTCTAAATGCATCATCCTTCGCTCTAAACGTTGTATTCTTGAAACCAAGGCTGCTTCAATGACCTACAGCCATATAATACAGGATAAATTTGCAGTGATCACTTGCTAAAACACAATAATATAGAAATATATAAATTTAGTTAACAAACAATAAAAAAATAAAAAAATAAAAAGAAAGATGGACATTGACTATGCATACATATATTAACATTTCAAAACATTACAACAGACCTAAAGCAGTGACCCTTCAACTTCTCTTAGTAAGTCTTGCAATGTAAAAGAATAGATACCCTATTTTCCCATTTTGTATTTTCCTTTCCTTTTTGGGATGTCCAGTAGTGTTTGCCAATACTAATGGTGTTCGCATTGAAAATTTTGAAATTGCACCTGTGGATAGTTAGAAATGTGTAATGCTTATGAATACATACATACATACATATATATATATAAGGCAATAAAACAGCCGCCGCAATAATCATCGTGATCACGGTGTAGTATCGGAGTATTGCAGACGATATTTTATTTGTTGCAGTTCCTGTAGTGTGATTTTTTTTTTCTGTAACAAATATTGGTATATACCTTTAAATATTGGCAAATATAATAAAATATCCACAAATATCATAATATATCAGCCAAAATGTGTTGTATCAGCTATAATGCATGAGGTTTTATTTCTACATTGCATATAGGAAATTTTGCATATTGGTAAGCCAAAAATCAAATATATAGGGATATTTCGGTGTCTTCGATGATATTTTATTCCATGATATATATAATGTGCTTTGGAAATCATGTAAATGAAAGAGGAAAGTGAAGAGCATTGATCTAAGACAAGAGTTACCCCTAAAACTCCGTATATAAAACACTTTTCAGGTGATTGGATACCTCAAGCACAAATGGCATAGATTGTCCAACATTTGTATTTTTTGGGTTCAAACGAGGCAACAATGAATCAATGAAAGCTTTCCCCCCTTTCCTGTATGTTCATTAAACATAGAAGCATCATCATTATTCAGGCTAAAAGGCAACGGAGGATTATGTGATAAACTAAGCCACAAATAGTATTCATTTATTTCACAAAGAGACAATACCGGTTGTAGTTAAATATAAGCACATGTTCCTGCATCACAATTGCCCTTAGTGAACCCAAATTCAAAAGAATAGCATGCTCCCGTACCTAACAAAGCAAGCAGGCAATATACCGTTAGCAAATTACATATGTAAGCGGCTTAAGTAAACAAAACATATGATAGTTTCAACAACATAAGAATCCCTATTGTTAAAGTGTGGCTCTTCTAACACCATACCACTGGTCAACAAGGAAAAATAGCTGCATGAAATACAATACAGTGGTCTTACTCCTTTTGGGAACAACCAATACATTATCAATGGTTTCAAAACCTTTATGAATAGCTTAAAGAAGAGGAAATATACATATTAAGAATTAGGCCTAGCATGCAGTTGGCACTATGGATAGATCGACGATCAATGCATAAACGGTGGTCGACTAAAATGGCAACATTTAGTGTCCCATGCAGTAAGAGGATATTACTTTAACTCAAGGAAGAATAGTAAGCTAATGGTGGCAAAGATGGGGGTGCTTAGTTGGATTTGCAACAATATTACTAAGGGAAACAATGAGGGTCACTACAATATATAAGGTGAGTTGCAGGATGCAATACTTGATGGAGAAAACAGAGAATAGGTCAACAACACCAACTACAAAATAAAAACAGTAATAAATTACCGACACACGATTTACGCGGAAAAAACCCTCCAATACGACAGGGAAACAACCATGGAACACTTCGGTCCACTTAGAAAACTTTTAATATGAAAAATATGAGATACAAAAGTCCAGTATTCGAGTGCTAACTGAATACTATACTCATCAACCTAAAGTAACACAACTAGATAACAATTGCAATACCCAAATAGAATAGTTCGTAAACCCTAAAACATAGTTGCTATAAACACATTCAAAGGTCAATCAGACCACAAAACAGCGAGCCCTTTTCTAGTAATCACCATTACCAATATTCAGCCAAAACTGAACACAACTGACCACTTAATCAAAGCCAAACCCAAAGCCAAAACCAATCTGGAACTAACCTAAAACAAAAACATTCACTGAAATACCAATAAAAACCTAACTTGGAGAGCTATAAATCAGATCTCCACCACTCTAAATTAATATTGGTGTCCTAGGAAGCTTGTGTCAAAAAATAAAAAAGATCCAACAGTAAAGGACTTTGGTTCTTCGAATTGATATAACATATGACAAAGAGAATAATAGCATAAATTTTTGTGTTTCTTTCTCTCTCACCTACAGAATTCAAATCTCAATATTTCTCACATCTACTTACCTTCTCACATTAATTTTTCGACTGATGTTTATCCTTACCAAATTTAGGTCATTAATAAAAATAACAAAAATAAAGTTGGATTAAAAATGGACTTTATCGCATAGAAGAGAGCCCAAATGACCCAACAATAATTCATAGGTTAATGTTACAAGATGTCGAACGAATGCTCTAGTGGTGGGGTAACGAGAAGATCCCTCTAGGAGACTATAAGAAACAGAGGGTTAGGCTTAATAAGAGATGGGGTAAGGTGATTTGGCCCAACTAGGGCTTACCTAAGGGATGATTGTTGAAAGACCCATCCATCTCCCTATCCTATAAGTTCAAAACTTCAAATCCAATGCATCTGATTATTAGGTTTGCTTGCGCCTAGATATTCAGTTTTCTTAATCTACATTATTACTATAAACTATCACCGATTCATAACCAATACCACTTTGGATTTTCAGCACAAAAATTGAGTTGTTTTTCCTAAGTTACCCCTACTTACCATTTCTACTATACACATCATTTAATGAGGTACATTCAATATAGACACATGGCAATTTGCATACTTTTTTTAACAAGTGTGCAAAATTATAAAATGACACTTACTTTAAATTGGAGGTGGTATTTATATATTCCAATGTATATTTATAAGCTTGCAATATACTTTGGTCTGGTTGTTTATTTATTAGTACTGTCACATGATATTATTACACTTGTCAGCTACTAGTACCTGTGTATGGACTTGGCATTATGCAGAGTTTTCTACCCACATTTACCACCATTTTCGGCCAGAAAAATGAAAACCAAAAAGACAAGAATTTGTGTCATACCAGTAAAGAGGGAACTGAGTTTGTTAGCCATAAGGATGGATCAACGCTTCGAATATCTCGAGGACGAAGACCTAAAAAATACATATGAGATTGCAACTCAGAAAAGTGAAACGAACCACAGAATTCAACTTGTACAGTTCATTATCAAAATATATAATCAGACGACGTAAACGAAAACAGGTTAAACTTAGATGAGAAACCATAGGACCGACGAGGTGAAAAACAGATGGTAATGATCAACATCATAATCATAATATCCTAACAACGGAGAGAAACTGTACTAATTACCGCTGGTCTTCAATAGATGTCTTCGGTAGATCTTTTTGGTTGATATCACGCCATCTAACTTCACCTCCACAACCTAAATTACATGGTCACGAAGTAGATCGTACATGTCAAGAAGGTCTAGCGAAGGAAGTAAAGACTGAGAATTTAGTCATGCATACGATAAATATAGATTTGCTAACTTCATTATACACTTAGACAACTTAAATGATCATGCAAGCATCACTAATCAAGCCAGAGAAATGGCGACCTCATAAACTGGCTCAGGAATTCCCAGCGAAAGTACATCGGAGGGCTGAGAATACGAACTCCTGGGATAATTATCCAAATCCACATTATGAGTGACCGTACTCTCCTTGCCTTCGCTTTCTTCACCGTCATCAATTCCGATAGCTTTAGTCTCCGAATCGCGCAACTGATCTTCAGTGGCAGTAGACTCTACGGAACATCTCCTTCTCGAAGAAAGTTTGACGGTCACTGGATAGATGGAGGCTCTGTATCTTCCTGGTAGAGTTCGGGTAGAATAACATGGTTGTGAAGACCGGAGAAGGCGGAATCCGACAGAGTCGAAGGAGAGAGGCGAGAGGAGAGGAATGTGGAGGAGGAAAAGATGAGATCGAGCAGATATTGGCGCCACAGTTGCTGTGGAAAACATCGATGAGGGCGGGAATGGTATCGGCCTGAGTTCATGAGCAGATGAAATTGGAGCTTCCGGTGTTTGTTACGGCGGAATTCAAACGTTTGGATTGTGGATAATGATCTTAAAATGGTAAAAGTTAGTTCAATATATTGGTGAACGACTAGTCCCCTGTTTTTGTGGCTCGAATTACTTTGCGCTTAACAATCATCTTTTCGTTCTTTGGAAGATGTAATGTGACTGATTTTAATTTTTTTTTTCTTTGTTAAAGGTAGAGCTGGCAATCGGGCGGGTCGGATCACTATCGGATCGGATAACATAATAATCGGGTCATATCGGTTTCGGATAATTTCGGATCATTTTATCGGGTCGGGCTGGGTCGGGTTTGATTCGGATCAACTAAGTATCGGATAATCTCGGGTCATTCTAAGCTCTCGGGTCGGGTCTGGTTGAGATCGGATGGACGATCGAATTCGGATAAATTTGAGTTGTTAAATTTCGGTTCGGGTTCGGATCGGGCTCGGTTGAGTTTCAATTATTATATTTTCGGGTCGAATTTAGATTGAATTTAGGTCATTTCATATTTGAGCCATGCTTGTGTCATTTTCTTTCTTTCTTTTTATTCCAAGATATTATTAAAAGCTAATTATTTTGAGATCATTTATTTTAATTTATCTTATTCAATTAAAAGTGAATTATTATATTAATTGTTTTGGGGCCTTAGAATTTTTTATCATTATTTTATCTTTGGAGATGTATCTGACGTTTCAAATTTAAACTTTTTCAAATCGTATCACTTTTCTTTTTATGTTAAGGTATAACTTATAATTCAACTCCATTATTAGCTTGGTCATATTGAGTTCTAGTATTATTTTAAGTTTATATTATATTTATATCTTATACGCTCCTTACATGATATTATCTTATAATAGTCATTGATAATTGATAACAAATGAAGACTTCTAAGGTTGTACTTCTCATATTATTTTTAAAAGAGATTGATCACATCATATCAACATAATTTTAATAAATATGATAATAATAATAATAATAATAATAATAATAATAATAATAATAATAATACAAAAATAATGATAGCAATAATAATAATAATCAATGAATATCAATTATGGAAAAAATAATAATAACAACATATTAGTTTTTTATTATATATTTTGATTAGATCATATCAAGCTAAATAAGATAAAAATTAAATAAAGTAAGTAATAATGACTATTATTGACAAAAGACCAACTAATATTGACTTCTTACTATTTAACACTGTTGATGTAATAAAAAATATTAATCTTCAATTTTTATAATGAATAACTAACATTCTCACTCTAGATTTTTCCTACTTTTCTATGATGTTGTAGGTGCTATATTGCAAGGTATGGCCATATAGATACTAATATATAGTGTTCAAGGTTGCACTGTTATTATCTTATGGTACTAGATGGAATAATGGAATTGAACTAATATTTAAATGGCATAGTAGTGTTATTCTTTTTTTTCTCTACTTTTATTTCTATTGGTATCAATGGATATTGTATTTGTATATACATAAGTGATATAAATTTTATGAAAGTATATTGTTTCTAGATTTTGATGTAAGTACTAGTATGGATTAGTTGCACATCTATATTATTTCATGTTTTATGAAGTTTTAAAAATTTTGAGTTATGGGTTAATGTTTTGGGCAGTACCAAGTTGAATCTTTATAGATTTATAATTTTTCAGATAATATCAGATTTCGGATAAATAATGGATCGGGTCGGGTCATTTCGGATTTATAGTTTTTCGGGTTATATCGGGTTTCGGGTGAATAGCAGGTCGGGTCGGGTTTATTTCGGGCTTATGATTTCTCGGATTATATCGGATATCGGATATGTATCGGATCGGGTCGGATAGGTTTCGGGCATTTAATTACTCGGATAAAATCGGATCGGATTTCGGGCGGATCGAGTCGGTATTCGTCGGATTTTTCGGGTCGGGTCAACTTTTGCCGGCTCTAGTTAAAGGTCATGTCGAGATTGAGTCCAGTGTACCTCTCAACAGTCAATATGTTTTCCGGCCACAAATTCTACCTGCACCATTTAAAAAAAGGCGAAATCTCTTGCCCTTAAGGTCCTAATTTGCTAGCCCGACAGCTTTGGTTGGAGGAGATAAATCACAGTGATCCAACAATTGAGAACACAACGATCTCCTTTATGGTGTCCACAAGGAGTCACTCCCACTTTAAAATGTTGAAATTCCTACGCTGCGGCTACTAGAGCTGGCAATCGGGCGGTTCGGGTCATTATCAGATCGGGTAACATGATAATCGGGTCATATCGGTTTCGGATAATTTCGGATCATTTTGTCGGGTCGGGTTGGGTCGGGTTTGATTCGGATCAACTCAGCATCGGATAATCTCGGATCATTCTAAGCTCTCGGGTTGGGTCTGGTTGAGATCGGATGGACTCGGATTCGGGTAAATTTGGGTTGTTCTAATTTCGGTTCGGGTTCGGATCGGACTCGGTTGAGTTTGAATTATTATATTTTCGGGTCAAATTTAGATTGGATTTAGGTCATTTCATATTTGAGCCATGCTTGCGTCATTTTCTTTCTTTCTTTTTATTCCAAGATATTATTAAAAGTTAATTATTTTGAGATCATTTATTTTAATTTATCTTATTCAATTAAAAGTAAATTATTATATTAATTATTTTGGGGCCTTAGAATTTTTTGTCATTATTTTATCTTTGGAGATGTATCTGATGTTTCAAATTTAAAAGTTTTCAAATCGTATCACTTTTCTTTTTATGTTAAGGTATAACTTATAATTAAACTCCATTATTAGCTTGGTCATATTGAGTTCTAGTATTATTTTAAGTTTATATTATATTTATACCTTATATCTTATACGCTCCTTACATGATATTAACTTATAATAGTCATTGATAATTGATAACAAATGAAGACTTCTAAGGTTGTACTGCTCATATTATTTTTAAAAGAGATTGATCATATCATATCAACATAATTTTAATAAATATAATAATAATAATAATAGTAATAGTAATACAAAAATAATGATAACAATAATAATAGTAATCAATGAATATCAATTATGGCAAAAATAATAATAACAACATATTAGTTTTTTTTATTATATATTTTGATTAGATCATATCAAGCTAAATAAGATAAAAATTAGATAAAATAAGTAATAATGACTATTATTGACAAAAGACCAACTAATATTGACTTCTTACTATTTAACACTGTTGATGTAATAAAAAATATTAATCTTCAATTTTTATAATGAATAACTAACATTCTCACTCCAAAATTTTCCTACTTTCCTATGATGTTGTAGGTGCTATATTATAAGGTATGGCCGTATAGATATTAATATATAGTGTTCAAGGTTGCACTGTTATTATCTTATGGTACTAAATGGAATAATGGAAGTGAACTACTATTTAAATGGTATAGTAGTGTTTTTTTATCTATTTTTATTTCTATTGGTATCAATGGATATTGTATTTGTATATACATAAGTGATATAAATTTTATGAAAGTATATTGTTTCTAGATTTTGATGTAAGTGCTAGTATGGATTAGTTGCACATCTTCATTATTTCATGTTTTATGAAGTTTAAAAAATTTTGAGTTATGTGTTAATGTTAATTTTTGGGTAGTACCAAGTTGAATCTTTATAGGTTTATAATTTTTCAAATAATATAAGATTTTGGATAAATAATGGACCGGGTCGGGTCATTTCGGATTTATAGTTTTTCGGGTTATATCGGGTTTCGGGTGAATAGCGGGTCGGGTCGGGTTTATTTCGGGCTTATGATTTCTCGGGTTGTGTCGGATATCGGATATGTATCGGATCGGGTCGGATAGGTTTCGGGCTTTTTATTACTCGGATAAAATCGGATCGGATTTCGGGCGGATCGAGTCGGTATTCGTCGGATTTTTCGGGTCGGGTCAACTTTTGCCAGCTCTAGCGGCTACCATAATTCAAACCTAAAACCTCCTACACCAACTAATCGTGCCACGATCGTTGGGCTATGCCTGTACGGGCGGCCACAAATTCTACCGATGATAGTAAATCGTGGTATATATTTTATGAATATAGAATATATGAGTTTGTTATATAGACTTTTGACAAGCGACTTTTAATTATTAATAGAAATAAAATTTTTATATTACGGCTATTTAGATTGCTACAGTTATGTAATCTCAACAAATCTATATATTCTTTCAATTTTAAGATACACACCGAAAGTGGCATAATTTTAATCCAAAACTTATAAAAAAGAGTTAAATTTCATTTTACTAGACTAAAAAAGGAACTACACAAATATTTGTACCTCAAGTGCCCACTTGGTTGTTAAAGTTGCGGTTAAATATAATTACTTTATTTATCAAAAAATCATTAAACGACCAACTTATCTATCTTAATCGCCATTTATTTTTTGTTTCCCTAATATATTTTTGTGTGAAGAGAAAATATTAGACCCAAACTATTTAATTAACATAACAAAATAATAGTTTTTTAAGAGCATCCGAATTTCATTATCAAATTTAAGGCATTCTAATATTCAATTTTTTTCCTTTTATCTTTCATACTTTTATTAATTTACTTTAAATTTAGCTTTATACTCTGCATCCAACTATTTAAATTTGCAATACCTAAATACTTTTATCAATCACACCACCAATCATATACCATTTACACTATTTAACTTTTGACTTATATTAACCTATAAATATCAATTTATAATTTTATATAATAAAATTCAATTAAATATAGGTTTAAAAATAATTGTATAGTATGAATTTAATAATTAATCAAAATATAAAAATCAAACAAAATATATTTTAGTATTATATAAATATTACAATGACAATACAAATATATCATATTATCTTAACAATAGTTGCATATAGTTTGGCACAACATTAAAAAAAATATAAATAAATAAAACATATACATATATTAGATAAAATATAATTAGTACAAGTATATACTCTAATTATTAGTATCAAATTGTTAGATGTGTTCCACCAAATCAGATCTAAGATGGTGGACTGAAACATGATTTGTAATTTAGAAAATTCGTTGCATAATTTATGTCTACTATTGAGCCACGATTAATAATAGGAAGTGATACATTATTATTATTATAGTAAAAAATATCCAGAGAAAAATAACTTAAATATGTATATCTTTCATCTACAACAATCATATTATATAATATGATACATGTATATATCATTTGCTTTATTATTTCCATGTTCCAAACACGTGACAGGTCGCGAATAATTGCAAAATATTCTTGTAACAATTCAAATGCTCTCTCAACATCTTTTCTCACAAAATTCTAATGCTTTGCAAACAACTTTCTTTTTGATCCTTAGGAAGTGGTATCATTTTGACAAATGTTGGCCAATCTGAATATATGAAATTTTCTATATACTATCCAAGATGCTATTATGTATCATTAACCATATAATGAACTTCCGATGCTCGTCCTTCATACATGTCATTAAATACTAGTGAATGAGCAAGAAAATTTAGATCATTATTTGATCCACAACATCCAAAAAATTCATGTCATATCCAAAAATCTTGAGAACGGCGACCTCTAGTATGATTGTTGGTACGCCATGTCACCACGACAAAACTAAAATTTCCATGCAATGGGACAATTCTTCCACTCCCAATGCATACAATCAATAATTTCCATCATAACAGGAAAGACACACCTTTTACTAATTTGAAGGAGACATTGAACATCATTGCTATTAGGCCTTCTTAAGTATTGGAACATAAATAATTTATTCACAACCCGAATAAAATATCTTAGATAATTGAGAGTTGTTGATTCTCCAATGTACAAATATTCATCTATGCAACCAGTAGATGTTCCGTATGCCAACATGCATATCATTTTAGCGCATTTTTACAATGGAGAAAGCCCATTCTACCTACTACATCACATTTCATTTTAAAATATGGATAATGATTAGTAATTGCTTTAACAACCTACACAAACAAGGCTCTTCTCATTCTAAGTCTACGACTAAACTGTATTTCCTTATATGTTTGATTATTAGATAAATAATCATTATATAATCGTTAAAAACCTTCTTCGTGACCTCTTTCAATGTAGATTTATCATTTTCTTCTATTATGGTTGACCCTCTCAATTTCTCTAATAGCATATTCAAATGTAGTATCCATTGCAACTAATATCTCTTCAAGAGTTTTGAAGTCATCAGAGGATGAATCATTTGACATTGTTGGTTAAGAGGAGATGTGAGGAGTGTAATTATATATTATATTCTATTTTTAGAAGAAGGTAGGTTGTGTATGCATATGGAAGAAAAATATTTATTTATAGGTCTTCTGAGACATGTATAGGTGAATCAAATGTTCATTGTTATATGGGATTTAGTTTATTCATATCTTCTGAGGCATCAATATAATGACAAATTGGTGTAAGGGAATCAAACATACATTGTCGCATGGGCTTTAGTTGATTCACATTTTTTGAGGTGACAATCAATGATAGATAGGTGTAAGGGTATCAAATGTACATTATCATAGGGGCTTTGGTGAATTCATATTTTATGAGGCGACAATACAATAATATATATGTGCAAGGGAACCAAACATACATTACCATATGGCTTTATTTGATTCATATCTTCTAAGGCGACAATATAATGATAAATCGGTATAAGGGAATTAAATGGTACATTGTCATAATATAATTAAGAAAATAATTAAACATCAGTTAAATAATAGATTTCAACAACATTACACTATCAAATACAATAACTAACACAATATAATTAAGAAGAAAAATATCACATCAGTTAAACAAAACATTACAACAGTATTACGCAATCAAATATGGTAAATGACATAATAGAATTAAGGATTATCCGCCATCCTTCTCATAGTTCTTGCATATAAGATTTAATGATCTACTTTCTCTTAATTTGTCATAGTGGACGCATCATGACAAATTATAGCTATATTTAGTTATTTTTTCTTCAACTGCCTTTGTTCAGCCATATACTATTTTTGTTCAACCCTATTTTTCTCCTTATCTACTGCCATTTTCTTTAATATTGCATTTTACCCTCGTATAATTTTCAAAAGCTTGTTGATATTTGAACCTTCACCTTCAAATTGGCAACTTGCATTTGCTTTTCTCCTACCTTTCCTTTTGCTACTTGTTGGCCCATAAGTTATGCTTATGGACCTTTTGTCTCTGAAGCATCAATTGTAGATGAACTAGTGTGCACTCTTCTGACTTTGAAACATTTGCTTGCTTTGATGCGGAACCTTACCCACTACCCTCATTTAGTATGATCCATTTTTAGATGGTTCTTCACAATTTTCCATTCATGTTTGCTACTTAATGAACTATTGTACCTTATTACATATTTTTATGCACATTCTTAATTACTTCTATCTTACTAACACCACTTTAATTACATTGGCAAATACGCCTATAATAATCAATAAACTAATTAATATTTTTATTAACATAAGAAAATTGATTCATCATTGTCTTCACATCTCTTTTTGGTCATCTACCACGATATTCCTCAATTATACCATCACTTATGCCAAAAATCCTTACATTTATGCCTATTTTTCTTAATTGAATATTCTAAAAAATTTATCCGTGCACTAAATATCATTTCGTCTTCTTTATCAGTTCATTTACCATAAGATTGACTTTAAACCTCACATAGAGATTCAACTCAAGTGTTATCTTCAACCTGATTTTATGTCTAATATTCTAGAAATTTTTAGAATTGCAAACATATTCAAACGAGGGAGAATTGAAATCATGTTTTAGAGAATTGTAAATATTTTTTAAATTTCAATCAAATGGATGCACGATATTCGGAGGTTGAAAGAATTAAAGACTTAGATTGAATAAGGATGTGCCTCATTTAAGAATGATATATTTTTAAAATTTTGACAATATTTTATACATTAAATATTAGAATTTTGTAGATATTGAAATGTTTGGATTTTTGGAAAATTTAATTTTAGAGTATAATGATGATTTTTGATATTCTCAAAATTAGAATTTTGTGAATTTTACATATATTAGTTTGAAATCCCTCTTGAATTTGAATCATTTTTAAAAATTAAATTGAGTATGATCTATTTTTTTTAAATGGAAATAATGAAGATAAATGAAGAAGATGAATATATTTGGAGATAATAAAATAATTTTATATTAAGAATGTAGAAAAGATGATGTGAGAAACTATTAAGAATATTATGATGTATCTATAGGTGAGAGAGTGAGAGTGAGAGAGAGTATTAAAAACAACTCATACAGCTCCAACGATAAAATAAACCTAAAAATTATATTAAAAATGATAAAATAACAAGTATTAGACCATATGGGAGGAAAAAACAGTCATATATTAGGCATGTGAGGATCACACACCTTGCTAATGCATGTGTGTGGCGCTCATGCACTTGATGCATGATAGCTTTTGTGGCCTAATGCTCTTTATTTTTCCAACTTGAGGTACCCCAGCATTTTGAGGTGTCCTCAAATTTGAGGTAGTTTTTGTACATTTACATCCCCATCCTTAAATTTCCCCCAATCACAGATGCTCTTAGATTAAATTAGGTAAGTGAAAATGAAAGAGATGAATGTTTTATACTATTTTTTGAACATTTATTATTTTAAAGTATTTGGGTAGAAGTAAATGGATGTGAATAATCAAATATGATAAAATTTCATTAAAACATTAATTTTAACTACCAATTTGTGGTTAATATAACTTATCCACAAAAATGAATTTACTTAACTAAAGAAACTAAAATAGTAATCTTGATTCATCTCAATTAACCTCAAGCCAACAAATACATGAAATATAATATACATATTCTCTTAGCTATCCATTAAACAAATGATAATACCACTTAACTAATATGGCATCTGTTAAGTCATTAGATTCATGATACCCCAAATTAAGCACTATATGATTGAGGTTTAAATGATAAATTCATATAATTTAAAAGAATTGATACTACTATGTATATTACCAAAGTGATCGTTCCTTTTTTGAAGCCTGTTATTAAAAAATTCCATAGTTAAGTATGCTTGACTTGAAGTAATTCAAATAATAATGCCCTCTTATAAAGTTTCAAAACACGTTAGAAAGGGTCAAAAATGCTCAATGGCTATGATTTGTGGTTGGTATCATCTTAGAATGTTAAAAATGGTATTAGAGTGAAACCTAAACCATATACTGGACTTAGATTGGTTAGCCATCCATCTAGATGGAACACTCATAAGGATGAGTGGTATTTGACAATCGCTTATTAAAAAACAATGAGAACATTGCGATATTTGAGTGTGGAGTATGTAATACTCAAAATTAAGTAGTATATGGTAAAAGATAATGATAATTTATATGAATATTTGTATCAATAAGAATTGGTTAAGCTTCCAAACCTTCCCTTGGACTATTGGGACACTAACTCCCTTATTAGAATTACAAGTGTTGTTGAATGCCTTATTCAAATAGATGCCAATATACTAAGCTGGGAAAAAATATCCTATGCCCGCCACCTTGTGGAGGTTGATGTCATGAATAAATGATTAGAAAGTGTCAACACCTTAATTTTAATGATGATACCATTACTCACCCCATAGAGTATGAATGGTGGCCATCATATTGCTCTAACTGTGAGGTCTTTGGATATATCTCTCATTCTTGCCCAAAGAAGAAACCATAGACCAAAATCAAAGAGAAACCAAATGAAAAAGCGTTGCTTGCATTTATCATACAACCACCAAGACCTGGTGGCTACATCCCTAATCGAATATCAACTCCTACATTGAAGGAGGTAGTAAGCCATAATACAAGTTTCATCATTTCCATGTCCAACGTATAATGAGAAGTGAATGTAGTTGGCTTGGTGGTACAACAAAGAAACCTATTTGTTGCACTGTCACATGTGGACAAAGACCAACTCCTATAAGGTAGCGAAGTAAGAAGGGGAGGAAACTCGCCATACCATTCATTTCAAAAATCTCCCACCTTAATGTTAAAGGTTTAAATAAACCTCATAAATAGAAATAAGTAGTGAAGTGGTATAGGAGTAATAATTTATATCTTTTTTAGTCTTTTAGAGATAAGAATAAATCTTAAAAATGCTACTATTTTTAAATATAGAAACTTTCCTAGTTGGAGTTTCTTAAATAATTACTCTTACCATGATAATGGTTGTATATAGTGTCTATGGGATACTACTAGATGGACATTCAATATCATATTAGCATGTGCCCAAGGAATTCTTATCAATGCTTTAGCTTTATATTAGACTTTATTCTATTTAGCCTTACTTTATACTTGCAATTCTAGAAGTAATTGCAAAGAGTTATTAGGATGGATCTTCAAATGTAATGTGCTTTCTGGACCATGGCTTATCATGGGTGACTTTAATGTTGTACTTGATCCTAAAGAGAAGTTTAAAAAGGTTTTACTCAATCATTAGGATGCTAGTGAGTTTAGGAATTGATTGCCTCAACTTGTTCTTCATGATTTACCTTATTCTTGCCCTTTGTTTACTTGTTGTAATAGAAGATTAGGGGGTGATAGAATTGTGTGTAAGCTTGATAGGGTTTTGGTAAACTTGAACTAGCCCATATTCTCTTTTTTTTTTCAAAGAAGTGCCTTTCTCTAATCATTGTGCAATCTATCTTAAATTTCAACAAAACACCTCCCCAAAAAAGAGGCCCTTTAAGTTTTTTAACATGTGATGTAAATGCCATGATTTTTTTAAGACTGTATCCAATGTTTTGTCTTACCCATATTCTAGCACAATAAATGCAAAGATGAAACAAAATTTTAATACAGTAAAAGCTATACTTTTATAACTAAATACTTCCAACTACAATGGTATCATTGAAATAGTAGCAACATATAAGCAAATCTTAATACAATTAAGCATACACTAAGATCGGATCCTTCTCACCTAGATTTATAGTAGAAGGAAGGAGATGCTCTATAATTTCATGAACATTTTGACTAGTGGGAGGAATGTTTCCTTAAATAGAAAGATGTTGTCCATTGGGTAAATGAAGGAGATTCTAACATACATTTCTTATTCACTACAATGAAAGCACAACAAAACAAAAGCTTTATAACCAAGATCAAAGGAGAGAATGGAGAGTAGTTCACATATTATGACCTCATTTTGAAAGCCTTTAGGGATTATTACACTCATATTTTAGGGCATCAAGACACCAAAAGAATTGATTTTAGCACAACAAATGTTGGAAAAATGCATTTTCCTTTCAAGTGATCATCAACACTTGCTTGTAGGACCTCTGTCAAAAACATAACTTAAAGATGCTAAATTTTCTATTAGTGACACAAAAGCATGAGGTTTTGATGGGTTTACTTCATTTAAAAAAAAAGGCTTGAGACATTGTGGGAGATGAAATATGGAGGGTTCTAAATGAATCATTACTCAGTTCAAGCTTGGAAGATTCATTACTTCAAATTTACTTATTCTTATTTATAAAGTGGCCTATGCTAAAAATGTAGGGGACTTTTGACTAATTAATTATTGCTTAGTGTTATATAAAGCTTTCACTAAGATTATAACATCTAGGGTTCAACAAATATTACCTGAGTTAATTAACCTTTTAGAATCGTCCTTCTTTAGGTGTAGATCTATTGGAGAAAATATTTTATTAGCGCATGAATTACTTCGATTATATAGAAGGAAACATACCTCCCTGAGATGTATGATGAAGATTAATTTAGGCAAATCATATGTTTATATTCATTCAGAATTCCTTAAAAAGGTAATGTTAGCCTTTATTTCTCCCCTCATTTAACGAAGGTGATTATGATGTGTGTTTCCAATCTTAAATACTCCATTTCTCTTAATGATACTCATTTGGAACCTATTGAAGGAAATAGGGGATTAAGGCAAGGTGACCCATTTTCCCCTTACTACTATTTGTTATTATTATAGAGTATTTTACTTAATTAATGAAAACCCTCTAGCATGAGCATGGCTTCAAAGTCGGGGTGTGCAAAATTCAGGTCAACTCAAAATTTTGGACCAGATAAAGTAGGTTAAGGCCAACCTAATTTTTACAAACTACTTAGGTTTTTGGTTGTAAATTGGAAAAAAAAACTAGGTCTTCTAGGGTCTAACTGGGAATTTTTAAGCTAACCTGGAAATGAATTGTTATCCCCCCTTCCTCCATTTTCCTTAATTCCTTTAGCTTCAACTATTAATTTCCATTCTTGTGCCCTACCTACCCCAATTCTTTTGAGTCTCCCTATCTATCACACACTCCCCCCCTCAACTCTTGTTGATGGACTTAATTGAAAACTCCCACATCGCCACACCAGACCTCTCATATCTCACATTAGGTTTTTCACCAATCACCAGACTCACCACCATTCACTCTAGTATCCACTGCCACACATCGACATTGCTTTTTGGATGCTTATTAAAAAAAATAAAATAAAATAAGTCAAAGTTAATCTCTAATCACTAGTCACTAGTCACTAGTCACTAGTCACTATTCACCACCATCTACTATCCCTCTCTTATTCACCGTCACTAGCCTTGATGGCTCGACTAGATAATATAGATACAACTGTAAGGCTACACCTCACTTTGACTTCACCTAAGATTTTGTGGAGCTAAAGACTACTACCTAATGGAGTGGAAATAATTCTCCAGGCCTCCATCCCTACTTATCTTTGTCAATCATCAGTTCATCACTATTCGCCAATGAGATTTAATATTTTAGGTCATTGTCTACTAAATTTTGGCCTCTACCAATTCGTGTCCATCGTATCTATTGCTGAAGGTTGGAGCCACCACCCCCGCTATGTCTTCATCCACCTTCTCTAGTTTTTATATGGTGAGTGGTGTCCTTGTATCAAGTATGGATTAGTTTGTTATTTTGTTTTCTATGAGCTTTACCCTTGATATGCTTTGAATGCCTGAATCTGATTATGTTTGCTAGATTGCTAAATTTGCTGATATTTGCTTGACTACTAGCTAATTGTTGATAATTTATCCTTCATTTCTATATGTAGCCTATCAGTCCTTGGCTAATTGGATTAGTGTTGTCTCTCTGGATCTCTTCATTATTCCTTTAGAAAGCTAATGTAGTAATATTTGCTCATTATTAAAGTATTAATTATTATGTGAAGTTGTAAACCTGTAATTACTCTCTTTATTGCTACTAGTTGTTGGTTCACTTATTCTTTATGAATTATAATCTATAATAGTTTTTTGTGGATATGTCAAGCTAATTATACAATTAAGATTGTTAACTTGCCAAGCGAAGAGAATGAATTGTGTAAACAAAGGTGATATATATGTGTATATATATAAAGTAAAATAAGCATCCACGTAATACGTATATGACATAGTTGGTTTGGAAAGAAAAAGAAGACCAGCCTTTTAATTTTGATTACTTATAAGAGGGGAGGTAAAAAGAATATCAGAAGGTAATGGAGAAGACATATTTGCTTTCATAGTTAATACCTTAGTTTATATGTATTTCATAGTATATAACCTTATTAATATCTTAGAGTTTATATGAATTTCATAGTATATATCAATATCCTCTTAGAGTTGGTTAATTGGTGTTTTTAGTTTCCTTTAAATATATATGCATGTTTGGTTCTTAGAAATGGTGGTTATTAGTGCAATAGTGTGCACTTGTTCTTATTTTGATTGTTTCCCTTTGTTTCTTATTTTATTCTTTATCTTATACATTTTAATTTCATTTTTGTTTTGTGTTTGGGGGTTAGTGATTGTTAATATCACATCTATAAAATTATAAATCCATAGATTCATTAACTCGACTTTTAAGAAAGTAAGTTAATATCTTAGGACTTGTTTCCCTTTCTTTTGAAACCTAGAAACTATTTACTATATGTTATTATTTATTTTTACACTAATTTTTATTTGTTTCTTTTCTTTTAGACGTTGAGCTCTGATATCAAATTCAAAAGGTGATGTTTAGCATTCAAATGCACCGATCCTCCTCCTACAACAATTGATGATGGTTATACTCAAGAAATAGAGGCAACCTAATAACCTTGAATTACTTGATGTTGTAGAAACATATTTTGGACCTAAGAAGCCAACAAAAACCCGTTGATATGATATGCGAAGAGAAAAGATAGAAACAGGGTGCTTATTAGGATCACCTTTGGGGGCATGTGGATGAGAAAAATCAACCAAGGGATGGAATACAAGTATTGTTTGGCAACTTTTTTAGAAGATACCCATAACAATGACAAAAAAAATTAAAAATACATACATAAAGTTGCTTAAATAATCCTAAAAATAAGGGCAAGGTAAAAGGTAAGCAATCTCATATATCCTTTAACATTTTGGTCGGTGATGATATGCAAGAGGAGACAACTTTGAAGTATAAGATTGTTGATCTTGATGAATGTAGAGAAGTTGTGGGTAAAATGGTTATTGTTGATGAATTACATTTTAGTTTTGTGGAGAAGAAAGTTCTTATAAAAGTGATATCTATTACTCCCTCTCAATTTCATATATGTTCATGCACTACTATTACATGTGATACCTAAGTTATGTCTCAATAAAAGGATGAGATTAAAATATTAGCTTAGTATTTTGTGTGATGTAGTTTTTGTGACCACTGATACGTGGACTTATAATTAGATAATTAATTACATGTGTCTAATTGATCGTTTCATAGATGACCTGTGGAGGTTGCAAAAATAATTCTAATTTTTTATCATATATCTAGTCATAAAGGAGAAGTAGTTAGTAGGGTAATTAAAGATTGCCTAAAATTTAGGTTTTAAAGGAAACATTATTTATTGTCACCATAGATAATGCGAGTTCTAAAGATGTTGCTTGTGCTTATTTGAAAAAAGATGGTGAAAAAAGATGGTGGTATTGGTAATGGTCAATACTTACACTTTTGATATGTTGTGCACATTATCAATTTGATTGTATGGGATGACCCAAAGGAGCTCAATCATTGCATTGATTGGATCAGGGATGTTATTAAGTATATTATAAATTCTCCTCCTAGATTGATTATATTAAAAAAAAACATGTTGAAAAGTGTAAGATTGAGTGCAAAGTTTATTTGTCTCTTGATGTGCCTAATAGGTGGAATTCCACCTATCTTATGATGGTTATTGCTATGAAATTGAGGGATGCTTTTGGTACGATGGAGATCCCTATAAAGTTGATATATGATATTGATGTTTTGGGGCCCTTTCTAATGATAATTGGGATAAAATTAAGCACATTGTTATTTTCTTGAAGAGTTTTATAACTTGAATGTTAAGGTGTCCAGTTCATTGTATGTAACTAGTAATCTTATTTTTCTTTGATACCTTTAGTATGTTTGAGTTGTTAAATCAATGGATCATGGATGTGAATGATGACTTTAGAAACATGGCACTTCAAATGAAAGTTGAGTTTAACTAGTATTAGGATAACATATAGAAGATAAACATGTTGGTATACTAAGGTGTCATGTTGTATTAAAATATGAGGTTTGAGGAATGAATATTACTCTTTGTAGGATGGATGGTGAAGAATTAGGGGAGATATTGGCTGGAAAAATAAAGAATTTTGTTATTGATTTTTTTGATGATTATCAGAGGAAGTATGATTCATTTATAATTTATGAAAGTTTTAGGCTAAGTTTTGATCCTCTTACGAGTAAGGATAGTGTTGAGGATATTAGAGAAAGTGTCTGAGAGCAAGTGATGAGAATGGATGGAGTATATTCTAAGTATTAGAAAGCTTGAGAGGTTTTTTGGAAGAGAAGAAGGTAAAACATGAAGAAAAAGATGCCTTTACATGGTGGAAAATACAAATCCTTCGATATCTGATCTTTTCATGTACGATACATGATATTCTTATTGTACCAATATCTATAGCTGCATCATAATCTACATTTAGTAGTAGTGGTAGTCACTTAGATTAATTTAAGAGTTCTCATACACCAAAGATGATGCTCCATTTATAATAATACATTTATTTATTTAATATAATAATGCGTTTACATTTTAATTACTTACTTATATATTTTTTCTATTTTTGTGTGAATTAAGACTGTACAAGCTCTTATGTGCTCTCAAGATTGGAAATGAGAAAAAAAAATAAGAGAATAATTTGGTGTATATTAAGCCTTGGAGGAGTTGGAGGAAATAAAGAAAGGTAGTAATCAATTGAGCTTTATTTCTTTACTGTATTTGATTTATTTATTTTTTTGCTTTATACCATTTAATCTTTTAACAATTATGGTAAATATAATGTTATTAGTAACTACTAAATCATTTAAATTTAAATTTAGTACTAGGTGTTATGGCTTTTCAAGACTTAGCCACGCTGTATAAGAGGGCATGTATCACTGCTACATTGGTTCAGAATCAGGCTTCCATTCTAGGTAAGAGGAAGATAGAGTCGTAGGGTTTTGGAGGCAAGATCCAGTACTGAGGAGGAGAACCTCTAGGGTTTTAGTAGAGAGGTTAGAATCAGTCTGAGGGAGGTAAGTATCTGCGCTAGGGTCTGTCAGGAGGTCAGAAGATATCTTGAGGTCAGCCAAGGAGCTTCGCGTGCTATTTTTGTGGTCAGGATCATCTAGGATGGAGTTTCGAGGTGCTCCTATTCAGTGTAGAACGGTGGCCAATTGGACCACTAATCTTTTAAGTGTCAGTGTCAGTAGAGTTAGTATCATCATCAAACACCACTGATTCCACAGCAGTAGGCCTTTTAGTAGCGGACCTACCATCATCCTTAGTAGCATATTCAGTAAAGAGTACCCACCCCACCTAGCGAACAGGCTAGAGAGAGTCAGGGGATAACACAGGGGCCTCGCCCTTTCCCTTAGAAGGGAGGAGGTCAGGCTTAGAGTTATGGAGGGTATCGTGGAGGATACCAAGAACGACGCTCATGTGGATGCTTGAATGTTATCAATCAAGTAGAGGCTAACAAATAGTTAGATGTAGTTACTAGTACATTCTCAATCCTATCGCTACTAGATTATGTGTTATTTGATTCAAGAGCATATCTGTCATTTGTGTCTTCATCTTTTGTTGCTAAAGTTGCGTTGACTTCATCTTCTTCTGTATCTATATGTGTGTTGTTTCCTTCTTGGGATAAAATGGTCTGTACTAGGCTCTACTTGGATGTGGCCTTAAAAATAGGTAGGGCAGACTTCCTAATAGATCTATTTGAGATGGACCTTTAAGATTTTTACATTATCCTTGGGATAGATATGTTAGGGAGGTGTAAGGAAGTGATAGGCTGTTCGTAGGAGCAAGTTGTGTTCTGGGGACCTTAGGGTGTTGATCTCTTATTGGAGATGCAAGCCTAGGCCTATGAAAAAGCTTGTACCTGCCCATATATTATATTATTTAGTACAAAGAGGTTGTCCTATGCTTTTGTGTGGAGTTTAGGAGCTAAACAAGGACGTGTCAACGTTGGAGGGCATTCCTGTCATTTAAGAATTTTCAGATGTGTTTTATAAAGAGGTTCTAGGTATAGATTTCATCATTGAGTTGGTACCAGGGGTCGAACCTATTTCTAAGGCACCTTACCAGATGACACCAATAGAGTTGAGGTAGTTAAAGATAAAGTTGGAGGATTTGTTGGCTCATGGGTATATCCAACAGAGTGTGTCTCCATGGGGAGTGCTAGTGTTGTTTGTGAAGAAGAAGGACATAATTCTTCGCTTGTGTATAGATTACCGAGGGTTTGATCAATTGACAGTGAATAACTGCTATCCGCTTTCAAGGATCGATGACTTGTTTGATCAGCTTTGTGGTGCTTTAACCTTCTTGATGGTTGACTTGAGGTCAGGTTATCATTAGTTGCACATTACTAAAGCAGAAATCTTGAAGACGGCCTTTAGGACATGGTACGGGCACTATGAGTTTACGATGATGCCTTTTGGACTCACTAATGAGCTCAACATTTTTATGGACTTGATGATAAGAATTTTCCGGCTATTCCTCAATTAGTTTGTTGTGGTTTTCATTGACGATATTGTGGTTTACTCTCAGAGTAGATAGGAGCATGAGAAGCATCTATGGATAATTTTGTCCCTTTTGAGAGAGCATAAGTTGTATGCCAAACTCTCTAAGCGTAAGTTCTAGCTTCAGGAGGTTGCATTTTTAGGACACGTGGTGTCAGTAGGAGGAGTCACCATAGATTTGGTGAAGATTTTAGCAGTGACTAAGTGAAAGACACCCACTAACGTCCTCGAGGTACGTAGTTTCCTGAGTTTCGTCAGGTATTACAAATGCTTTGTTCATGATTTCTCGAAGGTAGCTTGTTCTTTGATGAACCTTCTAAAGAAGATAACCAAATTATAGTGGGATGATGATTGTGAGTGAGCATTTCAAGAGTTGAAGCAGCGGTTGAATACAATACTAGTTTTGACTTTGCCTTCAGATACTGATGGATTTGAGGTCTACAGTGACATGTCAAAACATAGACTTGGTTGTGTTCTGATGCAGCATGGTAAGGTAGTGGCTTACGCTTCTCGCTAGTTGAAGCAACATGAGCAGAATTATTCGATGCATGATCTAGAGTTGGCTTCAGCTGTTCTTGCATTGAAGATTTGGAGGCATTATTTGTATGGGACATAGTGTAAATTCTACACCGACCATTAAAGCCTCAAGTATATATTCACTCAGATGGAATTAAATATGAGGTAGAGGGGATGGATGGGGATGGCTAGAGTTGGTGAAGAACTATGATATCAAGTTAACCTACCGTGAGGGTAAGGCTAACTTCGTTGCAGATGCCTTGAATAGGAAGACACCACATTTTTTAGGTTATGTTGTGGTGTCTAGTTATTTGTTGGAGGAATTTGGTGAGATAGAGCTAGAGATGATCCAATAGGGTGATTTGGAGATTTGGATGTGTTATTTGACGATTTCATTAATAGTTTTTTATAAGATTCAAGCAAGATAGTTTGGGGTTGCTAAGCTCGAGAGGATTCGACAAAAGATTCAGGATGGTAGAGCTTAGGGTTTCTAGATTCATGAGGATGGTAGCATTCACTATAGAGGTCATTGATGTGTACCTCAGAGTTACACAGATATGAAGTGCCAGATTTTGGAGGAAGGTCCCTATACTTAGTATTTCATCCACCTAGGAAGGGATAAGTTGTATAATGACCTCAAAAGGATCTATTTGTAACCTCGCATGAAATGAGAGGTAGCAGAGCTTGTGTCAAGGTGTCTGAATTGTCAGAAGGTTAAAATTGAGCATTGAAGACCTACAGGGTTGGTTCAGCCTTTAGATGTTCTAAGATAGAAGTGGTTCTCCATCTCGATGGTTTTTGTGAGTGAGATATCAAGGACTCATAGCAGTTGTGATACAATTTTGGTTATTGTTGACAAGTTGACTAAGTCTGCTATTTTTGTGCCAATGAAGTCGACATGGAGTATGGATTAGCTAGCCAATGCGTATTTGAGTTTTGTGGTGAGTAGGCATGGTAACCCTACTAACATTATAATACTCTGATAATTTACTTAGCCTAATCCCGCATCATTAGCACCCTAATTTGATTCTAATATCAATAAATCCTATGTTAACCTTAACCTAACTCTTCAATCCCAAAACATTAAACCGAATCCGAAACCTTGACTTAGATAAACCGAATTCATAAACCAAAATCAAAACCCACTAAAATCTCCACTAATCCTAATTACTTTGGCTAATCTAAAATCACCTTAAACTAATCTCCCAACCCTCCTATTTTCCCTTTTCTTTCTCCTTTTCTTTTCTTTCTTTCTTTCTTCTCCTCCTCTCGCCAACTTCAAGCTAAACTTTTGAATTGTTGCAACTTCGACCACCCACTTGCACCATCATCTTTCTGCATCTATCACCCATCACCTTACTTTCTTTCTTCTTTTTCTTCTTCTCCTTCTACTCTCTTATCCTACCTGACTGCACAACCAACCGTACACCCTGCACACTTCAAAGTTCCACTACCATTTTACTTCTCACGCAACACCTACATCAACCATCACCACCCTCACCTTGCAGCTACTACTCTACCCCTAACTATCCTCTGCAACCATCAACATTAGGGTTGTAAACGAGTCGAGCCGAGCCGAATACCCCTAGGATTGGGTTCAGCTCGTTTAACTAAACGAGCCTAAAATGATGTTTGGGCTCGCTCGTTTGACTAAACGAACGAGCCGAACCGAGTTTTAACTAGCCGAGCCTAGCCGAGCTCAAGAGGCAAAGCCAAAAAATGAATTGAGCCTCAATTTTTCGAGCTCGAGCTCGGCTCGTTTACAAGCCAAGCCGAATACCGAACTGACTCATCTCATTTACAGCCCTAATCACCATCATCATCACCTTGCAGCTGCACCATCCCCATCACCACCACTTTGCAGCTGAACCATCACCATCACACACCACCCCCTTGCTCTTTTTCTTTTTCCTCGACTCACACCACACACACACACACACTCACACACACACTTCACACTCTCCTTCTTTCTCTTTGGTTTTACCTCATTCCGCCCATCTTTGTATCAAAAATCCATTGCACAAGCTCCCTCTTCCTTCTCTTTTCCTTCTTCTCTCGTTTCTTATTTTTGGCCTATGCACCACCATTTCCACCACTGTACACCACCTCGGCCACCATTCGTCACCCTTTGGCTGATGGACCAACCACCAAGGTCACCCCAACCTTCCCCCTCACCGTCACCATCCATCACCACCAACTACTGTCTCTGTTCCCTTCTTCTTCATGTCGTGTATCACAACATTTCAAAGTGCACAACCTGTGCACCGTATGGCCGTGCGTCTTTTTTTCTCTCGGCCTACTGTGCACTGCTGTAGCACAAACGTGCACCTTTCCCACCATCTGGCCATGCGTCTTTTCTCCTTTTGACCTGATGTTGGGCGGCTATGCAACATATTTTCTCTTGACTAGGGGCTGCACAGCCGTGCAACTTCATATTTTGGTTGTACACCCTTATTTTCACCCTAAACCTTAACTAAACACCACCAAAATTTAACCATAGCTCCACCACACATTCCTCTACACATCCACACATCTCAAGCTCTCATTTGACTATGGTTATATCTATTTTTATCCTCTTTACCTTGATTTCTCCTTCAATTTAACTCTTTAAGCCTAACCACTAATTTTATTATCTTTTGTAGGTGGTATACTAGTAGCTTTAGTGGAGGAAGTCTGGGATTTGCATGCTTAGAGCCTGATGTCCTAGTTGGTAAGGATACTATTCAATGTTTAGGATTTTTTGTATTATTTGCTTGTATGGTTATCTGTGTTTTTTATGATATTGTTGATATATGATATAACATGTGTTGATCATGATATTTTGTGATGACATGAATGTTATGTTGAAAGAAAGTAGGAATTAGTGAGAATTACCATTATGTTATGATTTTATTGTGATAATGTCATATTTGTGGAATTATATCTTATGGTGTGAAGTATGGGTTTAAGGATATTATGTTATTAAAAGAGAGTAATAATGGGTAAGAGGTACCATAATTATTTTGTTTTGATAATATCATATTTGTGGAAATATATCCTATGGCATGAAATATGGACCTAAGGATATTATATTATTAAAATAAAGTAAAAATGGGTAAGAGGCATCATTATTATTTTGTTGCGATAATGTCATAATTGTGGAGATATATCTATTATGGTATGAAATATGGGCTAAGTGAGTTTTTGATAAATGGACTTAAGAACTCTCACGAGGTATGATGATTAATTGTGGACTTGGAAAATAACAAGTGTGGAAAAATAAAGGTTTTTAATTTTGCTTAAGAGTAACTTGGTCATTATGGGATAATAAGGAAATTTTGGTATTTTATGTGTTAGGAGGTTTAAAATATGATAATAATAGCATGAGGAATTTATGGAAGTATTATTGTTATTTGGGGTCCTTAAATGATTTAATGGTTAATCTAGGACAAACTATCTTGTAATGATAATACCATTATTCCATGTTTAAGATTTAGAGGTTATTTGTCAGAATTGGTAATCATGAAAATTTCATGGGAAGTGTTATGAGAATTCTATAGAATTTGGGTCTTGGATATTTCTGTGATTAACATATCGGGATGAGATTATTAAAGTATACTTATAGAAATTAGGTTGTGCATATTAGGTATGATAAAAATGAGGGGATTTGGAGATGATATAATATATGTTGTGTGAATTAATCAATATGGGAGAATGAATACAAAAGGGTGTGTAATTCAGGTTCAAAGGATTTAAGGACTTAGACATACGCTATATGCATATATATTGTTAATGTGTTCAATGCTTGAGAATCAATCTTGAATAAGATACTAATAACGGATGGTGAAAGAGTACGTGAGTAGGGTCAAGGTAATCTATTTCTCTATATATGTGTGTATTTCCATTCCACCGGGGAGAATAGTGGCCCGGGAGCGTTTTGTCCTGAAAATGTGCTTCAACCCATTCCACCTTATTAAGAATAGTGGCCCCCCTACTCATCGTGAAATAAAAATGTATCATTATAACTTATGAAAAAGATACTATTAATTTAAAGTGGAAGAGTACACGAGTCAAGACCAAGGTGATATATATATATCATGTTCCACTGGGGATAATAGTGGCTCAGGAGTGTTTTGCTCCGAGAGGATGTTTTTAATTTCTTTTCTATCGGAAAGAATAGTAGCTTGGGTGTATTATCTTTGAGATGAGTTTTAGATCGTTCCATTGGTTTAATAATAATATGGTTCTTGCACTCAATGTATATAAAATAATGAAAATGGATTATACTTAATAAAGGAATCCGAATCATATTCTATATTATGAGATGTTTCATTTATTTGGTTATTTCCTGATTATCTAATGTGAGAGCATGTGCTATCTGCAACCGTAATTCAGTAGTATTGTTCCATTGCTCAGTATGTAGCATACTGACCACTCGTTTTATGGGTGCTATTCATTTTCGCGAGCAGAAAGCCCTGAATCTTATATGTAGATCTTAGAAGATCAGTTAGATAATTATGCTTCTTATGATGCCTTATGTGGGGATGAGTAACTTCATCAATGTTAGGGTCGAGTGAAGAGTAACAGTTATCTGGTTTTTGTATTTAACTGGATACCCTTTTTAGACTATTGATCCATGGTATCCTCCTTTAGTAATTTGTACTGCTAAACTCAGAGTTAGGCTCCAAACTCAATATTGTACTATAAATGTTCTTTTGTTTTCAATTTCCTTGTATTACTTTAAATGTTTTAGCCTTGTGATTGATGTAAAGATGGTTGCATAAGCCACAGTTATGTCGATCACATCGGTAACCCCCACTATTTTACTTAATTACTTCTACCGCAAAATAAAAATTTTCAGTAATAAAAATTGGGGCGTTACAGACATAGTCTCTGATTAGGATACGAGATTCATTTCTCACTTCTAGGAAAAGTTACAGGAGGCTATGGGCATGAGATTGAGGATAAGTACAACCTTTCATCCAGCTACAGACGAACAAACTGAGAAGATGATTTAGGCTCTAGAGGATATGCTTAGGGCTTGTGTTTTGGATTTCCAAGGCTGTTGAGAGGAACGTCTTCATTTGGTTAAGTTCTCATACAATAATAGTTATCATTCTAGTATAGGGATGGCACCCTTTGAGGCATTGTGTGGACGTAAATGTCAAACACCTTTGTGTTGGAGCGATATTAGTGAGACTATTGTACTTGAACCAAATTTGATTGAGAAGACAACTTAGCAGGTTTCATTGATTCAGGACAGGATGAGAGCAACTCAGAGTCATTAGAAGAGTTACATAGATCAGAGATATCATAGTTATGATTTTGAGCCAAGGGATAGAGTTGTGTTGAGGATTTCACCTACTAAGGGAGTGCAGAGATTTGGTTGGAAGGGTAAGCTAAGCCTAAGGTATATTGGTCTATATGAGATTCTTGATAGGGTTGGCGAGGTAGCATACCGCTTGGTACTTCCACCAGAGTTGGATCGGGTTCACAATTTATTCCACATTTCTCAGTTAAAGAAGTACGCTGCAGATCCTTCACATGTGATCAAACCAGATGAGATTGAGCTCAACGACTCATTACCCTAAGAGGAAAGGCTTTTGAGGATTCTCGACATCAAGATTTGACGGACTCGAATGAGCTCAGTTCCTCTTGTAAATATTCTTTGGAGGCTTGGAGCCGTCATGGAATAGAAGAAGCGACTTGGGATACTGAGAAGGATATGGGCGAGGAATATCCATAGCTTTTTAGCCTAGGATATCAAATTTTGGGGTTTCCTTCCTTTAAGGGGGTAGTTCCTAGCAGTCTAGTAGTTACTCTGATAGGATTGACCATTGAGATCACTTTTCTTACCTCATTTTTCTCTTCTTCCCCAACCTATACTTGCTAAATTTGGGGAGGAAGTCTCTTTTAAGGGGTAGTGATGTAATATTCCAAAAATTTTCTTAACCTAATCCTGTGATATTAATGCCTTAATTTGATTTTAATCTTGAGAAAATTTTGTTTTATCCTTAACCCAATATCTTAATCCTAAAACTTTAACCGAATCATAAACCTTGACTTGGATAAATCATATTTATAAACCAAAATCAAAACTCACTAAAATTTCCACTAATCCTAAAATATTATAGCTAATATAAAATCACCTAAACTAAATACCCCGACCTTTTCTCTTTTTACCTTTTCTTTAACCTTTTCTTTTCTTTCTTCTCCATTCCCCGTCAACCTAAGCCGCAACAATTAAATTTATTACAAATTGCACCCTCCCCCACTTGCACCATCACCCATCACCTTTCTACAACCATCCACCACCATCACATGTTTCCTTTCTTCTTTTTCTTCTTCTCCTCCTGCTTCACTTATCCCTGTTGATCTACACCACCACATGCACACCCTACTCCCTACCATTCTTCTTCTTATTCTTCTTCTTCTTCTTCTTATCTTTGTGTAATGCATACACATAACCATCACCATCACCTGGCATTTTTCCTAACACTTAACCATCATTTCCCTATACCACCCTGCACTATTGATCACAAGTCTCCCTCTCCTCTACTTTTCCTTTCACTAATTCACACAAAACACACATACATGTATACACACACACACCCCACTACACACCATCCATATCCCTCATTTGTTTATGCCATTTTCTACCCAAACCTATGCAAAATGCCTTGCACAAGCCTATTCTTCCTTCTCCTCTCTTCTTACTCTTTCCTTCTTGATCTTCCTTCTATGCGTGCCTTATGTTTGGCCTGTGAACCACCTATTCCACCACCAACACCACCATGCACCACCATGTGCCACCCATTAACCAGTAGATCAACCACAAAGGTCACCCCAACTTTCCATCATCGTCATTGATCATCATCGTTAATTGTAGCATCTTTTTCCTTCCTCTTCTCCATCGTGTTTTAAAGAAAAGCACAGCCTGTGCACAGCTTCAAGCATGGTTGTGCAACACTAAAATTTTCTATCGCATGCTCGTGTAACCTAGCATAGCCTACTCATGCACCCTTACACACCAGCGCATGGTCGAAATGTACTTGTGACCTGTTTGTCCAATGATCAAGCATGAGTGTGCTACTTTGCACCACCTAGCCATGCACAATTTTTTCTCTTGCCTAGGTGTGCACCGCCTGTAGTACAGCCATGCAACCTCTCATTTTTGGCCATACACCCCTATTTTTACCCCCAAACCATGTCCAAACACCACCAAATTTTTACCATAGCTCCACCACACATTCTACTACACATCCACACATCTTAAGCTTCTGTTTGACTACGGTTATTTCCATTTTTACCCTCTTTACCTTAATTTCTCCTTCAGTTAAACTCTTCAAGCCTAACCATGGTTTTGTTATTTTTCTTAGGTGGTATTTTGGTAATCTTGGAGGAGGAAGTCTAGGATTTACATGCTTAGATCTCGGTGTCATAGTTGGTAAGGATGAAATTCAATGTTTAGCATTTTTGTGTTATTACTTGTATGGTTATATGTGTTTCGTGATATTGTTGATACATGCTTTAATATATGTTGATCATGATATTCTGTGATGATATTGCGATAGTATGGATATTATGTTATTGAAATAAAGTAAGAATGGGTAAGAGGTACCATTATGATTTTTTTGTGATAATATTATATTTGTGGAAATTTATCTTGTGGCATGAAATATGGGCTAAATAAGCTTTGGTAAGTGGGCCTAAGTATTTTTATGAGGTATGATGATAATTTGTGGATTTGGAAAATAATATGTGTGGAAGATAAAATATTTTATAAAATAAAGGTTATTGTTTGTCCTTAAGGATAGTTTGGTCGTTAAGGGATAATAAGGCAATTTTGGTATTTTGTGTGTTATGTGGATTAAAACATGATACTTTATCATTATAAGTTCTTGGAACTATTATTGTTTGTTTTGGAACCCTTTAATGAATTAATAGTTAATTAGCACATAATATCTTATAATGATAATACCATTATTCCATGTGTAAAATCTAGAGGTTATTCAAAATCTATATATATATTGCTAATGATCATCCTTATGAGGTTGTTTATGAAACTTAGTAATCATATGAGTCTCATGGGATGTATTTTGGCTAATATATGGAATTAGGGTTTTAGATATTTCTGTGAGTGTACCTTGGGATAAGATTATTATTGTATGTGTGTACAACATGGGAGTTAGATCGTGAATTATGGGTATAATAATGATGATGATATTTGGGAATGAGATATTATAAACTATAGTCGAATAATAAATATGGGGAGGATGAGTGCTAAGGGTGTGTAATTAGGGTTTGAAAGGATGTGAGAAATGTGACTTGATTTATGTGCCTATCTTCTTTAATGTGTTCAATGCTTGAGAATTAATCTTGAATAAGATACTAATCATTTAAAGTGAAAGAGCATGTGAGTAGGGCCAAGGTGATCTATATATATATATATTCTCGTTCCACCAAGGAGAATAGTAGCTTTTGAGCATTTTTCCTTAAGAAGGTGATGTTTTTTTAATCTTCATTCCACCGAAAAGAATAGTGGCTTGAGAGCATTTTGCCTCAAGAAGGTGTTTCAGTCTATTCCACCAAATTGAGAATAATGAGCCCCTTACTCATCTTGAAATAAAAATATAATGAAAGACACTAATGATTTAAAGTGGAAGAATACGTGAGTCAAGACCAAGGTATTATTTTTATATATATGTCCCGTTCCACCAGGGAGAATAATAGGTCAGGAGCATTTTGATCTAAGAAGGTGATGTTTTCAGATCCATTATACTAGATGATATTAGTGGATCAAGTGTGTTATCCCTACGAATGTGCTTCAGACCGTTCCATCGGTCTAATAATAGTGGATTTCCTGCACTTAACGTATTTAAAATAAAAAAATGGATTATATCTAATAAGAGACCTAGATCATTATCTGTCTTATGACATGTTTTAAATTATCTACTTGTATACTTATTATCTATTGTGAAAGCATATGCTTATTGTATCCTTATTTGATAGTATTGTTCCCTTATTTAGTACGTAGTGTACTGACCACCCGTTTTATGGGTGTTGCTCATTCTCATGAGCAGGAGACCCTGATTCTTATGTGCAACTCTTAGAAGATCCACTAGATGATTATGCTACCTATGATGCCTTATGTGAGGATGAGTGACTTCATCTATATTAGGGGTTGGGTGAAGAGTAATTGTTATTAGGTAGATGTATTTAATTAGATACCTTTTTGGACTCTTGATCTAGGGTATCCCTTCTTTTGTAATTTATACGGTGACTCAGATTTAAGCTCCAAACTCATTATTATATTATAAATGTTTGTTCTTTTTCTAATTTCCTTGTGTTATTATAAATGTTTTAGCCTTGTAATTGATGTAAGGATGATCAAATAAACCAAACTTATGTTAATTATGGCCATAACCCCCAATATTTTACTTAGTCACTTCCACTATAAAATAAAATTTTTCAGTAGTAAAAATCACAATGTTACGACCCTAATGCTGAATATTTTGTTATCCGTAGGTCTCTTATCTCACAAGTTAAAATTGAGCCAAACTTGGAACAAAGAGAAAATATCATTCATACACGGGGTTATGTAAATGGGAGTAATAGCAACCTTATCATTAATAGTGGCAGTTGTGTCAATGTGGCTAGCACAAAAATAGTTTGTAAGTTGAGTCTCCCTACCATTAGGCATCCTCGTCTCTACAAACTTCAATGGGTCAATAATCTTGGGGAAACTAAGGTCAAAATTGGCCAGTATAAATATGATGCTCTGTGTGATGTAGTAAGTATTGATACCCCTATGGGCCCCATGGGTGACTTATAGAGTAGACTAGAGCTTTATGGGAGCATAGCAACACACCCGAGATCTAAACTCAAATGAGGTTATACCTAATCTCTAGGATAGTTAATCCTAGAGAGCAAAAATTCTAAAACTTAAGGCCTTCAACTTTAAATATTAGTATTCAATGAGGTAATCACAAATATCACGTGCTGTACAACAATTCTTACTTCCATACTTAACCATTTTTCCTTATTTTTGATTATTAAGGTAAACCCTAAGGTCATCAGTTTATGTTAATGACAAAGTCAACACTAAGATCAACCTATCAAAAGTCTAATGTCATCCCAAGTCTAATTATTCACAATAGGTGTATTAGGTTGACAAATGACCAAAATGCCTACAAAACCCTAATTTCAAAATTCTTATCTAAAGTTGTACAAAAAATTATTATTATGATAATTTGTCATGAGAAGGCTAAAAGACAATAATTCATCATATTTTAGCATGTAGGTCATTTTTATGATTTAGCAATTGCCTATATTTTCCAATTTTCATGCATTTAGTAACTTACATGTACAAACCCTAATCATGTATCTCGAGAGTCTCATATGTTACATGCAACATGTACAGACATATCTATAGCATAATATGGCATTCAATAGGGCAATTTACTTCATGGTATGTATAAGGGAGTATTTATAACCCTAAATCATGTTAATAACAAATTTCATATTCTAATCCTATTCATATATACATGATTTTATGCTATTTATATCAACCCTAGATAGCATACAATTATAATCATGGAGCTCTTATCAGGGAATTTACAACATAAATTAATAAGATTACAAATCCTAACTAAACCCTAGACATGCATATGTTAACTAGATAACATATTACACAAGCACATAGCTTCTTAACAAAAATTCAAACGTAAGTACTATCTATTTAACATATTATCATCTTGTCATACATTTCACAATACTTGAATAATATAAAAACCTAGCATGATTCTAAATCTACAAAATTCTAACATGCTTATATACAAATTCTACTGTCTCATGAGTGATTGGATTTACCTATATCCAAGTTGCACAAATGACCGTCTTATCTATAACCCCTCAAAGATTACTTAAGAAATTAACACCCAACAATACATATATTGGCATTTTATATAACACAAAAATAACCAAAAATAACTTAAATCAATTGGGAAATTTTTTACAAAATAACCAGTGCAAAAGAACAACATAGCAGCAATTAACACAAGGTTACGCAAAAAAAGGACTAGGTGAAGGTCTAGCATGAGACAATCATGGTTGTGCGAGGGTGGCACAAAGCCTTAGATGCAACACATGCATGGATCAAGAAGGTCAATCATACATAGGCGAGGTGTGTGGGGTTTGCACTGGGAAAATGAGGAATGCACTAGTTATGCATGGGGCGCACATGCATGCAAGGAAATAATGAGAAAAGAAGCACATAGGTGTGTGAGGGTCATGTGCATGTCATGCAAGAGAGGAATGGTAAAGGTGTGTAATGGCACATCGACATGCACTTCAATGAAAAAAGAAACAAAGCATAACGGGAGAGAAAAAGAAGTAGCTTGAGTTAGTGATGGTTGGCAATGGCGATGATCACTAATATGGTGGTGTTGCTTATTGTTTGTAGGGGAAAAAGATGGTGTTTGGGTGGTTTTTGGTGGCAAGGCACGAAAATGGTTTGAAAAAAAACATGGATAAGGGAGAGGAAGTAGAAGAAAAGATGGTTGAGGGAATAGAGAAGAAAAATATACCAAGGCTTGGTTTTGGATGGATCAAAACACAAATGATGAGGGATGAGGAAGCTTATATAGGCAAAGGGTATGCGAATGGGTGAGATAAGATGAGGGGAACATAGGTGTAAAAGAGATAAGAAAAGGGAGATGGTGTGAGGAAAAAATTGTGTTGGGGAAGGAGGGATATAGAGCGGAATATACATACTAGGCTAAAGATGATATTTAGGAAAACTAAATTGGGGGGGAAACATCCAGTTAGAAAATTAGGGCTTTTGGTAAAACAAATACTAGTTAGGGTCTTAACTACAGTTAAAACTAATAACCAACATTATATCTATATTTTAATCAAATTAAATTTATATATATAGTACATCATAATAATATACATAAAAAATCATAAATTTAATACATAACATCGTAAAATAATTATTATAATTAATTACACATAATTACTAGTTTATAATTACGGTTTCTAAAAATGAGGTATTACACTTACATCATTCTTCCTTTGTTGAAGATAATTTTTCCTCAAATCAACATCACTATAATATAGAGATAAATCACAAACATTGAAAGTTCTCAAAATTCCTCCATAAGATTCAAGTAATTCTAATTCATAAGTATTATTACCAAGTTTCCTTAAAATTTTGAATGGACCATCAGCTCTTGAATAAGCTTATTATTTCTTAAGTTCAGAAATTTTTCATTAAATAAGCATAACCATACTAATTATCCTTGAAAAAATACTAGTTGAATTCAATGTTTATTAGTTTGAGCTTGATATTTTTCATTAAGTTACTCTTAATTTGTTAATGAAGTTTGTTAATGAATTCAACTCATTATTTTGACTCATAATTTTTAATATCTCCTTTTTTTAATGAAACCATAGCATTAGGTAAATAAGGATTAACTCCATAGGCAACCTCATATATACTTTCTTGAGTTGTACTAAAAGGATTCTTATTATATGCAAACTAAGACTGTGCTAGTTTTATATCCCAATCTTTTGTACTCTTATTAACTAACCCTCATAGTAAAGCTCTCAAAGTCTTATTTGTCACTTCTGTTCGACTATTTATTTCATGATGATGAGATGTACTAAACAACAACTTATTACCTAACATATGCCAAAATGTATTCCAAAATTAACTAAAAAACTTAACTTTCCTATCAAAAACTATACTTTTAGGAATACCATGTAACCTTAATACTTCTTTGAAATATAAATCAATGACATAAGTTGCATCATCAGTTTTATGACATGGACTAAAATTTTAAATTTTTGAGAATCTCTCTACCACTACCATGATAGAATCATTTCCCTTTTGTGTCTTTAGTAACCCTAGGATAAAATCCTGAATAACTCCCTCTCAAGGCTGACTAGGAACAAGTAAAGCTATATACAAACCCTTATGGAAGAAACTCTTAATATTTTAACAAGTCACATACCTCCTAATAATAGTTTGTACCCATTTTATCTGGCCAATAAAAATTTTCTTGAAGTAATTCCATAGTATTATGCACACAAAAATGATTAACTATACCGCTTCATATACTTCCTTAACAAGTTAGTCACACACACTAGATCTAGGTATACACAGCTTATTAAGCTTAAAAAGAAAGTTATCTTGAAGCACATAATTACCATGACTACTATTGCAGCACCCTAAAACTTACAATTGAAACTTTTTATTTAAGCAAAAGCATTAAATAAAGTAATTGGGTGTTACCACCGTACTCAAACTAAGTCTGACTTAGCATGTTATCTTTATGTCGAAGACAAGGCAAAATAGTTAAACATTCAAAAATAATAAAACAGAAAAATAGATAGGTTTCATAAACTTCAAAAAAATATTTTGGATAAGTACTCCAAATATAAAAGGCAAGTTACATAAGGGACATAAATGAGATAGGGGATTGCTAGGGCTACAAGGCATAGGGAGGAGAATGGAAAGGCCATAGAAGGGGGTGATGATGGTGGGATGATAAAAAAAAAAAGAGCATACAAGGGAAGTAGGAGTGTCGTGCATGCATATATATTATGACTTAATGAGGTAGGGAATTAGACAAGGGATATTAAAGGAATAGAAGAAGGGATAAGGACATAGGGTTAGCTTAGAGTTTGAGGGAGTAAGTCAATGAAGGCAAAGGTGCAGGTGTTGGGTAAGGGTTGCATGCGAGCAATTTGTCGACCAGGGTTTGTGAGGGGAGTTAGTGCAAGCAACTAGCATGTATGGCTAGAAGGGAAGGGGAAAAATAAGGGTAGAGGTAGTGTGTGAGGTCATACTTGGCCTAAAGAGAAAAGGGAAGAGGGAAAAGAGTAAGAAGAAGATCGACGTGAGAAGAGG
Source organism: Tamarix chinensis (assembly GCA_030549775.1). Classification (NCBI taxonomy): domain Eukaryota; kingdom Viridiplantae; phylum Streptophyta; class Magnoliopsida; order Caryophyllales; family Tamaricaceae; genus Tamarix; species Tamarix chinensis. Next base: position 81,015,519 of record CM060173.1, on the reverse strand, counting down.
AGAAGGGAGAAAAGAAAGAAAAAAGAAAAAGAAAAGAGGGAGTGGGTTGGGTGCAGGGTAGGAGAGAAGAGCAGAGAAAATAAATGAAAGGTGGGCCGGTTGGGGCATAGCCCGAGGAAGAGAGGGAAGAAAGAAGAAGAAAGAAAAGAAGAAAAAGAGGAAATAAAGGAGAGGAAGAAACAGGTAGAAGAGAGAATTTTATTTTTGGGATTAGGGTTGGGTAAAAAAATAAAGTATAATATAGTGACTCAAAAATTAGAATTCAGATTAGGTTAATATATTGATTAATTTAATAAAATTTTAGGGTATTACAACTATTCTTTTTACAAGACTCATAAATCTCCATAAAATCTTCATCTTTTCAATATAATTCTTTTAACATTTCAAAACCTAATAATTTAGCATCCATCATGGAAATAATCAAAGACCTTCTTGATAATGCATCTGCTGCTGCATTTTCTTTACCATCAAGATGTTTCACAGAAAATTCAAAGGACTACAAAAAACTAACCCATTTTGCATGCCTAAGACTTATTTTCTTTTGTCCATAATGTGTAGGATATTAGATGAATATCTTCATGATTGTAGGGCTTTTGAATTTGGATTGATCATCAACAAATTCAACTTAAAAGTAAAGAAGGACTTGATGTGGAAGATTGCTATGTAGGTTCAATTGTGGTATTTTGATATACTCCAAGATCAAAATAACATTTAAAGAGAAATATCTAATTTTCTCTAGAGAATCATTCCTAAAGTTCACTCCTAACTTGAGAGAAAGATAGGAAGAAAGAAAGATTGATTCAACTCTTGCTCCTTTTTTTATTTAGTGTTCGATTTTGATTCCTCTACTATCCTCAATCATACGTACAAGGCTTTATATATACACTTATAACAAGAGGCCAAACATAGCTCTCTTTAATTAATCCCAAATCAATCGGCCTAATTATATAAGAGTTAAACCAACTCATGTCCATATGGTATACTTAATGAGTTACAATTATAAATACAAGATATTACAAATTTTACATAAAATATCAAAGCTACATTAAACCTAATCATGATAATACATGAAATAATCAATAATCAAGCTTCATGTCTTGTAGCTTCGTCTCCCATGTAAATTTTTAACCCTTACATTGTCATTGTCTTAAACATTAGATATCATCAGTGAAGTACTCTTCTTGCAAACATATGTAATACCTCCAAGAATCACTTAATGAAACATTATTAGTATTATTATTAATATGTTTAAGATTTTCCAAAACAATTGGTACTACCTTTAAATATAATAACTCTTGACCTTAAACATAAGAAGAATAAGATGGACATGCTCCTGCATCATTATTCCCTTGTAAAGAAGAATTTTTCCTCAAATTAGCATCACTATAATAAGGAGATAATTCACTAAAGTCAAAAGTCCTAGAAAATCCTCTATAGGATTCTAGTATTCTAATTCATAAGCATTATTTCTATTTTTTTTTAAAGATTTTGAAAGGTTCAGATGATCTTGGCATTAGTTTGTACTTTCTTAAGTTTGGAAATCTTTCTTTTCTTAAATACAACCATACTTAGACTCCTAGTGAAAATATTTATATAGTTACATTTTTGTTAGCTTAGTTTTGGTATTTATCATCAGATTTCTCAATGTCATTCTTTTATTTACTCATGAAGTTTTTAAAAGAATTCAACTCTTTCTTTATCATAATAATTTTTAATATGACCCTTTTTTAATGACAACATATCAATAGGTACATAAGGATTAACTCCATAGACAACCTTCAATGGACTCAAGTGAGTTGTACCACAAGGACTTCTACTACATGTAATTTCAGCATGTTAGAGTTCTACCCCAATCCTTTGTACTTTTATTCACTGACCCTCTTAGTATAGTTCCCAAGGTTATATTAATCACTTTGGTTTGACCATTCGTTTATGGATGATGAGATGTACTAAATAATAATTTAGTACCTGATATATGCTAAAGTATTTTCCAAAAGTAAAAAATTTCACATCACTATCCAACATTATATTTTTGGGAATACCATATAACCTTACAATCTCCTTGAAATATAAATCTGCTAAATGAGTTGCATCATTTGCCTAATTTTAAGTAATAAAATATGCCATTTTTTAAAATCTATCTATTACTACCATAATAGAATCCTTTTCCTTTTGTATCCTTGGTAAACCTAAGATAAATTTCATACTAACACTCTCCCATATTTGAATAGGTACTGAAAAAGGAGTATACAAACTTTTATGGAAAAAACTCTTACTTTGTTGATAAGATAAAAATATCCCAATAATATTTTTTACTAATTTAATCATTTGTGGCCAGCAAAATTTTTCTTGTAATATTTCCATGGTCTTATGAATACTAAAATGACCATTTATACCTCTCTCACATACTTCCTTGACAAGTAAATTATATACACTAGAACAAGGTATACATAACTTATTAAGTTTGAAAAGAAAGTCATCATGTAGCAAATAATTATCACAACTATGATTTTTCTTACATTTATTATAAAATTCAAAGAAATATTCATCTTTTGCATATAATTATTTCAACATTTCAAAACATAATAATTTAGAAACTAGCATAACAAGTATCATAGATATCCTAGATAATTCATCAACTAGGATATTTTCTCTACAATCAAACTGTTTGACAAAAAGCACAAAGAATTATAAGAAACTAACCCATTTTTAATGAATATGACTAATTTTCTTTTGCCAATGCAAATATATTAGTCTCTCATGATCTGAATATAAAACAAATGGCTTAGATCTCAAATAATGACTCAATGTTTCCAATCTTCTTATGATGCCATAGAATTCCTTGCTATATATTGAATAATTCATTATAACACCACTTAATTTTTCACTAAAAAAGTTCAATGGCTCTTTTTTTTTCTCAATGCTATGGCTCTTTTTCTCTTATGAGATTACACCTCCTATCCCTACCCCACTAGCATCATATGAAACTTCAAAAAATTATCAAACTTAGGTAAATATAATATCGGTTCATTACAGAACTTGTCCTTTAAAGTCTTAAAGGCTTTAGTGGAATCTTCTCCCCACTCAAATTCACCTTTCTTCATAAGATATATAATCAGAGTGGCAATAGTCAAGAAGTCATTAATAAATCTTCTATAGAAACTCGTTAATCCGTGAAAGCTACTCACCTCATGAATATCTTTAGGTATTAGCCAATCATCAATAACTTAAATATTTGTGGTATCCCTTTTATACCATCGCCACTCACAATATATCCAAGGAAAAAAACACTCAAAAGTATAAAATCACACTTTTTCATAATTTTCATATAGTTTAGCTTCCCTTAGTTTATCAAATAATCTCCTCAAATGACTAAGTTGACCATGCTCATTTTTACTATACACAAGTATATCATCTAAGTATACCACAAAGAATTTCTGAAAAAAGGTAAAATAACTTCATTCATTAATCTTATAAATGAACTAGGTTCATTACACAATCCAAATGGCATAATTGCCCATCCATAAAAACCATATTTTGTTTTAAAAGTAGACTTCCTTTCACCCCCTTTTCTTATTATCATTTGATGATATCCACTCCTTAGATAAATTTTAGAGAATACTTGTGCTCTACATAATTCATCTAACATGTCATCTAATCTAGGCATAGGAAATCTATATTTGATAGTTATATTATTCACATCTCTAGAATCAATACACATGTGCCATGTACTATCTTTTTTAGGAACAAGTAATGTGGGCACATAACATAGACTCATGCTTTATCTCACATATTCTTTTCCTATTAGCTATTGTATTTGTCTCTATAATTTCTTAGCTTTTTTCCAATTACATCTATATGCAGGTCAATTAGGTAAAGACATACCAGGCTTTAAGTCTATAACATGTTATATTCCTCTTTAGATGGTAATACTAGTGATAATTCAATAGTAAACACATCCTTATATTCACCAATAAGCTATTATAATTCATGACTATTTTTATTTTTCTCCCTTTGTAGGGATTCCTTAATAATTATAGTATAACAACTACCTTCTTCCTTAATACATTTTATCGTAGCCTTCTCATGCAAAAATAAACTCTTTATTTTTTTACTATGTTATCATTATCACACTTAGAAGGTTTTAGTTTTTCTTCTTCTTATCATTTTCAACAAGATATTCATTAGTAATACCATTATGAATAGCACATTGATCATATTATCATGGTCTACTTAATAAGATTCAACATGCATCCATAAGCAAAACATCACATAGCATATCATCACGATAATTTATAATTCTAAATGAGATTAGGGTTTGTTTTGTTACCTTGACTCATTTTTTCCTTTTTAAGCCATTGAAGATAATAAATCTTTGGATGTGGTGTTGACTCTAACCCCAATTCCTTCACCATCATCACATTAGCCACATTTGTATAAGATTCACTATATGTGGTAACCCAATAAATTGTATCCCCTACTCTTCCTTTAATCTTGAATATCTTTTCTTGCTGATTATTTTACTCATTATATTACACTTGAAGTATTATTTGTAGAAAATAACAAGAATTTCCTTCATCCTTTGATTCCTTAAAATTTCTTCATTTCACTCGAACGCAAAATCTTCATCACAAGTTTCCATAGCTTTAATATCTTGTATAGATACTGTTCTTTGGTTGGGACATTCTCTAGTAAAGTGTCTAAATCCTAGGCACTAAAAACATTATTTTGCAGAGGCTTCATTAACCTTAGTCTCACCTTTTTCCTCTTGATTAACCCCTTGTTTCTTTTCAACATTCATAGAGCTTGAGGTACTTATCTAGTACTTAGTAGCTTGAGTGCTTAAGTAGTACTTTGTAGAAGAATTACTTTGCTTGGCATGAGGTTTAGTAGATTTGATTTACTTTTCAAATATGAAAGATATATTAATCATATCATCAAGGGAATCATATAGACAAGTTTCAACTTTATCTTGAATCATCATGTTAAGGCCACCTAGAAATCTAGTGCATGTTTGTACCTTCCTTTCATGGATATCACGTATAAGTGCTAACATCTCACATTCCCAAACATATTCTTCAACACTTAAAACTACTTTTATAATATTTGTAAATCTAATGTAATTATCTTGCTCATAATCTTTAGGTATAAATTTTCTTCTAAAATGTTTCTTAAGCTTGTCCCAAAATTTAGTTTTATACTTACCTTCTCTTTCCCTAATCCTCTTCAAGTTATCATTTCACATCTTAGAAAACTTCTTAAACTTAAGAGTAGATAATTTAAATTTTTTCTCATCATGATAATCCTTTAATTAAAAAATATCCTCTACCTCATGTAACCATTCAATAAATAATTCAATATCAAGTTTACCATCAAAATTAGGAAGATCAAGTTTGATACCTTTATGCTTGTTATGATGATGCATTGATTGATGATCATTGTTCCTTCTACCACTTCCACTACCTTGTGAATCTTCTCCATACTCTACTCGTGAGTTCAAATGTATTCAAAAGATTCCTTTGATTCTGAAATTTTATACTAAATCTTGCTCGGCAAAGCGAGACTTCATCCTTTGCAATTAAGTCTACATTGCAGGAAGTTGTTGAAGTTGTGCATTGGTTAATATAAAATTTATTGAGAGATTTTTTATTTCCTCAAAAATAGCTTGAAAATTTGGTTCTCCCTCCATATGATGGAACATTGTTAACACACTTAACAAAAGATTAGTAACTCCTTAGGGTTTGATGGGAACCCAAATCATATAAAGCTTTTCCTTTGATTTTCAAGTTGGTTCTTATTGAAAATTTGGATTCCAATGAATCAAAAACACAACCAGCAATTAATATTATCATACACACAATCAAATCAAAACACTTTGCACGTTTCTTGTCAAATTATTGAAATAGAATTCAACAAAATTCAACTTGCAATACTCGACAACTCCTAATTATGTTTATGCATGTATCCTATGTTCTAATATGCAATATGATTTATGATAATTTGAAACCATACACTAGATGTATGAGGTATAAATATTCCACAGCCAACCTATCCAAATGATGGACTAAACTTTACTTATTTTAGCATATATACTAACACACATTTAACTAACTTACAATGTTATATGTATTGGTTAGGATTTTATCTTTCATTTGATTCTCATGCACTTAATCACTCATTTAACAATTGGATTATAGATGAAAAGTTATATTAAACGTGTACATAACATGAAAAAACAAATAAGTTATACACAAGTAGAACATATACACATTTTTTCCCTCTAAACTATTTGACACAAACATTAGATAACATCATATTCAACTTGATTCTTTAAATGTAATTTCTAGATTCACTTTAAGATCAATCTAAATCCTATTCTAATCATGCATTAAAACATTTAAGATTAAAATCAAGCATTCAAGAATTCAATAAAATCAATCAAGATTCAAAGAATCAAATCAATAATTATCAAGAGCCTCTTTTTTCTCGTCAAAGGAAGTGTGTTTGCTTGATTCTTCAACAAGCCACCTCCTTCTTCACTTGTGCCAATGGAGACTTGTGCTTTGATACCAAAATTTGATGTGTATGATATTAGATGAATATATTCACAATTTTAGGACCTTTGAATTTAGATTGATTATCAATAAAGTTGACTTAGAAGTAAAGAAGGACTTGGTGTGGACAATTGCTATATAGGTTAGAATGTGGTATTTTGATCTTATCCAAGATCAAAATAATTTCTAAAGAGAAATCTATAATTTTCTCTATATAATTATTCCTAAAGCTGACTCCTCACTTGAGAGAAATATAGAAAGAATGAAAGCTAGATTTGACTCTTACTTCTTTATTCATTAAGTGTTTTATTTTCATTCCTCTATTCTCCTTAATCAAATGTACATGGCTTACACACATGACAAGAGGTCGAGCTTAAATCTCCTTAATTAATCACAAATCAACCAACCTAATTATACAAGAGTTAAACCAACTCATGTTCATATGGTATACATAATGAGTTATAATTACAATGATAAGATATTACAAAGTTTATATAAAATATCAAAGCTACATAAAACCTAATCATGATTATACATAAAATAATTAATAATCAGTCTTCATATCTTGTAGCTTTGTTTCCCATGTAACTTTGTAACCCTTGTATTGTCATTATCTTACACATTATATATCATTGATGAAGTCCTCTTCTTGCAAACATATGTAATACCTACAATAATCAATTAATGAAACATTATTACTATTATTATGAAGGTGTTTAAGATTTTCCAAAACAATTGATATAACTCCAAATATGCTAACTCTTAACCTTCGACATGATAAGAATGAGATGGATATGCTACTATATCAGTCCACATATATATTTCAATCTTTTATGATCTTAATGCAAAAAAAAAGCCTCAAATAATGACTCTATGTTTCTAGGCTTCTTATGATGTCATAGAATTCTTTATTATAAGTGGAGTAATTCCATTTAGCTCCATTTAATTTTTCACTAAAGAATGCAATGGGTATTTTTTCTTGCGAGAGTACATCTCTTATCCCTACTCCTCTAGCATCACATGTAACTTCAAACAATTTATCGAATTTAGGTAAAAATAATACTTGTGTATTAAATATCTTGGCTTTTAAAGTATCGAAGGTTTTAGTATCTTCCTCTTCCCGCTTGATTTCACATTTATTCATGAGATATGTAATTGGAACAGTAATAGTTGAGAAGTCCTTAATGAAACTCCGATAAAAACTTTCTAGTTCATGAAAACTCTGCACCTTATAAATGTATTTAGATATATGCCAATATTTAGTAGCTTGAATCTTTATGGGATCAACTTTTATACATTCTCTACTTACAATATAATGAAGGAAAACAACACTCATAATCATAAAATAAAAATTTCCCATTTTCCCTTAGAGTTTTGTTTTCCTAAGACTATCAAATAACTTCCTTAAACGAATAATGTAACACCCCCAAATTTACTACTGAAATTTTTTTTTAAATCAAAAGGTTTAGCGGAAGCGAAAGATAAAACCGTAAACTCGGGGGCGTTACCGCCACACTTAGTACCAGACCGGTACACTTCTACCGCTCCAGTACTAAGTGCTAAGGCTAAAACCAAGCAACATCAAGTGCGAAATATTAAAACATGAGTCGACATTTGACATAAATCATTAATGAAACACAAGTCAATTAGTATTTAGAATACGGTTTAGGAGTACAACTTAAGAGTACGATTTTAAAACATGAAGAGTAGTACAAAATACAGCTAAATAAAACAAGTCCTCAAGGATCAATATTCAGATTGCCTACTCACTCAAGTCAAGCCTTCCACCCCAAAATAGTACCCGATCATAAACCTGCACAGGAGGTCTGCTCCCCACCATTGGCGGATCATCATAGGACCCATTCAATCAAGGTAGTATCAGTACGGGTCCAATACTGAGTAAGGGCGCAGGTGCGCTAAGGCCAAGCATCCAATCATACCACATAACACACATAGCACAATCATATAGGCAACATGCGATAATACGCAAGATAAGGCCTGAATACTTTTCTGGTGACTTACTTTTTTATTCTCATTAATAATATGTTCATTCCACACATATTCTTCAATAGTCCATGTGAGTGCGGGAGCCCCACTATTATAGCCGGTGGACCGGAAGATAAATGCACAGGGCAGAATGCCTCTGATCCACTATTATTGCCGGTGGACCGGAAAGTAAACGCATAGGGCAGAATGCCTATGATCCACTATTATTTGCCGGTGGACCGGACTGGCCCCGACTCACATGGTGTTCCGCTTTAAGTACTTAGTATCTTTCCCATGGATTAACTTATTCGTTTGGTTTGTCGAGCATGAGATCCCCCACTATTATAGCCGGTGGACCGGAAGATAACGCACAGGGCAGAACGCCTCTGATCCACTATTATAGCCGGTGGACCGAAAAATAAACGCATAGGGCAAAATGCCTTTGATCCACTATTATAGCCGGTGGACCGGAAAATAAACGCATAGGGAAAAACGCCTCTGATCCACTATTATAGCCGGTGGACCGGAACATGGGATCGGCTCAACATCTTTCACTTTACGTGATTAATGTCTTATCAGTGTCTTATTAAATCACACATCACCCTTAACATGCATGCCAACAACATTCTACTGTTTTCTTTTCAAGAGGGCTCGTCCCATATGTTGAGACTCGTGCACCCTTAGTCACACCCCGACATTACTTTCCCCTTAAGCTCACACATAATGAGAGACCAACTCCTAGAAGCGTAGGTTAAACCCAACACCCTATGACATCGATCTCGCCTATTCTCCCCTCTAGGGTTTTCCCCTTAGAAACCCTAGTTGGGCCTATGTGGCCCAACCCCTTCTCACTTACTTTACCATTACTTATTCTTCACCCCACATCTCACCCTTATTAGGTCAAATCCCAAGGCATATCACTTTACTCCTCGATCTCGCATGTGACAGCAAAACCCTAGTAGGCCACATCAAACCCTAGCACCTTACTTCTTCCACAAGTAACCTCTCTCTTTTCATTTCCAAGTCTCTTCATTCACATGGAAACCCATACTCATCTTTTATATAATAGAATTCTCACTCTCAACCCATACTCCACCCTTCCTTAATCATTCTTACTTTTACACTTCCCAAATTTCCACTTTCTCCCCAAAAAACCTAATTGGGTCCTTTATACACCCTTGCACCAACCTACGTACTATTTTTCATCCCAAGTCTCCAATCACTCCACAACTCTCCTATTCTCTTATTTACACCCAAATTCAACTTTTCTCACGTAAGACACACCCCCATGCAAGAGTTAGTCACCTCATGCAAACGCCCAAAGTCACCATGCAGATTTTAAGGCCCCCATGCATGGTTCCCAACTTTCATTTACTTTGGATATTCTACTCACTTAAAACTTCTCTCATGGATTATGAGGCATTTTGATCAACCCCATATCCCCCCTTAATGGTCTCACTTCCCATTCCCTTCTTATTATTCTCTTAGTCCCATTTTACCATACCGAAACCCTAGCATGCATGTCCTAGAGGGCCGTGTCAACACATCATAAATATCACACATAAAACATGCCATGCTCATGTCATAGAAAGTACACACGACTTACCTCAAATTCCGAGCTGCGCTACACATGAGACAAGTTATCCATAAATCATATAATACACATTAGCATGGTATACACAACAATCAACACATCACATCACACATAGCACAAGGCCATAGCTTCGTCCTTACCTAAGGCGACGCCGGGCTTGGAGCATGCTCCTCTAACTCCTTAGGGCTTGGATCGGGGTCACCGATGAAAGGGGAAAATGCTAAGTATTAGTTTCTCTAACAAGTACTATCAACCCTTATTTTACTTTAGGATTAAGGTTCTTATCCCTAGAGGGGGTATTATACAAAAACTAGGGTTTAATCTTAAAGTTAGTATATTCGCCATTACTAATCAAAATGTATTTATTTTTTATACTCAGTGTTACCCTTATTTTATTAAACCCGTTAGTTCTAATCTTGTAGTAATAGGGTTTATGCTAGCTATAGGAAAATAGTGTTAGTATTAATAAAATAGTGACACTAATGTCTAGTGATAGAAACCCTAGCGTTTTAAGGCCAAGTCTATTAATGGTGTTATAGTTGAAATAATAATATTACAAAGTCGCAATACTACAAGTAAACTATTCCTAAGGGTGATAATGATAATAGTTGTATATTCTTGAATAATACCAGGGTTCAAATGCTTTTGGTTGCGATAATAAGGTAGTGATAGTAGTAATAATAGTAATAGTTAATAATAGTACCATAGTAATGAGGTTAGGGTTGAAAGCATTAGGGGTAATGTTAAGTGGTATGGTAATAAAGTTCAAGTACTCTTCTTAGTTAACAACCCCATGATATTCACTAGCTTGAGTTAAGTAACATGGATAAGAACAAAAGTAGTATTATTATTAGCAAAATGATAAGGGTGTTAAGTATAATAATAATAATAATAATAATAATAATAATAATAATAATAATAATAATAATAATAATAATAATAAACCTAGTAGTAATAATAATAACAATAATAACAACCAAGGTTGGTTAAGCAACATTAATAATAACCATGGTAAGGATAATAGAAATTATAATAATAATATTATTATTAATATTAATACTAATAATCATAAAAATAAAATAAAGTTAGGTATAATAAGAGTTAGGGTTCAAAGGGATGCTAGTATTGGTAAAAATGATAACTTTAATAACAGAGATCATAATATTAGTGTTAATAATAATAATAATAATAATAATAATAATAAAAGTAATACTACTACTAATAATAATAAAAGGAATAATAATAATAATAATGATAATAATAAGTATACTAATATTAATATTAGGTAAACTTAGTAGAAGCTATATAAAAAGAAAGGTTAAGGTTTGGGATGAGTGGAAGACCACTTAGGGTCGGTGGTGGCCCGACAGCGGCGCGTGGTGGCGACGGCGGCGGCGATAGAGGAGAAGAAGAGAGGAAAAGATGGAGGTGGTGGTTAGATGAGAGGAGAAAAGGGGAAGTTTGAGGTGAGGGAGGAGACAGTAGGGAAAGGGGAGTGGAATGAGGGTGGTGGTGTGACAGGGGTGGCGGCGCGCGGTGGTTGATGCGGCGGTTGAAGGTGGAGGAGGGTGGTGGAAGATGGTGGAGGTTGGTGGAGAAGGAGGCAGGGAGTAAGGATGATATGAGCATGTAGGGGAGGATCTGCTGGTTACTTTGGGAGGTGGAAGGGAGGTTGATCACGGCGGAGGTGGCGGCAGAAGGTGGCGCGAGGCGGCGGTGATGGTTTTTGGGTAGGAGATTTTGCACGGTTGTGGTGGCACGTGCGGGGCAAGAAAGGGGGCGGAGATGGGTTGGTTGCGTGGAGGGTGGTGCAGGGAAGGTTTTGGTGTGTGGCGGTGGTCGCGGCAATTGCTGGCGGCAGCGGAAAGGGCGTCTTTTCTGGCGGCGGCGAGGCAGGGTTTCGGCAAGGTCCAGAGGGGAGGACTTGCCTTGGCCGTTCGGGGGTATTTATAGGAAATTAAGGAGGGGAAAACGACGAAGGGGAGAAGGACGGCACGCAGGGGCAGGTGCGGCAGGCCGCCGTCCGGTGGTGGCAGGCGGTCGCAAACCTGCGGTTTGGCAGGCTCGTTTGGCGGTGTGTGGGAAAAGGGAAAGGAAACAGGACGCGTGAGGGGTAGGACGATTGTGTTGGGTTGAATTAGGAAAGAAAGGGATGGGAATGGCAGGGGAAGGACGGCCCGATGGTAGGGGTTGTCGGCGGTGGCAGGCTGCGAGTTGCAGGCCTGCGCGAGGAAGAAGACGACAGGCGTGGGTGGACCGGCGGTCCAGGAAAAGGAAAGAAAGGAGGCAAGCCGGCTGGTTTGGCAAGGGTTATAAAAATTTTAAACCAAACGCGGCATTTTAGTAAATGGGGGAACAAAACACGGCGTCGCGTTGCTGGGTGGTAACGGTCATAAGGGTCATTAAACACGACGCGGCGTTTCGACGGCTTCGAGGGGTGAAACGCGGCGTTGCGGGCGTGCGACGGCCAGCGGACGACGCTGGGCCGTGGGAAGGAGAAGAAGGAGGGGATTGGGCCAGGCGAGGCCCAATTCTGGCGGAGAAGAAGAAAAAAGGAAAAAGGAAGGGAAAGAAAAAGGAAAAAGGAGAAAAAGAGGGTTTCTTTAGGGTTTTGGATTTTTGCACAATTTATTTAGAATGTTTTTGGGTTATTATAAATTTATATATATATATATATATTTATTTTCTTGAATATTTAAAAATTATTATAATAATAATTTAATTCCCTTTTTAGATTAATTTTGGCTATTTTGGTTAATTTTCCTCCACTTTCATTTTAATTAGTAAAATGTCCAAAATTTTCTAGATAATTTATTTATTATTTTTCTCCTTATTTTCCTCCATTAATTTCCTCTTTATTTAATGAATTAATTTATTTTATTAATTTTTCCCTAATGAATCACTATTTTGTCCTAATTCCTAAATTAGGATTTTTGGGGTATTTCAAATAAAATATTCATGCTCATTTTTGTTATACACAAGTATATCATCTAAGTATACCACAATGAATTTTTCAAGAAAATGATGAAGAACTTCTTTCATAAGTCTCATAAATAGACTCTATGCATTACACAAACCAAAAAGAATTACAATACATTCATAAAAGACCATATTTAGTTTTAAATGTAGTTTTCCACTCATCCCCTTCTATTATCCTCATTTTATGATATCCACTCCTTATATCAATTTTAAAGAATAATTATGCTCCACACAACTCATCTAACATTTCATCTAATCTATGCATATAAAATTTATATTTGATAGTAATTTTATTCACAACCTTAGATTTAATACACATGTTGTACTGCTATACGTACTATATTCTTCTTGGAACAAGTAATGAGGGTACACAACCTTAGGGTTAATACACATGTTTTCCTTATCTAATAGACATACATGTAGATGTAATCTATAAGAAGCTAAGGAATTATAAAAACAATCTATAATATGGTAATCCCTTTCATGTAGTAATCCCTATAGCAATTCATTAGGAAAAACATCATGGAATTCATCAAGAAGCTCAAGTAATGGATATTCATCACATTTTGTCTCCCATTGTTGGTACGATTTGATAATCAAAGCATATTAATTACCTTCTTCTTTAATGCACTATATTAAAGCCTTTATATGTAAAAAAAAAAAAAAAAAAGAAGCTATTCTTATATTTGACTATGTACATATCATCACACTTAGAAGGTTTTAGTTTATTCCTTTTATTATCTTTCACAACAATATATTCACTGGTAATAACATTATGAGTTGCGCATCTATCGTATCTCCATGGTCTTCCTCATTATATTCCACATGCATCTGTGGGAAAAATATCACATTACTCCTAATCATAATAATTACCGATATAAAATGAGATTAAGGTTGTTTTTTTTTTACCTTTTCTCCTTTGTCCTTGTTGAGTCATTGAAGAGAATAAGGCTTCAAATGTGGAGTTGTAATCAATCCCATCTTTTTCACCATTCTCTCATTAGCTATATCTGTACATGATCCACTATCAGCGATAACTCAACAAACTATATATCCCAATCATCCTTTAATCTTTAATATCTTCTCTTTTTAATCAGGTTACTATAATATATCATTTTAAGAAACCTTAATTATAACCTAGTAATTATGTGTAATTAGTTATACTAATAATTTTAGGATATTTTTTGTTAAATGTATTATTTTTATGTATATTATTATAGTGTATTATATATATTAATTTAATTAGGTTAAAATATAGATAAAAATTATGTTATTATTTATAACCATAGTTGGGACCCTGACACATATCTATTTTACTAAGGAACCCTAATTCTACTAACTAGATATTTCTTCTTGGCTCAACTTTCCCAGATAACACTCCTACCCTATTATGAGTCATCCGATAAGGTTGGAAATTCAACAATGAAAAGATAACCGATCTTTGATATCAAAATTATGTGAAAAATGATGGAGAAATCACTCTTTCACAATGCACTTATCTTTTCTCCTTCATGGTGGATGATATTGATGATCAAATTGGATGATAAGATAGAAAATTGAAGAGTCTTAGAGGTTTCATATAGAATGCACACCAAGGATTTTTAAAAGAATTCACATAGTTTTTTCTTACTAAAATAAACTCTAACTCACAAGAGATCACTCACTCACTTGGGAGAATTAAAGAGAATTAAATTTTTAATTTTTATTAAACTTCAGCTTATGTTGCATGTACAAATGATGTGTAAGGTATATATATATATATAATTTTTAGGATGTTACAACTTAATACTAGCTAATTAATAACTAATCTAACTAATATATCCCTTAGCAAACTAATCTAGTTGTTATCAAGCAGATGGTAGGTACCACTATAAACACTATTTTCACCATAACAACTTAAAAGAGTTATTAGGGACATTAATTGCAACTAATTCCCAACGTTAGCTATACAAGTTGTCTAACTAATTAGGTGTAGTTTTAACTAATTAATCAATCTATATAATCCCCTAAGAAACATACATAACAATATGTAATCGACCCAAACAATTACAAGACAATTATTTATGAAGTGTACAAAAAATAACAAATCTAACGAAAAACCCTAATCACATAAAATGATAGCTTCTTGTCTCATAGCTTTGTCTTCTATGCCCACTTGTACATGTCCTTATCTTGTTCTTGTCTTGTACATTAGGTTATTTTGATGAATTCTTCTTCTTCCAAACATGTGATATACCAGCAATAATTTCTCAATAAACCATTAGTAGCATTAGGGTTTTGAGGAAGGGTCTCAAGAACTTCAAGAATGATGGGTTTCATATCCCAGAATGCTAATTCCTAAGCTTTTTGAGATTCACTAGGAGATTTAGATGCTCCTGCATCAATAAGTAAGTTCTAATATAAAAAATCAAATCCATCATGAGCTACATATTAAAAGGGTGAGTTATTAGTCAAGTACCTTGGGATTCCCCTCCTTGGCTATACTCTCTAGAAGCAACATTACCAACCTCTACAACATAAAATCACTTCAAAATTATACTGATGGTAGAATCAATTTTTAAGTTATGCAAGTCACCTCCAACTCGTTAACTCCAATTTTTTTGGGATCCAAGCATATTGGAGCTTATTGTTCGTGATGCCACAATCAGTTTTACATGACATTGAGGCTTGAAAATCCTTCCTTTGATCAATAATGGATGGATAAAAAAATTAGAGGCCTGAGAAACTATTTGCACACCTAAGAAGGAAGGAAGTTTAAGAGTGATGAGTTTGTCATGGTGGAATCTTTTTATAGTAAGAAAAATATTATGGAGCATTATATAGAAGAGAGAGATTACATGGATATATTGGATCCATGACTACTACATCAAAGGATGTGATGAATGGATAATGTCTTCCCTTTCCACAAAATCTTGTATTTTTAAGTTTTTTCTCCAAGTTAGAAATTTGTTTTATAATTCTTTTATTCAATCTTTGAAGCTTAATTCATGCTTAAATTAGGGTGATTATAATCTCTCGTAGGCTTACTGCCATCTTTGTCCTAATCATCCTAAGGTTTCATGGTATGATGTGGCTTGGAGTCATCTTACTCTCCCCTGACATCATGTCATTATATAGCTATCTATTTACCAAAGATTAATGACTAGGGATCATATGCTTCTATGGGATTTACAACTACATCATACTACATTGTTTGCCATATGAAAGAAGAAAATGTGCCACATTATTCTTTGAATGTGAATACACAAAACAGGATTGGATGTCCCTCATTCGTGCAACGAGAATTCAACAAGTACTTTCGTAGAATTATGTAGATAGATGGTTGAGTGGAGATGTTAGAGACTCTAAGGTGGGATCTTAGGTTTTTTCATGCCTTAGCTTCCATTACTGTACACCATGTTTGGTGGAAAAGTAGTAATAGGATTTTCACACATAATTGCTCATGTCCAAGTATCCAACACAACTCCAAAAAACACATTATCTCAAAGTTAGCTGCAAAAATGGAAGTCTTTGTCTTTTATAAATCCTATAGGGGGTTAATTGGCATGGTTAATGGTTTATATCAGTGGTATATTCTTTTTACTTATAATTTGATTTCATTATATTGATACAAGTGGCTACTTACTTATAAAAAAATGCCAAAATCTGGTAATAATAATGTTTAGAATGGTGCCCACCATCTTCTTGAATTTGAAACTAGAAGATAATGTTGATCAAGGAAGAGTGTCATTTTACAAATCTGCTTGTAGTTTTTATGGTAATTAATTCATAACTGATGTTATTTTATTAGTATTAATTATTTTATAATTAAGGTAGGATTATGGGCAAAAGGTTTGGAAGTAGCACGATAACCATTAGGAAGCATCTTAATTGGTAACAAAACTACACTCAATTACAACGAAACTACCCCTAAGTAGCTAAGAAAATTACTCTAAGTAGATAAAAACTATAATATTTAAGTTGCAAATATGTATGTTTTTATGTTACAAATCATACTACTGTTAATGTATAAGAAAACTATCCTTAATTGGATAAATAAACTTTAATTAATTAAGCAAACTATAATATTTAAGCATAAAAAGATGGTGACATTTTATAGTACTTATGTTTTTTTGTGTTATAGGTCAAAAAAATACTTTTAATGTATAAGGAAGCTACCCCCTAAGTGGATAAGAAGACTACTATGCATAGCTAAATAAACTATAGTATTTGAGTGTTGGAAAAAGGGAAAAAATGGGTGACATTTTTCATAATTATATATATGCTTATATTACTTGTTAGGAAACTACTTGCGGTGCATAAGAAAACTACTCTAAGTAGTTAAGAAAAATATGGATGATTTTTAATTATCACCATAAGAGGTGGTTCTCATATTAAATAATAATATTTATATTAAATAATCATTATTTAATAATAATAATAATAATTATTATTATTATTATTATTATAAATAACAATGATAAACTTGGTAATTATCACATAACAAAGTCATAATTATTTGCACTATAATTTAAATATAAGAACATAATCATTTGCTTTATTCTGGTAATTATCTTGTTGCAGAACGACGATCATCTTATTAGATTTTGATGAGTATCTTGTCACATAGTAATGACTTTATATTTATAAGGCTCTATTTGGTTCTAAGAAAGTTTAAAAAAATTTAAAATTAAAATACTTTCTTATAAACTTTCATCAAAGAAAATAAAAAAGTTAATCTTTAATAATTTTATTCCTTACTCTTTTCTTATTTCATTATCTTATGTAAACCAAACACAAAAAAAAAATCTTTATTTTTTTTTCTTTACTTTAAAACTTTTTTAAAAATTAAATGGAGCATAAGTGATGAATATCATATAAAATCCTGGTGGTTTACTAAGTGTTGACTATATACTTTTGTTGGCTTGCTATTAGATTGGTTATTATTGTGTTAGATAATAGAAAGGTAATTATTATGCTCAACTTGATGATTATCATATAACAGTTTGATAATCATCCTAGCGTAGTCTAAACTTACATAAGAATAAAAATATAATTTAAAATTAAGAATTATTTCTATTTTAATCAATGATTATTAAATTTTAAATTGGAGATGATTTATTAACTCACCTTCCATCGGTGCCAAAAATGGCCGGCATCATCTTAGTATAGATAAAAAAAAAAATTGAAGGAGTGATGAAATATTGAGATAATAAGCTAGAAGCTACACAAAATGAATAAGATTTATGAATCAAGAAAAGCAGCAAATCAGAATAATTATATTGAATTAATTAAATTAGTGCCTGATGATGTGCGAACTTTAACAATAAATGCAAATAGAAGAAAAACAAACATTAACACAAAAGTCCATCCGCATTGGTATCCATCACTACCGAACAACAACAATCAAGACTATCAAGTTGATTGACGACGGAATAGACGGGAGTAGTTGTTGCGAAATGAGAAGTTGGTGGAGCAAGGGGACCTTGATCCAATAAAAGAGATGGGTTCTCCGGTGAATGAAATATACTTGAGGCTCCAATAGTGTATAAGATGACATATTGCTCGCCAGTTGCCGCACCGGATCTTCTTATCTATTCAACAGATAAATCAATAAACACACCCCAAAAATCCGCACCAGAGAAAGAGTCATCAACTCTTTCCGATTCCCCGAACTCGTTCATGAGGAGGAGACTCTTAATATAAGCAGCAACGTGGGATTACGCTGTGTGGTTGAATCGGCACCAAGCTTCGTCGATGCCATTTTAAACTTGTTAATTATTATTACGGAGTTGCTCTTTAGGTCAGACGATGACTCCAAGCAATTCAATCTTGTATTTGCCATTGGAGGAATCATCTTTTACGACCTATGTTTTACCATGAATTTGGAGATCACGTCGCATAGCTTTAGCAACAATTGGCATTCTCTCTCTCCTTTTTTGTCTTCTTAACCACTTCTATATCCCTTGTCTTATCTGATCTCACCCACCTAAAATTATAAGCTGACATTATCGTACTGTGAATTATGCTTTAAATATTGAAAATTTAAGATACCGAAGGATTAAGATTTCCTGGGCAATCTTTGGTTTGAACTAGAACTTTGAATTTCATAGGTATCATGCTGGAGGACAGAAATAGAGGGATTGATGACATTCGAATGGGAGGAAATTCTAATTGAATGACTTAAAATATTATTTAAAAAATAAATCTCAACTAATTATTATTATTATTATTATTTAACATGTTTGAGTAAGCATTTTAAGCTCAAACAATTAGTTTTTTTTTAAATCTATATTATTTTTAGTAAATTTAATAAACAACATCTACTATACACCCAAATATAAACTTTTTAACTTTGCTTTAATCATCTAGTCGGATGGGGCAAAGACTCCGGATTAAGATTGTAAAGAGTAACTATAGGACTAGATCTGTAGCTTATGATTCTCAAGGATGACACATGCATTAAGAGATAAAGAAAAAGAAGTATCAACTGGAACAAAAAAAAAATTAGTGTCATTGAAATCCTCCTTTTTTTAAAAAAAAAACACAAAAATACCACTATTTTATACATCATGTGTACCTTACAAGGTATTAAGGTATTAAATCTATATACATATTATAATTAATCATTATTTGACAATTCTGGATAACTTGACAAGTGCAAAGGAGATCATGCATCGTGTGCATTCACCTCTTAAAATAATTATAAAAGTGATATAGTTCAAAACATTCTAGATGAACTCATAAAATTTTCCAAAAAATCACAATAACACTACTTTTACTTTCCTAGGAATGTGGTGCTTACAAGAAATTTTTATCCACAATAGTGCTTTACCACACAATTCAATACATGCTTCATCTTGTAGCTAGCAAAAATCCCAAACAAACAAAAAACATGTTTTTTGACAGTTGCACCGCCATAAAACCAATCTTCTATACTCCCACTGCACCCAAGTCTAATGTTGTCCCAACATTTTTGTCAGAATTGCCGCTGAGAGGACTTGGGCATCCCAAAACACATTAATGCAAATAATTGAAGGTGTTCAATACATGGTATAAAATATCAGCCAATATATATTGAATTTTTACATGATATTGGTCGATTTAATATATTTCAGCCAATATATCCCACCATGTACTGTTTTATATATATATATTGGTCAAAATTTAGCTACAGTCCGATACAACATGGCAGTTAAACTACAGTTTTATCCTGGTACAATAACCTGTGGACCATACTTACTGAACTATTATCAATGTCCCAAGTACTACACTTACTCCACCCTACGAAAGGCTTCTTAAAGTCTGACACAACAAATTGCATCTCCACTTAGTCAGCACTTCTGATTTCACGACTGCTCTGCTTGGCATCACGGATACGAAACATAAGCTGCAAAAATAAATACAATCTCTGATATCAATCGTCCTCCAAACAAGCCTTTGCTATCAGTGTGACAATTTAAGGCACTATACCTTAGTTCCAACATAGAATGTGAATAACAAGCCACCAAGCACTGGGAGTCCTGTCCAAATAAAGATTGCTTCAATAACATGACCACCAGGCTGTGTAGAAGTTAGACTAAAGCTGCTAGTAAATAATGATGCTGCCTTCTTACCTTCCTCATGAGTGAATCGATAAATCAACCAATTGATACCTGATGGTCCCACAACAAAACCCACTAGATTGGCAACCTGAAAGAGAAAAAAGATTGATTTTTGCTTCACCTAAACCCATCAAACAGCATCATACATTCCTAACCGCAAATTATTCTTCGAAGTATCTTTTTTATGGTTACAAGGGGCTGAAAATTTCAACCGCCTTTTATGCACAGTTTCCATCAACCACAGCCATAGCAGTTGAAGGTTGAAAAGATGGGAAAAAAATTACTAGAAGCTCTTTCTAATTTGACATTAATGAAGGTCCTCAGCAGGCCTGATCCTCGTCAAAGGAAAACTTAGCTCCCAAAAATTTAAGGCTGCCAAATTATGTATACATATATGCATATATTTATGTAGAAAGGACCGTGTAGTTTGTTGGCAGAGAGCAATAATTATGTTCATGTGGTCATGGGTTCACGCCCATGATATACAATACATATTTAATCTGTGTTTCCTCGCATTATCTATATCGAAACAATACATTTCGTCTAGCTAAGTTGGGAAAGGGCACTAGTTAAAACCTTGTATTGTAGTCATGGGTTCAAGACTATTTAACTATATGGGTGATGTATATTATTTTTTTTTTCTACAAATTTCTTTCTCTCTTTCTTTCTTTAAAAAAAAAATCATTTCTCAAAATTTCAAAGGCACATTTAGCAACTTTGCATAGGAGCCCAATATAGGTATAGCCAGCCTGGAGCACAGATTCATGACATATTTTCTATTCATCTATAACAAAATTATAGAAAGCCAATGAGCAATAGAAAATACAATGTACTTATACAATAACTAGAAAAAGTTTCTTGAGAACATTGGGAATGCAATAGCTGTATAGAAGTCACAAAAAAGACAGATACCAACACAAGAAATTCTTACAGGAATCACTTGGACAAGGTGGATTACCTAACCTCCCTATAACCCTAAAGGAAATCACCGTAAGATTTCAGAAAGACGTACCATGAGACATGTGATTGTAATAGACCCTGCAATAGCACTGAATTCCCGATAGACAAACTTCCCATAAATATTCTCCACCTGCAAAAGTAATTAGAAGGTTATGCATGTCTATGGCATCTATAGATACTTGAAGGCTTGAAAATAAATTAGTAAGCCATTTTAAATAAGAGAAAAGAAAACTTAATGAAAAATGTTATATTTTAAATGCAACTTGAATAACCAATCTTGTATGTTTCTGGTAGAGCAACAAGAGAAGGTACAAATGCATCCACTGCAAGTCGTTAGCCTTATATCATGTTTCTTGAATCAAAATTAAAAATTAACCTACCCATCTTGCGCAGTTACAGAAAATTCCTAACTGCTGAAGTACTACAGACCCATTAACATGGTAGACATGTTTCAGATTGTTTGTCTGACATCATATAACAGAAAAAGATGCTGACATCAACATAGGACTGATTCTGTGGCTGTCTACCTTTAAGTAATATAATGCACAATTTGCAATAAAAGTAAATCCTAAGGGACAAAGCACAAATCAACAGTCAGTTTCATGCTGATTTATTTCCCCTGGTTTTCTTTTTCCAGCATTCAGTGCAAATACAACCTTAGATGCTGTGATTAAAGGATACAATACCAATATGTATATTTGAAGATGCAGTGACGATAGGCCTAAGCATATATTACCTTAAAAGTACTTGCAGCTGATTTTAGTAACAATTCTGGAATGAAGAAAATGCAAGTCAACCATGCCCAAGAAACAAGCTTCCTGAAACCAATTACAAAATTACCTTTAACACTAGAAAGTGGAGCACAAAGAAAAATGATTTGAAATAAGATTGTTTTCCATAAAACATAAAAGGGCCAGTGAATGAAGATATTACCACTCGAGATCATGCCACAATGCAACAAATGTGAAAATCACCCATACATTCAGTAACTTCGTCTTTGATCCACCAAGTGGGATGTACATGTACCTAAATCAAAATCATTTCTCAAATAGAAAAATATCACCTTTTCACACATCTATTTCCTTTGTATAACAGATAAAGAAAGCACTGGAGATCAAAATGGACAAATGTTGCACCTGACAAGCCACTTATTGAAAGAAGCATGCCAGCTTTTCCAAAAACTTTCCAAGTTGTAACAATTGTTGATGCACTTTGGCATATTCTCTGGGGCCTCAATCCCATTAATCTATCATCATAAATTTCCAACATACATACAATGAAACAGTTAGAGACACTTGACTGGACTCAGATAATAGATGTTCAGGCAATGGATAGAATGAACAATAATATAGCAAATTCAAACATACCAATGACCAGAAACGGAAGAAGCGCCACATCAGAAAAAACTTTAGCCACATAAAGTTCAGCACCTGCAATGAAATATAACACATAAGTTCTGGAGCCTGAAACGACACTAATATGAGCAACAGAAACACCTAAGATAAGATGATTATGTATATGAAACTATATTTTCTGCCACAGAAAGTGTTAAGAAAAGAAATCCACTAACCCTTCCACAAACTAAAATTTTCTGCGTATTCTAAAAAAAATAGTGGTTTAGCTGCCAGCTTAGATTTGAGGACTGACACTTTGATTTTGTTCCTAAAAGGTTGCAACACGCTAGAAGAATGACACCGTCAGCCCTGTATATTAAAACACTGCGCTCAAAGGACACAGTTCTTAGTGTCTTCCAACTGCCAGAAGTTACAGAGAGCATATATGAGATTTCTTCACGTAGAATTTCCAAAACAGAGAATAAAGAAAAAAATTTGTGACATACTATGCAACACTCACCAGGAGTCTCAAAATGTAATGTACTTGAGACTAACATAAAGAAGATTTGTTTCCCAAAAAAATTAAAATTGCTCTCAAATGAGGGTCTCAATGCCATTAATTGAGACAAGCTAGTTGGTATACTGACAAAAAAAATGTTAAAAGGGAGCAAGAAAAGAATGAGAGAAAGAAAAGCAAGGGGGAATGCAGAGGATATGAAGCTAAATTTATTCCTCCAGCATTTGTTCCTCCTGATAATAATGTTTATTTCAAAGGTATGAACCCTCATATCCCTAAGTCTTGTTAGTCCCAACTACAATCCCGAGTTATGGATCTAGTTACAGGCATTCTGGTAATTATGTTTATTTCAAAGGTATGAACTCTCATATCCCTTAGCTCATGTTCTTTTATGTCCCTGTTACGGTCCCAATTTGTGGATCTAGTCACCGCCATATGATTGCAGATCAGGGTTTAGAACAATTGTTCTTACTCAAACCTGCTATGGATGAGCAAGGGAAAACAGATATCGACTACTCCTTAGAGGATGGAAGTGGTTGGTTGGGTTAGAAAGGTGATGCAATCTGCACTCCACCTCATCATAGGGTCCATGATGATTCTTTGTTGGTTCATGTGAAATCAAACCCAACTATAAGTGGATATACTTCTTTTTGTAGGCTCCACAAACCTATGTGTGTGTTATAGTTATTAGATA
Source organism: Tamarix chinensis (assembly GCA_030549775.1). Classification (NCBI taxonomy): domain Eukaryota; kingdom Viridiplantae; phylum Streptophyta; class Magnoliopsida; order Caryophyllales; family Tamaricaceae; genus Tamarix; species Tamarix chinensis. Next base: position 80,991,318 of record CM060173.1, on the reverse strand, counting down.
GAGTTGATAACTACTTACCATTATCTTTTTATCATTGTCCTTTTCCCTTTTGAGTCATTTAGCTGTGTTTATGTACTTCAATCTATTTACAGTGAAATAATATCATTTGTGAGGTTTCTAGTTGACATACGTGAGAAGGGGGCTAGAGCTGAGATGGGAAATTCAGTTAAGGCAACGGATATTAGGGACTGATTATTGGCTGGGTAGTTACTGAGGTGGAGAGGAACATTTGGACGGGAACAATAGGGTCGTTAGGCCTGTCAGTAGGTGGTTATTTTGGGGGTAAAATAAAATGAGGAGAAGGGGGAGAGAGGGAGGGGGGAACATTTTTTCTGGACGATCAGTTTGATTGGGGGAGGCTCCCAGGACCTCGAATTCCTGGTGGAAGGGTGTAACCTTTTTGTTCTCGATATATCAATACAACAAACTCTCTCTCTTTTTTTCCTCTAAATTGATCTCAATTCCTCCATTCTGTTACTGCTTCTCTGTTTGTGGCTGAAGGAGTGACAAGGTCCTAACACTAGTCTAGCCATACATCAACTTAATATAAGAGCCCAAACTTGATCCAACTAATTTGCATCCCCAAATCAGGTTATTTCATACAAAATAAAAACTTATAGTAAAGAAACAATTTGAAGCTCTAGTTGTCAAAAGTAGCCAAAACCTAACAATAACCTACAACTTTACCATATTAAGGTCCACTCTCACCATCCAATACAGCCTTCGCCAGCTTTGTTCAACCTTTGTGCAACACAATCTACTTCATTGTCATCATCAACGCCCAATGCTCGTCTAGACTTTTCACCATCAAGAATTTAGTTGTTTAAATTAACCCCACTACTATTGTTGTCTTCTCCATCTCCACTAATCAACTAACCAACGCCCAAGTTGTAGACCTCGCCATCAACTATCTCTTCCTACTTGCTCCTACTTGACTAAAAGATATCATTTTTCTGCACCATAGGCTCGTATCAGAGTCGTCGGCATTCAAAATCCTTCTCCAGAGTTTGCAGCCCTCTCCAAAGGCCACTTTGCCAACATGCATAAAGAAGCAATCAAGCGGTTAAGAGTTTTATTGTGTCCTCTCTTTCATTTTTTTAATTTTGGTTAACTATTTAGGTCAGATTAGAGGAATATTTTTTAATTATTATCTTGAGCTGGCATTTGCTCGACATGCCTAGGAATAAAGCTTTCCAAGTTTTGGAAGAAAAGGACTAATGATGCTCGACTCAAACTACACTTTCTAATGAAAGTTGCTGAACTTTTTTGCAATCTAGCTAATTAAAAAGATCCTACGGAATCTAGTATGCTTGCTTCATCTATTCCATTCTTAGTGCTTCAATCCCATCCCCACCTCTACCGCACATAGTTTTCTACCAACTATGGTGTAGAAATAGTCCTTTTAATGGAAAATAAGGTCTAGATAAGCCGTTTGAATGGTTCAACATGGAATATTTTGCCTATCAATACATACGGGATGAGGAAAAAGTTTTGATGGCAGCCACTTATTTCACCGGGAATGCTAGTATATGGTGGAGTAATCTAAACTACTAGCACAAGCTTCACAAGCTTAATCCAGTAGCTGATTGGAGTCAGCTACAATAGTTAATATATATATATATATATATATCTAAACCCTAATATCCTAATTCCTATTTCCTACTCTACTACAGCTCAGCGGCTTCTACGTTTCTACTTCTACCCTTACCGCTGCTTATTGCGGTGCTGCCCTGCACTGCACCCACCTAGTCCCCGACTTCCCCCCCCCCAAGTATCCACTAGCCACTACGGTCTACGGCAAGCCAGCAACGGGCAACGACAATATCCAGTGGCCAGTGCTTTGCAGCCTCACAAGTTCGAACAATCAAAGTTCGAATTTTGCACAGCCTCGCGAGTCACGGCCCTCTCCTCCGGCTTTGATCGTTGCTCTTGCCTCTCGCAGTCGCAGTAGCAGCCTCATGCCCTGATCCAATCGCAGGTTCGAACAACATAGTCTCGTAGCCTTGTAGGTTGCAAACTTGCAGCAGTCGAAGTCTCGAACAATCGAACTCGAATCAATTCGGCCTCAATCCTCATCCTCAGTGGCTCAGCAAGAATCCCAGATCCAATTGATTCAATTAGAGCCATCCATTATGATTTGTGTATGTCCTATAGTCTATACCAATTGGCCAAGGCCAATCCCTCTCCCTCCCCCGTGTGGCCATGTGTAATCAATGATGTGTGTGTGTCAATTACATTATATAATGAATATCGATTGCCATTTCAAATTTGAAGGAAGAATGAGTGTGTCATTGCTTATCATCCCACTATCTATGCGCCCATATTATTGTGTGAGTGTTTATGTTTCTGTGTCTGTGACTCTGTGCTAAATAATTGCCCATGTGACCTGTGAAGCGAAGCTATGACTTGTGGCCGTGTGTGTTTCTCTATCTGTGTTGAATAATTGCTGATTATTGCAAGCAATTGAGCATGCCATGAGCTGATGAGCAGCAGCCAGCAAGCATTGTGCATGACTCGTGTCCCGAATCCCGTGTGTGTGTGAATTCACAATTGTAAATCTGTGATGTAATTTGCAATTGGAAATTTATAGATGATGCTGGCACTATGCTTAGTCTGCAGCTGAACTGAATATTAGGAATATTTGAAATTTTGAATTAAACTTATAAGTTATAACTTAACTTGCAACTGCAGAATGTTATAAATATTGTTATGATCCTCATTGTTGTCAATCTCAATTATAATCTCAATTATGAATATTTGAATATTATGAATCCCCAACTTATAAGTTATAAGTTATCCTAATTCTTTAATGTGAAATATGTTTGATTAAGCAAATAGTGGATTAGAAGAAAATTAAAAGTAGCATTTATGGATTACGGTCTAGAAACAAAGACAATAAAGGGTATGGGGTGGGGCTAAACTAAAGGGAAAAAATGAATTGATAGAGGATGGTTAGAGAAAGGAAAGCCAAGAGGAGAGAAAGGAGGGGATCTTCATCTACTTGAACAAGTATAGTTAGATTAGGTTATGCATCTCTTTGATAGCTAACCCAAGAAGAACTCTAAAATGCACAACTTACGCCAACTTTTATTTTTAATTTTAGGTAGGTTATCATTACTAGTTATTGCATGGGTTAAATTTGATAATATTCTAATCTTGAGGTTGCTTCAAATTGTATTTTTATAATTCTAGTAGGTCATGGGACATGAACAAGAATCTAATTGTGCTTCTTCAAAGTTTTCATAGTCTAAGGGCACTCGTGTTGGTTCATTTCAGCTTGCTACATTACGTATGGATGATTTGGATGTAAACATGGAGGATATTCAAAATCAGAACAATGAGGGGCACCTAAGTGATAAGGAAGTAGATCAAGAACTTGATTCAGCTATTTGTATGCAAAAAACTAGGAAGCGCACTTCAGTGGTATGGGATTTCTTTGATAGAATTGAAGTTAAGGGTGTGGCCAAGGCAAAATGTTATCACTATAAGGCTATTTTAGCTCGTACAACTAGTGGTGGAACCTCACATCTTAAAAAGCATATAGAGAAGACTTGCCCTAGAAGACATTTGAGGCTTGGGTCAAGAGGGGTCAAGCAATAAAAATTGAGTATAAAGACTCAATTCGACGACTCATCAAGTTTAGATATAAAGCAAAATAATGATACATCATTTGATCAAGAAATTTCAAGGAGGGAATTAGTAAACATGGTGGTGATGCACAAGTATCCGTTGTCAATTGTTGACCATATTAGATTTAGGAGATTTGTACAAAGCTTCAATTCTTCCTTCAAGATGATTTCAAGGAATACTTTGAACAATAATGTGATGAAGTTGTTTCAAAGTGAAAGACACAATCTAAAGAATTTGTTGGATCATAATCAGAGTCGAGTTGCAATCACGACTGATATGTGGACTGCATCCAACCAAAAAAAGGGATATATGGTCGTGACATCACACTTTATTAATGAAGATTGGAATTTGTGAAGTAGAACTTTGAGGTAACTATTTAATTATTATCATTATATTTTATTATATTTTTAGCTTGATTAAGTGTAATTTTGTGATGATTGTTTCATTATTATTTTGAAGGTTTTTGTATGTCCCATGTCCACATACAAAAGGCATTATCTCCAAGGTTTTATTAGATTGTGTGTCCCAATTTGGGCTTGAAAGCAAAATCTCTTATGTGGTGGTTGATAATTGTAGTACTAATGATGCAATGATGGGAATTTTGTTGAGAAAATTTGAGAGAAAGTCTCTTATACTTGGTGGAGCAATATTACATATGAGGTGTAGTGCTCACATTCTTAACTTGATAGTTAATGATGGATTAAATGTGATCAAGACGGGGATTGAAAATATTCGAGATTGTGTCTCATTTTGAATTTTAACTCCTAAAAGGATTGAAAAGTTTGAGGATTCATGTCGATATTTGAAGGTCAATACTTCTAAAATGTTAGTTCTTGATTGTAAAACTAGATGGATTTCTACTTATTTGACGCTCCAGAGTGTTTTTCCCTATAAAGATGTCTTTAAAAGGTTGAAACGTTTGTATGGTAGACTTAAGTTTGTAGTTCATAGTGATGATGATTGGCAGTTGGCTCATGTTGTATGCGAGAAGTTGGAACTTTTTTACAAGACTACCGTAGTTTTCTCTGGAAGAAATTACCCTACCTCAAATTTATTTTTTTGAAAAGTATGCATGATTAGAATTGCTTTGAGAAGTTGGCCACAAAGTGATGTTGAGGTCATTAGTTCTATGGCATCAAAGATGATTAAAAAGTTTGACAAATATTTGTGTGAAATTGATGGGATTTTGGCTATTGCTGGTATCTTGGATCCTAGAAACAAAATGGACTGTGTTGAATACTATTTCACGAGATTATATGATGATGAGGCTCCTAATGAACTAGATAGGGTTAGAAACATGTTTGATGCTCTCTTGGTTGAATATCAGAAGAAAGTTGTTGATTATTCTAGTGAGTTTGGTAGTTCTTCTAAAGCTCCATTGAGGAATTCTTTAAAGCGGGCATCACCTCAAACTTCTGTTGATGATGAGGAGGATGAATTTGCTTTAGTTAAGCAAACTAAAGTAAGAAAAGTAAGTGTGAGGTGTGAGTTAGATCATTACTTGGAAAGTGATACACTGCCTGAAAGTGATCGTTTTGATATCCTTAATTTTTGGAAGAACGACCTCAAGTATCCAACTCTACAAAAGATTACTAGGGATATTGTTATTCTCATTTCTATTGTTGCTTCATAAAGTGCTTTTAGCACGGGAGGACAGGTTATAAGTCCCCATCGTTCAAGACTTCATGCAAAAACTGTAGAGGCATTGATGTGTTTACAAAGTTGGATGGTTGAAGACATTAAAGGTAATTTTAATCTCTCTTCAATCATAACTTATTGCATATTTTATTTTATATGAGATAATTTATTATTTATTTGTTTAATATTGTGTAAAGGTACATTGGAGAATCCATATGCATGTGCTACAATGATAGAAGATTCGGAAACTGAGGATGGAGTAGAAGTAATTGACGTTTGTGATATGGTACATAATTATTTAATTTTACTTTAATAGTATTATTGTATAAAATTTCACCGATTAAAATTAATATTTATAATCTTATAAATTTTTAGGATGTTGACAATGATGAAGGGGATGATTGATGTCAACTTACCAATGAATCAATAGCCAAGGAGGCAAGGATGTGTCCTGCAGGCTGCAAGTCTGCAACCCTACTATTGTGTTGATTGAAAAATTATTTTTACTTGATTTTTAGTTTGTTGTCATTTGTATAATTGCATTATGTCGTTGTACTATTTGTATTTGTAAGCAATGACTTACTAGTTACTATTAGTATGTCATTGACTTATTGATTGTTGTTTAAATTAGCTCGAAATGGATTTGTGTGGATGTTCCGATGTTGTAGTATAAGTGCATATATAACAGGTGGTTATGTTTAATTTTAGCTTTTGATTTCATGGGTTTAGCAGGTGGTTATTTTTAAATATTTTTTTATATTTAAATATGATAGTTTAGCAGGTGTACAATAGAATTGCCATTTACAGCATGAATTAATAGGTTTTTTAGACATAAAATGACTGGACCCATTAAGGACCCATTAAAGACCCGATTACCTGACGAACCCTATGGGTCTGGGTCTGGGTCTGAAATTTTGAGATCCGTCGGGTCTGGATCTTCTAAAATAAACAGGTTTGGGTCTGGGTCTTGTTGGACCCGACTCCCATTGCCATCTTTACTCTCATGACAATTGGCTTCACCACTTCCATTCTCTTTTTATGTTTACTACAGGTCATAATTCCTTTTCCTTGTTGAAAATCATTGATCATTGATTTTGTTGTGCTGAGATACAGCTTGTTCTTATCCCTTGTGTCCAGAAAGTTTATAAAGGAAATTGGTACCATGCTAATGTCAGAATCAACAAGGTGAATCCTCAACAACTAGGGGAGTTTGATGCGAAGGCATCCACTTTTTAATTTTTGTTATCAAAAATAATGATGAATTGATTGTTGTCCTAAACGCAAATCAAGAGCCATTACCGAATGTCAAATTCATTTAGGAAGGCCATATTGGAAAGAATTCGTCATCCTTGCATCAAGGAGGGTCCTTAGGAATACACTCAACACGAGATGCAGGCACTTTTCAGCATTTTAGTGCCAAATTTGGGGCACAAAATGAAGGAAAAAGCAGCAACAATTAAAAGGGATTTGTGACAGAATTTTGAGGACCTCAAGGACATTTTTTTAGCACAAAAACGACAACAATCAGAAGCAGAATTGGCATATCTGCAGTAGTACTTTTTCTCATTTTTCGGAGAAATTTAAGGCTAAAAGGGCTGCAATAGCTAGTCATGTAGTAGCTGATTATAGCAGAAAGATGAGCCAAAACAGGCCATGATTGTACTTTAGGCCTGCACACTAAAAAGTACTTTTCACTTTTTGTTTTTGATGATGTTGTTAGCTTGTAGGATAGCCCTAATTTATGGGATAAATCAAATCAGGTGCAGAGTATGGGAGGGCTGTCTTGGTCCATTTTTTGGCCATAAAAGCCATTATACCTAATTTGAGAATTGATTATAAGCAAACTAGCTTAGTTAAGTCCTATTAGGTAACTATTAGTCAGTTTCGTAACCAAACCAGTCCTTATCCTTTTTGTTTAAGTAGGATTGTAGCTAAATGAGACTTAACACTTCTATAAAGTGTTAGACTCATGCACTTTAATGCAGGGACCCAATTTAGTGATGCATATTGCTCCTCTTTGGCCGAGAGCCATCAATCTCTTACTCAAGTGAAGAGTTTGAGTTTTCTCTTCAAAATCTTACATACTTTATCCTAAGAGTTTAAACCTTAGGTGGTGTTAGTGAGTGTTTGATCTTGGAAGGTACCTAAAGATCAAATTATCTTACTTTTCTCATCTCCATTCTCTGTTTTTAATTTTGATGGAAACAATCCTAAACTACCTTAATCTAGCATGACCCAGTTTAAATCCATATCCATCATATTCTTTTATTAAAACTCAAATATAAAATATCTATCTATCTAAATTAATTATTATGTTCAATATAACAACTAACATCACATAAATAATGAATAATATTTGAACACCAAATTGAACTAAAATTAGAACATATTAAAAGTGAAATGGAAAATTAGAACACATTTAAAAGTTAGCACACGGAAGATAAATGGAAAAATAACTATATGTAGTTACTTTTGAACACATTGGGAATTTAGGACTCAAACATGTCATTGATCTTGTACAGTTGACCGTTAGAGCAAGCTAATATAATATTTTGTCACAGTTTTGCAGTTGATTTTATACTAGAAAGTAGGCCTAGTTCTGCTGTTGGTTTAATATTTAGATAGTAGGCCTAAAAGACTGCAAAATAAAAGCAAACTGATGCAGACAAGAATTGAACCAGAGACATGAGAAACATGCAGCCAAAAATAAGTAGCAATGACCACTGCACTGGAGGAGTTTTTGTATTGTCTCTCTCTAACAAAAGATGTACTAATTAGAGGCTTCTAAGATTTGGGGCCAGGTGCAGGTGCTCATCGATGGGCCTGAACGAAAACATGCTGATTCTATATAAGAATAACAGAAATCCACAACCCTTGATGTAGAACAGAAAGAAGAAGAGAGTTTAGAGGGAAAAGTAGAGAAGAGGACTGACAGGGAGAAGAGAACGAGGAAAGTTTTATTAATCTCAATTAATCACCCATCAAATCTAATTACAACAACCAAGGGACTAATGCTTCAATACTAATTCTAGGTCTAGAAGAGAAAGAAAATAACAATTAAAATATAAAAGATATATCGATATATCTTTTATATTTTAAAGATCATAAATCTAAACAAACTAATAGGATAATAAATTTAAGCAAACTGTCTAAACAAATTGATAAGATAAATAGAAAAATGAATAACTTATCTAGGTCTTCTTCTAAAATATTTTTTGCCAAATCTATCTTTAATATCTCTATGTTCTGCATCATTCCCCCCGAGTTAAAAAGAACTCGACTCTGGAGAGTTTGAATTTCTAGGTCTAGAAGAGAAAGAAAATAACAATTAAAATATAAAAGATATATCGATATATCTAAAACTAAAAAGATCATAAATCTAAACAAACTAATAGGATAATAAATTTAAGCAAAATGTCTAAACAAATTGATAAGATATATAGCAAAATTAATAACTTATCTAGGTCTTCTTCTAAATATTTTTTGCTAAATCTATCTTTAATATCTCTATGTTCTGCATCATTCCCCCCGAGTCGAAAAGAACTCGACTTTGGAGAGTTTGAATACAGTCAATCGCTTTGAACTCTTCTCTACAGATCCAAGTAGCTTTAATTTCAGGACGACCCTTCCCCTGAACAAGATAGTGCCTAAATCCTCTATTACAAGAAGTAACAATCTCATCATCTAGTACATCCACAATCATCATTTGCCTCTATTGTAGTGGGGGATATTTAGGCACATGATCTCCTGTGACGCACAACGAGGAGGCTCAAAGTTGTTTCTATCAAATGACAAATCCCCCACATTAAAAATTGGACAAATACTCAAATGGTAAGGTAAATCAAGTAAATATGCATTAGGTCCAAGTTTTTACTTAATAGGGAAAGGGCTAACAACATGAGCATGAAGTTCATTTGATGACGTTTTTGGTAAGCATTCTGGGTGAATACAAACCATAACATAGTCACCAACACTAGAATCCTAGGCTTGTCAATGCACATCAGTAGATAATTTATACTCTACATTATTTAAAACAATTTTCTACCTAACCTCGGTGTGTAAATCTCAGATGTGTTTAGTAAAGGTGTCAGGAAATTAAGAAACAAACGTAGAGGGTGGAAGTAGATCAATAGGGGCACTGGGCAAATAACCATGCACAATCTCAAAAGGACTTTTGCAAGTAGATCAATCAACAAATTATTATAAACAAACTCAACCATGGGCAAAGTCAAATCCCAATTGCCTAGTTTATCGTAGCAACACATCTTAGCAATTACCTTGACTTTTATTGGCAACCTCATCCATAAGGATGAACTGTAGATGAAAATTTTAAGTGTGCCACATGACCTCCAAAATCACAAACTTAACATCCTCATCCATCAAGTTTTCGTAAACCCTGCTACTTAACAACTTCTCAAAAAACCTAGATACACAGGATGCATTAGATATTTTGCTACATGCAATAAAATGTATCAATTTAGAGGACCTATCTACAACCTCAAGAATAGAATCAATGCCCTCAAGCGATTTTTGGTAACTCAAGAACAATGCTAGTATCTTTCCAAGGTTCATGTGGAAGAAGCAACGGGGTATATAACCTAGTGTTGTGCTTCCTAGCTTTACCTATTTGACAAGTTCGATGCTGTGAAATTATTCTAATGACATCCTTTTTCAACGATGGCCAATAGAACCTATCCTCAACTAGCGCAATAGTCTTATCCTTACCAAAGTATCCAGCTAATCAACCTGTTTGTGATTCCCAAACTAAGAAATCTCGAAATAAAGAGCAAAGAATACATAATTTAGTGGTCTGAAAGAGAACCCTCATCGATGAAAAAATCGACATGCTCTCTCTTGTTACCATTGCTAGCCTCATTATAGATTACAAAAAAATCAGGACAACTAGAGAATTCATCCTTCATTCAATCAAATCCAACTACTTTAGCACGCATAGTCAGATTTGATGTAAAACAGGAAGAAGATAAGAGATTAAAGAGACGAGAGGAAAAAGTAGAGAAGAGGACTAAAGAGGAGAAGTGGGGGAAGAAAGAGAAATCAGGAAGATTTATTAGTCTCAATTTATCACTCATCGGATCTGATTACAAAAATCAGGGACTGTTGGTTAAATACTAATTCTAGGCCTAGAAGATATATATATATATATAAATAGCATCTAAAATATAAAAGATCTATCAAAAACTGAATAGACAATAAATCTAAACAAACTGATAAGATAAGAAATCTAAGAAAAACTGATAAGATAAATAAAATCTTAATAGATTATCTAGATCTTCTCCTAAAATAATTTTCTTCAAATCTATCTTTAATATCTCTATCTCCTACATCAGCCCTCTCTTCCTCACTCTAGAATGTCAAATTTCCAAAGAACCCTAGATTCCCAATTTTATTTTATTTTTTGTCTCTAGACTTTCCTGATTCTTTGGGTACAGAAGCACTCCCAATTTGCAAGGTTCTCGTGCCAAATGGATAAGCTACTAAAAAAAATTAGTTGGCAAAAAATTACAGGAGAGAAGATAAAGTGATAACTTCGGTAAGCAACAATCTGCAACTACCATCTAGAAATAATGGAACATTGGTTGGATAACACGTCACCAACTCTAACTTAACCCTCACCCCAACACTCCCTCCCCTCCAACACACTGCAAAAAAAATAAGATAATCTGACTAGTTGGGTTATTACCAGCTGGGTTGGTTCATATCATTTCATTTTCCAATGTCAGTTATAATTGGTTGTAGTTGCAAACAGAAAAAATAATGAATCCACACCAGCCCATAATCCCACAGGATGAAAAGGAATAAGGATAAGAAAAATTTTTGATCACACCCCTATTTAAGATGCCCAAAAAATAATTGTGTTGGAATTTGTATTTTTCTTCGCCAAATTTTACATGTACTCTGTTGTTATCTACAGCAAGGATTTCTGGTAGTGGAATGTCCTACCATCATCCAAACTAGTTAAATTGTTGCAAGGCCTGCACTACTTCAGCTAAATTACAAATAGCTCAGCTGTTCTTACCCCATAGCTGATGATAAAGACATCCACTGCTGATAGTTGCTTCCACAAGCCACTATACCATGGAAAAACATAGTTCAGTCCAGTGAATGATGAGATACAATATAACTAGTTGAACATTGTCTAAAAGCATGTCCCACCTGAGAGCAAGCGCATTATAATAGAACAGGTGGGTCATTAGTTCTATTAGGAGTAGACCAAAAGCCCATCGAAATCCATAGAGAGCCACACCTCTCACAGAATATGTGGTCTGAGGCAAGTCCAACTGCAGGAGCATTACAGGCACATAACATTCATATGCATCAGCGTGAAAAATCAAAAGTTCAGAAATTACTCGCACAAGATCTAGGTCAATCAAATAGCTCTAATAAAATACCAATAAGCTTGAATGAAAATCTTGTGACTGAAGCATTCATTCCCAGGGTAGGGTGGGTATGTTCAGTAATTCTAGTGAAAAGCCTTCATAATTGGCCTTGGCAACATATCGGGCAAGGATAAGAAGCCTTTATTTTTCCATACTCAAACATTGAAGTCGTCATCTAAGTTGTAGGACTCCCAATGTAAAACTGATAATCACAATCAAATTCTAGGGCCAAGTTCCAGTTAAACTTCATTCTTATAAATCATAGTTTAAGTTTCAAGCATTAATAGCTTCAAGAAGAACCATCAAATATGATAATCCAATTGCACCATTACATCTTCATACCTTAATAGCCAGACCAACAAAACTGGCATACTACAAATTCTTTAAGTGGCTCTTAGGTCTAATCAAATGCTTAATACTAAAGCAGTTAGTAGGGTAGGAGGCCACACTGTTTAGTTGCAAGCACTTTGACAGAAAAAACAGTATGAGCTGGCATGTAGAAACAAAAGCAAAAGCATACACATACCTGTGAAGCAAAGGCATTGAAGCTAATAATTGGTCCAGCAATATACAATGGTGCATACATGAGATAGCAAAGGTATATGCTAAGGGAGAACTTATCATCTTGTAGGGCCCTTTCCTATGAACAGAGCAATAGAAATTACTGTTATTCATAAGCAAAAACCCAGATGAATATTTCAGGTATTTTATAGGGGAAAATAACGAACAAGCTTTAGAGTGCCCATACCTGCAAAAGCAAGTAGCATTTTTTTCCTGATTTACACAGAGGGCAGCGCTGAGTATGCTTCTAATGGAACCCACCACAAAATTGAGTGTTTGCATTAGTTAATAAAGCCAACATAAATTGCAAAAATAAGCTGAAAAGAAACTGCACATTGAAGGGAAAACAACCTGCAATAAAACTCAGCTACGTAACCAGTAATACCCATGTTCAAGTCTTCCAGGGAAGATATGCCATCCCAAATTGGGAGAAGAAAATGCTCTATCTTTCCCTGGGTAATTTATTCCCTCAACCACATTCCACTGCCAATCTATCAGCATGCTTCGTTGAATTGAACAAAAAAGGACAAAAAGCATCAAATTTAATGAAGGTGGAGGTAAGTGAGGGTCAAAAAGGGAGGATCGGCAGTTTACTAGTGGTGAACATGCTGGCTTGTGGAGTTTAGGCTTCATTATTTCACACCCGTTCCAAACATAAATATTCAAAATTATTACTCCCACATTTAATGTTCTACATCGACTCCACCCCTTTTCATTCCCTTCATTTCTATTACTTACCCCAGTAACAAGTGTGCCCCTGTAAAATTTCAGAAACAACCCCTATTTATACATATCAATTAATACCACCATTCACTTGGTTCCAGAAGACCACCCTACCCCATTTTTGTGAAGAACCAACTATCTTGTCCTAAAAAATTAAGTGAAAAATTGAGGAAACAAAGCAAGAAAAACGGAGTGAAGAAAAGATGTACAATTAATGATAACTTTTGAATATTGGAGGGCTAATAGTCTTTCTGTCAAACAGCGGGGCGGGAAGGGGGTAATTTCCTATTAGAACAAAGTTAAACTAGGTTTCAAAGAACCAGTATAGTTAAAATGGTTTGCTAAGTTACAGGTGGTTTACTGCACTTTTCCTATATACACTTCTTGGCCTCGATCCTCTAATGTAAAATTGATAAATAGATATGGTTCACTAAAATCATTTCAAGCATTTCGTAAATGCTTGCCAAAATTTCCATTCCAAGTGAAATATTAAAGGTCCATTTGGTAACTGGATTATATACAAATTACTATTATATATGGCTGCTGTGAGTCATTACCTTTTAGAAATATTCAAAGTCTCAATACTTTTTATCACAATTAACAATTAATTATTATCAAATAAATAAAACATTACATATATGGAGAAGACAATATACATCAGTACATTTCATTTCATTTAAGCAAATTTAAATCGCCAAACGCACCATAAATCTAACGTTTTTACTTATTACTCCCTCCAGAAAAATTTTTATTAGTAATTTACAGTATCAAAAAGAAAGTTATTTTGGAAAATCCAAAACTCATTTCAACTTTTAACCTAACCTTTTTTTTTTGTCTTCTCTATATTAATTGCTCTGCTGTTTTCCAATGAACAATGCAACTGAAATATTAAAGTTAGTTTTATTAACTCTTAAAAAGGAGTGCAAATTACTAAGACAACATTCTTTTTTGATATAGAGTAGTTTAATGCCAATACAACTTCCTTTTATCTTTCTTAATCGTTTCAAAGCATTACTTGCATCAGAGGATGGAGGGAGTATAACCCAGCATACGTCAATATACATCGGATGCCTAGGGCAAACTTGGCTGACCTAACAGAAGGAAATCCTGGAAAATCTGATAATTCTTACTAGAGACTCGTGGGATACAACAACAATAATTGTCAGAATGAAAAGTATTTGGGCAGGAGATGGAGAGATGACAAAAGGGACTATAATGATGATACAAAAACCTTTTCAAGTAAATGGCCTACAGATCTAGTTTTTGGTAAACTACTATGCACAAAGTTTTCAACTAGTTCAGCACCTAGTTAATCTGAAGCCTCCATACCCCATTGCCACTGCTAAAAGAAAAATGGGGAAGAACAAGATAAAAGAAAAAAGGAAAAGAATGACTGATAAAATGAAACATGACAGTTTCAAAAACAAAAAACACAATAACAATAAGCATAAATATATAAAGAGACAACTATAAACACATGCATCCATATACAAATACATACATGCATAACTAATTATTGTAAACAACCTTGTATCGTGATCAAGGTGATGACTAATGTTGTATGAAATTCATAATGTGACAGTAGTTTTGGAGCCACCCCATACTTGGGTCAAGTAGTTCATCTATCTAACAACCTAATGCCTTGTGAACAAGTTGCACGAGGGCAGGATGGAAACAGGGAAATTTTCAACATGTTAGAGGGAAAAACATTAGAAAATACTGAGAAAAAAATAATAATGTTTGTATATGGTTACTCTGTTTTGAAAAATAAATAACAATAATAATAGTACTATAAAAGACAAAAATTGCCTAATAATATAAATATGATTTTAGCATATATGTTTGCAATTTTCTTAAGTTAATAAAAATAGGAAAAAACAAATTAACATTTAACAATACTGACCACCACATGGATATCCAATTAATTCCCTTGTTACACAATTTTGGGAAGAAAATAAAGTATAACAAGTGCCACCAGATTATTTGAAGATAAGTATGATAACAATGTATATTTCAATAGTTAAATGAGATTATGGAAACATCAAACTTAAATGGGACCAACCACGCACTTGAAAAAAAATTGAAAAGATGATGTTGCAAGTTAAAGTTTCATATTGAGATTTAGAATTGCAAAATCAGAACTTTCAACCACTTTCAAGAATGCCAATAAATGAGATAAATATTAGAAGCAAGAGATGAAATTCTGGCAAATGAACAACAAGAGGCAAGCAGCTTTGAAGAGTATTCATAGCCAAACACTAAGAAACTAAGAAACAAAAGGGGAGATCCCAATAAGTGATGCTGGGCATGAAAAGTATTTTAGAAGTGGGCGAGCGAGGCGCAATCTTGAAGATTAGCTCACAAGAGATAATGTTGGTGGCTGGGATAGTTCGAAGGAGTGGAAGAAAAAGATAATCCCATTACAAAAAGTCCAATTTCCCTTTTTCTCTTGAAACAAAGCAAAACATTTAGAAACAATTTGAGGATATTTCTTTTCATGTACTTGTCAAATTCCCAGCACTAAAGCCTTTTAGGCCACACAAAATGTTGGCTCTGGCATTTATTGTACTAGCCTTCATAGGTTCTAACTAATGACAATTACTTTAACTAGTTTGCTTAACTCACAAAAAACACAATCAACTTGGTGATCTGTGGACCAAATTGGAGATTTGTGTTCACGGGTAAAATAAAACAGTAAGGAAATTAGGAAATATCAAGATTTTCCCTGTGTCTCTAGTCCTTTAAGATACTTAAAGTTGTAGGCATTAATGATAAGAAAGTTTACAGAAATATACCTCTTGATCAAAATGAGAATCTTGGTTTGCCCAGTGGTAATCATATCCAAAGCTAATCATGCGCAGAGAGACTGCAAGAAGAACATTAAACAAGACAATGAGGAAACCCATATTGAAGAACCAATGATGCAAGAATAATACTAAATGTGGGACCCAATAACGACCACTACCAAGTATGAATCCTTGGCGAGGACTGAATGTAGGTAACCTAATAGAGTGCTTCAACTCTTTCCAACTACTCGTAAAAAAAATCTGAAGAAAAGATAAAAATACTAGGAGAAAATCAGTGTAAGCAAATATCACCTAAAATAATAGTGAATGTTGCCAGCTAGGTAATAAATAGAACTATAGGAAATCCCTTCCATCATGAAAGAATTACATTATAACACTGGTAATATATATTTATCTATTTATTTTTCAAAAGAATTTTTTTTTATAAGATCTTAATTTAACTTATAACCCTTGGGTTTATAATTATATTACATTTTAGCTCATGTATTTGACATTTGGAATTGTAATTATGACGGCAGAAAAAGGAAAAAGATTATCTAAAGTCCCGATAATCATTTCATAATCTTCCTATATATTCCAGTATCTTCCATAATCCTTCCATATATTCCATAATCTTTCCATAGTTTCCCATACATTTCAATAATATCCCATAATCAAAGTAATATTATCTTCCACATTCCTGAGATTCATGTACATGTCACTGCCCCGATCAACGTAAGACCTTACAAATATCCTCAAATATAGAAAAAAGAGATTGAAAAGGTAGTTAAGGAGATGTTAGCAGCTGAAATCATAAGGCCTAGCTATAGCCCCTTTTCAAGCCCAGTTTTGCTTATCCGAAAGAATGATGGAGGGTGGCAATTCTGTGTAGATTACAGGGCTCTGAACTAAGCAACCGTTACTAATAAATTCCCCATTTCGGTAATCGATGAACTACTAAATTAGCTTCATGGAGCAGTTGTATTCTCTAAGCTGGATTTGAAGTCCAGGTATCATCAAATCTGAGTGCAGCCTAAGGACATCCCAAAGATAGCATTTAGGACGCATGAAGGCCATTATGAGTTCTTGGTCATGCCATTTGGGATGACCAATGGCCCTGCGACATTTCAGGCCTTGATGAATAAGGTCATTCATCCATTCCTTCGTAAGTTTGTACTTGTGTTTTTTGATGACATCCTAGTCTATAGCTCATCTATGGATGATCATTTGAAGCATTTACAACTGATCCTTGAAGTGTTGAGGCATTCTTTATACTTAAATCAAAGGAAGTGTGCGTTTAGTCAAAAGGAGATTGAATATTTGGGACATATCATTTCAGCAGAGGGGGTGGCTGCAAAACCCTTAAAGTTGCAAGCAATGAAAGATTGACCGATTCCCAAGAACCTACGTGCGCTAAGGGGATTCTTGGGGCTTACGGGTTATTATTGGAAGTTTTTTGTGAAACTATGGACAGATTGCAGCCCCGTTAACCAACCAACTAAGGACAGTTTTGGATGGACACCGAAGGCACAACGGGCCTTTGAAGCCCTGAAGCTTGCAATGGTGACCATGCCAGTCTTAGCACTATCGGATTTTAGTAATCCATTTGTGGTGGAAACTGATTCTTCAGGAGGTGGTGTAGGTGTTGTCTTGATGCAGGAGAACAGGTCGGTGGCATTCTATAGTCAGGTGTTAGAACAGCGGGCAAGATTGAAATCAGTATATGAAAGGGAGTTAATGGCCATGGTATTAGCAATCCAACGATGGCCCCATTATTTGTTGGGGCAACGCTTTGTTGTAAGAACAGACCAGAAGAGTATGAAATTCCTCCTCCAGCAACAGATTGTTCCGAAAGAGCAGCAAAAGTGGGTTATGAAGTTATGGGGCTATAATTTTGATATAGAGTTGAGAACAAGGCAGCGGATGCGCTTTCAAGGCAAGATCAAGAGGCTTCTTTATTGGTACTCTCCGCGTCATGGATTTGAGATTGGACAACTTTACAACAGGAAGTGGATAAGGATCCAGTGTTAGGCCCTCTCAAACAAGAGCTACTACTTTCACCACAGGGCAAAGGAGGGTATCAGCTGACTCAAGGTAACCTGTTCTATAAGCGATGTCTAATTCTTCCATATGGATCAGCCTTCATTCCGCAATTGCTGGCAGAATTTTATGGTGGCAGGATAGGAGGGCATGCTGGAATACTGAAGACTTATCAGCGCTTAGCTAAGGAAGTGTACTAACCAAACATGAAATAGCAGGTGTAGCGGTTTGCAGCCAAGTGTGCAATTTGTCAGCGAAACAAATCAGTGAATTTGTCCCCTGCTGGCCTTCTTCAACCACTAGCCATTCCAACCAGGGTATGAGAAGACATATCGATGGATTTTATTAAAGGACTGCCACGTTCCAAGGGGTATGGTTGTATCTTTGTGGTGGTTGATAGGCTTAAAAAGTACAGCCAATTTATTCTGCTAAAACACTCTTTCACGGCTCGGGGAGTAGCAGCTACATTTGTGAAAAAGGTAGTTTGCTTACGTAACATTCCTCATACGATTATCTCCTATCGGGACAAGGTGTTTCTCAGTAACTTTTGGCGTGATCTATTCAAACTCCAAAGCACCACACTGCAATACAATTCGGCTTATCACCCTCAAACCGACGGCCAAACTGAAGTGGTTAACAAAAGTGTGGAAACTTACTTGCGTTGCTTTATTTGGAACAAGCCAAGGAGCTGGGGCAAACTGGATAATGTGGGCAGAATACTGGTTTAACACTTCCTACCACTCATCCACACATACAACCCCCTTCAAGGCGTTATATGGGAGAGAGCCACCTCCACTAATAAGGTATGAATGGGGTACAGCCACTCTAGCAGCTGTGGATGAGGAATTGTGCACAAGGGATAATATACTGGAGGAGCTCAGGCAACACTTGCTGAAAGCATAGCAACACATGATGGACACAGCAGATAAGAAACATCGTGAAGTGAACTTTCAAGTGGGGGATTGGGTTTATATGAAGCTAAGGCCACACAGACATAAGTCTTTAGCTTAGCATGCCAATGAGAAGCTATCACCCTGGTATTTTGGGTCATATCCAGTGATTTCAAAGATCGGGCCAATTGCTTATAGCTTGCGGTTGCCAGCGACAATACGAATACACCTGGTGTTTCACGTCTTAATGCTGAAGCCTACTTTGGGGCAAGGCCAACAGACTCAGCCACTGCCAGCCGTCCGTACCGAGGAGATGGAATGGCAAGTTGTTCTAGAATCCGTACAGGACCTAAGGTACAATGATAAGGGGTAGCTAGAGGTTCTCGTTGGTTGGCAAGGCCTGCCCAACTTTGAGGCTTCCAGACTTTTACCTTGAGGACAAGGTGAAAATTTAAGGGGGTGGTATTGATAGACCCGTGGTGAAATACACATACATAAGGAGGAACAGGCCATGAAGGAGGCTAGAACTGCTGGGCTAGATTGCTGGATAGGGGTCATAGTCTATTGCTGATTGTTTGCTGATGTTTATTTTTCATTTTCATTTTATGTTGGGTTATAGTCCGTATGAGTCTATTAGTATATTGCTAGGGTCAGAATGAGTTTGTTAGGGGATTTTGTTTATTTTTGCTGATTCAACTGGTTTCTGTTACGAGAGGGGGTATTTCACAGGGGAATTGGGCACTGAGTGAAGGAGGGAATGAGCTAGTACAAGGAGGTGCAAAGTCCTCGAAACCTTACTTGAGAGTTGTCCATTGTATCACTTCCTTGAGTATCAATACAAAGCCCTGATTCCTCTTCAATTTCTCTGCATTATCTTCCTTGTTAGTGGAATTGTATCACAGCCCTCCATCTTTCTTCACCTAAGCCAACACCACCCAGCCACTTCCCTCCTCATGCCACCTGCAGCCCAACCATCAGTTCCATCTCCACCACACCACCATTCTTAACCTCCACCTTCCTTGTTGTTCTCATCTGTCATGCAATGTGAGTTTGCCCATTTTTCTCAATATTTTAATGAAAATCGCTATTTTATGGGCTAAATATTAATATGGTTAATGTTGGTATTATTTTTAGGTAAAAAACATTGATTTGTAGAGCCTGATAATTTTAGTAGGTTGTTTATATTTTATACTTTTGTTGGAAATCAAGTAATCCCTATACTTTACTAAGATATTAGACATGGTGCATTCGGTTTTTTATGTATAAACTGAGTTACACATGTTTGTTACATTGTAATCCCTATATTCTACTAAGATGTCAGCATTGCATGATCGCATATTAGGGTTTTGATGGATGTATAAACTATGTTAAACATGTTTGTTCATTGTAATCCATATACTCTATTAAAATGTTAGATAATGAATGATAGCACATTAAGTTTTTGATGTACACATCATGTTAGACATGTTTGTTACATTGTAATTATTTTCCTAATAATGTTAGTACAAAATTCCGTAAAAAGGAGCATGTTAATTTGTGTAAAGTATTACACGTACGAAAATATGTTAAAATGATTTTAATATCGAGAATAAATTATGTATGATATGCACGTATAATATGATATCTTGAACATGCATAGACGCATTTTAGCATGATTATTATTATTATATGTCCTAGGGATATTTTGGTCTTTTAAAATGCATCATGATATTTATTCCGATAAGCGTCTAATATGTATCATTTATTGCTGAGTATAGAAGTTTGTAATTTGATTTCTTAGAAATGGATGTTAGGGTTTTGCATACTAAATCATATGTAAGAATAAAATGGTCATTTAGTGTGTATGTAATTTATTTGGATGTTAAATAACTTAATTATTGTATTTTATCCTTTTCATGATAAATTATTAATAAAATAAAATTAGTATTTAAAATAGAAGATAATATGGTAATTATGGTCTCAAAGGCATTTTAGTTATTTTCAGCCTAATGCGCCTAAATGTGAATAATTAAACCTAAGATAACCTTAGTAGATTTTTTAGCTAATCTTAGTATTGACTGGGGCTGTTAATAAATAGAATCAGCTTGCAAGCTTTCTAGGCTCAGCTCGTTAAAGGCTTGGCTCAACTCGTTTATTTAGCTAAATGAGCCTAAAAATAAGGCTCTAGCTAGGCTCCGGTGCAACAGCTTATGAGCTCAGCTTGTTTACCACAAAAGCCAGCGAGCTGGCTTAGCTTAACTCGTTAAAAGTTCAACTTATTTATAAATGAACCGAGCTTGAACTTCATTTTTAGGCTCGCTTGTTAAACAAATCGAGTCCAAGCTCACCCCAACTCAATTTGGCTCAACTCGTTAACGGCCTTAGTATTGACATCTTAATAATCAGAGATGAGCAAAAATGGCTAAGTATAGAAATTAAATCTACCTGTGTATTATGTAATCTTGTAATCACCTTAATAAAATATTAATATTTAAAATGAAAGACCTCGAAATTGAAAATAGTGGATCTTTAGGGATCATTACCCTAAAGACGTGGTTTGAACCATGCTTGATTATGAATATTTGCCCATGTGCCTTAGTACCCCAATCAAACCCTATATCTTACTCTATTTAGCTCTACGGACTTATATAGGGTATGCATACTTATAAACTAAGTGTCCTTAATGGTAAGATACTGTGTTATCTTCGTGGGCTAGTACAACCAGAGTACCTTAGTGTTCTTGTATTGATAGTCAGTAAGATACTATGTTACTTAGTGTCTCTGGGTTTATATAATCTTCCTTCGAGTAAATAAAAATGCAAATAATTATTGTTGGTTCAAATGATCATTGGATTTGATCGGTAGTAGCCTTCATGCCTACCTATGGTTTGGTAGTTGCCTTTGAGCCCTACTTATGGATTTATTAGTATTGATGTTGAAATCTGAGAACATGTGAAAGTTATGGCTATCATATTGAGATTGGTTCTAATCATCACTTTAGAAAGCATCCTTTTTTATACTTTTTTAGTAAGTTTTATTATGTTCTAAATGAACGAGCATGACTAATACGTGGATTTAGTGTATTTTATGTTGTATGATTATCGTATTTTGGTCATCACATGTATATTTCAATATATTATATATTATATCTTGTTGTGATACCTTCTATGTATTTCATGCAAATTTTTCATGTTAGTTTTGTATAATAGGTTACTCAGTACCCTTGTACTTATGGGTTCCATTTTATGGGGCCTTCCTCATTCAATGGGCAGTGGTCTTTATAGGTAAGCTTGTAAAATTAGTTAAAGGCTAGTATTTTAGATTGAGAATGAGGACTATTCGGTGTCCTATTCGGTATTTTTTATCCAAATATTCTTGGACTCTTAAGTTCTGTTGTATTTTCTCTCATTTGAATTTTGTAACCGTTAACCTACTATTTTATCATAATTAACTTAATCTGCTTTGTCCTCTCTATTCTGATTCTTATAATTATTTCATTAATTTAAAAGGAATAATGTTTTAGCCTTAACACTTGGTATGAGAATGGTAGAGAAAACCGGACTTGTAACAAGTGTGGCATTAACACTATGCGTTTTTACTGTTTTAGCTTTTGCAATTAACTAAAATAGCAGTGTTACAGATAGAAAGAAAATCTCAGGTATAAATGGGACGTTAGGATTTGGCAGTGGAGGAGACACAAAATGCTGAGACATGGAAGAGGAAGAACAATTCAAGCATCACTTGGCTGCAATGTAGCAGAGAACCAAGCCCAATAGGGGAAGAGAAAGAGGGAAAGAGTAATGCTGACAAGAGCCCATGGTTTCACTGTTCAGCAGAGTTGCCAGAAACAGGGACAGCTCTATGTAGAGAGTGAGAGTGAGAGTTGTCTAAGCATATGGGAGATAACAAGGTTGAGGCAAACAAATCAATCAAGAAAACGTTGGGGCTGCAATTGATTTCAGTGGGTAACTCTGCACAGCAAATAGCATGGCTCCATTTCAATCAAGAAACCTGTTCCCTCGTTCCTTCCAAACAAAACGAACTCCAAAACATATCATCATATTTTTTTCGTATTCCATTCCCAGAAAAACTTTTGGGGATTTTAAATTGGGCCCCCACAAGGTGCTCCTATGCTACATCAGTAGATGTAGATCCTGCCCATCATGATTCATGACACTTTCATCTCTCTCTCTCTCTCTCTCTCTCTCTCTCTTTCTCTGCATTTTTCAGACTACAGTTTCTTTCAGAGACTATGGATGAGTTCAGGAACTGAAAATGGGGAAAAAAACCAACAGCTTGATATATCTACACAAAGCTTTGGTGCAGGATTGCAGAATTTCAAGGGTTAATTAAAAATTTCCCAACAAATATATATCTACACAAGGTCATAACTAAATGCATTCATCAGGTAAGATCCTAGTAATGGGAGTATCACTATTAAAAGAGTGAGTAAATACCAAAATTGAAGCAAATGTGCCACCTAAAAGCACCACGGAAATTGTCCAAATAAGCCCAGTGCTGCCTAGAGACAAAAAATAATGATCACTTAAGTGTCAGCTCATCATGAATCAAAAGTCAAAAACATGATGCTTCGAACTCACCCTAAACTTGAGAAAGAATAACCTTCATATACACGGTTAGAAAGAAGAACACAAATGTTGAATGCCCATAATGCCACCAAGAAGCCTTTTGTACGTCCAACAATCTGTGTGGACAATAGATGTGATGAATAAATATGGACACAAAGAATAGGTACAAATATAAGGGGGAGATCAAAATATTTTTTTAACTATATACTTAAGAAACATAAAGGATCTCAAATGCTAAATCTTACAACATATTTCTCACAATTTTCAAGTCCACTAAATAAAAATCTTAATCTCGTGATATATTATTACACAGCTGTATGCATTCAAATCCAACTCAAAGCATCCAACACTTTCCTTCTTAGGAAAGCTAACAGCCCCTCAAATACAAAGACTGAAGCTTGCTTCCCGAATTTTACTAAAATTAAGTATGTCTGCAGGACAAGCAGTCCTTCAAACCGTAGTATTAAAATTGGTAAATAACTAGCTGTTCCCTCCATTTTTACAATATCAGGCATATTAGGTTTCAAATTTTGTTTCATTATATAAGGCATTTTAGGAAAAGTATCAACACTTAAATACCTTGTTTACAGTTCTAATATAATATTCTCTTTCCAATTGAATTAGTAAAACGTATTCAATATAACATAAAGGTATATTTACAAAAATAGATTACTTTTTATGCATTGAATTAAGTGCTTCTTAATATGCATATAAAAACCTAATATGTCTAATATTATGAAACAGAGGGAGTAGTAACTAGTGATCAAAGGCAAAGCTGCCTATAAAACATTATCCTTTAACCACAATCAAAGACATGAAACCAGTCAACTTAGATTGCTTCACAACTCTGATTTATTACATATTTCCTCTGTAACATATGATTGCTCTCACAGTTTTAAAAACTGGACCAATTATCAAACTGCTGGTCCACTAACTGGTCCAATGTTTTGAACAGGATGGATGGATGGTATCAGTAGCTCAAAGAAATATAAAATACATAAATTTTTTAACTATGACTAGTTTTGACCAGCTTTCTTGCTTCACTGGTTTCACTGATCTGACAGGTTCTTGGTCAGGTTTGCTCAGTTGTAATCTCTTGTCAACTGCCCATAACCTGACCAGTTCACCATCAATCCGGTCCAGCCTGGTTTTAACTACTAATTGCAACCTTTTATGAACACACTAGATGTGCATCTGCGTTATAATTTATCTTGGTATTTCAAATTCGTTCCTAGTTTATTCAGATTTCTGGTTGGTTTCCCAGTTTCCCTTCACTCATATCATGGTATTTTTAATTTTTCGAGGACAAGTTGTTCATTAATGTTCATGAGCGAAGTACAGCATATGACATTCCAAAACAGATGAAGCACTTAAAATGACAGATGACAGAGGTATCATAGTCATCAACAATTCTTCCAAATAAAAAATTAACTACTTGAATCATAATAAATTAGATATCAAAATCTTGAAGTGGAAAGAAACAGGATAATTTTTGAAAGGGAAATAATGAGAGAGCTGAGAGCCTCTCTTTATCCAAGGATGAAACATGTAATTTCAACCACAACAAAAACCAAACAACTCCAGCTAAATATTTAAATCCTTCCTTGTATCTCATTTTGTTTGCTTGTTATCCCTTTCTAGGAAGTGCCAATTTTAGGCATTAAAATTTTTAAATATTCACATATGCCCATTTGAAAATTAAAATCATCAAATATGATCTTGGAAAGTGCTAATTATTAGAGGGAAAATACGGGATATTGTGGATCAATGGTAATGGATCCTACTCACATATTACTACATTTGACTAAATTCACTCCTTTTGTGTTATTTTTCCCCTCAAACCCTTCTCATATATCATGAAGAAAGATGGAAAGGATAAATGGTAATGAATTTTCCTATCAATAAACCTTATGATATTTGATGAAACAGTTCAAGAAAGAAAACATTAAAAGCAAGGCTTCAAATTTATTTTTAGCATCTGCTATAGATGAAACAAAGAAAATCACAAGCAAACTAGTCTGAGGGCAAAGGAGTAATAAGTAGGGCTGTTGACAAACAGAGCCAGCTCAGTTCGGCTCATTAAGGGCTCGAATCGTCTCGTTTGTTTAGCAAAACAAATCAAAAAGCCTTATTTTTACGCTCGTTTATTAAATGAACTGAGTTCGAGCCAAGGGAGGTTCGGCTCGTTTATTCGCGAACCGGCTCGAGCTTCGTTCGACTCGTTATAAGCTCGACTCATTCGTTAATAGAATGGGCTTGTATAGAATTTACATAATAAACGAGTCAAATAGTTAAATGAGTATTTAAACAAGCCGAATAATTAAACAAGTTGATTTGACTTGTTTAACTTTCAAACGAGTCAAGTCATGAATCAAATCATGATAAACGAGCTGGTTTGGTTGTTAAAAGTTAAACAACCCGAGCCAAGCAGACTTGTGAACCTTATCGAGCCAAGCTCATTTGGCTTGTTTCAAACTCGAGCCGAATTTGAGCATAAAAAAAATTTAAACAAACAGAGCTCGAGCCGTAGGGTATTCGGCTTGATTCGACTCGTTAACAACCCTAGTAATAAGCATGGTCGTCTGTCATTAGGGAGGGAAAAATTTGGGGTTCCCAATAGTTTTAAATATGCCATTGGTTTCCACCGTCATCATCTAAACAACAAAAACATCAATATATTTTTCCTCATAATTTTTATTTGTAGATATAGAAACTAACTCTAAAATTCCAAAAGCGATAATCTTATTGTCTCATTCAGTCTTTGTCAAGAAATGCATATGCAATCAAATAACTAAAGATGTGACATCATTCAAATTAGGCTCGCAGCCATGGAGCTTAGTGATTTGAAATAATTGTGTGAATAATATACCATTCCTAGTGACCAATTACATGCTTAAGAACAAATGAGTTGGGTGAATATGACACCTCACCTTAACAAGAAGAAAGTTGGATAAAGAAATTGCCATGATGAAAATTATACTGCAAGAAAAGAGATTATAAGAGCAAAGTTCAGAAGGAAATGAGAGCCTAAATGTCAAAAACATTGGAATCAGGTCCTACCACACCCCATGCAGATACAATAGATAAATGAATGAAATTAAAAGCCACACGACTGCCATCCCCTTTGCTTTGAAATGAAAAAGAGTCCTCAAACTCATGGCAGCCAATGTGAAAGACCCGAACACAGCAGTGAGAATAGGTAGATTCCCACGAAAATTTCTCCACTGAGCATCAGAGACATCCTAAGGAAAACAAGAGTTAATAAAACAGTAACTAAACCAGCACAAATTATATCCATAAATTATATTTTACCACTGAACTTTCAGGATTCACTTAACAAGACTGGAGCACCACGACAAGTGACAGAAAGCAAAGTGAATCCACGTATGAACTCAACCAATAAGCAAAAAGATCCAGGAAACCCACTAAAATCATAGCAGACAAGCAAACAGATGTGATCTTCACTGCTAGTAAACTTGGTATGCATAAAGCAAATACCAAAAAATGAAAGTAAGCAAATAGAATCTCAATCTGCATAAGAGTTCACCGCTAGGTGCAAAGATCTACTCTTGCGGTCCTTGTGCATCTCCATTGATCCCCGGGCTGAAAGGATTGTTCACTACAACTCTATCAAGTCCTTTTTTAAATATAGGAAGCACTATCAATGTTTTTCCATTTTAAGAGTCTGATGTGTATTTTTATGAATTGAATTACTTATTACCTAACAAAAACAAGTAAGTGACTACTGAGATGGGAAAGAAAATGCCATGCATTGCTTTTTAGATTTCTTCAGTCATAAGTTTCAAGGAAATAGAAGATTCCTTTATATATTTCCTTTCAGAAAGCCATAGAAAGAAAGGAAAGGATATATTTTTTTTCCCTTTTCTGTTGAAGGGATTGAAATCGATACCTTAACAATAGTTACAATGTGTTCAAACATGACAAGCATAAGTTCACATACCATCTAATTTTATTGTCCCTCCTCTGGCCTTAGTACCCAGATGGAGGGTAGTCTTCTTCAAAACAGCTACAAATGGGCAAAGGAGTGAATAGTGCTCAATTGAAGTTTTATCGATAAAAACAAGGCAATAATAAATGCTTCCGCCACCGGTTTTTCCCATTCAAATTTTCACCTAGGTGTATAAAGCTGCTGATTATGCAACTGGTAAAAGGACCGCTCAAAATTAGAAAGGAAAATTCCATTTTATATTTACCCACTGAGGGGAGATAGTGATACTAATCTCATCACAATAAGGGCAAGCTGAGATTGCTAATTTTGCTGAAGTTTTAGTCCAGATTCACAAAGTTGAGAGGTCTTGAACTAAATTTTTGGCCTCCAAGAAAATGTAAGACCATGGACCATCAAATGTAGCTATTGGACCATATATTCAAATAACTATATACCACATTCATACTTAAGCCAAGAACTTTAAGATACAAGCATAACTGTTCAATGACAAAATGCAATAAAAGCCCAAAATTGGGCAATTGAGGATTAAGCAAAAGAAAACTTAGAGAAGAAATCTTACATTAAGCCAATCAGCAAGCAATCCAGGCCGAAGGCCATGAAGCATTTCATAGTGATCTGAGGTCATAATTAAGTTCAGAATATAAACAGGAAAGAACGGAAAACAATAACCCATAACTATAAACCGTACAGATAGAAAATAGTACAGAAGAAGCACAATATTTACCCTGGGACAGTTGGAGAGAACGGCGGATGATAAATATATAGAAACAAATTGCATAGAGAACTAAGAAAGCAAGTTCACTACGTTCCCAGGAGCTACTTTTCCCCATGCTTTCCTGTATTACAATCAGATGTATGAAGAAAACAGCAAGTAGTTTTATTTACAATTGATCCTCCTCAGTACCATAATGAATGCGTGGTTCATTTGAACTTGACTGATATAGGCAGCCAAAACAAAATATCAGATTGGATCAAAAGAATTAGAGCCAAACCTTAACCAAATTTAATTTGGCAATTTGCAATGGAAAAGGCTCTGAAGCAACCACCACCAGCACTCAAATTGTCGCTATTTCCTTAACACTGCAACTTTGCTCCTTTTCATACAAGGGGTGAGAATTGCTATCTATAATGATCCCAAAATGGGCTGACTGAAAACAAAAAAATGGAGAGAAAGACCGGTCGTCTAGAGTTCTTCGCTTTTACCACATCTAGATGCCAACAATTTGCATCTCGAAGTTACAAATCCTACACAAGAATAATAGTATATTAGCACTCAGCAGTGATAACACAAAAGAGGATGTGCTGTGACCATGCGGGCATTGACAGTGGTGACCACTCTTAATGCTTGTTTGCACCGTAATGAATCTAAATAAACATTTTCAATTAATCTATGATCACCAAGTGATTGTAATTTATTATAGTCACAATTTTAAAATATATTATAATTCTTAAAATGACCAAACACAAATAAAATTCTCAAAAGAAAACATCCTAATATTAGAAAATTTAAATATTATATATATAAATAAAATAAAATAAAAAACTAAACTTCTTGAAAAATCTAATGATAGATAGCATAATAATTAAAATGTTAAAATAAATGATGTTCTCAAAAAGAAAACATCCCAAGAATAGAAATTCACATTTTCAAAAATTAAAAGTTTTGTAGAAATCTAAATACTTCTACAATAAATCATAAGTCCATCTAATCAGATAATATGACACTCAAAATGTCAAAAAAAAATTATCAAAAAGAAAACATCGTAATAATAGAAAATTTATAAATAAAAAATTTATTATATAGTGTGAATACATCCACATATTAAACAAGACTTGCAAAATTTAAAAAAATAAATGCCAAATAAAACCTATTTTTAATAATATAACTTTTTCATTCAATTCCAAATTTTTTAAAATTTTAAATTTTCTCACAATTTTGGATATTCTTAAATCCCGTCTTTTTATAGAAATTACAGAAAATATTTTAACAAATCCAACATCCTTTTAAAAATTCAAATACAGATTTTAAATCTGCGTAATTTTCAAATTAATATAAGCAACCAACACCCTTTACCTTATAAGGTTGAATGTAATCCTAAATTAGACAAGTGATATATATATATATATATAGCCCACACAAACCTCTTTTAAAATAAAAGCATCTCTTAAAATACAAACTTAAGAATCAATCTTAACCACTGGGTTGATATTCATTCAATGGCCATGATATAATTAATATTTAACCAAAATCCTAAGCCTAACCACCCTCCAAGCCCAAATCCTACCTCAAAACCCCCCCACCCTAAACATTGAACTTAAACCCTAAAGCCTGAACCCAAACCCTAAACCCTAAACCTTGAATCATAAACCCTAAACCATAAATGTACACCCTAACCTAAAACCCTAAAACTAAATCATAAACCCTAAACACTAAACCCAAACCCTAATTCTAGCCTTAAACCCTACACCCTAAATCCTACAATGAAAGCCTAAACCTAAACTTTAAATAATAAAAAAAAAACTAAAATAAATGATATGAAAGACCTAAGATAAATGAAATGAACCTTAAACAAGTCCAAAATCCTAAAATAAGTGGAACAAACCCTAAATGATAAATAAATCTAAAAAGCCTAAAAAAAATAACATAAATGAAACAAACCCAAAACAAATCCAACAAATCTAAAAAACCAAAAAATTAATTGAAAAAATCCAAAACCCTAAACAAGTTTGAAATATCTAATATAAATGAAATAAAACCTAGCCATAAGCCCTAAATCCCAAACCTACATCCTATATTCTAAAACTCAAACCCCTACCCCCTAAACCCTAAATGGCGTTAAAAATGAACCTAACATAAATACTAAACTTAACCATAAACGACAAATACTAAACATTGGATAAATCTAAAAATCCTAAAATAGAAGAATAAACCATTGACTCACTAAACCACTGATTATAGTAAACTTAACCAATAAATTATTCAACAACCATAAACTATAAACCTAAAACCCAACCAAAAATGATTAAGACAAAAGGGATCAAAATCTATGGCAAAGCAGGAAAAAAAAGGATGGGGTAGGCGCCTCAGTACAAAACTACATACAAGCCCAAGTTAAATAATCTCATGTACAATTCAAAAGGTCAAAAATTAGTATATACTCCATCCGTATCAAAAAGGAAGTCATTCTATCAATCTACACGCTTTTTAAGAAATTAATAAAAATAGTCTTAAAATTACATTGATACCTTTATTTAAAAATAACAAAACATTTAATGCATAGATAATGGGGAAAAAAGTGATTGCAAAAATGGAAAGTAGGTTTTGAGTTTTCTAAAATAACTTTCTCTTTTATGCAAAAATTTAGTGATAGAATGACCTTTTTTTATACGAAGGGAGTACATTTTTAATTTGGAAGAATAATATTACAGAATAATTAATGTATTCTTAGTAAACCTCACATAGCCAAGTATAGCAATGGTACTCTTAGAAATACCAACACCACCACTACCTAAGAATAATATTACAGAATAATTAATGTATTCTTAGTGAACCTCACATAGCCAAGTATAGCAATGGTATTCTCAGAAATAGCAACACCACCATTACCTCCACACCTACCACCACATTCTATTCCTTGATAGGGCACCTGAATTATTCTTCGTAATTAATCTATTCTCTGCCAATATAATTCCCAAAATTTCATATATATAATAAATCTAGCATTATCTCATTTTTCATCCCATGAATTATGATTAATACAAAAGTTAAATGAGACAAACTTCAGAAATAACTAATTGTGTCCCTAAATTTCTAATAAAAAAGATAGTACCCGCTACATTCCTCCAAGGAATTTAGTCAAACAGTTTGTAAGCATTAATAAGCAAGGAGGCCAATGTCACAGAGGTAACATCTAAGCTCAAGTTAATTTGTGGGTGATTGGCTATCTCCAACAGATTTAGTTTCAATTTCAACTGCACATCGGAGTTAAAGAACATCTGATCTTAAGAATTGAATTGAAATATTTTAACTTAAGCACTAACAACAGGGAAAAAAAAAAAAGGAGAAGATGAAAACTCTTAGCCATAGTCAATGATGACAAGCTGTAGGTACTCAATTTCTACTTACAGAGTAGCAGTAACAAATTAACAATAGAAAAAAAAATTCCAATATCTTTACTTTGGTAGTAAGTTTCAGTATCCCAATTAGTTGTAAAGTATCGACTGGAAATGATTATCTCGGAAAACAATTGTCAGTTTCAATTTCTAACTGTCGATCTCACCCAACTTCCGATCTTCTTACCGAAACTTAAAATTTTCCAAGAGGATGATGTGGCAGACTTAAAGACGAAAAAGGCGGGGCCATGGCTTCTGGAGTCGCCTTGAACAGAGACGATGGCGACGGAGCAGAGGAATTGGGAGGCTAGGTGAAGTTTGCTCGCAGAAGTGATCGACAATTTAGCAGGCGTTTTCAAAATACATTCATATATAAATTTGAATTTACTTAGATGCCTAAGGGTCTATTTGGTTCTTAAAAAATCACGAGAAAAGGAAAGAAAATAAGATGGAAAATAAAAATTAGTTGTTTGATTGCATAGAAAGTAATAAGGAAAAAAATAAGAAAGAAGTTATACTAATATATTTTCCTACTTCAAACCCAAGGAAAATATAAAACTAGTGAAGAAAATTTTAACTAGTTATATTCACCACTCATTTTGGAGAATTGATGTTAGCTCAAATTAAAAAAAAAACATAATAATATTATTAATAGTAATAACTGAATAATGAACATATGTAAAAAACAAAATACTACTACTATTTAAATGTAGCTATATAATAAAATCGCGGTTACGGTCGGGGTGTCGTGAATGATATTTTATATGTCGCGGTTTTTTAATTCTTTTACACAATAAATATCGGCTAATATGGATAAAACATCGGCTGATATCTGAAATTTTACCGATATTGCAGCGATAAATATGTGATTTTCTGAAACAGCTGTATTTTTAGAATTTCGCGTCGCGACTGACTTAAAAACTGCGAAATTACGGGCGATATGCAATTGCGGTACCGATATTTTATTATATGATTGTAGCCGCCACAAACCGGTATATGGATATCAATGAATGTGATCGTTTATTCTCCAGAATTTCTTACCGAAAGTTAACTGTGTGTTGTTTCGTTACCGAAAGTAAGTAGTAAATATTACTGCTAATAATATTTTCTTGACATATATATATACATATATATGTTGTTAAATTTAACTTTGTTGTTGATTTTACTTACTTTACAATAATTCTGTCGCAGTCTATATATATATATAGACACACACACTCACACACAATACATACATATATCTTTTGTCAAATTTAACTTTGTCGCTGATTTCACTTACTTTACAATGATTCTGTCGCAGTCTAGCATATTTTTGTATCCAAATTTGCTGCATATTTTTTTCTTCCGTTTTCTATATTTATTTATATATTTACCTAATAAAATCCATCAAATTTCAAATAAAACATATTCAATTCAAAATACAAATCATTTAATATTTAAATTATATATTTAAATTGTTTAAATTTAATTATTTTTTACTTTTAACTTTAAAAAATATATTAGATGTTATATAAACAAAAAATAAAAATAAAATTTTATGTTAGGTAAATAGAGACGAATTGATACGGATATAAAAACAGATATATATTTAATAGAGTTGTTCATGTTATTCGATATCTGCTTATTTGATCCGATATCTAAAGGGATCCGATCCGAAAAAGTAAATAACTGATCCGATTTTTTTTTTAAATCAAATATACGATCCAGTCAATGAAAATTCAAAAAAAAAATATCTGATCCGACAAATACAAATAATATCCGATTCAAAAAAATATTTATACATTTTTTATAATTTTTTATTTTGTATATAATTGTATATGAATAAATGTAAATGTCTCTGTGTATAATTTTTACTTACTTTATTTATTATTTGAGGCAAAATTTAATTTAGTTGAAAATATTTTTAAATATAATCCCTTTTTAGATATTTATAAAAAAAATTATGCGTGTCGATTTTGACATATTAATGTTTAGAAGCTTTTTTGGTTTGCATGAGTTTTTGTTTTTAAATTCTTATTTTGGTAAGTAAAATAGGATGATTTATTTTATTTTATTTTTGCTCACTCTATCTCTCATTAATAGGAATTTTTTAATGTTATTAATATTTTACAAATACTTTTTAAAAAAGTTATGCTTAGTTATATATGTAATATTTTAGAATTTTTATAAAAAAATTTGGAATTAGTGTCGAGTGTATATAATTTTTATAATTTTATTATAGACTTTAAGAAAATTTTTACATATTAATATAATATTTTAATTTTTATTAAATATAAAAAAACTAAAGTAAAAAAATTTTGAATTTTCTTAGAATTTTCTTTCTATACGCCAAACACTAAAATTATTTTCCAAGATTTCAATTTTCCACAAAATTTTCTCCAACAACCAAACAAAGGAAAGAAAATTAATTTCTTTCATTTTCTTTCCTTTAATTTTCTTTTCTCTATATTTTTCTTTCCACTTAACTTTCTACAAACCAAACAGAGCCTAAATGAGTAAGTACATAAAATTAGATAGATATTGTTTCTGGTCAATATTTATTTAAAAATTCCAAACACATATATATAGATTAAAAACATAAATTCTTAGCATGCATGTCTAAGTTATTCAAGTAAAGATATGAGATTTCGACCTTAAAGAAAATGGCATGTGAAAATAAGACCCATTATATTGTATCTTATTTGAAAACTTTAAGTTACCGAAGCATATATATTATCTGTAAATATGTGATTAAGATTGTTGATAAACTAAACTGACTCAAATCGGTTCATTAAGAGCTCACCTTGATTCATTTATTTAACAAAATGAATGAAATTCAAGCCTTATTTTTAGGCTTAATTATTCAACAAGCCGAGCTCGAGCCAAGGGAGGTTTGACTCGTTTATTCATGAGCCAGCTCAAGCCCGATTTGACTCATTTATAAGCTCGACTCATTCATCTATAGATTGAGAGTAGCACCCCCGAATTTTTGAAATAAAAAAAATTGTTTTTAAAACAATGCTGAAGCGTTTGAAATACAAAATCGGGGAGTATTACTGGCATATCAACTATGAGAGATGTATGATCATTACCTAACGCATGCTTAATGTAAGGCCAAACAGAACAAGAAAATAAATGAATGCATGATCATAATAATAATGTGACAATTCAAGGTAAATAAAACTAAAACAATATCATAGATAGAATGTACTTGATGGTTTTACAAAATCAACTATAGGAATCAAAGCCAAGAGTTTAAATAATTAGAAATACAAAATATCCCAATGTAATGGACAAAATACAAATAACCAATTAGTCTAACTCTTAGGCATAATCATAAATATCCAACCCCAAGCCATAGCCCACTAATGGTCCACGCATCACCCTCATTATACTTTAACTAAGAGTCATAACCCTACAAATCGTCCTCTGCTCCTCGGATCAAAAGCCAGATTATCACAATGATCATACAAGTGCAGTATCAGTACGATGAAGTACTGGTAAAAATACTACCTAAAACATAATAAGGCTCATGCAGTACATTAAAATCACATAGCAACATGGTGATATTATATCGATACAACTCAAGTACAACATAGCATGCATGTATGGAAATCATAGAGGTATAGAAATACAGCAATACATGTGATGCATAAGAATGTAAACCGTATTAGAATTCTTCCTTTAGTGACCACACAAGTTCCGATTAGTAAGATAGTTCATTTGACCGCACCTAATTCTCCACCATGAATAAAATTTATGGCAGCACAAATAATCACAATAGAATACTACACCCATCACACAAGGTTAGAATACATCGAAGGAAAATTCTTTGAGGATACCACACCCACCACACATCTAGTGTATCTGCCATAAAAATTGAGATACTACACCCAACACACGTGGTTGAAGTATACCATGGGGGCTTATATTGGGATACCTGAAATATCCCAAAACCCTAGTTTTAATAATTTTAGTTAATTAAGAATTTATTAGGAAAATTAATTAAGTAAATTATTTTATTAAAATAAAAGGAAATTAACTAAGGCAAATCAAGAAGAAAATAATAAATATTTTAATTAAAAAAATTTGGGTGTCTTGCTAATTAAAATGAAATTTAGGAAAATTCTTTTACAAATATCAAATTATCCTAAAAAGGAAATTAAATATTATTTTATTAAAATGTTACTATTTTTAAATATCCCAAATACCTAAAATATTTTAATTAACCTCAACCAACCTATTTTTCCTTTTTCCTTTTTTCTTTTTTTCCTTTTTCCTCTCTTTTTTCCTTTTTCTTTCTTCCTTCCTCTCCTTTCCTTTTTTCCCCCTTTTCTCCCTGACCTAGGCCAACCCTACGACCCAAATCCCTTTCCCTTTCTTCTCCTTCAGCGCGGCCTAGGCCTTGTGCACCACGTTTTATTTTTTTCCCAGCTGCTTGGCTAGTTTCCTTCCCCTTTCTTTCTTTTCTTTTTCTTCCTAGATCGCCGGTCCACCCCTACCTTCTTCTTCTTCTTCTTCCCCAACTGTAGCGACCTACAACTCCCTCCCCTACCTATGCTGTAAATCTCACCGCTGACCACGCTCGCTGACTGGCCATCTCTCCTCTCTCTTTCCTCCTGAATCATCTGCCATTTCGACCCAACCAACTCTTCCCCCCTTCTCATGCGTCATTTCCTTCTCCTTGACCAATCACAGCCAGCCATGCCAGACCTGCGCCGGCCTGCCATCGTCGACCGGTTAGCCCTAACCTACCTGCCCCTATTCTTCTGGTTTTTCTCTGACCTTATACCCCTTAATTAGATCTATAAATACCCCATAATTAGCCCTAGACTCGAGCTCTTTCCCACAACACAGAAAATTCTTCCCATGTGCCACCGCCTGATCAGACGCCCTTGCCTCCGTCGCTACTCGAGCCACCCACAACACCACTCCCTGCATTACCCTCTACCGAACTACACCACCCTCTGCCCTCAATTTGCCTTGCACAAGTCACCCTGGCCATGCAAAGTTTCCTTCCCCAACAACCACACTTCCACCTCCGCCACCCTTCACACCAACATTTTCCACCACTCCTGCCGCAACCACTACCTCCTACACCTTCCAAAATTTCCTGCAGACCTTCCTCTACCTCCCTTACCCTTCTTTTCCCCTTCCTCCCTCTCCTTCTCCCTCCCCTCTCTCTCACCACCACTCTCGGCCACCACAGCACCGCCACCTGCACCATCACCTTTGGTCGCGCCACCACCTTCATTCCAACCCTCTCAACTTAAGCAACCTCAACCACCCCAACTTTCACCCTAATTCCCCCTCTCCTATTTCCAACACTCAACTAACCTTCTCTTTTATCTCTTTTCTAGCCACCGCCAGTCACCACCAACCCTAGGTGGTACCCTAAACCCTCTCAACCCTTAAATCCTAATTATTCAAGCCTTATTTATTTTAATCATATTATTATTACTACTATTAAGGGTCGAGACCCTATTTTATCATTAATTTGATTAGTATAACTATTATTATTATTATTACAATGAAGGGTCGAAACCCTATTTCACATTATTTTGATTAATAATAATTATAACATTATTATTATTATTATTATTAGTAGTAGTAGTAGTAGTAGTAGTAGTAGTAGTATCACTATTATTATTATGGTAAAAATATTCAAACCCTTATATTATCAGCATTTCAAATATTACTATTATTACTATTATCCTTAGCAATATTAGTATTTTTTAGTATTACTATTATTATATTATTATTTTATCCCTAACACTATTATTAGTCTTAGCCTTAAAAATACTAGGGTGTCTATTACTAGGAGAATTAGTATTATTTTTATTATTAATATCGTTATTTTTGCTATAACTAGTGTTAGTACTATTAGTAGAGGAAATAAAGCTATTAGCTTTAATAATATAAAAATGGCTATAAATATTATTAAAAACCCTATTTTCACTTATAAAGTTTCCTTTAATAATAATAACCCTAATCTTAGAATAAAATAGGAAATAATAGTATTTTTGGTAGGAGAGAAACTAATCCTTAGTTTTTCCCTCTTATAGGTGAAACCAGTCAAAACCCTAGGAGCGTGCTCCAAGACCGGTGACGTACTAAGTAAGGGTGTAACTAAGGTCTTATGTGTGCTATGTGTCTTGTATGCCTTGTATGTCATGTATCATGATATGTTATGTATCTTATGCTTATCGTTATAACTATTTTATCTGTAGCGTAGCTTGGAATTGAGGTATGCTCTTGTGTTATCTTATGGCATGTGTATAATATGTATATGTTGTATTATGATGTAATGTGTTGTAGCCTTTAGGACATTCATGATAGGATATGTAATATTATGATATAGGGTGAAAGGATGAAAAAGGAAAATGGGGAAGTAAGTTGACCAAAGGGAAATAAATTGACCAAGGAATGTGGGTTTGACTTAAATATTCCATGACACGTGAGAGGAAGAATAAAAAGGGAGACTTTAGGAAAAATAAAGTGGATGAATGTGCATGGGAGAATGTAGGGCTTTGCATGGGAGAATCTAGGGTTTGCATGGAAGTTTAGGGTTTTGTATGAAAAACTTCGAGGATTTACATGGGATGAATAGGGTCTGTATGGGGTGAATTTTACATATGGAAAGTTGGTTTGGGGTGTGAGGAAGGTAATGGAAGAGTTTTTTTGGTGATTGGAGGCTTTGGGTGAAAAACAATGCGTGGGACAATATAAGGGTGCATAGGAGATCGAGCTAGGGTTTGGGAGAAAACCCTAATCTGAGAAGGTGGGAAAAGGAAAAATAAATAAGTTAGTGGAGTATGAGATGAGGATAGAAGATTATCATGTGAGGGATGAGCATGGGTAGCATGGGAAAATAAGAGTGGAAGGTGAGAAATGGAGGGGTGGCATGTAGAAAGGAGGATGTTAGGGTTTGGCGTGGCCACATAGGGTTTCATGGTCATACGTGTGCTTAGGGAGTAAAGTGTGGTGATGAGGGTTGAATATGAGGGTTGTGATGTGTGGGGTATTAAAATAGTTTGGGTTGTGTGAGGTGGAAAATGACCGGCCACATAGGCCCAAATTAGAGTTTCTGGAGAAAACCCTAGGGGTGAGGCAGTGAGTGGACTTGGAGGTGTAAGGTAATGGGCATTGACCAATACACTTAGGAGTTGGACCTCTAGTGTGAATTAGGGTAAGGAGGAAAGGATGTTGGGGCAAGTTAGGAGGTGTAGGAGTCTCAAGATATGGGATGGGCCCTCTTGGAGGATAAGTGTAGAGGGAATTAATCATGCATGTCTAGGGTAAAACTTTTAAATAAGATACGGTAAAACATTAATCATATAAAGTGAAAGATTATTGAGCAGGGCCCAAATTGATCCACCGACATATAATAGTGGTTAGGTGCATTTTGTCCTATATGTGACTGCTCCACTAGCTATAATAGTGGGGGATCCCAAGTTCAATAGACTAAACCCTAAGTTTTCTAAGAAACATAAAGGACTTTAAGTACTTACAATGGAACACCATGAGAGTCAGGGTCAGACCGGTCCACCGGCGAATAATAGTGGCCAGGAGCATTTTGCCTCAGAGACCGATCCACCGGCATATAATAGTAGTGAGGTGCATTTTTCTCTACAAGTGACTGATCCACCAGCTATAATAGTGGGGTTCCCATACTCGCATGGATTGATAAAAAGTATGGTGTGAAATGAATACCGATCAGAGATTAAATAAGTAATTTATCTGGACTATAATTTGACCTTTATTTATTTATCTGAAGTGATTGGATGTTGATGTATTATCATGCTTGGATTATGTGCCTTTGTTGTTTGGCCTTAGTGCACGGTTACCTTACTCAGTACGTAGCGTACTAACCACCCGTTTCATGGGTGCTACTCATTCCCACGAGTAGAAGGCCCATATGAATTTGTCTAGGTTGGTGATACCTTTTTTGATGCCTTCGATGTTCATGAGGCATTAGGTGGGGCTGAGTGTTGAGTATGGCTTGGCTCGGAGATCGAGAGTGGGATGGATATATTTCCTCTTTATGTTCTTCAATTTTTTTTATTAGGCTATCCAAACTTAATTTTTACCGTTTATAGACTTTATTCCTTTTTAAGGAACTTTATCTATGTACTATGGGTTGTAACTCCTTTTTCACGAACTTTGATTTCTATCTTATAATTATTTAATGCCTATTTGAAGTCTTGCTTGGGTTTGATTTATGATGGTTCTTAAATTTCTTTTATCCTTGTGGTTAGTATGGGAATGACCGTGTGTCGAGCTTGTATTAATCACATCGGTAACATTCCCAAAATTCACAAGTTTTAATTGCTTCCATTAAAAAAAATTAGTAGCGAATTTTTGGGTGTCACAATACCTCACCTACCAAACCTTTAATGTCTCCACCGTAAGGGTTAAAAAGTTAGGATACCACCCCCGTCTAAGCAATAGACAATACGAAGTGTCAGAGGGCTTGTATTAGATACCTCAGCCCTTGTACTAGACACCGATGTCATGTCGGCCTGCCACAGTATAATCCTAAACCTTAAAGATATGTGCATACCCCCATATTGACCGCAACCTGGTAGAGAAGGGAATAGGTAGTTAGTGAAAAAATATAATCAAGGGCAACCGCCCACTAACTCTCGAAAGCTACCTTGAGAGCCAGAGAAAAAGGTTCAAATGAAATATTAAACCATTAATTTATATATAAGTGAGATCACAAATCACAACAAAGTCCACATATAGCCAAATTAGGTATTTCCAAGTGATAACACCAAACACAATTAAAATCCATTATTTAACCAAATTGTGTAATTCCAAGTGATAACACCAAACACATCACAAATTATAAAAAGCTACCAATTAGGTGTTTAAAGATGACACCAAACTCAACACAAGACATAAAAGTCACTATTTGGATGTTTAAAGATGACACTAAACTTAACCAAGAATCGAAATTCAAATACCATTTAATAAAATTCAATATTGGCCTCACATAGGGTCATCAAACAAATGTTGTTGAAAAGGTCTACAAAAAAACCACCATAGGGTGAGGATGGAAACAATAAAACTCCATTATAGTCTGGTGAAACACAAAAGCAAAATTTGGTAAAAAGAATTAATGACATGGTGCACACATATAGGGAAGAAGGACACACCCTATTAGATAAAGGAATCTAAGTTTGTTGCCAATGTCACTTTATTGTGATAGGAGATACAATATTTTAGCAGAAATTCTTGATCTTAAGGAAATTTTATATGAGTATGCAACATAAAAAAGGCAATGCAAGCCATATAAACTAACTTTTTAGTTTGTTTTTCACTACAGGAATAACTATTTACCTTGCAATGAAATTAAACCAAGGACCTAGTGTAAATAAATAAAGATGATGAGGTATTTTGTAAAACCATGGTAAAAGAACTAAAAATAAAGATATGGATTGAGAATGAAATGATATATGCATGAGGGAAAATCATAATCCTAGATGAGTCAAAACACTCACATGTTCCTAATAGGTTATTATTGAGGTGTGTGGTGTATGTAAGTATCTCATTGTAATTACATTTTACAAATGCGTATATATATGTATAAACTCATACTCATATATTTTATTTATAATGTTATTTCATTTCTTCTTATGAGTGAATATATGCCTAAAAGCAAAGGCTACCCTCCATAACTCTAACGGGAAATGATTTACGGGGCCATCAAACTAGGTTTTGCAACTGCAAGAATAGATGTAAAATTAGTTGATATGATAATAAAAAATGATTATTACCATAGCAAGTTTATTTTTATATTTTTTTTATGCAAACGTAATTCCCTATTAATACAGATTCACATTATTATATGTTTCACATCAACTTCAAACAGAAAGTAATATTTATCATTGACAACAAGTCAATGAATAAGACTCTTGAAGAACACTATGGGGCACCAATACATAGTTTGGTAAGAATAATTTAAAATGAAATTTACATTAAATGATAGTTATTGATCTATCAATAATCTACATAGTCATTTTTACTTGATGAACCTAAAAATTTACTATAATGAAACTAACTCTTTTTGTGTTCTGAATTTTTACTAAAGTGGTGCCATTGCAGTCCATATGTAAAATAATGGGGTACCAACTACAGAATCACATATCATGTCTTGGGAGATAACGGTGATAGAATTGTGTTGGTAAACGCATGCTAACAATATAGACTATGAGGTGTGTGTAGTGAGACATATGGAAACCTATATAGGAACCAGGTGTTGCTGAAAGTGTCAAATAGACAAAGGATGTTTAAGTGAATAGTTTTTCACTATATTTTCATAACTAAAATAATAAAAGTGCATTAAATTTTGACACATTATTCCCTTTTAAAGGGTGGAATATTATTAAAACTAAGAATAGAATGCCATGCAAGAATATTGTTGTATGAAAATAAATAGGTGAGGGCGGAAATAGAGAAAGATGTTGACTAATATAAGAACTTTCAACATAAGGACAATTGGCATTCACAAAGAAATATCCTAGGAAGTGACGTAGAGAAAACTCTCTTTCAAGATGATATAAATGAAGGCAAAGGAGGAGGTAGGAGATGAGGTAAGGGCAATGGCGAGGATAATAACAACTAATAGAATTAAATTTTGCTCTATTTGTATAGAGATAAATTGTAAAATATAGGGAATCTTACTTATGTTAGCTTTAATGTATATAATTCAAATCTATCCTGAACCTGTTTCTTTATGAAATGAATCTATATGAGTTATAATTCATTGAAATCATCGATTATATGAAATAAAACTTCACATTCAGTGTTATAAGTTTAATTGTTAACAATTATGAAACTAATAATTATATTTTATGAACCTAACTGTTAAGTGTTGTAAACCTATGTTAAAGTACACTATGAACATAATTTAATGATTTGTTTATCCTTTATTGAACCTAAATGTGTTTATTGAATCTAATTCAAATATTCAATGAATGTGTGTGGGCTAATTACTTAACCTACTTGCTAAACTTCAAAAAACAAATGATGAACATAATTGAATTTTGTTTTGATCTTGTATTAATTAAGTGTTGAACCAAAATTTTCTACATGATGAACCTATGTCCAAAAAATGTCAAACTTAAGTCAATTATTTGTTGAACATATATGGATTAATAGCTACATCTACTTAAGATTGGTAAACACATCCAAAACCTTGTTATCACACCCTCAATAATTTTTTTTTGGAAAATTGTCACTATAATTCTAGTCATAGTGAAATAAATAAATTATAGAAGGATTGATTGTGACCACAATTCCACTTAATATAATTTGATTGCACCCAAATCTTCAAACTCTAACAAAGCAAATGTTTAGATCAATCATGAAGGTAAAAGGCCCAACGAGGAAG
The DNA here is from genome assembly GCA_030549775.1 of Tamarix chinensis. Lineage (NCBI taxonomy): Eukaryota > Viridiplantae > Streptophyta > Magnoliopsida > Caryophyllales > Tamaricaceae > Tamarix > Tamarix chinensis. The sequence goes on along the minus strand of CM060173.1, from coordinate 80,948,624 downwards.
TTGCATACAACTTCCACCTGTTCCCATCATAAAAAAGATTAAAGAAACCTAAAGAGGAAGAGCCTTCAATAGAAATAATAGAAGATGAAGAACCTTTGATTGTCATCTTAGATGATGATTAAGATAGGAGGATGAGGAAGCTAAAACTAATAGGGTTTATGAATTCATTCTTCTTTTTCTTGACTATAATTACACTACTACCGATAAAGATGAAAATGAAAATGATACTTATTACCCCTCATTTTTCTTCTATTCTTTGGTATCTCCGTCCCTATAGTTATTTTTTCTTATTTCCATTAGCTTTTTTTATTGTTATTCATGTAATATTATAATATTATACCCTAAAATCCTTCAAAATGTATATAAAATTATGTTGTTATAAAATAAATTGGTTTTGGTTTAGAAAAAGGGCTTGAAATTTAGGTAAAAACATAAATTTCAAGCGTATTGATCAATTAATTTCCTAAACCAATCAATCGGTATAACTTGAGACTTAGATTTTTATTTCTAAGATAACTAGTAGACTTGTTACCCAAACAAATTGTGTGGTTATGTTACAATGTCAAATTATTTTATGTTTTAGCATTTATTATCTTTCCAATATTTATGAAAACTTCTAATTAGAATTCCTTCTACTAATAAGAATATTTTGGTGCATTGTAATTATTCTTAAATTATTTAGACCATTCTATGATTTTATTTAGCTAAAATTTCTCTAAAACTACTTTTGAGATACTTTCTCACCTACTCTTACTATCCCTCATTTTTCTCTCTCTTCTTGCACCCACAGTTGTGTGTAGGCCTTCATTTACCTTCTCCTCTAACGTACCTGTCACTTCCATCACCTAATTGCACTCCAACTCTCATATCCTCATCCTTCCCCTTCTTATAATTTGGGTCTCCACGCTCAACCAACTTTAATTACCCCTTTCTCCTCCCCTTTGATATGTCAACCCCTAGCTCCTTTACACTTCAACTTCTGATTCATTTCAACCCTAACCTATAACACTTATTATTTTTCTCCCCTTCTCTTGTTTATTTTTCTAAGTATTGGGCATTTCTTCGTTTCCTACCTTTTCTATTCTACTGTAAAATAGAGGTTGTGCCTCTTGATTTCCATCCTTTGATTATTTGATTTTCTCTCCTATCTTCTCCTAATGTTAACCTTATATCTCCCTTATTTTCACTTTTAAACAATGAAGGATTAAGGTATGGAGAAATGTTTAAGTTCTTAGTGTTCCCCTCTTTATATTTAGCTCATGAGAGAAGGTTGAGTTATGCTTCTTCTTTTCTTCTTATTCTAATTTTGTTTTAGTTGGGTTTCAAAAAGTGTTTTGAATATTTTGATTCTCGTTTCTCTTAGGAATTCAAGATTCTTGGGTTAGGCCATCAAGTTAGGAGTTTAATCTTGTGCTAGAATATTTTTTCTTGGATGTAAGTCATCCTCCTCTCTACTATGACTAAGGATTTTGGGTTATTAATTGTGGGTTCTTATTATTGATGTTTGATGTGATGCTTATGTGTTAATTTTCAGTCCTTGAATTCAATCGTGTGGAATGTTTATACTTTTAAAGTTTGGAACTTGTTTATAAGTATTTTGATATTCAGCACGAGTTATGTGATTTAGCATGAGTATGATGTGTATTGATTTTTCTACAATTTGTCCATGTAAATTAATTCATGGATTATGCCTTTTATGTATTTAACAACATAGGAGCATAATAGGATTATTGTGGAAAGCTTGTAATTTTTGTTTAGTGTGATATGTCTGTGTATGGATGTTAATTTTCCTATACCAATTGAATGGGTGACTAAACCCATCAACTAGTTTGCATAGACAATCGATCATTTTGATGAACACATATTCAAGCTTACATGAAGAGTTAATCAACTTCAAACACCTATTTATTGGTTTTGTAAATAGTTGATCAGTCTTAAAGGCCCATTGACTGGTTATTTTATACCTGGAGTGGTTTTGATAATCCTAAACACATCGGCTAGCCCAACTAAACCTATTAACTATTTCTTATGAGTAGTTAATCAACATTACGGGCCCATTGACTTGTTATTTTATGACTAAAGTGGTTTTCATCTTAGCCTAAACACATCGAATGGTTCGGTTAAATAGATTGGCTAGTTATTTTAAACAATCAACTAGTTAGACCAACTAATAGATTGGTTTCACTATGTATTTATTTTCTTCACATATTTGGTATCTCCAAACCAATGGACTAGTCTTAAGGATCGATAGATTAGTTCCACATAATTTCACCGTGATTATTTATTACATTTTGATATTTATTTAGGGGTTCTCATATAAATTTTCTATTAGTTGTGACATTAAATCATGATCATGTTTATGCATAATTAAAACTAAGGAAAAATAAAAGGAGGAGTAATATGGTGTGGCTTGAAAGCCTTATTTGGTTAAGTTTCATGCTACCTCTAAACACCTAATTTGTTATTGATGGAACTGGGATGCGATTTGTGATATCACTTAATAATTATAAACAATGGGAATTAAGATGACATTTGAGGCTTTTTCTCCAACTCTTGGGGTAGCTAATATAGAGTTAGTAGGAAGGTCACTCTATGTTTTTATCTTTTCACTCAATACTAATTTATTTCTCTACCATGGTGTGGCTAGTAAGGGGTAGGTGTATATTTATAAGGTATAGGATAATACTATGGCAGGTAGACATGGCATTGGTGTCCATATAAGGTGGGTGAGGTATCCCTATACAAGCCTATTAACACTTTGTATGTCCATCGCTTAGGCAGGTGTGGTAGCCCAACTTTTGTGTAGGCCATATAGTAGATTCACTCGAGGTATGGTAGGTGAGGTATCCTGGTATAAGCCTCCTCAATGTATTCTGACCATGTGTAGTGATTGTAGTATCCCAACTTTTGTTTTATCCCTCGTGACAAATGCACTTAAGGTGTGGTGGGTGTGGTATCCTTGGAGAAAACCCCGCTTGACATATTTTAACCACTTCTTATGGGTGTGGTATATTATTGTGTGTGTGATGATTCCATGAATTTTTTGTCATGGTGGAGAGTCAAACCGAATGTCTTAATAATTGGAAAGTATGAAATCACTAAATGGAGGATTAATATTATGGCTTCTTTTTATGAAATTTAATGAACATGAATAATACATATTGTCATCTCTTCCATGATTTTATGTAAGATTGCTTTATTATATGATAAACATGATTTGGAAGTTATATTATCTAAGAATGTCTTATACCATGCTATTATGTGACCTTAATGTGTAGCATAAGCCCTTAATATATTTTAGTTAGTTAGTCTTACTAGTATTTTACTATGCTAATACTATATTTTTGTAGTCACTATAATAATACAGCTTTTGTTTCAATGAGCAGAGGATAATTTTTAGGGTTATGATTCTTAGCTAAAGCACGTTTAAGATAATGACATGGGCAAGTAGCTGGTCACAGCTTAGAAATCAAGATTTACATTCTATTTAGTTAAGAGTTAGTCTAACCTATTTATATTGTTTTTACCATTGTGATAGGATGATTTTATACCCTTTTGTTTATTTAAAATCATAGCTTTGGTTCCTATATTTAGATTTTGTAAATCTCTTGCTCATTCATATTATACTAATTAGTGTTATTATTACTACTATTGTTAGCGTATGTATCTTTGTTTGTTGTTCTGATTTACATTACATCAAGTATGTGTTAGGTGATGATCACAATACTTTTATGGTTGATATGGTGATAACATTATTTGATTTTTTTTTATTGCATTTCTATATTGTCATCAAAGAAAAAAATTAGTTCAAAATTTGGGGGTGTTATAAATATTAAGGGTAATATTATTATGATTCATGGGAAATCTTTTAGTTTTCATTATAATTATCAAAGTATAATATTATTGCGGATTTTACAAGTGTGTTCTCCTTCATGTTAATTCTCTGATGAAAATATGTGAAGTTTGTTTTGAACATAATAGTATAATGTTATGAATATATCCAAGTCAAATTCATGACCTTTTTTTTTTACAATGAATCTAATTTATATATTGAACATACACATTTTATATGACGAACTTATGCATTTACCATTATGAGCTATATTCTCTTTTGCTTATGAACTTGATACGAACATAAAAGGTTTAAGATACGGACATAAACATTATGTGGGCTAAACACATACATTTTATATGATAAACCTATGCTATTACTATTATGGACTATAATATATTTGGCTTATGAAACATGTATGAACATAAAAGATGATCATAAACATAAAATTTTAAAATCTTTTATTGAGGAATATTTTAATCTATGAGCATAAAATTTTAAAATATGATCATGATCTATTGAGGAAAATCATAGAATACAAAAATGAGCATTCAATCCATAGTATGAACCTAATTATGTCATATTATGAAATTGAGTGTTTTATTTGTCTTGTTCTTTTTTCAAATGAACATATGAGTTGAACATAAATGTTTTATGTGATGAACTTATTTTTTTGCCCTCATGAAAAACAAATAATTTATGTGAAATAAATATTGTTAAGTTATAAACCTAATAATTCATTATTGGATGAAAAAAAAATTCATATGAACATAAAATGTTTAAGGTATGAACATATGTGTTCTAGACAAGGATCATGAGATATTTGTAAAAAAAAATAAAAAGATAAAATGAACATCTCAATTATAATTATTTTATTTGATGAATATATCGATCAGATGCATCTATTCCTTTATATTTATATGAACATAGTAATTCTTTAAGGACATAATAAGGAGGTTAAAGTTAACATGTGTATCTAATTTGCAAAATATGAAAAATAGCAGTCACCTAAAAAAAATGACAATAGTGACACTAATGAAGAACCACCATATGTTGGGTGTGATAGGTTGTTATTATCTTGAGCCAGTGGCTGGGTAGAGGCTTTAGCACGCCTCAAAGCTTCAACAACCTTCCTTTTTCAAGTTTTGAGTTGACTACCTTTTTTTTCTCCTTTGTACTCTTTTTCTTGTAATTCCTTTCACCTTTAGGCCTCAAGCCTTGGGCTCTAGTATCACATTATTTTGTTAAGGATAACATCCACTATCTTCCACTTACTTATCTCCAAGCTCACGCATAACCTAAGCATACACCTCATTATATACATCCTCACACAGTTTCCCATAACCAAGGTTGTGATAGCTTGCTAAAACAAAAGCATTGAACTTCCTTATCATTTGCATCCTCCAAATTAATGAGCATTCCCTATTCTTCCACCAAAATTTTCATGGTCCTACTCAGATCAAGGTCCATTTCCCACCTTTTAATAATATTATGGAATAATATCAATAAAATTGATATTTAATATTTGGAGACAATGAGAACACAATATATCTACCTTAAAAAACAACTTGTAAGGATATGATATTTGATGATAAATCTCTAAGAACGGAACCCCAAGGTTGATCATATTAATATCATGGCACCAAACATTATAAGTCATTTCCTCACCAACAAATTGGACAATTTCTTATATAAATGTAGTGGATTTAAGGAACTTTTGCTCCAACATATTATAAATTTCAACTATATATGTATCTCATTTATGATAACATTTTCTCGTCCTTAACTGCCATGTCTAGTTTCCCTTATTAACAACTAAAATTAAAATCACTCTCATTATTCCTCCACTCTTTGATCACTTTCATACAAATGCGATAAAAATCATATAGATTGGAAATCTTGCGGAGCATTTTTTACATCACTCCTTTGAGTGGAAAAAATCCCACCAAGAAAAATTATTTCAAAAAGGTAGGAAACCATTTCTCCCTACATGAATACAATATCATGATCCATATATTATATTTGCACTCATATTTCCTAGTGAATATGAGAGCATATATTGTTAAAAAAAACCATATTCATACCAAACTTATTCTAATATCGAACTTGCCCAAACATTATACTAGATGTGTTACGCATGTTTAATGAATCTAAAAATCAGGGAAGGGCATACTATTGAGAAGAATATAAAACATTTACAAGGTGTCTCAAATATTTATTACCTTTCCTAATAAAGGTTGAATTCATGTTCTATTTCACAATAATTCAACAAGTTTTTGTATACAGACACAAATCCTTCCTTGTTTCTCAAATGTTGAATGTTTTTTCATTTGGAATTCTAAAAAATACACCACACATAAATGGTGTCTCAACTGGACAAACTAATAGAAACCACTATGGAAGATGACTGATCTATCATAAATTTTATATGTTTTCATCAACCCATTGAACTTGATTAGTTTTAAACAAACAAACAACAAAATCAAGCCTCTAATTCAATAACAATCCACAGATAAACATTACTTTCAATGCATGGTGGTTCATATGTATAAACAGTGTCCAAATCATGTCATATTTGTTTATCTTGTATGTTGTGTCATGAACCAAAAGATCGCCAAACATATCATAAATATCTTCATTCTACCATCTCACTAAAATAAATTATTAAACTTACCCTCTTCAACCACTTTGAAGTCAAAATAAATTTATTTTTTTCCTGTATACCTTTTCTTGAATATCTCTACTATTATATTTTATTTCACTAGAAACAAAAATTTTGCATGTATTACCTATGGAATTACTATGATCATCCTTACTGGTAAATCTTAAGGTTTTTGCTCCTTCCTTATTTGTTAATATATTAATTTCATTGTACCATCTAACCTCAAAGTCCTTCATGCTTGTTAACACTGCTCGTTGAGAATATGTCATGTTTTGTTGGGACCCTAACTAATGTTTGTTGCCACTATCACACAATAAATGGTTGTGTTCCTTTATGGGTGATTTAATAATCTATAAAACATATTTCTTAATATGGAATTGGACTATGGCCTTACAACCACACAAAATTCTCTATCTTTATATATGCCATCCTATGCTTTGATGAGTTCATATTTTGACACATTTTATGCCCTTATAATCTTAGTTTTTGGTAGTTTATTTAACTAATATAGGGGAATAATTATTGTTTTATGCTTAAATGGTAAAAATTGTATAAATTTTATTATTTGAGCTAAAATGATATAAATTAAGTAAATTTAGAATAAAATATTATTTATTAATATTTATTGAATTTTATTTTGCAGGTTTTGTATTTAAATAAAAGAAAATTAAAAAAAAAGAAATAAGACCTTTGGACCAACGGCCAAAGGCCGAAGGCCCAAAGGCCTGGAACACAAAACGACGCCGAAGAGGCACGATCAACAAACAAAAGAAAAAAGAGCGGCTCGCAGGAGAAAGAAAAAGTCAGTCGTAGGGCTGACGTGGCAAAGAAGAAAAAAAAATTATAAAAAGAGCAGGGGGCACGTCGAAGTCTCAGGCTCGATAGGAGAGCCGCAGGGCCAGAAGGTCGAAGAAGGGAGATAGGCGGTCTCTACCGTTAGGCTGAGAACAGGCCGCACGTCAGGGGAAGGAGGGAGGCACGAAAACCGAGGCCGAACAGAGAGGAGGCTCGGCCAGGCAGACCCTGACGCAGCAGCACGGAAATTGAGTCAGGCGCACGACGAACGACAACGCCAGCGTCAGCAGGAATAAAAGAAAAAGAAAAAGAAATTTTTGCACGGAAATTCAAGGCAAACAAGGAAGAAAATTAGAGGAAAAGAATACCGGTAGAATTTATTTCAGATAAAATTAATTTTTATCTGAATAAATTCTTGCTCTTTTATCCAAAATTAATTCCGATTATTTCTTTCTCTTATTTTTAATTTATATTTTAGATATATATTTCTGTGTAATTAATTCTTTAATTATGAGTGGCTGATTATTTATTGTTAGGGAATAATTTGAAACCCTAGATTAGGATTTGAATTATAATTTTATTTTCTTTGTTTCGTGAGATTGTTTCTTGACTCTATATTAATTGCTATCGTTTATATGTATAATTCTGTCAAGTATAGTTTATTTGGTGCATGCCTTGTTCTGGTACCTCATAAGTGACAGTATGTAGGATTAATTGCCTGCTAGGTGGCCATCTAAATATACTAGAATTTATATGTATAAATTACAGCTAGGTTAGATAACAATTCACCTAATCGTTTTGTGATTCTAACCGAAGTGGTAAAACGTTTCGATACGTGTGGGTCAAGAAAAGGAAATACAGCTAGACATGCTTTTTGTACTAGTTTGGGTACTTAGATTGACAGCCTTCCACTTACACTTAATGCATTAAATCTAGTTAAATATAGGAGCCGCTTGTTGCTGCTATACTGCTAGTATTTAATAGGGTTAATATTGGCGCTTTGTCGTATTAATTTAATTAAGGGAAGTAATATAAGGTGTATAGACCTGCTTTTGGTGTGCAACTTGGTCGATCTCTTTCTCACGATTAAAAGATGACTTAGAAATAAATATTATATTACAACCTAGTCTAGTGGTGGATTTTTATTTCCCTAACATATTTCTCATATCTGTGGGTTTCCCATTATTTCCCATTATTTTCATTATTCGTTTATTTTATTTATTCCTTTTATTATTTTATTATTTTTTTAAACCCCCATTTATATTTTTCTTATTTATTTATTTAGTGTTATTTAGGATTTTTTATTTTTATTTTTATTTTAAGTTTAATTATTTTTAAGCTAGTTAGATAGAGGTGAGCCCTCTCAATCCCCGGCTAGAACGATACCCTTATTTACCAGTGCTACAATTGACAACAAGAGGGTTTAAATTGCGTGCCGGCTACGGTCGCACCATGCTTCTCATTACAAATTTTAATCCCAAATTTATAACAAATATATTGTTTGATTAATAGCATTTCATCAACCCTAAACCTTTTCTTTCCTTTTCTAATACTAAAAAAAATGTATGCATAATCATTATACACCTTATAAGCCTCCTTTTATCAATGACAATCATTCCTAACAACTGAAGACTTCCATCTTCAGTTGCAAGGGCTTTAGGTTCTTGAACGCCAATATTTGTGTTAGTTGATACTTAGGTTAATCACGATGAAAATATATGAGGAAAAAAATGTATTCAATGTTATACTAAATACAAACTATAGATAGACTAAACATATACATCTATATATAATGAAACCAGATGTTTTTATGCAATGAAGATAACTAACATCTACATCGCTATAATTTCAAAAATAATATCGATTACAAGTTAAACATTAACATTCTATAAACCAAACATAATTTTTTTTTAATATAATGGACCTATATGTTTTGTGCAATGAACGTAGTTAACAATTATAATGCTAGACTAAGTGTAACAAACTAGATGAACCTAAGCAAGTTATGAACATCTACTTGAACAATTAATAAGAAACTAAATAAACCTTGATTTAAGTACATATGAATGAGTATTCACCTACTAATGAGCATAAATTTTTTATTTTGTGAACATTTTATGTTTTGTGTAATGAACATAAATAACACCGAGAGTAGTATAAAACACGTGCCAAACACTTGAATTATTTCATCATCATTCATGTGTTTCTACTGGCTAAGCCTATACTTTTAATATAATTAACCTAAAATAATTATTCAATGAACATGATTTTACATAGTTAATGAACTCAAACATAAGAATTATATAAAATAGAGCATAAGACATTTACAAATTTACGAGTTTTCTACAATGAACCTAAAAGTTCATGTAAACCAATATGTTTCCACTCGTTGAGGGTGGATAATATACCTAATGACATTACATATTTGTCTTTATTCCAAATCATCTTCACATCCAATTCAATTTGTTAGTTGAAAGGAACACATAGCAATATGAATTTATTGCAACCTTCAATCTTCAATTACCTATATGTTTTCAAATAATTTGATTCGAATAATCAATTCAAATTGCAAAACAAGTTGAAAGTTAAATCAATTTAGTGTGATATTTAGGTACGAGGAACAAATTAATTCAATCCAATGCTATACGAAGGTCGAAGAAATCAAATCAATCTATTGCAATTATAGGACAAAGATCAAAGTGAATCAATGTGAAAAAACTACTAATTTTATTTTAATTAACCCAATACCTAGAGAGAATATGTTTAAGCTATTAAACAAATAGATTAATAGATTTTTCTCATATAAATATAAATTTGTTACTAAACAACAATTTTCAAAATTGCTAGACATAAATTGAGCTTAAGAGTAAAAGTAAGTAGCTAGCTATTTATCTACCGTGTTTGTCCATGTCAGATTAATATCACCTTACGAGGCACTCCAAGTCTATAATTCAAATTGCAATTTTTCGTGAAATGGAGGAAAAAATAGATGGCATGATTGTGGGCAATCTTAAAGTCCTTATGATGTATTTGAAAGCATGGGGAGTCTAGGTGTCGTGTTCTAATTTCTTTACATAACTTTGCTAGTATACTGAATCCTTGAGGCGATGATTTAGCCATGTAGGATATTGACATGCATTATTTCGGAGTAAGGGATAAATAACAATAAAACTATGTACTCAAAGTCAAAAAACAAACAAAAAATTAAATTCTTTGAAATATATAAATATATACATTAGTGCACTAATTTTAATTTTTTGTATTAATAATTAAGTAATACAAACTAATAATGATAAAAAAATTAAAATAAAATCGTGGCATGTACAATAAATCTATTATTAGTATCATTTCTATCACCATCATTATTGCTATTATTATAATAATAAATTGTAGATTTTGTATCGCAATTTTCTTTTCTTTTGTATTACTTTCAATTTTTTTTCTTAATGTCAATATAAAATAAAATTAGTGCACTAATATATATAGATTTAGATTTTTGTTATAATTTTTTTGGGTTTTGTGTTTAGATAGATAAAATTTTTCAATAAATGAGGGCCAACTTAGTATGAAATTTAAAAAGCATATTAGTAAGTTATATTTTAACTATCAGTTGAAGTATTAATTGTGTCTAAGGGTACACACGATTCAAGTTAGCTCTTTCTGATAAAATTTCAAACCAAACCAAATTGCTTTTTAAATAATCTAAACTAAAATAAATCATAATTTTATGATAGTTTGGTTTGGTTTGGTTTTGTTTGTGCCATTTGGGATTTAATAATTATTTAAAAAACTATGTTTTTATTATTTAACTTCAGCTCTACAATGTAATTTATAAATTTACAGTCAATATAAACTTCAAACTATAACGCCTTATTATCTTAGTGCTAGGATTGCAACTATTTCAAATTATCTAGTTTGAGTATCACTTATTTTCTTGATTTTGAAGCCAAAATTAAGGACTTGTAATAATTAGACACGCAAATTGTTTTTCTCTATATTTGCACTCAATGTTTTGCTTTATAGTTGCACATAATGTGAGGATATGCTCCTTAAGTTAAAACTCGTGTCAACTATTAGAAAAACATACACATAATAAAAAGTACTCCCTCTATTTCATAATAGATGACCTATAGCTTTTCAACACACATATTAAGGAGTTTTAAACTTTATATTAAATGATATCAAAATTGACCAAAATACCCATATTTAAACTTGAGCACTTACATTATTCTCAAATACATTAATGATGAGGGAGATAAAAAGTAAGGGTAAATTTAGTAATATAAAATTAAATTCTTTATTGTTTTTATAAAATAACTTATATTAAGAAAAAAAATTATCTATGTTTTACAGTGAATAGAGCTTTTGGGTGAGGGATTGGAAGGATAAAGTAAGGCTATGAGAGGCTTGGATTCAATTCATTTAATAAAGAAGCTTAAAAATAAAGCTTGTATTTGACTCATTTAACTAAAAAAATGAGTCAAACCGAGCTCACGAGCCTAGTACTTGCAAGCCTAATGTTAAAAATGAGTATAATCCAATTTTTTTATGCTAGGGCTTGACTCGATTAATAAACAACCTTAAAATTAACTCTCTAGCTCAACTCATTTAACTAAACAAACTATCACTTGACTTGTGAGCAACTTGACTCATTTACAATCATAAACAAATATCCCTCATGTTCTAACACAGATAAAGAAAGTATGAATAAGAAAAATGTTTTGATATATTCTAGAGAACCTAATGTGTTTTATTATTACTATTACTGTTACTATTCATAATGAGTTCATAAGTGTAATACAATGTTACAATCACCATAAAATCATATGAACTTCTATTACCTAATACCCCAACTTTAATTATTAAGGAATTGCCTCATCTACTTCTTGTTTGTTTAGCAAATTATTTATACTTACAACTTATGGTTTATGTGCCTATAATATGTTTGCAACTCATGTCTCACTCATAGCCATTAGGCATTATTTGGATGAAGAATTTCTATGAAAATATTCATAAAGAATCTATAAACTTTTCTAACCTAAACACTTTATTTGAATATCCTACAATATAATTTAGATATTTTACAAACGTTTTGAAGTTCATGTTAAAATCCCATTAAATAAAATTTTAAAATAAGTTAATAATGTCATGAATATTAACAAAAAAAGTTATATAAATATTCTATCTAAATTATATGTAAATATTATCCAAACAATTTTTTTATAAAACATTTATTCAAATTCTTCATCTAAATAATAATTTTGCAAATGCAGAAAATCATTTTTAAAATGCCGTCATTTGTAAGTTTTTGGTCCAAATAAATCCTTAGCAAACTTATGAGTTGCACATCTTGTTGAAGATTTCATTCTTTTGAGTTGATGTGTTGAGGAAGAATCTACATGACAACTACAAATATCATAATCTTGTTATGCATTTCTGAGCCAACATTCAATGTCGAATGGTGCTTTGCTGAGAATTTTCAATTTTGAACCATCAAGTCTTTGTTAAAGTTAGAGTTGGCAATCAGATAGTGCAGGCTAGGGTTAGGCATGTTGGGTTTAGGTCGGGTTGTAGCGGGTTGGAATACTCTTGGGTCAGGTTGTTTACGATTTATTTTCTTGTTTTGAGTTAGTTGTGGGTTGTATCAGATCATTTTAGATGATTTTATTATATGGGTCGGGTTGGTTTTCGATTTAAATATTTGCAGATTCAAACTATATTAGATTAATATATCAAGTGAGGTCGGATTTAATTAACTGAATGGATCAATTCATTTTTGGTTTCAATAGTTGGGTCAAGTTTAGGTGATTTTAAGTTCAACTTAATTGGATGGGTCGGGTTAGCTCAAGTTTGGGTTATTTTAAGGCAAGTTGATGGAATGGATCATTTCCAGTTTTAATGAATCAGGTCGAGTTCGGAATGAACTAATATTGGATCGGATCATTTTAGATTTGTATTAAACTTGACATTGACTAATAAAATTATTCAAACTCATTAACTTCATAAACAAACATTAAGTTTGAATTTAAGAAAGCATGCAATTAAAAATGTGTTAATAATTGTTGTTTATTATTATAATGTTTTAATATTATGTTTTGGTGTAAAAACATTGGTAAAATTAAACTATTATTGATGAATAAGAATATTCATAATAAAAGTAATTTTTTTATAAAATAATATATTTAAATTTTTTTTAAATAAATAATAAAATATGTGTATTTTTTAAATATTATAGCTCAAATGTAATTTTGTTGAGTTAGATTAATGTCGGAGCCTATGACTGGAGTTGGATTGCGTCGATGAATTTTTGGCACGACTAATTTTTGCCAACTGCCAAAGAGGCGAATGGATGATGCACTACAACCAGCCGATCGCAGTAGCCACTGCTTATGTTGTCAGTTTCGACAAGTCAAACTGACTTGTATGTACCATACTTCCTGTGAACATATAAGGGATTTGGTGCAGCAATGGAAATCATAAATTCATAATCATATCTACCTGCAACTGCTGACCAGGAATGGTGACCAGAGGCAAGATATCTCCTGCGTCGTTGATGAATTGAAGCAGCACTTACAGTCCCATTACGTGGTCTCATCCCACGTTTGTGAAGAAATACTCAAATTCACCATGTAAGATTCAGTCAAAACGCATGGTCATAGACTCATATAATACCCAAAGTAAATCAAGGTTGTTTAGTTGCATGACCGATAGAGCGACCAGATCATGTACGTCAAAAGAGAGAAGCCAACAAAACAAAAAAACAAAATACTGTTAATTTAACGATTAACAGTGAGTCGCTTCGCCGAGGCTCAAAAATTGCCTAATCTTGTTGCTACGTGGACTATCCAACTCCGAATCAAGACACCACATCCAAAATAATGCAGGTCAGTCCAATCATTCAGTCTTCGATCAATGGTTGATAGAACATCCGGTACGCTTCTATGACTTCTAGATACCACATTGCCTCTCTATCAGGATATGCTGAAAGATCTACAATCTTGTGCACCTACAGAAACATCAGAGAACCTCGGCCCCATTACATGAAGTTCAAAGCGGTTTTCAGTTTGGGAATAAATCAAACACTTGATGTGCAATTAACTAAGAACGAGGCATCTAGTTTACTACCTTAATAATTGGCAATTCATCTTCTCCCTTTCGGACACAATATCCACCGACTACCATTACGTACATCCCTGTAATTTTAAATCCAAACAAGCAGAGAAGAGAAATGGGTTTCGAATTTGCAACAGATAATGATAATTGAATAAATTGTAAAACAATGAATAGTACCTAACCTGGCTGCCATTGACGATTACGAAATTCGCCGGAGATTGAGAGTTGGATAATGCCGGTACCATCGTCGAGAATGAAACTAGTGTTATCATCGGAGCAGAAAACTAGGACGCCCTGTAACCAGGCGCGTTGGAAGAGGATACCGCCAAGAGTGAAGGACAATTGTGAAGGTGTTTGCTTCGCGTGTTTCAATTGACCGCACATCAGCTTCAGTGCTGCTAGACGGTAATCCATCCTTGAATGTTTATTTTTCCTTCTCCGCTTTGTTGTCGATATTCGCTCTTATGTATGTGTACTGTATTCTCTTTCGCACCTCGATCGCACCTCGACTATGGAGTGCGAAATTATTGGATTTTTCCGCGGACCAATTGAATTCCGCACTATTCCCGCCTGTTTATAGCATCGTTTCATGAGTTCGCGACTCTCGAGTCCCGAACACCAGTCGCCCCCAATTTTTTTTCTCACTCCCTCTTTTTTTTCCCCTTAGTTTTTTCTTGAAAGCCACAGGCATGTTTTTCATTCATTCATAATAGAACAGGCATTTAGGACAATAGTATTTGCCATATAATTAGGGAAAGAGTCGATGAGAAAGATAAAAAGTTGTGAAACTACTTGCACAGGATCCAGGGTCAATCAAATAGCTCCAATAGAATACCGATAAGCTTGAAAGTAAATGAAGCGACTGCAGCATTCATTACCAGGGGTAGGGTGGGCGTATGTTCAGTACTTCTAGTAAAAAGCCTTTATAATTTGCAGCAGCCATGGCAACATATCGGGCAAGGATAAGAAACCTTTTTTTTTTTTTCATACACAAAACATTGAGGTCGTCATCTTAGTAGGACTCCTAATGTAAAACTGATAATCACAATCTATTTCTAGGGCCAAGCTCCGGTTAAACTTCATTCTTATACATCACAGATTTAGTTTCAGTAGCATTCATATCCTCAAGAAGCAACATCAAAGAGGATAACCCTTCCAACTGCAACATGACATCTTCATACCCTAATAGCCTAGCCAACAAAACTAGCAAACTACAAATTCCTTAAGTGGTTCTTAGTTCTAATCAAATGCTTAATACTAAAGCAGTTAGGAGAGTAGGGGGACACTGTTTACTTGCAAGCACTTTGACAGAGAAAAACAGTATGATCTGGCAGGTAGAAGCAAAAGTAGAAGCGTACACATATCTGTGAAGCGTATGCATTGAAGCTAATAATAGGTCCAGCAAAATACAATGGTTCATACATGAGATAACAAAGGTATATGCTAAGGGAAGACTCATCATCTTGTAAGGCCCTTTCCTATGAACAAATCAGTAGAAATTACAATTATTCATAAGCAAAAGCCAATATAAATTGCAAAAATAAACTGAATAAAAACTGCATACTCGAGAGAAAACAACCTTTAATAAAACCCAACTACTTAACCGGTAGTATCCATGTTCAACAGACTTTATCACTTAACACAAATGGTAATCTTAGGAGGTTGGAATCACACCTTGATGAATTCAATGAGATGTTTTATAAGAACTACGACTTTGGTTCCAAAAGGCCAAGGTTGATGCAACTAGTTTACAAGGTAGGCGCACTTGATTTTTTTTTCATCTCGTTCCCACTCATTGTAAGAAGAGGAATAGAGTTTCATGGTTAAAAAGTGAGGATGAACTTTGGATTGGTGACCACAAGTAGTCAACACAATTGGCTTTCACTTATTTCACTAAATTGTTCTCAATGAAAAGAGATTACCATCCTCTCCTTTACCTCTCGTGTTGCTTTTTGACTATCGACAAGGTCCTCAATATCTTTATTTTCGATGATAGAGGTTAAAATGGTGGTTTTCTACATAGGCCTAACCAACAACCCTAAGCAGGATGGTTTTGGGATGCTTTTCTTTCCAATATATTGGTATGTGGTACATTATAAGTTGCTTAGCTTGGTGAAGAATGCTTTTGTGAATAGATCCTTCTCGATTGCCCTTAATGACACTATGTTCTCTCTTATTCCTATGGTTGAAGTCCCTTACACTTCAAAGGAATTTACATCTATAAGCATGTGCAATGTGGCTTATAAGGTTATAACAAAACTGCTTACTACCTGCCTCAAGCTTCTTTTCCCTAACCTTATTATGGAGGAACAAAGTAGTTTCCTTTGGGTTAGGAATCGAGACACAACTTTATCATAGCAAAGGAGATGATCTACACTATAAGGTGTGTTTTATGGTCATTAAGTTGGATATAGAGAAGGTATATGTGTAACACCCCTAATTTTTGAACTAAAAAATTTTATTTTTAAGACAATGCGAAAGCGATTTAAAAAAAAATTGGAGAATGATATCACCACAACAACCATGAGAGAAGTGTGATCATCACCGAACCCATACCCAACACAAGGCAAAATGGAAAAAGGAACAAAGAATACATGATCATAATAATAATGTGACAACACAAGTTAATAAAGATTAGAACAATGTCATAGATAAAATAAACTTGATAATTTTACAAACTCAAATATAGGAATCAGAACCAAGAGTTTAAATAATCAGAAATATAAAACATCCCAACACAGTGGGAAAAATACTAACAAAGGGTTAGCCTAACTTACAAGCACAATCATAAACCTAAAACCCCAACCAATGGCCCACTAACGGTCCACGTGATCACCCTCAGCATATTCTAACTGAGATTCATAATTCTACAAATCGTCTTATGCTTCCTAGAACAAAAGTCAGATCGTCACAGTGACCACACGAGTGCAATATTAGTACGGTGAAGAACTAGTAAAACATATTACCTAAAATATGGAGGGCACATGTAGTACATTGAAGTCAATAACAACATAGTGATACCATAACGATACAACTCAAGTGCAACATAGCATGCTTTCATTGAAATCATGGAAGAATAGAAATATAGTAATAAATGTAAACTATATTATAACTCTTCCTTTAATGACCACACAAGTTTCAGTTAGTAAGATAGTTCTTTTGACCACACCCACTTATCCACCATGAATAAAAGTTATGGCAGCACAAGTTAATTACAATGGGATACCACACCCATCACACAAAGCTAGGATACATCAAAGGAGCTTTCTTCGGGGATAACACCCCCACCACACATTGAGTGCACCTGCCATAAATTGGGATACTAGACCCACCTAAACAATGGACAATACGAAGTGCCAAGGGGCTTGTACTGGGATACTTCACCCACCCATAATAAACACCAATGCCATACCAGCCTGCCACAGTATAATCCTATGATATGTGCATACCCCCTACCGACCGCAAACCGATAGAGAAGAAAATAGGTACTGAGTGAAAGAATATATAACCAAGAGTAAACCACCTGCTAAATCCTGGTAGCTACCCCGAGAGCCAACGAAAAAGGTTAGAACAAAATCTTAAACCATTAATTTATGTATATGTAATGTCATAAATCATACACAAAGTCCACACATAACCAAATTGTGTGTTTCCAAGTGATAACACCAAACACAATTAAAATCAATTATTTAACTTAATTGGATGTTTCCAAATGATAACACCAAATTCATCATAAGGCATCAAATCTACCATTTGGGTGTTTAAATATGACACCAAAATCATCCACAAGGCATAAAAATACCAATTGGGTATTTAAAGATAACATCAAATATATCAATAAATCGAGTCTCGCATACCATCATAGTAGTTCATATTAACTTACGTCAATCATGGATGTAATCATAATAAAAATATTGTAAATGCATGGAAGGATCAATACAAAAAGCCCAAGAGAAACACAACAAACTATAAAAAACTAGACGACTTCCAACCAGACCACTCGATCGGTTTTTCAAACCAGTCGACTGGTCTGTTCGTACCAGACCTAGACTTGGACCAAAACAAAAACATATCGCCATTCGATTAGTTGGCCTCACCAATCAATTGTTCATATGAACCAATCGACTTGTTTGGCCCAACTAATTGATGGGTTTAAGCAGGTACCAACCCATTTTGGCCTGTAGAAAAACTAATTGATGGGTTTGATCAACTAATCGACTGGTGAGAGTAACCAGTCGACTGGTTTGGTCTAACTGGTTGATGGATCTAAGCAGATACCAAACCACTTTGGTATGAAGGGACACCAATCAACGGGTTTAACTAATTGATCTTGCGACCAACCGATCTAAAACTCCAAACTATTCGACTGGTCGCCAAACCAGGCGATGGGTTTGACGAATCGGTCAACTGGCTGGGTAAAACACAACCCAAACTTGGGTAATAGGTACCAAATTTCACCACACTTTACCATATTAATACTAATATGCTTCTATGTCAAAACATACATAAAAATACATGTTGTACACATAGGGTTACATGGATACATTGTAATGTACACACTTAAAAAAATCATGCTCATCAACCCATTTTATGCTTAAAAGTAGAGAATCTGAACAAAACTTACTTGAGGATAATTAAACCATATGCTCATAACATAGAACACATATTAGATCTGACTCATATAAAGACTAGCACATGGAACCCCCAATATGTCATAGAAGCCTAATTAGTTTAAAGATAAGAATGCCTTACCTTGAAATAATTCTTCTAGCGCAAAACTCTTACTGGATAACCTATCTAGTAGGACTTTGATTCATAAGAGAATCAAAGTAAAAACTATTAAAATCATCTTCTAAAACTTCATTAAAACTAGTAAAGTAATAAGAAGAAAAGAAACATAAAACATCATCTTTTGACTCAAAAGTAGGGTGTTAAAAGAGAAGTTGATATCTCTAAATTTTCTCAACCTCGATTCGTCCTTAATTAAGGAAAGCAAGAGAGAGCTAAAACTAAGATTAGAAGAAGAGAAAGGAACACAATGCTTGTAAGATCAAAGGAGAAATATGTAGAAAACCTCTATTTTTCACGACAAAAGGAAGAAGATAGGAAAATAGAAGGGTGCTCAACACTTAGTGAAGTTCCCATAAGGAGAAGGGAGAAGAGAGTAATAACACAAGTGAGGAATGATGGATCGGCAAATGAGAAGTATAGGGGTTATTTGGTCGACATTCTCAGGAAAAAAAGGGGGATGAAGCTGGTGAGGTTGAGTGTGGGTAAGCCAAGAAGTGAAGGTTGATTTGATGGTATGGTAGTGGGTTGGCAAGTCAGGGATGGGTGCACAAATTCAAGCTTGTATCCCCATCTACCAGAAGAGAGAGGGAGAGGTAAGGGAGAAGAAAAAGAGGGGCTTGCCTCTAAAAATGGCTTTTAGGGGAAAAATTTCTAATTAAAATCATGAAATGCTCTAATTAATGTGAAAATAACACCAGGGCACCAAAACATGCTTATTAGCATCAATGAACTCAAATTAGAAGTTTTCATAATTATTAGAGAGAAATTTGAATCAAAATTAGAAATGGATAAAAAATTAACGGCAAATTAGTTGATCGGTTTAGACAAACCAATCGACTGATTTGTTGAGGGCAAGAATATAAATTTCCTTAGCATCGATTGGTTATATAAACCAGTCGATTGGTACACCTACAATTCACATTTTTATTAGAATTTCAAGTCCATTCCAAATCCAAAACTCATTTATTTTATACCAATATAATTCTAAACATAATTTGAAGGATTTTGGGATGGGGTATTATAATATGGCCGGTTTTGTAACAATCCTTTTTTTCATTACCAAAAATTTTATTTGGTTAAGACATTTATGGAACCAAAAAAAACATCATATGAAAAATAGAGTGCTACATTCATATCTAACATAAGATAGGCATTTCGCCGTCTATCTCATGCTAGATACAATGATGGGTAGTGAGTATTCAAAACAAACAAACATAAGGTAAACACTCAAGCACATAAGGTAAATCTTATAAAAGAGAGGAAACATTTAGAATTTACAATCAAGGTTGCATCAAGCCCAAACGAATCTGAAACACATGAAAAGGAGAAACAAATACCTAAATGAGAAAGAATCACTACAAAAAGAATATCTCAGTAACTAAAGGACCATCATAAAAGAGAAAACCATCGGAATGTCTACTCTCAAGTGTCCCAACCCCAACTAACGAATTGGGCATCCTTACTAACCTACACAGTGTCTCTTGCTTGTTTGAATGAGAAGGTAACCAAGGAAAATGTCACATCAGCATATTACATACTGAGTAAGCCAAATTTCCTTATTATGGAGATTTGTGATGCACATAGGTCATGGTAGGCATATAGGTCATTCTAGATATACATATAGCATTCTCATGCATTAACACACTAGTTTACATTCTATGCTTATATGATATACAAAACTTAGCATACCGGGCATAAGAGTGCTAAAAGTAAAAAAGCTTAATGATAAACATGGAATTATGGTTGGTCATACATGCCACAGAACATAACTTGGCTTAAATAACCCAAAGCATATTTAGATTCCATTCTAATTATTTTTTTTATAAGGTCATAACCACATAGTTGCACATACATTTGATTTTGAGCAATGGGCTAGATTATTTTCCATGGTCTCTAAATAGCAAAAATATCAAATGGACATGAGTTCGGTCAAAGCCAAATAACCATCAATGGAGATAAAAGTCTGACTAAAACCAAATAAACCCACCTAAGCAACCATGACCTTTAGTATTAATACCCCTAGTACATCATTAGTATCTAGTGTATAAAAGGCATTGGGACCAACACAAGCCCCATCTGAAGGCAAATAATAATAATAATAATAATAATAATAATAAGTGGCTCTAGACCCAAATAGTGCTTTGTATTATATTGTAGTTTAAGTGATTAATGTTTTACTATTTTAAGAACATAGGTCATGCCTTGGTCCACAAATCATACCAATCCAAACATATCCAAATAGATATATCATATTATCCATAATTTCATATTAAGGGTAATACAGGGTAATAGAATTATTAATACAACACTCCTAAATTTACTATTTTTGTTTTTTCAAAGTATATTGGAAAAATGAGGCTAAAACCACCGTAACTAACATTAGGAGAGGTGTATACATAGATTAGGTGCAAGGATATTGATGAAATAATAAAACATTTACAATAACAATATACATAAGTTGATCTCTCCTAAGGAGAGTTAAAATATTACAAGGTTGTTAAATTATTTAATTATACAACATTATTATTTAAATCAAAATATAAAATAGAGTTAAAAAAATCAATGGTCTTAGTGACATTCCCATAAGCGGGTAAAACAAAGATAGACGTTGGTTGCCTTAGCTCTATAGTGACATCACACTCCAACTATCTAGCCTCATTGGTCGTATCTAGAGAGTTAGCTACCATAATCTTTACCTACTAGGGACACAAAACCCAGTGCACAAACTTCATCATCTACCCATTTGAATTAGGTATTATCCATGAAATGGACAAGCTAGTACTCTCATACTATCAACATTAAACTACTACACAAAAATATGGATGACATGCAACACAATATAAGCATCACAAGCCACATACCATGCCAATTAGTAATAAAACATGCATTACATGGATATTATAATAGAAAACTGGAAAAACAATATCATGGGCTAACCATACCCACTAACCAAGGTCTTAGTCAAGGAAAAATTAAAAAGTGTCTAAAAATTACATAGGGGAGTTTTTCATCCCCATTTAAAACATTAAATAGGCTATTAAGGGAATGCTCGGCTCTAAACAAGCTCTTAGGGGAATGTTCAACCACAAATAGGCTCTTAGAGGAATATTTTGCCCGACTACCATATTGATATTAACCAACCTAGGTAGTTGAATCCTTAAGTGTATATACCCCCTATAGGATACTTTTAACGACTATAGAGTAAATAAGGTATTGAGGTATTGTTAATAACTCCCTTGGTTTTATTGAGTACCAACAACATAGTTCATAGACTCAAATATTTATGTATTCACACGCAACAATACTTGGGGTTTTATATTATGCTACCTTTAGTGTTTGTAAGTGTTTAGCGTATTCATATATAATGATACCATTTCAAAATCAATGTTTTAATCTTGTACTTAAAAGAGCACAAAAATCAAAACATGGACAATACCTTAGTATAACATATAGTACTTTATATTATACCCCTATTTTTCACTCTTATTTTATTTTTATAGAAGAAATTATGGAAGCTAAAATAAGAATGGGGATAAAACAACCACATCTAATAAAAGAAAAGGTATATATGTTCACCTAACTTATGCCAGATGCAAGTTTAAAACTTATACAATAAAAGAATAAACCTCATCTATATTAGGAAAATAAATTTCCACAAGGAGCTATTCAATGGTAGATGGAAATTAATAATTTCACTAAACCAAAATGTTATTGAAAAAGACAGTGGAAAACCTATGATTCTAACCTGGATTTTCCAAAAATAAATAATAAAAAAAAGCAAAAGAAACTAGATTCAAAATACATCTCCAACAAAATTACAACCCAAATAAATACAAACTATATCAATACATTTAAAATATAACACATTTAAAAAGAATATCAAAAGTGGATCCCATCAATGATACAAAGCTTGATCACTAAAACAAACCACTAGATAGTCTACTCTCAACCCCGTTTCTTCAACCTGACGATGAGACTTTCAAGATCATTCATGCACTAATGTTTTACTCCCCACCATTGGTGATTAATCACAAGACCAAATTAACTAAGTTAGTATCAATATAAATCTAGTAATGAACAAATCACACTGCCTATTTTGTAGGTGGGAACATAAATTACAATATTAGATACACATAGAATTAGGGTTTATTTCATTTATACAATATTATGCTTAATTAATGCCTACATATTAAATCATTACATAAACATATAATAACATACGAGACTATATAACATCATACTTAGGCATGTACACATAGTATGATGAAATTGTAAGGTAACTCATTCATATCGGGTGAATAATCTATATTATTGACAACTCATTATGTGACCACATAATTTTAGATATAGAAATATTAATCCATAAAAGGGATTCAAACTAACTAACTCGGCATTTTTGGATATGGTTGTAAATGAATAGAGCTAGCTCACGAGCTTTATAGGCTCGATTAGGCTCATTCATTAAGCTAAATGAACAGAATTCGAGCCTTATTTTTAAGTTTGTTTAATAAATGAGCCATGCTGAAGCATAAAGAATTTGGGCACGAGCTTTTTTATAATGCAAAAGCTTGCGAGCCTTATTTATATGATAGTTTATTAAATGAAACGAGCTCGATCCTTCCCCTACTCAACTCAATTCTTTTACAACTCCATTTATGGATAACGCCTAACCAAACCAATCAGATAGTTATGGATAATGCCAAAATAATTGAGTTTCTCAACCCCTCGGACATTACCTAGGGATATGTATAACCTTTATCATTACTTAGGGACATGCTCGGTCCCAATCATTACTTAAGGAGCCCAACACATTACTTAAAGACATGCTCAACCCCAAATACTACTTCAAATCCATAGTTTGAGGATTCATTTATCCTAAAACCATATATCATTTAAGAAACTACATCAACACAATTACACATGATTTATACTCACTTAATCATACCACACGTTATGAATTAAACATGCCATCCATATAACCATGCTTAAAGATAAATAAGGTTAACATGTTTTTTTACTTAATTATGCTTGTGACATGCTATTTTATTCAATCATATTTCTAAACAAATAATATAATTCTATTCCAACACACACACATACACACACACTCTTTCACATTTATCATCCGCAAAAGAGGCAAATAGCCCTATCATACATATTATTACTCTAATATGCTCAATCAAATGCTAAAATATGAATTACTTAAACCTTATGCTCAAAAGCCATATTTTCATGCTTTTGTTCAACACTTTAAACTCATGATTAATACAAAGCATTATATAATGCATATCACATGATTGATATACCAACCTATGTGAGTCACACCACTTTCACCTTCAAAACACACACATAATGATCCATCCTCATAAAACAACCATAAGTGGAGGTAAGTAGAGATTGCCTTATTCCATAGATAGCTAAATTGAAAGAATGGAAGGATCAGACCCTAACTTTAGGATCCACTATAACACCCAAAAATTTTATAATTTTACTTTTTGGTGTTTGGCCTTTTATTCAAAAATTAATCCTTAAACCTTGGCATAATCATTTTATTGTTAACATTTGACCATAACCCAAATGAATTCCTAGATTTTTTTTATCACTTTTCCTTTTTGAAGCCTATCCCAAAATGGTTTATTTCTCCAATTTATTTTTTTCTAACCGGTACCCTAATCTAACCAAACTAAACTTAAAACTAAATAAAATAATGCTAACCTACCCCTACCAATTTACTCCTTACGTTACCCCTACCACCACCCTACTTCATGTAACCCTACCGTGCCATCCTTCATAGCGAAAACTCTCTCCCTGTCTCCTAATCTCACGCAACTTATCCATACCTCCTCTATTAAAACCACTACTCATACTTGACATCTTCACATACATATACATACACCCATCCATTCCATTTTTGCTTCAACTCCCCTGATCGTCCTTCCCCTTGCTCCCTTTCTTGGCTCTATTTGGTTTTGCCTCTCCTTTCATTTAAACCATCCCCAACCCCGATCACCTTAACCTAATCCCATCCATTTATGCTTTCCTCCACCGATTCCAACCCTCTCTTCTTGTTCACCATCGATACTCACACTAAGCCACCATCACCATCGATCGCCGCTCACCATCCACTTCTAACCATCACCATTACTGTCACCCACTTCTAGTCGAACCATCAACTATCACCACTTTTCTTCTTCTTCCTACCCCCTCCATTTTCTTGTGAGATATTTATAAAGAACCACCATCAATTATCACCGAAGCACACATATCACCACCACCCTCCGCCATCGCTATCGCCAACCCTCCTCCTCATCTTCTTCTTATTTTCTCCTTCTTCTCCCTTCTCCTGCTTCTTATTCAATAACCCCTATCACAACCATCCCCTTAACACTGATTGCTGCATCCATTTCACCCTTTGGGAAACAATAAAAATAATCGTTACTCTACCTTTGTTTCGACAAAATCCTCTGCAACATCCCTAAACCCACTAACCATCTCTACCACAACCCTTCTAGCACCACCCTTATCTTCCCCATTGAAGCCCTCGTCTCACCATCACTGCCTTTCATCCATCAACACACCACCATCCATTACATTTCCTACCTTTTCATCGTCTCCTCCCCACACTACCCCAAAAAGTAGTTTTAATAACGGTTTTCAACCGTTATTAAAACGCCCATTATTAAATCTTTAATAACGGTTCATAACCGTTATCAAAAATATAAAAAAAACCCGCCAATATGAGCTTATAATGCATGTTTCATAACGGTTTTTCAGAAAAATCGTTGTTAAACAAGAGGGTTTTAATTACGGTTCTGATGAAAACCGTTATTAAAACGTAGGTTTTAATAACGGTTCTTACTAAAACTGTTATTAAAAGCTGACGTTTTAATAACGGTTTTTATCAGAACCGTTATTAAAACAGGGTTTTAATAACGGTTTTCATAAGAACCGTTATTAAAACTCCAGCTTTTTTTTCTTCAGTTTTTGCAGTTTTGTTCCTGCCCACATACACAGTTGTATGTTCAAATAATTACCAAATCTGCATTGTAAAACAACATCAATTGATAACAAATCTGTAATCACACCATAATTTCAATCAATCCCTTGTTAATATATACACCGGACATATATACTCAAGAATCAAAATTAGTAGGCATACCACAACTTGGTAGCTCTACACGCCAAAGCAAAATGTTTATAAATCTAGCTTAGAAGACTTAAAGACATAGACAAAATACAAACCTGAACATGCATGTAGAATATATAGATCTCTACCTAATACCGAATGAATGAGTGCACATGCTTGGCCCATTGCTCTCTCACTTCATTAATTTCTTCAACATTGTATTGCTGGCCTTGTGCATAATCATCGGTGAAAAACTACAAATCCCAAGTTTTGATTAATATACAGTTAGCACTTACGTCAAGTATCAAACATATATGTCATGATTCATTAATGGAAAAATATCGAAAAGAAAACATACATGGCTTGGATCTATGTTGACCGATCTATTTTGGACTATCAAATCCATTTCTCTACATACATAGTATCCACAATCTTTGTCGTTTTGCTGTTGTGGACACTGTCAAATAAATTCAGTTAGCTCTCTAACTATTATATATTAATTTTAATTAAAATAAAATACGAAATAGTTGCCTTCCTACTTACTATGACAGGCTCGTATTGAACATTCTTTGGGTCTGGGACACCATTCCCACCTCTCCTTTGATACGCTGTCCGTAGTGCCCTAATAAATAGAGTTGGATACACAATATTGTAAGTACGCATATATACCTCAAATAATGAAAGCTAGGCGAATATATGTATAAATAAGCTAATGAAATAAGAAGTGAAAAGTATACTAACATGTCGATAAATTCCTTCCCACCACGATGAGCGAATTCAAAAGGCACGTCATAGGTTCGAAGGGAATCAAACACATAGACTTTATTAAGATCAGGTCGGACGGCGTACAAAACCCAATGTTCAGTTGCGAGGTGAGGAATGAGATAGAGCTTGTTGTGTTCCTCAATCAAAATGCGATCCGCTAAATAGTTTATGTGCCTACCCTCTCTTATTGTACTACCGTCAGCTATGTAGTATGGGCACACAAACACAATAGAGGACATCATTCCCTCCATCGCAGCTCGAGTAGCTACCAACCTATGGACGACAAAAACAATGCATATTTGTTAATAAATAATAACTCATATAAGAGGTCATAAAAATTCCAATTGTATAAGTTAAGAGTACTAAAATCTCAAAATGAAATAATACTTACATGACATAGACGACGACACTTATGGTTGACATCCATTCTTGATTATAAATGTCGCTTATGTCAGCCGTCGATACCATGTAAGTAGCATCGTCCCTCCCAACATACTCAGGATGACAATCAATGAAAATATAATTGTCCCTGAGGTAGTTTTGGGCATAAAAATATAATATAGCTAATGCTGGTGGAGGTTGGCTTTGCTAATCTGAAGAAGGAATCTTTTGTGGGGCAACTGATTTTTTAGATTTAGCTATCTTTCCTTTAGCAGCGTCCTATTTTGTGTTGCTCGTTCTGCTAGTACCTCTCTTGGTTTTACTAGCAGAATCAGTCTTCTTTTTTGATTTCTTAATTGATAATATTAAACAAAATATATATTGAGCATATAAATATATATATGAAAAAGGTATATATAGTGTAACTACTAAACAAGGTCTAATGAAGATGTCAAATGTCAATACCTCTTCAGTAGTGAGACGTATTTGATCCGCAGGCCAAGCCACGAAGCTTCCATGAGCTTCTAGTACTGTGGTTGCCTCATCGCCCTCTTTATAACAAGGCAAGTGTGCACTGCCAATGATTGGAGTGTCAATACTCACCGTCCTTGTATTTAGGGCTAAATTGTACACGTGGATTGTCTGCGTTTCGATACTGTGACTAATGCGGACCCTTCCTTTCGCCAAAATTGTTGAAAGGTCATTCGCTAATAAGTCACATTTATGCAAACCCTAAACAAAAATATTACACATTATTAATAATTTATTACACCGAATACATTTAATAACAATTCATAGTTTGTAATGCTTACCTCGGGAAGAGTAGAAAGAAATGCATCAGCTTCACAACTATCTCTGACGCTATTTACATTAGGTATGTGAAGCTGATCATGGTCTACTGAATCGGATGGCTTATACCCTTGAGATTTAATAAATGACAACTCTTGCTCCATTGTTGCCATCCGTTCAAATGCCACGTTCAATTTTTGGGTGAGGATGGTGACTTGCTCATTAGTGCTACGAGAACCATGAGATCGACCACATATGCTCGTTCTCGTAACACCCAATCCAAGGCCCCTGTGTCTTCCAGGGTGTTCTACAATTTCTGTAGCCTGTGCCACAATGCTATATTGGTCCACCTCCTCACCTTCTGACGTTTCAAGTTCGTCCTGTAAATTTAACTTATAGGAATAAGCATAATATAATAGTTTTCTAAAAGAAAACTAAGTAGGGTTCTAGATATCTACAAACTCATAATTTTTTTGGCTGCAACATCAATATATTCATTAACATATCCATCTCTTGTTGCTCTAGCCTTCTTCCATAATGTACCAATATTGATGGACGAGGTACATGGGTCCAAGTCTAGGAGCTACAAATCAAAAAATATTCTTAATTAAGAATATTATTATAAAATTCAAACATTTATATGTAAATAGATAATCACAAAATGCATACCAACTCCTCTTCAAGGCCCGCATAGCCTTTGCGAGCCATATTATGCTGGTATTTATTTTGCTTGGCAATCTCTTTATTTTGGGTACTTTTTTCCTATGTGACAAGCCAAAACATAATGACATGGTTATTTCAATATTAAGCATAATACTGGGATTGATACAAAAAGTTTAATTGTTATTTAACAAGTACCTTAAAATCCACCGTAAGACGATAAGTAATGAATTGGTTCCAACTTTCTTGATCGATGAAACCGTATTGTTTGGATGGGTTCTGTCGTACAGAACCATCATTCTTTCTATACATTTTTCTACGAGCTAAATATGACCTAAATGTTCTTAGACGCTCCCCACAATATCTAAGAAGCCATTTCTTCCTACTCTCTGGGACATTGAACACTCTCTGCAAAATAAGACATGTAGATGTATACCGATGTTAATGTAATAAAATTAATAACATTTGACATACAAAAATGATTACATAAAATAGCATATTTACCGTGATTTCCTACCAAATATGCTCCTTATGACCCTGTGGAACCTGCTTCCAATTATTATAGGAGATAGGAACACGGTTACGGGTCACAAGTGAAATGTAGGTCAAGAACATATCTGCGTAAGGGCCGATGGGAAGATTGTAAGTATTCCATCCCAACTCGACTACTTCTCCTCTATTCCTCATGTCTATGATAATTCTCATAATCATAGGTCCTCTCTTCCCTTCTTCATCACTGCTATCCCTATCAATGTTTTTGTTGGCCATATCTCTACAAAAAATAAATAAATAAATTATGTTAGAATGTTATGTGTTGAGCATAATAATGTACCATTATATTATCGATACGAATCATGCTTAGAAAGAATTAATCTCAAATGTATCATGCTATTCTATATATATATATATATATACGAATCATGCTAACACATTTCCAAAAAGATATTAATACTAACCCTAACCCTAACCCTAATTAACCATAATTAACCATAATACACGATAAACCCTAACCCTAACCCTAGCTAATTAACCATAATTTATTATAATAAAACCTAACCCTAAACCACAAAAAAAACCTAATCCCTAAACCTAGCTAAATGTAATTAAAGCATAATATATAAATCATATTATTAATTATTATTATTATTATTATTATTATTATTATCATACACAATTATTTCTCTCTATTTAATTATTCACTTTTATATATTCCTTATTCTCTATATCTATTTAATCCTCATCAAATAGCAATCATTAACATATGCATATGTACAATATATTTGCATTTCATTATATGACATTTCCTATATCTTATTGCTAGTCTCCTATACTTATTAATGAAAATGTGTGTGTGTGTATATATATATATATATAGTTTTTATGAGTGAAAATGTATATAATTCTACACTCACATTCATATTATATATATATATATGTAAAGGTCTCGGCCAACACATGCATAGGGATGGCAACGGGGCGAGTCGGGGACGGGGACCCCATCCCCATCCCCGAACCCGATAAGGAAAAATATCCCCGAACCCGACCCGATCCCCGTTTAGTTCTTAACGGGGAATCCCCGACCCGATCCCCGCGGGGATGCAATCCCCATACCCGCCCCGATCCCCGATCCTCCATCCCCGATCCCCGATAAGATCCCCGATCCCCGATCCAAGTTGCATTAACTTGAAAGAGCATGAGATATGTTCAATTACATCAAAATCCGATTGAATTTTATTTTCAAAACAGTGACTTATCGGCAGCACAATCATTATTCATCTCGACTTTCTTATCTATTGTTTTTATCAGCAACGCATGTTTTTCTCTAAACGGCTGACGGCAAGCCGTTTAGAGAAAAACAGAACGCTAGAATCGAACATGTTCATGTACTTGATATTGTTACCAGAATCGACCCTCCCGGGATTCGGCTGAAACAAACAGAACGCCAGCGTCTCGGGTCTCGGATCGCTCTGATAAGCGAAAAATGGATACAGATTAATCGCAAAAGGCGAACCGGTATCGCTCAGAAACCGCAGTTGATCCAACAACAAGTCCCCAAAACTAGTATCGAATCTCCCAGATGAAGGCGGATCCGAAGAAGCTAAAACCGTCATAATGTTAACGGTCGAAACCTTGATCTTCTTGATCCCCAAACCATTCAGCCCACTCATTAGATTCTTCATAGCCGGAATGAGCCCGTTCTTTATATTCTCGTCGTTGGAAAACAAGACCTCATTTCCGACCGTTACGAGTATTATGTTGCTGGAAGGATAGAAAGGGATGATATTTGTGTTTATCCATGATTTGGCTGTCTCTGGGTCGGACGCTAACCGGGTATGTCGCCGTTCGATACGCCGATTGTGATGCCGATGCCGGTGTTCGCGAATGCTTTGATGATTGCTGGGTCGGAATTGTAGAGTCGGAGCTTCTGGATGGATGTTGATTTGAGGAGGTTGGCGGTCTGTGTTGGTGGCGTCTGTGGTTGCGGGAAAAGATCCAGTGCTCCACTGCTCCAGGCGCTACCGCGCTGGGTTGGGCGAAAAACAATGGAGAGTCGGCACAGCACTCGGCAGTCGGG
This sequence comes from Tamarix chinensis, assembly GCA_030549775.1. Classification (NCBI taxonomy): domain Eukaryota; kingdom Viridiplantae; phylum Streptophyta; class Magnoliopsida; order Caryophyllales; family Tamaricaceae; genus Tamarix; species Tamarix chinensis. Next base: position 80,917,135 of record CM060173.1, on the reverse strand, counting down.
GTCGAGGACAAATTAGGTTAACTGCACTGGTTAGGTTACAGTCTTACAGACTTACAGGAGGAGCCGTCAAGCCGAGGAGGTTACTTACTGCTAGTGCTTGTTGTGATGTTGTCTGCTGAGTTGCTGTAGAGTAGAGAGTTAGTGAGTCATGGACTCATGGGTGCGGAGTCTGCGGGTTGCGTGAGTGTGTGGGGTGCAGGGCAGTGCCAAAGCCAAACGGGGAGGAACGACCGAGGAAGACCGACCGAAGTCACCGAACACGGGACTGGTTGGCACTGAGGTTCGGCCCACCCAATTTGGTAATTCGAAAAAAATTTTAATTCGGGGCGGGTTCGGGGACGGGGACCCCAAATCCATACCCGACCCGTCCCCGAATTAATCCCCGATAAAAATCCCCGACCCCGAACCCGATCCCCGAAATACTTCCCCGAACCCGAACCCGAACGGGGAATCCCCGACGGGGCCCCGAACCCGTGGGGAAAATTTCCATCCCTACACATGCATTTGTTAATATATAACAATAACGCAACAAATTCAACAACAAACAGCAAAATTTTCAGCCAACACATTTAACAACACATTTTCGAATGAAAAACCACAATCTTTCAATAACAAACAATCGAAACCCTATAGCAACATGCATGCATTTATATATATATATATACATATATAAGTAGATAAAAAGTTATGAGAGGAAGAACAAACACATACATAAAGTGAGCTAGCTACAAACACGACGGTGAGAATGTTGAGAGAGGCAAGGGCTTCAAACACGACGGAGGATGAAGGTGCAAGTGCTAGCTAGCTTCGGAACAATGACAGCACGCACATGCAGAGCCGACAATGGCAGAGGCGTGGTGGAGAGTTGGCGGTGCGAGGGTTTCCTTTACTTGAGAGGAGCCGGTGTGGTGGTGCGAGTTGGTGGTGCGAGGGTTTGCAAGGAGAAGGAGAGCAAGAGAACGAAGGTGCAGAGAGTCTGAAAACATTGGCACGAAACAGAACAGAGCAAAATATAAGTTTGATTTTGGGGTTTTAATAACGGTTCCTGAGAGAACCGTTATTAAAAGCTTCTGACTTTTGACAACGGTTCTAATATGAACCGTTATTAAATCCTCTTTTCATAACGGTTTACGTAAAACCGTTATTAAAACATCCGTCCAAATTTTAACGTTGCCCTTTTAATAACGGTTTTTAACTAGAACCGTTATCAAAACTCTCCCGCCCATTAATTTTCACGCGTTTGACAATGGTTGTCGAACTCCCGTTATTATTTTCCGTTTTCCTAGTAGTGCCATCATCTTCTTTTGTGTTGACCAACACCACCACCAGCCTATCTCAGCTTCCTCATGACCCCGATATCCTAACACCACCACCATCTTCAACCACTCTCACATTTCCTACACAACCGAGCCAACAACTCTCACCACCACCTACCAACTTTACCTTCCCTATAGCACCCGTAGTGCGCCCAACTTATGCTACCTATGCAATAGGAGAATCCTTATAAATTATGCTACCCATTTTTGATATCAAGGTTATTTTGATAATTTTTGTTACTAAATATTTTAATATAAATCATTAAATTTATTTATAAAATATTAATGTGGCTAATGTAATATTATTTTTAGGTAAAAAGTTTGATTAGCGAAGCTTAATAAGTTTAGTAGGATGTAAGTAAATTGTGCCTTTTCTAAATTTCAGCTAATTCTCATACTTTAGTAAAATTCCATTTGTCACATGATGACACATTAAGGTATTGATGTATGAACCATGTTAAGTATGTTTGCTATATTGTAGCTCTTATACTTTATTAACATATTAAATATTATATGACATCACATTAGGATTATGAGGTACAAATCATGTTTAGTATGTTGCTATATGGTAACTCTTATACTTTACTAAGATGTTAATTGTTGCATGATAGCACATTAGGGTTTTGGTGTTTAAATTATGTTAAGCATGATTTGTCATATTGTAATTATCTGCTTATTAATGCTAGCATGAAAAATAAGATAAAGGGAGCATGTTATTTTATGTAAAATATTGAGGATATGAAACTGTGATTTAAAAGGGGTCTAATGTTGGGACAAGATTATGTATGACATGTATGTGTAAAATGATAGGGTGAGAACACTTACACAAATTTATAGTATAATTATTATTGTTGTGTGTCCTAGGGGTAATTTGGTCATTTTAAATGTATTATGATACTTATCCCAACAGACATGTCTAATATCTATTAGTTATTGTTGAGCATGATATTTTGTGTTTTTTTTTTATGAAAAAAAAGTGCATGCTAGGGTTTTATGTGCAGAATCACGAATAAGGGTAAAATATTCATGTGGCGTATCTAGTAATTTAATCACAAGATAAGTAATTTAATTATGGTATTTTATCCTTTTCAGGACAAATTAATAAATAAAATAGAACTAGTATTTTAAATAGATGATATTTTGGTAATTATGGCCTTAAAATTATTTTGGTTATTTTCGACCTAATGTGCCCAAATATGAATAATTGAACCTAAGACGGCTTTATTATATTTTTAATGTTGAAATTGGTATTGACCTTGTATAGAGTTATCTTGAATGAGTGAAAAAAATGAGTAAAAATGGTTAAGTATAGAAATTGGAATTATGTGATTAATGTGCTATTTTGTGATCATCTTAAGTAAAATACTAATACTTAAAGAGAAAGACCTCAAGATTGGGAATGGTGGATCTTTAGGGGCCGCTATCCAAAAAATGTGGCTTAGCTATGGTTGATTATGTATTTTTGCTAGTGTGCCTTAGTGCTCTAACAAGGCCCTACAACTTACTCTATTTAGCTATGCAGAATTATAGAGGATATGCATACTTATGGATTAGATTTTCTTGTCAGTAGGGTACTGCACTACCTTTATGTGCTGGTATGACTAAGGTATTGTAGTGGCCTTAGGTTGATAGTTGATAGGATACTGTGATGCCTTAGGCGTCGATATGAATGGAGTACCTTAGTATCTCTGGGGTGATATGATTTTCCTTTGAGTGAATAAAAATAAAAATAATTATTATTGGATAATTGGATTGGTTGCTAGTAGCTTTTGTGCCTACCTATAGTTCAGTAGTAGCCTTTATACCTATTTGTAGTCGGTAGTAGCCTTTGAACCTAACCGTGATGATATTGATTTCTATTGGTCTTGTGCTTGTGAGTTTGCTTGTGATGTTATGGAATTTTTCAGCATTGAAAATGAGATATGTGATACATTACTATTATTATGACTTTGGGTTGAGGTTGTTTTTAATTATACTTCAAAGAGCATCCTTTGGATGTACGGTTAGTAAGTATCCATATGTTTTAGATGAATGAACATGAGCAAAATATGACCTTGGTGGTACTCAGTTAGATAATATAATTATTGGATTTCAATCATCACATGTGTATTTTGATGTTTTATCCCATGTATTATTGTGATGTCGTTTATGTGTTCCATGCGGGTTTTTCATAATCGTATTGTATAATGTGTTACTCGGTATTGTTGTAATAAATGATTCATTTTTGTGGATCCCTACTTATTCAATAGGCAGTGGTCTTTTTCAAGTGAAAAGGAATGATAGTAGTATGGGTTGAGAGTAGGACTATCCAGTGTCCTTTTTTTTTGTGTCTTCAATTTTGGTTGTATTTGGACTCTTTTGTTCTTCTATACCTTTTCTCATTTGAGTTATGTAACCATTGATGATGTTTATTTTCAAAATGATATCAATATGTTGTTCTATCTATTATGTTATCTTAATCGTGTTATTTATTTAAACGAAGTAATGGTTTTAACCTTAACACTTATATGAGAATGGTAGAGGGAACCAGACTTTGACAAAGTGTGGTGGTAACACCCTACATTTTTATTTGTTTTAACTTTTGTAATTAAGTCTTTTAAATGAAAATTTTAAGTCATAAAAATAGGGGTGTTACACCCACCAAAATTCTTTCATAGATCAAGTTCAATAATTGGAAGACTAAGTTAGCAATCTATCTTAATGATCATGGAATCACATAATTTCAATCAATCAATAAGAAACTCAAACCAATTTTCTAGGAGGGAAATCCAAAATTCAAGATTCGAGGACACACTTCTAAAAAATTTCAAGGAAATGAGGCTTTGAATAGATTAAGATAATATGAATATTTTAAAACATTGTCAATTTATTTAGATCACTTATTGAGTAGAAGTTATAAAAGGTAGCTCAATTATAAAATCTAATGAAATAATTTAAGAAAACTCTATCAAACTTGACTTAGTTTATATCTACTAAAATCCAAAAATTAGGGTTACCAGGTCTGAAATGTAAATCAATCACTTCACGTTGATTACCTCAAATTAATAGTTCAAAAACTACAATCAAACTAATTCTAAATAAATTTAGATATTCAATTTCAACAAAAACAATATTACAAATAGTCAGTTTAAGGTAAGTATTTTGAAAAATTAAGGTCTTGGCCTATAATGTGAATTTGGTTAACTCTTGCTCAATTATTCTAATTGATGATCCAAATATAAAATTAAGCATATTCTAAAACATATTATATAATTAATTTGATTAAAATAATAAGGGCATGACCTAATTTAACAATATTAGGGTTATGACTTAAAAATCCCAATTTGGTTAATTCTCATAAATTTTACCAAATTAATGAATCAAAGATACAAGTAGACATATTCTAAAGCTTTTCATAAAGCCAATTAGTATAAACAACTCAAAGATCAAATCCAACTCAAAGACATAACTCATTGATTAAGGTTTGAGTCTAGAAATCCCAATTCAGTTAATTTCATAAATATTATCAAATTGAAGCTACCAGTATGAAATTCGATGTATTTTAAAACATATTTCATTATGCATTTATAAAAGAAACATCTAAAAAAATCCAACAAATTTGGACATAATTGGGTTAAAAATCCAAATCTCACAAATCAACCACTTATACAACATTTAACCCATCCATATAAATCAGAAAACTCATATACACCTAATTTAATAATTGATTTAACTTAATTCAAGCTAATTTACATAAATAAAACAAAATTAGAATTTAGAGTTAGCAAAAATTATACCAAATGAACTACAAAAATGGGAGCTCATGAGGATCGGCAGAGCTTCACCAAACGTTGAGGACCACTCGTCAATGGGAAAAAAGTTATAAGGTTTAGTTATGGGGTATTTTTATTTTTTTCCCCATATTTGTACATATAACCATCTAGATATTTAGGGATCATAAAATAAATAAATAAATAACAAAGGATAATTTCATTTGAAACTCATTTAATATAAATTATTTCATAAGGATTCGAATGAGAAAACCGATAAAATTTTTATTCAAAGATTTTCAAAAATTCATTCAAATAAAAACATTAAAGATAAATCAAATTCTAAACATCCACTAATAATTTGAATAATTTTTCGTAGATGCGTAAAAGCAACAATCCAATATCAAAAGATTTTGGAAGCTTTTTATGTTAAATCCAAATTTTATCTTGATATTAAATTAACATTATAGATCCCAAAAATTCTTAGAAATATATTTTATAAATCACAATAGAAAAATTAAAAAATGACACATGTTCTCTGATAAAAAAAATTAAAATGAGTTGTAGAAAACTAAAAATAGAAATTCAGACCCTTGTAAAGTTTTTAAATGTATGATATAAGAATAAAGAGACATGAAACATTATTTTTTTTAAAGTTCTACTAGCTCAACCAAAACTCAAAGAGTTGCCGTAAGAATTTCATGAAAAATTAAAAAGATGTGAAATATATTAAATCACACACATAATCATAAATGAAAATATAAATTTTGAATAAGAATTGAAATCATATGAATTTAATAAAAATTATAGTCGTAAACGAGTTTATCTAAACAATTTTAAAATGACAAACAATTTATTAAAATATCAATATAAAAATGAAATAATCAATAAAATAATAAAACAAAACGTATAAAATCAAACATGAATATAATTAAGTTCAAAGATATTTTCTGATAAAAACAATATAGATAATAAAATAATTAGTTTACATAGAAAATAAGTAAAATGATACTTAAACCATATATAAAATTCAGAAACGTCATTTTCTAAATATTTGAAAAAAAATAAATAAATTCAAAGCTATGATGAAAGAATCGTCGTAAAAATTATAAATCAAAATGATTGAAATCTAAATCTATTCATGTCATTGAGAATCATAATTTGAATAAACCAAATCAATCTCAATATGATTAAATATTAAATCACATAAATCAAACAGATATATAAAGCAAATTAGATTTCTAGAAAATGAGGTATTACACTTTGAAACCTAACACAATTTAGTATGAACCATCTTTGTTAAAACCTCAAAATAATTATTTTAACCTCAAAACACCACTTAGGGTCCAATTGAGTCAGAATATAAAACCCTGGGTATCAGTACTTGAAAGTGATAGTATTAGTACTATTTCCTTGTACCAAGTCCAAGAATCTCATGTAATACTATTTCACGACATACTCCCCTTCTACAACACCATGAATTCATCATACTTCATTATACGGAGATGAATGAGGTAGAATCTGGCTTGAAATGCCTCAAGAAAGGTTCCCTAAGTAGTTGGCTCTCTATCCTTACGCTAGATTCTCCTCCATCATATGTTTGTTGAGCCACTTAAGTAGTTTACTGCCACATCAATCCTCTTATCCAACGAGCAACCACAAGTGACGAAGGTCTTCTTTATGTCCCTAATCCAACTCTCCATAATGTTATGATCCTCCTAACCCTTAAAGATTGGTGGATATAATATCTAGATCTCTTGAGTCAATCATTTGAAACTAGTGTTACTACTGATGGTGGTAGTTGTGAAGTTTGAATATGGCCTTTCATATAGGCATCGACGGTCTTTATGAATGTCTCTATACGCTCATAATGGTAATAAGCAACCATCGATTCCTAAATACTAGGACTAATCAGAAGCAACCAACTTATTGATCACTACGACCCGCACAACATACTCAACACAAAAAGCTATTAATAACACATTCCCAAGCCACTCTCACTCATGGAAATTTTTGGGCTTGAAAACACTTGAGCTTTCAAGTGAATACTCAAAATAGTTGAAATAGCGCTAAAAAATCTAGGGTACTAGGTAAGAATATTTTAAAATGGTAGGAGTTTTTAAACAAAAATTCTGACACCAACCTATGGTAATGACCAAAAACATAAAAAACAAAGCAAAATTTAAAACAAAGCTTTGATACCAACCTATAACACCATTATTATTCACTACTAAAAAATTTCATTTTTAAAACATTATGGAAGCGGAAATACCGAATACATCTAGAAAAAATGGAGTATTACTGCCACATAACATTAAATAGATGTCCACCACTCATCTGATGTTAGATACAAGGCAAAGAAAACCAACCAAACCAATTACGAGGAATAGAGTGCACAAAATATATATTATAGTGATATCACAAACAAGTGTTTACAATCAAGAACATGTCGGGTCTCCAAAATATTTGAAACATAATATAAAGAGTAAATTGATAGTACTAAAATACATTTGAAATAGAACATTATTAGGGAAAAGCCAAAAACTTGGTCCCTTAAGGACCTACAAAAAGGATATCCAGATGTCAATGCCCAAGCCTAACACAAGGTAGGCCGACTACTAACCACCCTCAAATACCTGTACATTGTCTTCTACTCATGGGATTAAGCAAGTGATTGAATAAACAAGCACATTAGCATGCTACATATTGAGTAAGTCAAGTTACCTCCTTAAAAATATTTATAAGCATGCAATGCCAAGACCCATCCTATTGCATAAGATTATACTCACACATTACAAGTAGATTTACATGCGCTATTATGATCATAGAATGCATAAGAATTTCATGACATACACTCTTAAACAATACATAGGCCATCGTGCTTATCATCATAATGCAGATATCATAAACAACAACATATTATCAATTAAGTAGGTTATCTAAGTAATTCACTAGGATCCTCTACGGTCTATTTACTAAATTCACCTCTTTATATCCATATTCCATATTTAAATAGTTAATTATGATAATTATTGATAAGCCATTATTCCTTTTTGAGTAATGGGCTGGTCTCTCAATACCAAGGAAGCGATATCAAACCAGAGTACATGAAGTGCGACTGAAGCCAAGTAACCACCAATAAATATAAAGTCTTGGTCGAAGTTAAATAAATCACTTAGGTGACCAGACCCTTCAGTATCAATACCCCCTAGTACATCATTAATGTCTAAGGTAAGTAAGGTAGCGAGATCTACTAGGATCCTGCCTGAAAGTAAGCCAGAAGGCAGCATAAATACCCAAAGGCAGACTGTCCCCTAGTAGTTATTTAAGCATTGGATGATTTAGACCCATATACTATTAGATAATCTTTCACTATAAGTGATTAGTACTTTATTTGTCAATGTCATATCATCACATAAGGCCCACATAATAGCTAAGCAACCATGTCCACATAACCATTCCATTAACCACCATTATCATCCAAAACATGTGAGGGGAAATTCCATTAATACTTAGACAACTTTGATCCATCTACTAAGTTAATCCACTTATGCTAAGAATCAATATTATATCATTTGATAGTAACATCATAGCATATTTACTCAAATTTACCCAATAAAATCTTCCAAAGACACTTATTAAGAATACCACGAATCATGATCAAACTAATTCATCTGATAGCTTAGTTAATTCATGAAAAGTTATGTATTATCATCATTAAAGAATAATGTTATAGCATAATATAGAATCTTAAATCATACTGAAGTTAAATAAGCAAGAGTAACACTTTCTAGCCAAACCGATCGATCAGTTTAGAAAACCAATCAACTGATTTAGCTTAGCCAAAACTTAGAGTTCCTTATTAAAATTATTCAATTGGTTTGGTCAATCCAGTTGATTGCTCTAAGACCAGTTGATTAGTTTTGACAAACTATCCAAAGGGTTTGACCAAAGATCACCCAGAATTACAAGTCAATTGGTTTAGCTAACTAGCTAATTGTTTTAACAACCAGTCAATTAGTTAGGCACAATAAGTTGATAGGTTCAAATATCAAGCAACAAAAGTCACCACATGCAACCCCAATTGACTATTCTAGGAACCAACTGATTGGTTTGACTTAACCAATCAATCAATTTGCTCACAAATAACACATTCAAGCATTTGAAACATGATTAAAGCTCTAAATTCCAACCATATCACACTACAAAATATATGACTTGTGCCAACAGTAATTTAGTCACAGATTTTTTTTTCTGTTGGCAAAAGTTACTAATACCAATAGATATATTTTTGTGGGTAATAAAGAAAGTTTTTCCTACAGAAATTTGTTATCTGTTGGTAATAGTATGTTATGTCAACAGATCTTTTGCCTACTTTTATATCTGTGGGTATTAGTAGTGTTATACCAACAAAACTAATACCCACTCATATATCTATTGGTATTATTATATAAGGAAGATAAATATTTCAACTATTGTTATATCCCTTAGCACAACACATTCATTCATCTTATACTTGAAATACTTCTCTTATTATCATAATTGTCAATTCTATACCAAATACCAAAACCATAACATTTCCATTATAGAAAACTAAGATTAAACATGCTCACATACTAAATCTTGCTACGTTTACAAAGAATCTACCACATATTCCCATGAACTCATATTTTCTCAAAATATCAAAATCTTCTAGCATGAGTCATCAAAATACTAACATTACCATGATATCATGAAAATATCATAACTTTATAAATTATACTTGCTCACATGCCCTTTCATTCCTCATTTCAAAAGGTAAGAATAACTTACTTGAAATATTAGCAAAAATCTACACCAAATAGTAAAACTTTCAGTTGAAAGATTCCAATGCTCAAAAACTTTAACAATAAGAGGTTAAGATAAGAAATCGTCTTACAAATCTCATAAATCAAAGAAATAACAAAAAATAGAATTTACCAATTCTATGGAAAATTAGTTAAAAACCTCAATTTTCTTCTAAATCTAATCCTTTCTTGCATAAAGATAAAATAAAAGGAAGTAGAGGAAATATCAGAAGAGATAATCAAATTAGAATGAAAGCATGGGATGAAGAAGAATGGAAGCACAAGTATATGATAACTTATAGTATCTTAGTGATAGAAAGGAAGTGAAGGAGAAAGAGGATTAGGGCTATTTATACATAAAGAATCAGTTAAGTAATGAAGGAGAAAGGAACAATAGACTGAAACGATAATTGTCCCACTAAAAATGAACTAAATATGGCAGATTTATCAAGAACATGGCCGAATTTCTTCTCAGAGCTCAAATGATGTTTTTTGAAAAATGTAGGTCAAAATTTCTTAGAAAAAGGTCAAACACAAAAAAGGAAAAGAGTATATAAACATGGAAAACAAAGCTCTTAGGTGTTTATTAACAATATGAAATGGACCATCCATCCAGAGCTACACAAAAGAGAGAGGAAGAAGAAGATAAGGGGATGAGGTCATCCTCCCCCTTTTTTTTTTTCCAAATTAAACCATCAAATTTGTTTAAGGAAAGGAAAAAGTTGGGATAAAGATCAAAAGAGTGAAACATTATCGAAAAACACATATCTGAGTTAACTTACCAAAGCTTCAAATTGTTAGAAGAGGAAAATTAATGCTTGGAAACCACATAACTCGACAAATTGTTTGATCGGCTTTGTTAACCAATCGATTGTTCTGCATACTAGTTAATTAGTTTTCTAGACCATTTGATTGGTTCCCTTAAACTAACACCCTTGATGAAAATGATAGATTAGTTGATTAGTTCACAGAACTAGTTGACTGACATGCTAGAAAAATCCACTTTCTTTTTAAATTTCCAAAATTTCCAATTTCTTTTTAAATCAAACCCAAAATATATTTTCAAATGAAGATCAAATACCATACAAGCTCTATTAAACATAAGAATTTCATACTTTATAAATCTCAAATTTATGGAATTAGTTGATGTGTTTATGCCAAGACCAAAATGGCTTTGGTTATAGAATAACCGGTCGACGGGTCTACCAACCCAATTAACTATTCAAATGAGCTTGTCAATTTGTTCATCAAGTGGATCAACTATCGACTTGAACCAACTGATGGGTCTAGCCAACCAGTTAGCTGGTCCGGGCAAAATGGCGCCCAAACACATGCATTTCACAACTAACAAAGATTTCATGCTTTCTAAAATAATACTATCATGCTCCTATGTTGTAAAACACATGATAAGATAAATTCCACATTAAAATCATATGGATACATGATAGAAAATTGATACACATCATACTAATGCTAGTTTCACCAAACTCATGCTTGATATCCAAAATACTCAAAAACATATTCCAAAATCTAAAGGTATAAACATTCCACATGCTCGAATTCAAGGATTAAGAATAACACATATGCATCATAGAACACAACAAAGTCTTGAAACTATAATTAACAACATAAATCCTTAGTCATTTTAAAGTTAAGGATGATTATCTCCAAATAAAATCCTTCTAGCATAAGATTATACTTCTAGTTTGATGGTCTTTACCGTGACTCTTGATTTCCTCAAATAATCAAGAATCAAAATAGTAAAAAAATATCTTTTAAAATCCAACTAAAAATCAAAAACAGAAGAAGAAGCACAACTCAACATTCTCTCAAGAACAAGTTTTAAATAGGATAAAAGATAGGACCTTTAGCTATTCTCTACACTTCAGTCCTTCCTTGCTTAAAAGGGAAAACAAGATAGATATAAGGCTGCGATTAGGAGGAGAGAGGCGATGAAATAATTGATCAAGCGAGGAAAATCAAGAGGTAAGGCATCTATTTTCCAGCATAAAGGAAAAAGGGAATAAAATGAGGGCCCAACACTTAGCAAATAAACTAAGGGGAAGTGAGAAAGGATAATAAGTACTAAAGGCCAAGGTTAAGATGAATTATAAAATGAAGCCTAAGGTGCTAAGGGTCGGTATATCTAGGGGGAAGGAAAGAGGGATTATTGACCTTAGTTGAGTGTAGGGAACCAAATTGTAAGAAGAGGAATGATGAAAATGAGGAAGGTGGAGTGAAATTAGTTTACTGCAAAGGCAAGGTAAGTTAGGGGAAGGTCTAGGGAAGCTTGCATGTAGCAATGGCTTCCATAAGAGAGATGAAAGTAAGGGAAAGGGATAATATATGAGAAAGTACATCAAAAATACTTTTAGGCCTTTTTTTAGCTAAATAAAATCATATGATGATCTAAATAATGTAAAAATAAATCACACAAAGTACAAATATACTCTAATTAGGAGTTTTCATAAATATTGAAAAGATAATCAAATCTAAAATAGAAAAAGATTTAAATTCCTAACATAATCAGTTCATCAGTTTGGGCAACCAATAGAATAGTTATCATATAAATAAAAATATATAAGTCCTTAGTTGTATCAATCAATCAATTTGGGAAATAGATTGATCGATACGCCTGTAATTCATATTTTTACCCCAAATTTCAAGCTATTTTCAAAACTAAAACCATTTTCTTTTATATCAACTTAACTTTAAATGTATTTTAAAGGATTTTAGGATGGTGTATTAGAGTTTTTTATACTAATTTTAAGGGGTGTTTTTCTTGGATTTTGCCACATTGTCTTTTTACTATTTTGCGCCTAGATTCACTTAGTTATTTTATCAATTAAATTTGTTGTTAGTTAAAATATTTGAGATGTAAATTATTTTGAGTGGTTAGCATTTTTAATGGGTTGTGCTTACATGTTGAACTTATTTTTTCTATGCCAATTCAGTGAGATTCTTTTTTCCTATTCAACTTTGACTCAAAACAGAGATTTAAAAAGAGTGAGCATCATGAAAAATAAGTATTGAATCAAAGACGGAATACTTTTTTTATGAGTGCGCTTTCATGGAGACATTGTTTTAAAAAGGAAAATTGTTATTTATTTATTTATGCCAAAATAGAAAATTGCTAAATTTCTTCTTGAGTTTCTTTCTATCAATCTTTAGTGAAATTGTACTCCTATACTAATCATAGGGTAGAAAATTATATGGGACAAGCTTAAAAGTTTAAACCTGTGTATGGAACCTTAGAGTTAATGTGGTGTTTTGACATCTAGAGTTAGGTGTGTGTTTGACAATATGGAGTTAAGAGTTCAATCAAAGTGTGCTCTTTATGTTCAAATTATTGTTACAAATACAAGAAATAGAGTTAGGATTACTAAAGTATGGTATTTAATATTGTAAGAATGGATAAATATATTAATATATGTTGCATAAGCATTCAAATATTCTAATATAGACAACATATGTAATATTATAATTATCAAACAAGATAATTATATTTGCTAAGCTAAATTAGTATCATTATTTACATTGATCGTTTATTAACTTTTTTGAATATTATTATTTTTCAAATACAAATATAAATATGAAAATGTGTGTCTTTGGTAAACTATAATAGCATCATCAACGGCATATTAATAATCCTAATTATATAATTTTAAATATATAATATTATTTTTTAAAATTAATAATGTAATAATGTTTTAATTAATTATCAAATGGTTTTTATCGAAATAGTAATCTTTCTTAAATTTGTAATTTTAGAACATTTATGACCAAAATACTTTTTCAATAATGTTTTTGATCTTGTAAATAATGAGTTATATTAGTTAACAATCCATATAAATTTTATTATATTATAACTAAAATAATAGAGTAAGAAATACATGTTTAAAAAATGACCTATGATGAAAACGAAATTTAAACCTTCGTGGAATCATGGAAATACAAGTGTAATTCCTTTTATCGCCTAAAGCCTATGCGAAGGTCCGCCTTGATAATTGGGTCCCCAATAGACTTCTTCTTCCTTGTAATGAGAGGTTTCAGTGTCAGTGTGTAGTTTGAGAGGCTACAAAACCATCAGTTTTCCAGTCAAATTAAGTCAACCGCCCGCTTATGTAGCCCTCTCAAAAAAAAAAAAAAAAAAAAAGTGGTGACTGCCGACGCAAGAAATTTACCATATTTCCACGGGATACCCACCCACATCTCCACTAATCTCAACCGCTCTAAACAGTATAGTCTCCAGTTCGCGCCTATAAAATTGATAATAAAATGAAATATGACGTCACACATACATTCACTTGCGGCGAGTAGGCATCGTCGCTCACATCCGCGAGTACGGATAACATTTGACCCATATGCAACAAAGAACGAAAGAGAGAGTAGCACTACAAGCATCTCTCTCCTCCTTTCAATCTTTCGGCTTTAAATAATCTGCTCCTGCCATCTCTCGTTTCCCACCCAAAGTTCTCTCCCATTTCTTCGACACTCTCTTGTTGTCTCTCTGACGGTGCAGGAAGCGACGAAAAGCTAGTCTGTTTTTTGTTTCGAAAAATTTAGACCGACAAAGAAAATAATGGCCGCATCGACGGCGAGAGTGGATCTAGACGGAAATCCAATACAGCCGTTTACAATTTGCATGATCGGTGCCGGAGGTTTCATCGGTTCTCACCTCTGCGAGAAACTTATGTCCGAGACGCAACATAAAGTGCTTGCCGTCGATGTCTATAATGACAAGATCAAGCATCTTCTTGAGCCTGATAATTTACCTTGGGCCGATCGTATTCAGTTCCATAGGATTAACATAAAGCATGACTCGAGGCTTGAAGGTCTGATCAAGATGGCAGATCTGGTACTTTTTTTTTCTCGATACCTAGCATCTTCTTTACAGCTCTTCCATAACTTGAATTCCGTTCTTTTGTCTGAATAATGGAATTCCTAGCCGTCACATCAAATTGAAAGTGATGTATTATTGAGTCTTGCAAAGTTTGATTTAGGCTTTGCTTAATTCGAATTATCGATGTCCTGTTGATGCTTTGTGAGTTTTTATTTCTTTTCTCGTTATTTATTGTCGACATTTTGATGTTTGCTTACTCCTGCTCGCTTTGGTCACGCAGACAATAAATCTAGCTGCGATCTGCACTCCCGCTGACTACAACACGCGTCCTTTGGACACAATCTACAGCAATTTCATTGATGCGCTTCCAGTGGTAAGTAATTTAACGAACTTCCTCTTTTATTTAGTGAAGGGCTGAATGATTTAGAGTGGTGTTCGAATTTCATTTAATGGACTTGTCGTGACGTTGATTTCTGATGTTGATTCGCTTTTGATCTTTTAGGTAAAGTATTGTTCTGAAAACGCCAAGCGTCTCATTCATTTTTCCACTTGTGAAGTGTATGGGAAAACGATTGGATGCTTTCTTCCTAAAGATAGCCCTCTTCGTCAGGTATGCTCGAGTTTTCTTTGTTATTCTTCCTCAGTAAGGTTTATGATTTTGCTGATACCACTTTAGATCTATGCTTAATCTTTATGCCTTTAGCTGCACTGCGTTGGTGTGTGGCGGAAAGGATTCTGTGGGCGCATTTAAAACTCACTCGGTCTTATTTATGCTTAAAACGCTCTTGATTTGACTGTTAATTTTAATACATTATTAATATTTTGGTTTAGGCTGGTCCACTACAGCAACATAAGCTAGATATTGTAATGTTGTGACTAGTGGACGAGCAATCATGCTCTAACTTTTTAAATACGATGGAACTTTATAAGCCTTAGAGATTTATTTGTGGTTGCTTTATATCATTGACTTGTCTTAGTGTTTTAAGGTTCAAGAGCTTTTCTTAATACTTTGGCAATAATACGTGCTAGTAGAAGTCTAACTTTCCTCATCTTTTTTGTCTGCTGATTTCACTTTAATGTTTTATTTAGTGTTGTAGATGGGCCATCATCTTTATCATTTTTAGATCTTAAATGCTGATGGACATAATATCAATCTTGTTGTATTTGTGTTTTAGAACATGTGGGAGCGAAGGAAATGGAATAGAGTTCTTGTGATAATTGTGTTATTTGACCTTGTAATGCTCTGAAGAGACAGTGGCTGTTTCTCATCATCCCTTGTGCCTTCAAAATCAAATTTGTTTGGCTAAAACTTTTAAGATTGGAGCCTTCAAAATCAAATTTGTTTGGCTACAACTTTTAAGATTGGATATGCCACACTTTTGTATTGCAAAGGGCCTTATTAGATGTTCACTTCCTGGCCTATAAGCATTGCATTGTAAAACATTCCATTCAGAGCTTAATGATTTGATAAGTTGTAACTAAGTTAGACTTCTACTCCCAAAAAAACAAAAAAATAGAGTTGATATTTGGTCCTAAAGTGAGCAATCACATATTATAGATGCACTTGGATAAATTTCTTGGATCATACAAAATAGTTCACCACCGGATTATGAATGTGTTATAAGAGCCATTATATTTCTGTACCTGGATTTGAGATAAGAATATATAGAACCTGTGAATGTCCTAAAGATAGTCATTTTGGCTAAGGCAGCAATTCACGATGAACTTTGTAAGTTCTGGCTGCCAGTTCTTTTGGGCATCCACTAATATTGGAGACATTCATTTGATCTAAGCAATGATAACATTGCTTACAAATTAGCATTTTTTTTGTGTAATCGTTTATCTTTTATAGCAATTGGAGTGAAATTGTTCTAGATCGTTATGCATCATGTAAGATCAACTGTATACTATAGATCAACGAGTTCTTACATGAGGGCATGGGAAAGTCATCCATAATTTTTTGAATGGAAGCAAATGCTTGAGATGCCCAAATAGTTCAAGGCAAGATTATGGATGTTACTTATGGTCCTATGTCTGGTTAATCTCTGATCTTTTATTGCTTTTTCTTTCTTTACTTTTTTGCCTCTTTATTTTCCTTTTTGACTTCTTTTTATGTTGCATATGACATCTAGAACCTAAAGAAACATTTTTGTCATGTCTTTTGGTCGATTGGTACTTGTACCATTCTACATGTGCGCTCCCCTAATTTATGTGATCAATGTGATAGGATCCTGCATACTACGTGCTTAAAGAGGATGATTCCCCTTGCATATTTGGTCCCATTGAGAAGCAGAGGTGGTCGTATGCATGTGCAAAACAATTGATAGAGAGACTCATTTATGGTGAGTTGTCTTTGATCTTATCTTTTTAGTCTTTTGGTCTTTCATTTTGAGCAGCATGTTTCTCATCTTTCCCCAACTTGCTCTTTCCTCTGTTTGCAGCTGAGGGAGCTGAAAATGGTCTTGAGTTCACTATAGTTAGACCTTTCAACTGGATTGGTCCTAGGATGGATTTCATACCTGGTATTGATGGTCCTAGTGAAGGTGTTCCAAGGGTTTTGGCTTGCTTTAGTAATGTGAGTTCTCCCATGCCTTTTTTCAAAGTTCCATGGGCTGCTCAATTTTTTCCCTCTATTTTTTTCTTTTTTCTATCGTGTGTCTTTACTGATCTCTTTCTTCACCTTTGTTAGAATCTTCTGCGCCATGAGCCTCTGAAGCTTGTGGATGGCGGTCAATCCCAGAGAACTTTTGTATACATTAAGGATGCTATTGAGGCTGTTGTCTTGATGATTGTATGTTTGCTATTGTGCTATTATGTGGTGTATTTGGTGTTTTGAAGTTCATGAATCTTTTTATATCATGGAAGGAGTTTGTTTGATGGTGGTACCCTCCCCCTCCTCCAGGAAAACCCATCCAGAGCAAATGGCCATATCTTTAATGTTGGCAATCCCAATAATGAAGTGACTGTGAAGCAACTTGCTGAAATGATGACAAAGGTGAGCATACATTTTTGGTTAAATGTTTGCGAATTGAACATCCATATTGGAAGCTAATGTCTTTTGTTATATCTGCAGGTTTACTCGAAGGTGAGTGGAGAATCATCTTTGGAAACACCTACAGTTGATGTAAGCTCAAAGGAATTCTACGGCGAAGGATATGATGACAGTGACAAGCGAATTCCAGACATGACCATTATTAACAAACAACTTGGTATTGCCCCTGATTCATGGCTTGTGTATTTGATTGAACTGCTGAGAGCTCAGATCTCGTGGGATATGATTAGCTCACTTGTTTTGACAAAATTTAGGCTGGAACCCCAAGACTTCTCTTTGGGACTTGCTTGAGTCAACCCTTACTTATCAGCATAGAACGTATGCTGAAGCTATTAAACAGGCAATGTCAAAACCAGTTGCATCCACCTGAAGAAGGGCTGTTGGGAAGGTGTTGCTGCCTCAGATGATGGTCATCATTCAGGTTTTAACACCTGGTTGCAGCAGCTCGTGTTGATTTTATAAGAACCACAAAGAGAATACAGCGGAATGGTCGATTCCCATATACCTTAATTTTTTGGGTATTCCCATGTTGGTAGCCGGTCGGATTGTAACACTGAAATTTGTGTTCTTTAGTATCCGTGTCTGCAATTACAGTTAGGTCAGCTACTATGTAATCCACCTTTTATCTGTGTAACGCAAATGTTTTTGGCGTTGGCTGCATCGAACTTGGGGATCACACGAGGGAAGTCTGTCATTTTCCTTTTTCTTACCATCTGGTTAGGGCTGTGCTTATGAATTCAGTATATTTTGTTTTATATTTGGAGGGAGCTTTCGAACCCATTCATCCCCTTGTTACGTTTCATTCATTGTTCATTGTTCAAAGAGAGATTTTATGTGCACAACGGCAAGTTTTTGCGATTTTGATGTTTGCTATTAAATACTGATTAAAGGTAAAATGAATGGATGTATAATGATATTTTTTTAGCATATGCTGGTTTAATATTTTTATTTGTTAAAAGGTTCTGTACAATTAGTAAGTTTTGATTTAAATGAAGATAGTACTGGACTTTTGTAAAAACGACGGGCAACCCTGTCAAGTGAATGATTAAAGGCAGCCACATCCTGTGGGTGCATTTAATGTTGACAATGGAAATGAGTTGGAGTTTTTTTGTAACGATCCGTGATTTTTTATCGTCTAATAGTTGTTAATATTAATATTTTATCGTAGGTATAATTTGATGTCTTTTTTATATAAATTTATATGCCATTATTTTGGGATATTGTGTATATTTAGTATGGTGTTTAGGAGGATTGTGTGTTGGATCTAGTCTCATTAAGAATGTCAGAGTAAATCTAACGTGATATTTTGCTAATGATAGTTTGGAGATCTGGCCATGAGGCGGGACAACTTGGTATTCTTATGGAGATACTCAGGCTTCAATCTTTATCATTTATACCACCGTAGCATATTCATGCCACTTGTTAATATGCCACTTGTTATTTCTCATTGTAATCGTTAAGTTATTAGAAATTAGAGTATCTTCCTTTTAGCATCACTTCCTATTTGAAAAGCTTTCGATGTGGGTTTATTGGAACTTGGAAGAAACCTCTAGCTGATAGACTTGTTATTTTATTTCAATCCTAGTCGGGTCAAATCAAATAATAATAATAATAATAATGATATTATCAATATTTGACTATATAACCTAATCCGATGTTAGTGTTGATGCAAAGCTCAAAAGATTTTTTATCCAAAATCCAGAAATTCGGTCCATTTAAAATTGAACCAAACTGAGAATATCTTTAATCAAACACTACCTACCCCAAACTTGAATCCAAGTCCAACTCAAGCCTAAAATTATCAACTAACATCGAGTTAACCAATAAGGTTGTTAATATCTATTTTAAAGATTATATGTTTTATCTATAATTTTATATTTTACCTTAAAATCTTCCTAATATGTTAGTATCTTTACTACTACTACTGCTCATAAAAAAATTTGTAAGAACAAGTAAAAAATAACATATAGATGTATGCTGGAAATATTCTATTTATATATTGTGGACTTACATATTATAAATTTATGTTGTATTAAATTATAGGTTTATTACTTTCATTAGTACCATCAGTTGTAATATATTTTTCCATTATGATTGTAACATGTTAACTCTACGTATCATCTATATTTTTTTAAATTCTCTAATACCTCATAATGAATGTAATAAGTAAGGATATTATATACATAAAATATGGTGAATTGTATGCGGAGATAGTTCATATGTATTAATGAGAATAAGAAGTTTCATTCTCTCTACCTCTCTATATTGTTATATTATCTTTATTTGAGTTTCTCAATATTACAACACATTATTAACATAATTATGCTCTAAATAATAATAAAAAACTATAATTTTTTGTTGATCTTATTCGGGATGTTGGGGTATCCATAAACAAATGACCATGGAGTTGGTGTTAAGTTCAATTGGTGCTTGATAGAAGGGAGTGTTCTGTATTCGTTAGTTATCATTCTATATGAATATGATTATTATGTGTCACATACGAATAACCTACTATTTTTATTTATTGTGTGATATCTCAATTTTTGCAGGTATATGAAAGGTCACATATATGACATATATTACAATCAAGCAAATTTCAAGAAGATCAATCCCCTACTTAATTTGATTTGATTAGGCATTTTAAGGAGGATATAATATTATGGTTCTAGAAATAGCTCGAAACAAGGAAATCTCATTTTTATCTTCACATTTACTTTAATTTTACACTAATTGATATTTTTATCAGTTTTAATTAGATATATTGACAATATGTAATTTAATTTGATTGTGTGTACGGTGATCTTCCTTCCAATTATGAGATGAAGGGTAGATATAGATGACGATAGAAGTCTAAAAGAGTCTCCCGTTCAATAAACTCAAATTAGATTTATTATAATGAATTGAAAAATAAAAAGTGATGGATTAACGGTCACATCGTCCATTATCATATGTAGATATTCATCACTTGAAGGTGATGTAAATATATCTAAAGGGAAAACGTTAAGAAAATTACATCAATTTAAGAGTGATGGATTGACGGTTTCATTGCCCATCACTATATATATATCTCATCATATAAAGTTGATTGGAGAATATAGTGCTAAAATCTATTACTCAAAGTTAATGGAGGCCACTAGAAGTGGCTAAATTTTTTTCACATACCCAAAGTATAGATGGTTGATTGCACAATTGTTGATAGAAGAATGAAGCTCCCAACCAATCATATTATTTACAAGTGTGTACATGAGGTACAGAAGGATATGATACAATTGATGAAATACCCCAAAACCCTAATTTAGGAAATTATGATAATATAGGGATTTATTAGGGAAATTTATTAAATATATTATTTTATATAAAATAAGGGGTGTATTTAAGATTAAAAAAAGGGAAAAATAATAAAGAATTTAATTGGGGAAGATTAGAGTATTTTTCTAGGCAAAAATAGAATTTAGGAAAATTACCCAAAATATCCTAAATTAATATAAAAAGAAATTTAATTATTATTTTACTAATTTATTATTTTTATTTTTAAATATTCAAAAATACCAAAATATCCTAAATACCCCAACCAACCTATTTTTTCTTTTCCCCTTTTCTTTCTCCTTTTTCTTTTTCTTCCCTTCTTACCCCGGATTATGCCACGCTAGGCCTAACTCACTCCTCCCTCTCTTCTCTCCCCCGCGCGGCCTGACCTGCCTTCTTTTTTTTTTCCTTCCTCCCTCGTCTGCCTGTTCTCTCCCTTCTTTTTCTTTCTTTTCTTTCCCCCCAGATCGGCCAGCCTGACCTGTCTTCTTCCTCCTCCCTTCTCCCCGTACTCAAGTTATAGGTCGACCTGCAACTCTTCTGTTGTCGTTTCCCTGCCGGCCTGCACCTCCCTTCTCTCTCCCCAGTCCTTTTTTCCTTTACCTTTCTAGCCCGTCCTGCCTGTACCTCCTTCTAGGTGTGCCCCTTCCCATTTCCCTTCTCTCCCTCTGCCAACCTGTGCCCTACAAATTGCAGGCTTGTACCAACCTGCCACCACTGACCGGCTAGCCTTGCCTCACCTACCCATTTTCCTTTTCCCCCTTTGTCTTATCCTCCCTCTAATGGCCTATAAATACCCATACCGATCCCATTTGGTCCTCTTTACTCTACCTACAAAATTCAGCATACTTGCGCCACTGCCACTTTAGATACTGCCGCTGGCCACCACCGCGTAACACTGCCGCCAGAAACACCACCCAAACGCTTCCTTGCATTACCCTCCACTTAACCAAACCACTTAACACTCCAGGTCCCCCCTACACGAGCCACCCCAATAGTGCAAAGTTGGCTGCTCTACCTGCCACTTTGCACCCATCGCCGCCCCTTTCGCCACCGTGCGCCACCTCCTCTACTGCAATCATAGCCTCCCCTACCACCCAATCGTCCTATCGGAGCCTCCCCTGCCTTCCCTTCTCCCTTTCTCCCTCTCCTTCCTCCTCCCTCCTTCTCCACCACCCTCGGCCACCACAACCACCACCACCTGCGTTGCCACCCTTGCTGCGCCACCACCACCACTCCAACCCTATCAATCCAGAGAGTCCACCACCACTACAACCACCATCTCACACACTCTCTCTCTTCTAGTTCTAAAAGACAACCTTCTCCAACCCCCAATTCCACTACCTGTAACACACCCAAAATTCACTACTGAAAAATTTTATTTTATTATAAGGTTCAACAGAAGTAAGTAAATCAAAACTTGTGAATTTCGAGGATATTACCGCCGTGATCATTACAAGCCCGGCCCTCGGCCGATCTTGTACTAACCACAAGGCTAAATAAGAATTAACAACCATCACAATTCAAACTCAAATAAGGCTTCATAAAATCATTGAAACATTCATAAGACAAAAATCAGAGTATGCGGAAAAGAGTTTACACTCCAGAGTACATAATTAAAATTCCTCAAAAGGAATAAATGTTACAATATGATAAAGATCAAGTCTGAGTAGACCAGTACAATGTAAAAGAACTTAAAAATTAAATCCGGCCACGACGTTCTCGGTCCCCAGGCCAAGTCCATGCTCAACTCTCAACCCCGCCCAATGCCTCGTAAGCATAAAAAATAGTATCACCAACCTACACAAACTCAGAGGGGCCTTCTACTCGTGGGAATGAGAAACATCCATGAAATAGGTGGTTAGTACGCTACGTACTGATCAAGGTAACCATGTGTCTAAGGCCAACATACAAGGCATATAATACAAGCATTATCACATAAGTAGCATACAATCAGTACAGATAAATAAAGGCTAAGTTGTAGTCCAGATAAACTGATTATTTATTCTCTGATCAATACTCATTTTACACCATGCTCTTTATCAATCCATACGAGTATGGGAACCCCATTATTATAGCCGGTGGATCGGAAACGTATAGGGCAGAACGCACATGACCACTATTATATGCCGGTGGATCGGTCTCTAGGACAAGATGCTCCTGGCCACTATTATTCGTTGGTGGACCGGTCTGGCCCCGACTCTCATGGTGCTCCACTGTAAGTACTTAGTGTCTTATCAAACTTAGGATTTGGTTTATTGAGCTCGGGATCCTCCACTATTATAGCCGATGGATCAGTCACGTAAAAGGCATAATGCACCTGACCACTATTATATGCCCGTGGATAGGTCTCTAGGGCACCCTGGCATCTGGCCACTATTATGCTAGTGGATCAGTTTGGGTCCGGCTCAATAATCTTCCACTTTAAATAATTAGTGTCTTACTATGTCTTATTCAACAAGTTTCACCCTAGACATGCATGACCAACTCCATCTACACTTATCCTCCCAAGAGGGCTCACCCATATCTTGAGACTTTTGCACCTTCTAAAATGCCCCAACATCCTTTCCTTATTCCACTTACTCACACTGGAGGCCCAACTCCTAAGTGTGTGGGTTAAGGCCCACTACCCTACGCCTCCAAGTCCACTCACTGCCTTACCCTAGGGTTTTCTCCAAAAATCCTAAATTGGGCCTATGTGGCCCATCCCTCTCTACCTCACACACTGAGGCCGTTTAACACCCCACACATCACATCCCTTAGATTTAACCCTCATTATTTCACTTTACTCCCCCAAATATACATGTGACTACGAAACCCTATGTGGCCACACCAAACCCTAACATCCTTCTTTCCACATGTCACCCCTCCATTTCTCACCTTTCACTCTTACTTTCCCATGATACCCATACTCACCCTACACATGACATTCCTCCACCCTCATCTCATACTTCAGTCATCCTTAATTATTTTTACTTTCACCACCATCTCAAATTAGGGTTTTACTCCCAAACCCTAGCCAGGTCTCCTGTGCACCCTTATACTAACCCACGTACTATTTTTCACCCAAAGCCTCCAATTACCCAAACAACTCTTCCCTTACCTTACTTACATCCCAAGACAACTTTTCACACATAAAGTTCACCCCATGCATACTCCATCCACCCATGCAAACCCTCGAAGTTTTCATGCAAACCCTAGAATTCCCATGCAAAGCTCACCCACTCTTTTATTTTATTCACAATCCCCTATTATTTTCCTTTTCATGGATCATGAGATATTTAGGTCAATCCCATATCCCTTGGTCAACTTACTTCCCCTTCGTCAACTCACTTCCCTATTTTTCTTTTTTCTTTTCCATCCACTCACTTCATATCATTACATTAAATATCCTAGCATGTATGCCCTAAAGGGGCCACATCACAACATATCATAATCACAACATATGCATATTATACATATGCCATAAGAAAACACATGAGCATACCTCAACTCCAAGCTGTGCTACACATAAAACAGTTGTAATGATAATCATAAGACACATAACATATTATGGTACATGGAATACAAGGCATACAAGGCACATAACACACATACGGCCTTAGCTACATCCTTACCTAACACGACACCGGTCTTGGAGTACGCTCCTACGCCTCCTTAGGGTTTTGACTGGGTTAACCTATAACAAGGAAAAACTAAGGATTAATTTTCCTCCTACCAAAAATACTATTATTTCCTACTTTATTCTAATATTAGGGTTACTATTATTAAAAGAAACTTTACAAATAAAAATAGGGCTTTTATTATCAAGTTAGCCTACCAGGGTATTACAAGTCAAAATAGGTTCATATTAAATATTTATAGCTGTATTTATATTATTAAAGCTAATAGCTTTATTTATTCTAATAATAACACTAATACTAGTTGTAGCAAAAATAGCAATAATAATAATAATAATAATACTAATACTCATAGTAATAGAAACCCTAGTATTATTAACATTAAGACTAATAATAGGGTTAGTATTAAAATAATGATATAATAATAGTAATATTAATAAAAAATACTAATATTTCTAAGGATAACACTAATAATAATAATATTCAAAATAATGATATTTACATGGGTAAGGTTTAAAATTTTTACAAAAGTAATAATAGTAATATACTAAGGCCAACACTAATAATAATAATAATGATGATGATGATAATAATGGTAATGGTATTAATAAAAATAAAGATCATTATAATAATAGTTAAAATAGGGTTCCGACCCCTTAATAATAATGGGATAAATATCCCGAGGCTACATTAATAATAAAAAAATAATAGTCATAATATAATAATAATAATAATAATAATAATAATAATAATAATAAGTAAAAAGGAATAAAGACATCATAACTAAGGTTTTAAGGGTTAGGGTACCACCTAGGGTTGGTGGTGACCGACGACATCAACGACGGCGGGGAAAGAGGGGGAAAAGGGGGAAAGTTGGGTGTTTAGGGTAGGAGAGGGGAATTTGAGGTGATGGAGGAAGCCTAGGTGGAGAGGGTTGGACTGGTGGTGGCAGCACAACCAAAGGCGACGACGGTGTGGTGGCCGAGAGTGGTGGAGAGGGAGGAAAGGAGGAGGAGAGGGAGGTAGGGGAAGGTAGGGGAGGGTTTGCTGGTGATTTTGGAGGGTGGAGGGAGTGGTTGCGGAAGGAGTGGCGGCAGACGACAGCATAAAGGGCGGCGGTGGCTAGGTGAAGGTTGGTCGAATGGCCAACTTTGCACAGCCAAGGTGGTTTGTGCAAGGATGATTGAGGTGGTGAGGGGTGTGGCTCGGTGGAGGGTGGTGTAGGGAGTAATTTAGGTGGTAGTTTGGGCAGTGGTGCTGGATGGCGGGGCACAACAGGTGGTTGAACTAGCGGCGGCAACAAGAGTTGTGGATTTCTGGGTTGAGAGAAAAAAGAGTTGAATGGGGTTAGTTGAGGGGTATTTATAGGCCATGGATGAGGGGGAATAATAGAGGGGGAAGAGGGAAGGTTGGCGGCACGCGTGCAGGTCGTCGATCAGTGGCTCAATGGCCGGTGTAGGCCTGCCATTTTTATAGGTCTGATAGATCGGGAAGGGAAAAAGGAAGTGGGAGAGAGGCATGCATGAGGAGAAAGAGAGGTGCGATTGGGTGGAGGAGAGAGAGGGAGTGATAGGGAAGAGGATAGGGGTGGCAAGATGGTGTGCGGTGGCTTAGAGGCCGCATGCCTGTGCCGGGAAATGGAGGGGTTGGGCATCGGGGAGAGAGAGGGTCAGGGGAGAAGGGTAAAGGAAGAAGGAAGGGGTGGTCGGTCGGTCCAGGGAGAAAAGAAAGAAAAAGAAAGGAGCCGGACCGGCCGGTCGGCTAGAGAGGGAGAAAGGAGGGAGCATTGGGCCTAGGCCGCGCGGGAGGAAAGGGGGGTCTAGGCCGCAGGGTGGGTTGGCCTAGATCGGGGAAAGAAGAGGAAAAAGAGAAAAAGAGAAAGGAGAGGAAGGAAAGAAAAGAAAAGAAAAGAGAGAGGGGAAAACGGGAAAAAAGGAAAAAAAGAAAAATAGGTGGGTTGGGGTATTTAAAATATTTTGTTATTTTGGGATATTTAAAAATAATAATTAAATTCCTTTTTTTAGGTTAATTTAGGATTTTTGAGAGATATTTCCTAAATTCCATTTTAATTAGCAAAACACCCTAATTTTTTTCAATTAAATTATTTATTAATTTCCTCTTGATTTTTCCTTAATTACTTCATCTTAATTTAATAAAATAATTTTTTAAATTAATTTTTCTAACAAATCCTTAATTTGCCAAAAATTCTCTAAATTAGGATTTTGGGGTATTTCACCACCGCCGTTGCTGCCTAGTTGCCGCCCTTACTAGGTTGCGCTCTAACCTTCCCAGCCCTTAAGTATAATTACTGTAATTATTATCCTAAACTTATCATTATTATTATTATTATTATTACTATTATTATTATTATTATTATTATTATTATTATTATTATCATTATCACTATCGCTATTATTATTAATATCATCATCATCATCATTATTATTAGTATTATTATTGTTATTATTATTATTATTATCATTATCGTTACTATTTTTATTATTACTAGTAATATTATTATTATTATTCAAAT
Source organism: Tamarix chinensis (assembly GCA_030549775.1). Taxonomy (NCBI): domain Eukaryota; kingdom Viridiplantae; phylum Streptophyta; class Magnoliopsida; order Caryophyllales; family Tamaricaceae; genus Tamarix; species Tamarix chinensis. The sequence continues at coordinate 80,889,890 of CM060173.1, read as the reverse complement.
TATTATTATTATTATTAAAGTTATTATCATTATTATTGCTAATATTGTTAATAATATCTTGTCATTGACTAATATAATTTCCTAAACCTATTTTGGCTAATAATAGCATGATTAACCATTTTAAGGATAATATCCTTATTTTTACTAATAAACTACTATTTTTATTATTATCCCTAATACTAGGTTATAATAAAGGTAAGTAGGAAGTAATAAAAATGTTAATAAGAGGGAAGTTAACCCTAGTATTTTTCCTCTTATAGGTGAACCAAGTCTGAACATTAAGGAGGCGTAGGAGCATGCTCCATGCCTTGTGTCATTTTAGGTAAAGATATGGTTAAGGCCTAATTTGTGTGTAAAATGTGTTATGTGTGTTGATTTTATGTGTGTGCCTTATATATTATGGATTATGCTCTTATAGCACAGCTTGCTAAGTATGGAGCTAAGGTAATTTGCATGTGTTTTATGACATGTGTAATATGGTATTGTTACTTGTACTTGGAATGTGCTTATTTAATATTACCCTTCATGACATGCATGATAGCTAGGAAGAGTTTAATAGTGTGACGTGGTTGTGAGAGAAACGAAAAGAGTGAGGAAAGTGAGTTGACTAGAGGGTGGTAAGGATGGCCTAAATATCTTATGACCTTTAGGTGGACAAAAGGAGGAATAATGGGAACAAATTAAGGGAATGGACCAAAAACATGCATGGGGAGTGTAGGGTTGCATGGGATGGTTAGATTTTGCATGGGGATGGCCTTTATGCGGAAAAATTTGACTTGAGGGTTAAGTAAGGTAAAGGAAGAATTTTTAGGGTGGATTAGAGTCCATATGTGAAAAATAGTACGTGGGTTAGTGTAAGGATGCACGGAGAACTTGACAATGGTTTTGGGAGGAAACCCTAAGTGAGAGAAGTGTGGGAAGGAAAAACTAATGGAAATGGTCAGAATGGGGAATAAAGAATGAAAGGGTGTCCATATGGAGTAAAGGTGAGCCAAGTGAGAAAGGATGTTTGAGTGTTGAGGGGGTGACATAAAAGAAAGGAAGAGTACTAGGGTTTCGGGGAGCGAACTAGGGTTTTTACGATCACATGTGGGAATTGGGTAGCGAGGTTGTGATGTCAGGTGTGGTTCGAGGGAAGTGATGGTTTTGGTATGAAAGAAGAGTATGGGTTGTGTAGGATTAGGGGAAGTGAGGCCACATAGGCTAGATTAGGCTTTCGGAGGGAAACCTTAGAGAGCAAAGAGGAGTCAAAATTGAGTTATGGGGAGTAAGCCTTAAACCATGTGTAAAGAGTTTTAGGTTCTTATGGTGATTGGGAAAAGATAGGGAGGAAATTTCAGGGTCATAGGTTGTGTAAAGGTCCTAAGATATGGGACAGGGTTTCAGGAGAATTGAGAATAAAAGGGTGAGCATGGGAAGTCTAGTGGGTCATGCATGTTTAGTGTGGGTCGTGTGTGGAAAAAGATACAAATAAAACACTAAATACTTAAAGTGAAAGATTATTGAGCCGGGCCCAGTGAGGATATTTTTTCGGTCCACCGGCTATAATAATGATCAGGTGCATTTTGCCTTGTGGAGTGATATCCGATCCACCGACTATAATAGTGGTTAGGTGCGTTCTGTCCTGTGGAGTATTTTTGGTCCATTGGCTTTAATAGTGGGGGATTCCAGGAACCAAACTTTACATGGTAAAAATTTATGGAAAGATACTAATTACTTACAGTGGAACACCATGTGAGTCGAGGCTAGTAAGGTTAATTTTTCGGTCCACCGGCTATAATAGTGTTCAGGTGCGTTTTGCCTTGTGGAGTGATTCCAGTCCACCGGCTATCATAGTGGTTAGGTAAATTTTTTCCTATGGAGTATTTTCGGTCTATCGGCTATAATAGTGGGGTCCCCATACTCACGTAGAATTAATATGAGGGCTGTGTAAGATAGAAATATTACTATAAGTTTGGATTGATGATATAAACCTAAATTATGCATTGTATGCCTTACTTGTCTATTATCTTGTATGACCTTACCCATATGGTTATCTTGCTCAGTACATAACGTACTGATCACCCATTTCATGGGTTCTGCTTATTCCCACGAGCAGAGACCCCTTTTGAGTTTGTTCAGGTAGGAGGTACAGTGTTCGATGCTTTGATGCACTAGATACATCGGGTGGGCCTGTGTGATGAGTGTTGGAATTCACTTGGGGCCAAGAGCGAGTGCCGATCAGACTCTCTATATTCTCTAGTTTTATTTTACTGTTGTATCACTTTTCCCCTCGGGGGCTTGACTTGTATCGGTTTTTAATTCTGTATTAACACTTTAATTTCGCACTCTAAATTCTATTTATTATGAATATTTTAGATTTTTACAGTTCCATGTCTTAGTTAGTGTAATGATTTGTGAAAATTATTTCTTAGCTTTGTGGTTGGTACGAGATTGGCTAGGGGCCAAGCTTGTGCTGATCACGGTGGTAACACCCTCGTGTTCGTGATTGTTTTAATTAAGCGAAAATTTTCAACTGTAATTTTTTGGGGGTGTTACAATTGAGGTGGAAGCTGAAAGCTTTACCTAATGATTAAAAGGTATTATATACCTTATGCATAATTCAATCCTAAAGATCAAATGATTAAAAGGTAAGAAATACCTTGTGTGTAATTTGATTAAGGAGATCAAATAATTGAAATTCAAGACGTATATAATACGAATAAAGAAGATCTTATGGTATTAAATACATCAAGTGCTTTTCGATCCTGAATATCAAAATATTTTGTGGTTTATAGACCCTCACACTTATTTTAGTTTTACACTTTATATTTATGGAATTTTTATTTCTTGCAATTTTATTTTTTTACAATATTTATAGTATTTTTTTAATCACGAAGTAGCAATGATAGCTTTATGCATAATTTACTAGCCACTTATTCATGAGACTGTGCGCCTACTTTGTAATTGGTAGAGGTTAAAACGTACCATAGTTAAATCTCCTCCATCGCTGCAGTAGTTGGTATATTTACAATAGTATCCCCATTATGTTATAGTTTTGGTGGGTGGAGACATTTGATAGTTGAAGCCTTGTCCAATAAGTAGTTTGATGGTTGAAGTTTGAAGCTTCCCATTAAGTTATTAGTATAATGGTTGAAATATGAAGTTTCCATTTGATATAAGTAATTTAATGGTAGAGGCTAAAGGGTTCCCATCTCATAGATGTGAATACGATCTAAAAGATTGATTTATCTGATTGAAATGCCATTGTACATTCTATTTTATTGATGAAGTATTTTATGAGCTTATAATTGACAAGAATGTGTACATGTATGTGGAATGATAAACTTATTAAAGAGTTTTATGAAGAAATAATTAGATAGCAAAATTATGAATGATATTGTAGTTAAGTTCTTGGATAACTTACTATGGTCTATGAGTATTTAATGGTATTGCTATAAGGAACTGAGAAAAAAATGATGATAATAAAATAATAATATACATTAATAATAATAATCGATTAGTACATGTGAATTTAGTAGGAAAATGAATGGTAATGGAATTTTGAGCTAATTATCATTTCATATTTTCCTATGTTAAATTCATTCAATATAATAATAATAGAATTTACTACGGTATTAAATATTGGTAATTATTAGCCTCCTTTATTGATAATAAGTTATTGGGTAGTTTATTGATAATCTATGTTCTTTTAGAATTTTCATCTATAGACTCGTAGTACTGATATGATAATTTGAGTTACTAACTTATGGTTTACCAATCTAGTGTTTATTCAAAGGTAAGTGCGGGGTATTGGACTTTTCACATGTTTGTCCAATCAATCATGTCTCTTTTATCTATAAATTGTCTAGAATTGATCCATTAAAGTTTTTATTATCTTTTTCACTCGGTTCTACTACTTTACCTTTGCTCAACTTTTCTCTTCCTCTACCTAAGTTAGACACTCAGTGCCCACTTTTCTTTCTCCCTCCTCCCTATTGCTGCTTATTCTGATATTTTAATAGTCTTTATTGTACTGTAACCCTGCTGAGGATCGGTTGACTAAAAAGCTAATATTGTGTCTATTACTTTTGGGATAATGTATTCAGGTAAGTATCTATCCTATTGATTTTATAATTTGTATATATATATATATATATATATATATATATATATATATGGGTAGTACATATATAATCTCCGATCGTGGAATATTCATCTTTCTTCCCACGGAGCGGTAACTAGTAGACTGAAAGAAAGGCTATTCCCTACCCTCCACTAACGGAACACTTTAACGAATCTCAAGGAATTCCCTGGTATGTCCTGGATGCCCTCAAAGGGAATCCTGTCCTGGTAGAAAACTCAATTGAATTGCCTGGACAAAACCTTGAAAGCGAGGGCTTTCTCTTCCTGCTCTTCTTTCTCCGGGGGGTCTGAGGGGGAAGGGAAGTCCGTGATCTTCTTTTCAGGATCAAACTGGGATAACTCCTTATAAGACCACCGTCTTCTCTTCTTCATCTGCACCTTCAATCTGGCACGACCGTAGTAATCTATTTTACATAATAATTTTCTTATTATTTGTATTGGTTTATAAAATATTAGTTTATGAGTGACTTACCTCTTAGCCATTCTGTTTATAAACCTATTATTTTGTAATCTACTTTTACTCTCAATTTTTATCAAATAATATTGATAAAATGAATTATGGCTAAAATATGATTTATTTCTCTATATTTTATTTTACTAAATTGGGATCAAATATTTTATTGATTTATTTCATTATTTTAATCAGTTTTGATGTATAATTGTTTATATAGTATTTCTTGTTAGCAAGGCCTTTTATTTGTTTTGTAACCGTGTCCCAAAGGGTGAGGTAAGCCGTTATTGGCCCATTTAGTAGTGTGGGATTGCTAATCGATAATGCATTATGTAGAATATCCTATTGGCTCTCACCGAACGATAGAGAGATCATCTATTATTTGTCGTTATTGTTCCCTAGCTGTAGGGCCCCTAGCAGCCACAGTTACTCCATTTATTTATTGTTTTGATTTATGTGAGTGGTTATTGAATTGATTATTGGTTTTACTAACTCTTCATTGTTTTGTGATTAATTAGTTCATTTACGATTTGTATTGTCTACTCTTAAATGCTTTTAATGATCATTTTATGACCATTTGTATTCCGTATTTTACTTTATTTATTGGTTTTTATCGATTGTTTTACTTTGTGATTGGTTATTGAATTGATTATTGGTCCTACAAATCTTTCATTGTTTTGTGAAAAATTAATTCATTTGTGGTTTGTAATGTCTACTCTTAAATGCTTTTAATGATCATTTTATGACCATTTGTATTCCACGTTTTATAGTTATTCCTTTCATTATGTTCTGGTACTTTATAAATTTAATTTGATTCTTGTTTTAGTCGTGGGGTCAGTTAATTGTTGAGTTGTGGTTTGCTCATCCATTCAATATTTCAGGTGAGTCGTATGAGGCATGATCTGAAGGTTTGGAATCGAGTATATTGATGTTTGGCGAGTCTAATGGATTAATAAAGAGTTTATGATACTCATGTAGCACTTGTTCTCACCCTATCTTTCTACACACTGTAAAGGAAGTTTGGGAAGCCCCTATGCTTGGTTCTAAGCAATACTAAGTAGTTCAGAAGTTGAAAAAACTAAAAAATACTTTTAAGACTTTCAGTAAGAGTTATTTTGGAAATTTCACAAAAGCTATGGAGAAAGCAAAATTGAAGTGGAATGATGCTCATCAGCTCCTGCTTACTAATCCTATGAATGTTGATTTTGTAAATGAAGAAAAAAAATGCTCGAAAGTAGTGGTGGGATAAAAGAAAATTTGAAGAGCAATTCCTCCAACAAAGAGCTAAAATCAACTATATCAAGCTAGGTGATGGTAATAATTCCTATTTTCATGCCCGAATAAAGGAAAGACAAAGCCTTAATTCTCTCACTTTGCTACAAGATGCTAAAGGTATGCAGTTGTAGAGTTGGGGAGAAATTTAGGATGAAATCTAGAACTTCTATAATCTCCTCCTAGGTACTGCTAGCCCTAGACTTTTAGCCATTAACTTGATAGTTTTGCATCAAGGCTCTCTTATTTCTTAGACTAGCAGAACTTAGTTGTTGCAGTCGGTCAATACCCAAGAAATTAAGAAAGCTTTATTCAACATGGGTGATTTGAAAGGTCCAGGGTCTGATGGTTTTAATGCTTAGTTTTTCAAGAAAGCTTAGCTAGTGGTGGGTGGAGATATTACTTTGGCTATTCAGCAGGCTTGGAATTCAGGTCATCTTTTAATGACTATGAACAATACTACAATTCATTTTATCCCTAAGAAGAAATATGCCAAACACATCAGTGAGTATGGACCAATTGCATGTTGCAATGTTATCTATAAAATCTTCTCTAAAGTTCTTACTAATAGAATTACTACAGTGCTCGGGGAGATAGTGGCTTGTAACCAGTCAGCTTTTGTTTCTGGGAGGTGGATTGGTGATAATATCATGATAGCTCAAGAATTGCTTAGGAAGTATGGTCGGAAGAATATCAATCTCATAATGATGCTCAAAATTGATCTCAAAAAGGCCTATGATTCCATTGAATGGCCATTTATTCAAGCTATTTTACTTGTTTTAGGTTTCCCCCTCACCTTGTGACTCTTATCATGCAGTGTGTTACTACTGTATGTTAATCAATCTCTATTTAGGGTTCTTTATACAAACCTTTTAAAGGGAAAAGGGGCATCAGGTAGGTTGATCCTTTATCTCCTTATATCTTTGTTATAGCCATGGAATACCTAAATCGTTATAGCACACTTTATGGAACTGCAAAGATTTCAAAGCTCATCCGGAGTGTAAGAGCTAAAAAATGATTAGCTTATGTTTTGCTGATGACATCCTCTTGTTCTGTAAAGGAAATATCTCCTTAGCCTAACATCCCCTGTCTAAGCTAAAAAATTTTAAAGAAACTTCAGGTTTAGCAACCAATCCCTAGAAAAGTAAAGCTTACTTTGGTGGTCTCTCTGTTACAATTAAGGATTATATCTTAGCTCACCTTGGGTTCAAGGAAGGTGCATTTTCTTTTAAGTACCTTAGAGTTCCTTTGACTTGTTCTTCCCTCTCTATTTCTTTCTATCAGCCTCTTATTGATCGAATCACAACAAAGCTTCAATCAAGGACTAACAATTATCTTATTTTTGCTAGGCAAGTGCAACTCCTCCAATCGGTGATATTTGGAATCACAAATTACTAGTTTTAGGTTTTCCTCCTTCTTAAGGCTATTGTCCAAAAATTAGATTCTCTCTGTAGGAAATTCTTTTGGTCAAATATGGATTCTTCAAAGAGGAAAGCACCTATTGCTTGGTCCAAAATCTACTTCCTAAACATGAAGGGGGATTAGACATTAAGCATTTAGGAACCTGGAACTTAGTATGCATAGCTAAGTTTTTCTGGAAACTCATTGAGCATAAGGAAAACTTGTGGGTCAAGTGGGTTCATGAGAGGTACATCAGAAGCACCCCTTTATGGCAGCTCAATCTTTGACAAGATTCTTCTTTAAATCTTAGAAAGATCTTCACGTTTTAGAAATATTGTCCTGATTTCTTCAACTGTTGTTGCATAAAGGAAAATTGATTGTGAGCAAAATTTATGATGCCTTGAGAGACCATTCCCCTTGTTCCTTGGGATGATTTGGTATAGAAGCATATGGGTATTCCCAAGCATAAAATCATAACCTGGATGGCTTGTTGTGAAGGTTTGATGGTTAAAACTAAGCTGAAAAAATGGCATATTATAGCTAATGCAGTCTGTTCTAGCTTCATACAAGAAGAAGAGGACCTGAATCATCTCCTCACTCAATGTCATTTTGCCTGAACTATTTAGAGATCTATGCTCAATTGGCTTATGCTTCCTCATTGGTTTTCTTCTTGGTCAAGGTGTTTAGTTTGGATGATCAGATTAACTAGCTCAGGGAGAGGTAAAGGATAGATTTGTAGGGCCTCGTTTGCTGCTATTATCTACCATATATGGTGTAGCCGAAATGAAGTTATTTTCCAATTCAAGCAATATGATTGTTGATTTGTTTATTTAGTTTAGCTATGTTAAAAATACCAATGCTCAAAAATATTTGAATCTGATTGATAGATGGGGAAATTGATGTAAGTGTGGGTGGAGGATAGTTAGGCTAGGAGTCTCTCAAAGTGTCTTAGCACCATCTTTCCTGAGGTGCACTATTTTTGATGTACTCTTGTTTTGGCTTGGTAATATCAATTTAATCTTAAATTTCCCAAAAAAAATGTAACACTTGTTGAGTCAGCTTTATTTTGAATAGAATCTTAACTATAATCTTATTAGAATCTCATTTCAATGTAATAATGCAATTGTAAGTGTTATTATCTCAATTTTTTTTATCCTTGCTAGCTATACAAGCTCCTCATGTAGTTAGCGGCGTGTAACTCTTTCCTCCTAGGTTGTGGGTTGGGGGTGTTACAATTTCTACCATCAAAATTGGCCAAAAGTAAGCCCTAGATAAATGTACAATATACGCATTCGGTAAATGTGAAAAACTAAAAGGTGTCACTAACAAGAAGTTAGTAGTTCATAAAATATTATCTATGTTACATTATACATGAGATCACTTTAGTGCAACAATGATAGGAAATATCATTGAAACTTAAAAGAGCACTTACTTGAAATCTAGAAGATTCTTTTTGATTGGTGATATCATATGGATGACATTATTCTTGGTAAATTTACAGTCATGATAATATAACAAAAAGTAAAATATCTTGAGTCTTTGATAGAATTCAAGTTGAAACATGAGGACATGGTATATAATGAGACATCAATGTAGGGTCACATGTTATATTAGGCAACTAATATAGTTGCATTGACATAAAAGTTAATAACCATACAATTGGGATAAAAATACAATCAATGCTTCAAGTTGGAAGCATAACGATCTAGTAAAGTCATTGATTATGCATTTGATTTGTATATCCTTGTTGCCGAGGTCTAGAAGTGATATACCAATATGGATGCAAAGATTCTTGGTACGTACCAATCGTATATCACATTATCCTTTAAGTTAGGTCAATTGGGATGAACGTTGATACTTATTTCAAACAATTATATGACTTTTATGTGTGCTTACACTCTCTCACGGATATGAAATTAAGCCACAAAAAAAGTTAGGAATGTTTATTTCTTCATACTCAAGGAGAGATAAGAGAATATTGAGATTATAAATCAAGTAAGTACTTAGAAGACACCATACGTGATATATGGAACCAAAGAAAAATCAAAGTGCACTTGATAATACTTATGGTTACTTGATGTTGTTTAGCTAAAACTTGCATTTATTATGGCTAAGAAATTATTAAATTCATATATGTTTTTATTAAATTTCCAACTCACATATAGTTCATTGTGGTGGATTCAAATAAGTTAATGGCAAGTATGATACAAATACACTAGAAGCATATAACATGGGTCCAAAGAGCTAAAATATCAAAAAGAGGAGTTATAATCCTTGAAAAGGATAGAAAGATTATCATAATGAGTTGAAATGTCCATATTGATGGAATTTGAGAATAGATATTGCCGGTGAATGAAACATCCATAAATTATTTTTAAATCAATGCAAGGTGGTATAAGGTAGACATTAGTGATGCCTTTACTTAAACAGTTGCAACTAATAAATGGATAAAAGTTTCTGTAATACCCCCAAACTTTTTCTTACCCTAATTCCATATCATCAATACCTTAATTCAATTCTAATCTCAATAACATCTTATTTTAGCCTTAACTAAATTCCTTAATCCCAAAATCTTAACTTAATCCGAATCTTTGACCGGGATAAATTATATTTCGTAACCTGATCTTAATTCTGGTAAATTTATATCATTAACCCTACCTATTTTAGCTACTTCAAATTTATCTAAAAATAAAATTAAACCTTTTCATTTTCTTTCTCCTTTTTCCTTTCTCCTGCCTCCTTCCGCCCAAATGCTTGACTATAGTATTCTTATACTTGCAAATTGCAACAATCATCACTCTCACCTCTACTGCAACCATCATCATCATCTATCACCTTCACCATCTCGTGCTGCTACTACATGCATACCCTTTCCCCTGCCATTTTCATTTTCATGCAACACACACACACACACACACACACAACCATCACTCTCTTGTTGCATACCTTACCATTTTCATCCAACACTCCACCATCCCTTGTTGAATTTCTTCTCCACTCTTCTCGAACACCCTACAGCTGTTGCCATCACCATCTCCCCTTGCATTGCTCGTCACATGCCACATACTTATACATATATATACCACCTCCATCTCTTTCTTCCTCATTTTGTTTTGCCTCATTTCTACCCATTTTTGTGTCGAGCAACCCACCACCCAAGCCTTTATTTTCCTTCTTCTTATTTTTCATATTCTTATCCCTCAATCATGCTTTGTTTTGCACGTTCGACCACCTCCATCACCATATTACACCACCAAGTACCGCCCAAAGCCTGGTGGACCAACCACCAAGGCCACCCCATCACTCCCCTTCGTCATCGCAGTAGGCCACCACCATTTTTCCTCTTCTTTCCTCGCGCTCATCACATTTTTATGAAACACAAGGCTTGCGCATGATCTCATGCACAATCGTGCACTACAATTTTCACTTATCCCATGCCCATGCAAACCAGCACGGTTTTCCCATGCACCCTTGCACGACCTACGCACATTATCATAATGAAATGTTTTAAAAATGTAACTAGGGCTTAATATATGTAATAATATTTGATTGAATATAAATTTTCATGATTATAATATTTTAAAATTTTTAGAAAAGTGGGGAATAATAACATCACTACCCCTTTAAAAGTGACTTGGTCTCTGAAATCATGCAAAACAAAAGACGGGCAGAGCAAGAGTTAAGAAAAGACATGCATAAAAAATTATAGGGTAGGCAATGGGGTATTATCCCCTTAAAATAAATCTTATTACTAAGGTAAATCGCCTAATTTAAAACTTTACATGTTGATGCCACACCTCCTCCTCAACCTCCTAAGTGCTACCTCAGCTCCATGGCAAGCCTAGAGTGCCTTCATTAGTCAAACCTCCCTTGATCATGTCTCATGAATATTCTGATCACTAATGTGAAGCAGTCTCTCGATGTAGGTCCATGAATTGTCAAATTCGATTTCACCAGGATATAGCATATGTGATGGATTTGCGACACTCCTTCTCAATTAAGACACATGGAACACATCTTGAACTCTAGCCAACTCAAATGTCAACACAAGGTGGCATGTGACCTCCCCTATCCTCTCTAGGATATTATAGGGTATGATATAACTTATTTTAAGCTTGAAATCTAACCAAAATGCATCATACCCTTCATCATCAAAACTCTATTACCCACCTTAAAACCCTCATTATGCCACCTCAAATCAGCACAACTCCTTTGTCAATCTTAAGTTGCCCTCATTCTATTTTGTATCAACATGACGTATTGAGACTTATTTTTTATAATTTATAGCCCCCAAACAACACTCTACCTAATGTCACTCCAACACAACAAACTACAACACTTTTGTTCTGATAAGGCCTCAAAGGTGCCATTTTGATGCTGATGTGATGATTGTTGTTGTGTAAAAACTTGATCAAGTTTAGTTTGTTCTCCTAACTCCTTGGAAGTTGAGTGCGCAAATTTGGATTGTAATATCTATTTATCTAATTCACCATTCAAGAACATTATGTTTACATCAATTCTATGTACATCTAATCCTTTTACAGTTATTATTGCTGATAGAATATGTATAGACATAATTTTTGTAACTAATGAATATGTGAAAAAAAAACATAATCCCTTTTATTGTAGCCCTTAAATACAATTCTGGCCTTGCATTTGTTAATTGAACCATCTATCTTTATTTTATTCTTAAATATCCACTTACATACTACGGTTTTATTCCCAAGAGGTAAGTCCATAAATTCCTACATAATTTTACATGATGGATTCAATCTCATTATTTATTACTTTTTATAATAATCAAATTAAAAAAACTTAAATTTATTGAACATTTGAAGCTCGTTTTTTTAACAAATATGTTAGATAATCTGGTTCAAACAATTTTAAAATCCTAACTCTTTTACTTTGTCTATGTTTATTTGAATCAACCTCTTTATTCCCATTACTAAATAGAATATCTTAGTCTATTTATTGCAACCGGATCATTATTCATTTTGTAGGGAAAAATATTTTCAAAAAATATAGCAGTCGTTGACTTTATAATAGTGTTGACATAAATGTTAGGAAATTTTTATTTGTGAACAAAAAAATTATATGCATTACTATTATATACAAATCCAATGAATACACAGTCAATGGTTGTTGGTCTTAACTCTTTTTAGCTTTTGAACTGCTACTTTTTCCAAGCACTCCCACGTTTTTAAGTATTTGTAGTTAGATATTTAACCTTTCCATAACTTGTATATAATATTATGGTTTTTTCCTAAGGCACCTTATTGAGCATGTAATTTAAAAATAAGAACCCTAACAAGTTCTATGATAATCTAGAACTAATCAATAAGGCATTAATCATGCCCTTTAAGGTTATATTATTTCATTTTGTAATTCCATCAGTTGGAGGCACATAAGAAACATTAGTTTAGTGAATAATACCATATTTTGAACAAAATTGTTCACATGGATATTCGTATTCATTTCCTCCATCGCTTCTTATTGGCCTAATCCTTTTACCAAGTTGATTCTCAAATTCCACCTCATAGTGATTAAATGCTACAATACCTCATCCTTGATTTATAACAAATATACATAACAATATCATGCATAATCATCTATAAAGGAAAAAAATACCTTTTACAACCTCTAGTTTGGACAAACTTTAAATCACACACATTGGTGTGAATTAAATCTAGAGGTTTTGAACTCCTTTCAACAAAATGAAAGTTTTTTCTTGTCATCTTATCCTCAACACATAATTCACATTTATGATTAGGATCAAAGTCATGTTTAGATACACAATCTAAATTCGTTAATATATGAATGGTATCATAATTAACATGGTCTAATCATTCATGCCAAATATTAAAGGACTCAAGCATATATGAAGAAGAAACACTCTTATTAATACTATTTGATTTAGTATAATATTCATATTAAAAATCTCATGACTAAGATATTCCTTTCCTACAAACATATCATTCTTAGTGAGGATAACTCTGTTGGATACAAAGACCAACTTAAAACCATTCCTACTAAGTACACACTCTAAAACCAAATTCTTTCTCATGTCGGCCACATGAAACAAATCATTCAAGGGAAGTTTATTACTAATTATCAACTTGAGTATCACCTTTCCATGTCTGATCATCTTAGAGGATAAATCATTTACCATGAAGCGTTGTTTTTCACCATCTTCAACATATTGATACAAATAGAACATCCACTTATTATCACATATATGACAAATAGCTCAAGCGTCTACCCACAATTCCTTAACATTGCCAATGAGATTGCATTGTGACACTATAGATTGGTTAAAAACATCAATATCTTGACACAACTTATCTATCTATGTGACATTTGCTTGAGTGTTTCTCTTCTTGGAAGTAATACCCTGAATTTTTAGCTAACCCTAATCCCAAGTAATTTACCTTGTAACCTAATTCTAATATAAAAAAATTAATATTTCCACCTTACCATAATTCTCTAACCCTAGAAATTAACCTAATCCCTATTTATCAATGATTATCATAATATCCTAACCTAAATTATATTAATCTTATTCTAATAAAAAACTAAACATATTAACCCCCATATTTCCCTTCCATTTTCCCTTTTTCTCTTCTTTCCCCTTTTGGTCGACTCCCTATTATTTTCTTTTTTCCCCTTCTCCCTAAGTGAAACATTGTCCACAGATAATGCTTGCATGCCCCATCACCCCCACTACCTACTAAACCATCCCTTACTCTCATCAACTCCTAGCTCCTATGAATAAGGGTTGGGGTTGAAAATTTATCTTCGGCCACTACACTTCACGTACGATCCTATGATTCATATCACAATTTTGATAACATTGATTTGGTGGGTAAATGATCAATATGGTATAAGTTATGCATAAATTATAAAATTGAGGTTTGGGGAAAATAAGGATCTTAACTTTGGAGTACGATGTGATGTGCTTACTTGCTTATATGTGTTATATACCAGTGAATAAATCATGAATAAGACATTAATTATTTAAAGTGAAAGATCATGTGAGTCGGGCCAAGGTAATATTTTCATATCCATTTCACTAGATGATAATAGTGGCTTAAGAGCATTTTACCCTCATAAGGTGATGTTTTTAGATTCATTTTACTAGATGATAATAATGGCTTAGGTGTGTTATCCTTGAGAGGTGTTTCAGTCCATTACAGGGGATTAAAAATATTGGGGCCCACACTCATCATGAATAAGAATATGAATTGAGTAATTTAATGGATAAGATACTAATGATTTAAAGTGGAAGAGTATGTGAGTCAGGACCAAAGTGATGTTTTCATATTCATTCCACCAGGTGATAATAGTGGCTTAGGAGCATTTTGTCATGAGAAAGTGATGTTTTCATATTTGTTCCACCAAATGATAATAGTGACTCGGGTGTGTTGTCCTTGAGAGGTGCTTTATACCATTCCACTAGTTTAAGAATAGTGGGGTCCCCAAACTCAATGTAAATAAAAGAATGAAAATGGTTATATCTAAGAAAGAGGTCTAGATCAGTATTTACCTTATGAGACTTTTTGTAAACTGTATTTATTTATTATGAATGTATTTATTTATTTGTATCCCTGACTCGATAGTATGGTTACCTTACTCAATACATAGCATACTGACCATCCTTTTTATGGGTGCTACTCATTCCCACGAGTAAATGACCCGGATGCTTTTGTGCAGGTCTTTGAGGACTAGCTAGATGAGTTTGATTCTTTTAATGCATTGTATGGGGAGGAGTGACTTTTATATGTATTAGGTGTTTGGACGAAGAATTATGTTATCAAGATGATTTTTTTTTACTCAGATACCTTTTGGACTCTTTGATGCATGGTATCCCTTAGTTTATATTCTATTATTGTTACCTGAAGTTAATACCCAAACTTGTATTTGTCTTTATAAACTCTTCTATCATTTCTAATTACTTATTTTTCTATGAATGGTTTTAGCCTTGTGATTGATATAAGGATGGTATGGTAAACCAGCCTTATGTCAATTACAACGGTGACACCTAATATTTTGATTTTATACTTCCATTGTAAATCAAATTTTTTTAGTAGTAAAATCTGGGATGTTATAAGATTTCATTGTAAAATTAAATTTTTTTAGTAGTAAAATTTGACGTATTACATCTTTGGATTGTGATAGTCCTTTTCATGGTGTCTTTGTTTTCCATATGGATAACACTTCCCCTTGAATTTTTGGAGACATTAGGTCCTACGCCATAACTATATCCACAGTGTCTATGCTTTTCTTACTTTTCTTTGACCCATTTCCCACCACATTAACTCTAGATACCATTAGATTTGAGCCTATAGACTTGCGGTTATCTTCCTCAATTCTTAGACGGATGATGAAATCCTCAAGTTTCATTTCCTTAAGCTTATGCTTGAGGTAGTTCTTAAAATTTTTCCAAGATGGTGGTAATTTCTCAATTACTGCTACCCACTTGAAAGGATTCACTTAGAGGTATACTCTTGCCGTGAATGTCATGAATGATAACTTCAATCTCCTCCACTTGGGATATAACCGACTTGTCATCTACCATCTTTTAATTTAGAAAATGACCAACAATAAGTTTCTTTATCTCTGCATCCTTCATCTTATACTTGGTATCCAAAAAATTCTACAGTTCCTTTGTCATTTTAGCATTGCAATATAAATTGTATAATATGTCTTCTAGTCTATTGAATATATATTTTATGCATGAGAAATTTGTATGACTCCATACATCAATTGTAATACCCCATATTTTTTTTTTGCAAATTGTTGAATAATAATCATGCTTAAATTTGGGCCTTTGATTTTGATTTAATGTTATGGTTTAGTTTGGGACAAATTTTGATTGGAAATCATGTTGAAAATGGAGTTTATTGAGTTTTTGCAGGCAAACCAATTGACTATTTTGTCATTTTAGTAAATCTAGTTTTCTCAACTAAACAGATTAACTAGCTGGGGGGAAATCGATTAACTGGTGGTAGAACAGTCTACTGGTGGATCCAAACCCATCGACTGGTTTGTCGAGTTGGTCATATTTATTTAGCATGATTTTTCTGAAAAATCCCTTATGCTGAAATAGAACCTTACCAACCCATGCCAATTTATCCCTAAGAGATTCCTAACCATTTTCATGATGTATTTAACCCAAAATAATGTCTCAAATTAACCTGGAGGTTGATTGGGACAATCAAGGGGGAGAGATGACCTCAACATTTTCTTCTTCCTCCTCTCTTCTCTACAAATTTTTGAGATCAATACTTCGATTTCAGGAATGAATCTGAGCAGCTAGAAAAATTCCACGTTGACCTTCCATTACTCCATTCGTGTATGCTAATTCTAGTCTAATTGACTTGCATTCTCCACATTTGAGCTTTGAAGAATAGGTTAGCAAATTCTGGACAAAATCCTTCTGTTCTTCTTAAATTCAAACGGTCAATTGTAGGGTTTTGAGTTGGTTCCTGAACCCTTAGTGTTTTCCTTCAATTAGTTGGCTATAAATAGCCCCAATCATTTCTTATATACACCTTTCTTTCAACCACCAAATTTTCTAAGTCTTGTGTTCATCCCTCTTCTTTCTACACTTCGATTATTATCAATCAATCTTCTTACACTCTTCTGATCCTGTCTCTAGCTCCCCTTTGTTTCAATTCTTAAGCAAGGAAGAGTTAGATTATGGGAAAAAGGTAGAGTGGTCCAGTTGAGATTATTCCCTATTTTTGCCTTAAGTGGTATGTTCTTCTTCCTTTCTATTTTTAAGTTTGAAAATGTAATAAGTTTTTGGTGTAATGTTTGAGTTTAAGATTTTGGTTTTAAGGTTTTAAAAGCTGAGATTCCTACAGTTGGAAATTTTTGGTTTTAAGGGGATTATTCCTACATCAAGTAATTCTTGCCTCTAAAATATTTGTTAAGTATTTATGCATGTTAGGTGTTACCTTTAGTTAATTTCTACATGTTGGCATGAATGAATACAGTTTGTATAAGTTAATTTGGATAATTAGATGAAAGCATGAAATTTGGTAAAAATAGGTTATGAGGGTTCCATTTTGAGAAATGCATGTTAATTTGGTTAAAAATATGTTAGACTATGTTAATACATGCTTTAATGTGGTTAAGGATGATTTACATGCAAAAATCTGCATGAAATTTATGAATTGGTGTTGTGTTAGGGTAAATCGATCAACTTATTAGGTCAAATAGATCAACTGATTAGATCAAACTAATATACTAGATCCTAGAACAGTTGATTGGTTGAGCCAACCCATTGATTAGTAAGCTTGCAAAGACCTTGGTCTTGCTCTCTACTTAAACCCATCGACTGGTTGAGCATAACCGATCAACTGGTATATGAGCATTCAATGGGTTTTCCCAAGCCAATTGACTGATTTGAGGGAAGCATGGTCTACTTGAGTCAATCGATCGACTAGTTGGGCTAGATTGATTGAGTGGTTTGCATGATTTGTTTCTTTTTGGTTTGGTTATTCTATGAGGTTATGTTTGGGACTATAACATGATTATTAATGGGATAATATACACATTTTATCGTGGACTATTGGCCTAATGAAAGGATTAAAATGGATCATAATTGAGTAATGTAAAGGCTAATTGAATATTTCACTTATGATAAGTGATGATATTGAGAAAAGAGTGATGAAACTTAGCATGAGCTTGAATTAAACAATATGGTGGATATGAATAATATTGGCTAAGTATAAATGGAAAACCCACATGATTGGGAAAATGGGAAGTAAAGGACTCTTATGGTATAAATATGGAAAATTTGCCTTGCTTGCTTTGATTGGGCCTTGTATGATCACCCATCCTTATGAATAAAATTATAATCATGCAAAGCGAGAGACAATCGAGTTGAGTATGGGTCTGGGTTACCAGCTCCTTGATTAGCTACTGGGGGTTGTTTGCCTTCGGGAATTTTTGGTGCCTTCAGGTGGAATTCTGAGAGGTTGTGGTGCCTTATCTACTCTATACACTAATGATGTACTAGGAGGTATCGATACTAAAGGGTCTGGCTACCTAGGTGATTAGCTTTGGCCTGGACTTATATCCACTATGGTGATTAGATTTGGCCTGGACTTTATGTCCCTTATTTGGATAGGCTTCCATGGTATGTAAGACCATGGGTTAGTGTACAATCCATCACTCGATGATAATAAAATATGGATAATAAATAATTGGTTAGTAAATTATGAATGATGACCAAGAGAATGGTCAATACTTGGTTAAGAATGGAGGTAATGGTATGATTGATTGAAAAGGAATAAATGTTGGTTTATATACTTGTCTAATGGTCGAAATGACTAACTCGTTATATAATGGAATAATGATTGGATGACTCATCTGTCTTATAAATGGATAAGTAAATGGTATAACCTAAAGAATTAGGTAATTGGAAATAAACCTTAGTGGTTGCTTGGATGCTATTTGCTATTATTTGTGTAAGTGCTTATGTGAGAAGGATGTGAAGCTAAGCATGATGTATTCTGCTTTGTTGGAATTGTGCATGATAGCATGCCCTTATGCACCTTTACCTTTATGTATATAGCTTTGTCATGATGCATGTTGTATCTCGTATCCATGTATGATCGATTGTACACTTGTGTTACATTGAGGGAGCAACTTGGCTTACTTAGTACGTAGTGTATTGATGTACTCGTTTGCTCGGTCACCTGTTTTTTTCTACCAACAGAGGACCCTATGTAGGTATTTGGGAATGGCCAATAAAGGGCCTACCTTATTTGGGTCAGAGCTTGAAAGCAAGGACATTAGGAGGTTTTGGTGGAGTCCATAGCTGATCGAGATTTTAAGATGGGTGTCATGCCCTAACCTTCTTTATTGTAGCTCGTATTTCAACCTACATATATTTTGTAATAATTTGGTTGGAACCTATTAGGGTCCTCCAACGTAAAAACTTTTAAATTTGTTTAATTAAATTGTTAATTCATGTACTCTATTGTTTTAAGTGTTTGGTTAATTTAGCCTTATATTTGATATGGGGTAAGTGACGAATGTCTATCTTGTGCCAGGTATAGTAGTAACACCCCATTTTTTCTTGGTGTTCTCTGCTTCAACAAATGTTTAACGAAATTTTTCGATAGTGAAAAATAGGAGCGTTACATCAACTCTAACCACTTTGGCTACATCAATCTCATTTTCCTTCGACATAGGAGGGTTTTCACTAAGAAACTTAGTCAGATTCAGTGTAGTCAAATAGAAGAGTATTTTATGTTACCAACGTTTGAAATCTGACCCATTACACTTTGAATGGTTTCTTACTAACACTCACATTATTTGTAGGATTTTCAACAATGTCTACAAGTTAAATCATTTATGTTACAAAAGCAGAAGATCAACAAATAAGAAAGGAGTAAAGGAGACAAGGTATACCAATTTATCAAGTAAATACCAACATTATATACTATAACAAATAGCAAAAAATAAAATGTCTTAAGATTGTTGGAAGAATATTAGAAATATAGTACAGAAAATTGTATGGAATTTAATAAATAAAAAAGAAGATAAAAAATTATTATAAATGAATAATGATAATGATAATAATAAGCATACAGTACTAATCAAACTTATACAAGAAGCCGGAAATAGAAGACCAAAATTATTTTTGAGTCCATATAATTTATTGTACGTCTTTAAAATAAATTTATCCATTCATATCATGTCCAATATTGTAAATAATTATCTTCTAAAATAGAATAAATTTTTATTTTTATAATAAATAATACATCGATTTATTAGGACTATGATGAATTTAAAGTATACTAGTATTTAACTTGGGATGGATATAGGAAGGATAAAGAGGGAACCTTCAACTCATAGGTTGCCTGATTATCGGTGATATTTTTTATACGGTAGAAGGAGCTATTTATAGCCATCTGAATATCCATTGAAAAAGACGTGATCATTGTTAAAAGGGCCAACAGACCCTACTTCGAAAAATCACAGCTCTTACTGAAGGTCATACCGGAAGAACATTTGCTTTTCTTCTAAATTTTGCGCCTTCGATTCACGCGCGCAAATTTCAATTCGTGCCTTTATAGTTTATATACACATGCACCGACGTAGTGGCGTGGCTTTCATGACAAACAAAGGCTGATGCCTTTTTTTTTTACCCTTAATATATCAATCTCCTTGCCTCTTACATTTGTAAGACCCTGAATAATTACTTCAACCTATTCATTAATTTAGAGTGCAATTAGAGAATAAAGAGATAATTATATTATAAAATCACATAAATAATTTGAAATACCCCGAAAATTTCTAATTTTATAAATTATATTTAAAAGAGGTTTTATTAGAAAATTATTTAAATAAATTAATTTTATTAAAATAAAAGGGTATTTAATTAAGGAAAATCAAGAAGAGATTTATAAGTATTTTAATTAGGAGGAATTTGGGTATTTTAGCTAATTAAGCATTTTATTTAAAGAAAAAGTTAATTAAATAATTATTTTAATTAAAATAAGAAGGAGAAAATAGTTTCTAAATTTTAATAATTTTATAAGTAATTTAATTGGAGAAAAATTAAGGTGTTTGCTAATTAAAAAGGAATTATGAAAAATCCCTTAAAAATCCTAATTTAGCCTAAAAATGAATTTAAATATTATTTTGTATACATCAAATATTTTAAATAATTAAATATCCCATATTATTATTTTTCCTTTTCCCCTTCTTCTTTTTTTCCTTTTCTTCTCTCTTTTTCTTTTCTTCTTTCTTTTTTTTTTTCCCCCTTCTCGCCGTATGGCCAGCCCTCGGCCCTTTCCCCCTTTCCTTTCCTCCTCCCGCGGCCCAGTGCGTTCGGCCCGCCCTCGCACAGTAGAACGCAGCGTTTCACCCCCTCCTTTCGCTGAAACCTGCGCGCCAAATTAAGGAAGTAGCCGTTGCCTGCCAGCTACTCGACGCCGCGCTTTGTCCAAATAAGCACCAAAACGCCGCTTTTACTAGGGTGTTTTAACGTTCGATGAACCGTCTGTCTTTTCCCCCTCTTTTCTTTTCTCCCGACCGCCGGTCCGACCGCCGTCTTCTTCCTCCTCGCGTGCGCGACCTGCAACTCGCCGCCAACCTCCTCTGCGCCGACCAGCCACCTGCGCCGCCTGCACGCCGTCTCTCCCTCTCTCCCGACCTTCCAGTTAGCCTTACCCGATAGGCCGACACCCCTACACCTCCCACAAGCCTGCTCGTGTCCCTTCCTTTTTCCCGACCGAAACGCAGGTCTGCCATGGCAGACCAGCGCCGCCTGCCACCACCGGCCGCGTGCCCTGAGTCGCCGCCTGACCGTCCTCCCTTGTTTCCCCCTCGATCCTCCCAAATCCCGCCTATAAATACCCCATGAACCCCCCGGCGTTGGCCACACACAAACCACCCAACCCAGCAATTCTTCTTGTGTCGCCTCCTCTTCAGATCACCGCCCCGTCGCCGCCGCCCATCTCCGCCGCCCGAACCCTAAATTCTTCTCCTGCAACGCCATCCACCCAACCAGGCCTCCCTCACCCCTCTGGTTGCTCTGCACGCGCCGCCCCAGGCGTGCAAAGCACCCTCCCGACCAACCGCACCTCCAGACCCAGCCACCCTTCTCGCCGCCGCCCACCACCGCGCCGCCACTTCTAGCGCCCCCTCTTGCCTCCCAGAATCACCCAGAACACCCCACCCCCCTAGGCCCTCCATTCCCCTGCAAACCCCTCCTTTTCCTTCATTTCCCCCACCACCTCTCTACCCTCTTCCTCCCCCCAACGCCGCCGCCGCCGCCGCAGCGTGCGCCGTGCGCCGCCACCTGAGCCACCAACACCCTAGTAGTTCTCTAAACTCCCCAACCCCTAAACCTTATTATATAATGCTAATTATTTTAGTAGCAAAATTAATATTAATTTTACTATTATCATTATTATTATCACTATTAATATTATTACTAGTATTATTAATATTACCATTATATTATCACCATTATCATTATTATTATTACTATTGGTATTATTATTACTATTGTTATTATTATTATTATTATTATTATTATTATTATTATTATTATTACACCTAACCTTGAAACATTTATAACTATTGGTCTTACTAATACTATGCCCATAACTTTAGTATTTTATTTTAACATCATAATCGCTATTATTAATTCTAGTATTACTATTATTATTATTATTATTAGATTATTATTATTACTATTATTATTAATATTACTATTATTACTATCATTATTATTATTAATAATATTATTATTCACTATTATCATTATTATCAGTAACATTGAACTACTACCGTTAAATAATAAGTGTTATGAAAATACTTTAAATTATTGTAGCTACTTTTATTAATAGTAGCTTGATTAACTACCTTGAGAATATTAACCATACTTCACTTATAAAAGTAATATTACTATTCTTAGCCCTAATGGTAAGGTAAAGAGTAGGGGTAAGATAGAAAAGAATAGTGTTTTGGTCGGAGGAAAAGTAACCCCAATTTTCCCTTATAGACGAATCAAGTCGACACCCGGAGGAGGCGTAGGAGTGTGCTCCAAGACCGAGTCGCGTTAGGTAAGGACGAAGCTATGGCCTTGTGCTATTTGTGATGTGTTATAGATGATGAGCATGCCATGTTGATGTGTAGTATGCATGTTTATGATTAACCTGTTTTGTTACGCAGCGTGGATAATGAGGTATGATGTGTGTGACTTATATTATATGAGTATGACATGTTCTATGTTGATATTGATGTTGATGATGTGACATGATATGGCCCTCTAGGACATGCATGCTAGGGTCGGTAGCGTGAAATGATAATAAAAAAACACGGAGAGTGGGCATTTGGGAATTTGCATGGGAGGACTAGACCTTGCATGGGCATGATCTTACGTATGAAAAGTGGATTGGTTTGTAAGAAGAGCTTGGGAGAGTCTCGGGATGATTAGAGACTTAATATAAAAATAGTACGTAAGTTGGTGCATAAGAGGCCTTATTAGGGTTTGGGTGTAAGTGGGGTTGGAGAGTCTACATGGAGGGTTTAATTCTGCATGGGAATAAATCTTACGTGGGGAAAGTTGATTTAGGAAGTGAATAAAATAATGTCAAAGTTAGGGACCCATTGGAGACTTGGTGAAAAATTTTACGTGGGTCGATGTAAGGGTGTCTAAGGGACCCAATTAGGGTTTTGGGAGAAAATGAGGAAATTGAGGGGTACAAGGGTAAAAATGATCAAGGAAGGATGGAGTAGGGGTTGGAGTGAGAATTCACTTATATAAAGGATGAGTATGGGTTTTCTAAAGAGAGGAGAGAGTTGGGGTGAAAGAGGGAGATTACTTATTGAGGAAGTAAAGTGCTAGGGTTTGGTGCCAACTAGGGTTTTGACGGTCACACGTGAACTTGGGAGAAAAGTGATACATTTGGAGAGTTTCCTAATAAAAATGAGGTGCGAGATAAAGGATAAAGTAACGTTTGGGTGAGTAAGAAGGAGTTGGACCCCATAGGTCCGACTAGGGTCTCCGAGGAGGAACCCTAGAGGGATGAGGACATACGGAGTCGATATCATATGTGTTGGGGTAGTCTATATTCTTGGAGATCGTGCCTTACTATATGTCACTATGCCTAAGTCTACGGGGGATGGACGTCAGGTGTGAGAAGAGGTATGAGTCTCAAACTATGGGACGGTCCCTCTGGAGGGGAAGAAGTAGAGTATCAAACGCATGCATGTCAGGGGTGTTGTGTGATTCAATAAGATACGGATAAGACACTAATAACGTAAAGCGAAAGACTGTTGAGCGAGCCCTGTGCGTTTCGTGCCGGTCCACCGGCTATAATATGGTCAGAGGCGTTCTGCCCTGTGCGTTTCGTTCCGGTCCACCGGCTATAATAGTGGTCAAGGCGTTCTGCCCTGTGCGTTTCGTTCCGGTCCACCGGCTATAATAGTGGTCAGAGGCGTTCTGCCCTGTGCGTTTCGTTCCGGTCCACCGGCTATAATAGTGGTCAGAGGCGTTCTGCCCTGTGTATTTATTTCCGGTCCACCGGCTATAATAGTGGGGGATCTCGGCTCGATAGACCTAGAGTAAATAATTAAACCACGGGAAAAATACTAAGTACTTACAGTGGAACACCATTGAGGCGGGGCCAGTCCAGTCCACCGTAAGAATAGTGGTCAAGGCGTCCTGCCCTGTGTTTTTATTTCCGTCCACCGGCTATAATAGTGGGGTCCCCGTACTCACATGGATTATTAAAGAATGTGCGAAATGGACTTAGCATTAATGAGAATAAAGAATATGTCACCAGAAAAGACTCAGGCCTTATTTGTATGTTATCGCATGTGACTTATATGTTTGTGCTGTGTGTGCTATGTGGTATGATTGTATGTTTGGCCTTAGCGCACCTGCGCCCTTACTCAGTACTGACCAGTACTGATACTACCTTGATTGATTGGGTCCTGTGATTTCCACCAATGGGGGGAGCAGACCTTTGATGCAGGTTGATTGTCACTAATTTGGGGTGGAAGGCTTGATCTGAGTGAGTAAGCGGTCCGGATATTTCCCTTCGAAATTGTGTGGTTTTAATCGTATTTGTCTTTAGAGGTTACAAATGTTTATTTAATTTTTCGAGGGTTTTATCGTACCTTGCTATTCCGTTATTTTAAGTATTCTGATATATGACCTTTAAATTGTATTTCGGAATGTAACTTTTGACCTTCGCACTCTGACCTCGTAAAACTTGTGTTTTATGAATGATTTGTTCTGGTTTTATTCTTTCTAGCCTTAGCACTTATATCGGGTCGGTAGTTATGGATCGATCTGGTACTAAGTGTGGCGGTAATACCCCCGAGTTTACGGTTTTTAATTCTCTTGCTTCCGCTAAAACTTTTGATTTAAACGAAATTTTTTAGTAGTAAATTTGGGGGTGTTACATAATTAGTGTTGTATACTAATTAATTTTCCAATGCAAACTATAATAGCAACTAGTACTAACTAAATTTCCAACAACAAATAAATCAATTTGTAGCTAATACTCATGGATGAAGGTAGTATGCAGCACGCGCATACATATACATATATTACAGACACTTAAATTTGTATGTTTTCTTAGTATTTTCTTTTATCTAGTTATTCTAATTTATATTCGACTCATGTTCATTTAAATTTTTTTTTTCGATATTGACTCATGGATTTGTAAGTTTGTATTATCTTTTCATTTTATTTTTATATTGTGCAATTTGTTTTCCTTTTTATTTAATATATGTTACTGGATTACTAATACATTAATTTTATAGATATATGTATCACAAACTTTCTCTTTATATTTATGCAAATATTTCTTTATTTTATCATTTTACATCCATATTTTAAATAAATGTTGTACACTTTAGTCCTTTTTTTCCTTGTGATTTATATACATACACTACTTAGGATAATGAGAATATAATTAAATTTATCTTCGTTAATAATGTAACTATCATTGCTATTTTAAAAATAAATAAATAAATAAATTTCTCTGGTGATAGTAGTATATATTATTATACATAATATCAAATATATATTTTTGTTAACTATATTCTTTAGGGTTATATACATACATTTAAATAATTTTTAAATTAATATTAATTTTAAAATGTATGATAAATATATGCATTGTCTTGTGTTATTAGTTATAATTATTATTGATACGGATAGTTTATACGTACATATATAAATCTAACGGAACCTATTTAATTCTACTAATACTAATTAACCTTTCCAACGTAAAATTAGACTAATTAATTTCCTTTTATATTGCAATCTACTACTGCACTAAATGAGTAGGTTAGCATGTTTTCCCATTTTTATTTTATTTTTTACTCAAAAATGACTTATGCTACTCATTTAAGCTGGCGACATTGTTCATGCTCTCTTCTGCTTCCTTTTTTTTAAAAAAAAAGAAAAAAAAGAGACATTAGGTTAGACTATATCTAACTAGGACAATTCATATCAAATCATATTAGATAATATCATGCCAGATAAATCATACTAATAAAGTGTACCGTAATAACATAAGTGTAATGCTGAAATTATATAAACAAATCTCATCCAGTTCGGCTGTACAAAATGTGCTGAAATCATATACACAAATAACATAAAAATGCTTCAATTAGAAGGAGATGAGGATGGCGCAGATACCGGAGTTGAATCCATTTATTTAAATATAACCATTGGTTTATAAATTTTGATTGGGTTTGATAATATTTGGTCTCCTAGATGGGTGGCAAGATTTGCAAGGAATATTGGGTGTGCAAACAACCTTTGAGCAGAGGTATGGGGGCCCAGGGGTGGTCTTATGATTTTCTGGAAGTCATTGCTCTTATTTCTAATTGTCTTAAACATCCTTGCTTTGGTATGGCTATGAATTATCGGGATACTATAAATTACTTCTCTGAAGCAACAGTCAACCACATTTATCGAGGAAGGATTCTGGTTATGAATATGTTGGCATCTTTTGTACATCACATCAAGCAAGGACTTATCTGTCTTGTTACTTGTCACTCATTTGCCACAAACTTAGAAAAAATACTATCTATTCAAATTTTAAATCTAAATTCAAATATAAATTTTCTTAAAAATATACATGTTAGTGTACTAATTTTATTTTTTATTAATAATTAATTAATACAAACTAATAATAATACAAAACAAAAAATACACTATAAAAAAGTGTAAATATTTATTATTATTATTATTAGTTTATATTACTTAATTATTAATAAAAAATAAAATTAGTGCACTATTTACATATTTTTAAGAAAATTTGGGTTTAAGTTTGAGTTTGAGTTTGAAATCTGGATATATAACATTACTCCAAACTTAGTTTGTAATGACGAAAAGGTTGTCGGTCACTCATCCAATCAAATCAGGGAAGCACCCGAGACATTCTAAAATTTTTTTATTATCAAAATCAATATTAAAAATAACTTATTATCCTTGTTTTAAAAATATATTAATAATTTATATTAATTAATATAAGTAATAGTTTTAATTTTTTTTCTTTTTTCTCTCTTAAATTTAGTATGTTTGTTCTATTTTTTTTTATAAAAAAATATGTATATATATAGTGTGTGTGTGTCTATTTCTTTAAGAAAAAAAATTCTATATATATATATATATATATATATATATATATATATATATAATTTTTACTATCGTTTTATTCAGTCTCTATTTTCTTAATTTTTTACCTCTTTGATCCCATCCTGGCCCCGTGCAACATTGCATGCAATGTCTTTTTTAAAATTTAGATAAAATATCCTTTTAACCAATTTTTTTTAATATTTGATATAATTTATTAAAGTATCATATATTTCAAATAATTCTATGTAGATCATGACTTTTTCTCCTTAGTTCTTTTTATCTTACCATCATCATATTAATATTATCGGTTATAGATGACTAAAATAATAATATTTTAAATTTCTTGAATTTTTAAAAGCTAACATAAGAGTATATTACTTTATACAATGCCCTAAAAATTAATAAATAAATAAAAAATTCAAAACACGTCAATGTATCAAAAGTAGAGCTATTAATGAACCATTCGAAACATTCTAATGTTGTACTAATCTATTACTACCAAAATTATCATAAAATTATGTGTTTAAGTGCTCATTTGGTATGAGGGTAATAGAGGTGAAAAAATTACCCTTATATTTTATATATCTTATATAATTCATTTAAAATTAAATATTTTTATTCTAATAAATATCCATTTTAGATCTTAATTTGATCTAAAATGGTATTTCATTAAAAATGTATTTATTATTATTATTAAATACTTAATATAAAAGATATAAAATAAGAAAGATTTTTTTCCACCAGTGTGATTATTGATCCGCAAGAGGGTGTAAACATCATGAACAAATGTAGTAGGTGTTATCTCAATAAACATTGCCTCCTTTTCCCCACTGTTTCAACTCTTGTGAAGTGTAGTTTAACAAAAAGATAAATCAAGTGGATAAAAACAATTGTCTATGAATAATAACATATACCTATATTTGCCCATCATTACCATTAGCTGGTATGACTATAAATGAATGGAGTTGAATTAAATATTTTCAGACTCAGACTCAACTCATTTAAAAAATAAATATAAAATAAGATTCAAGCTCGATTTATTTAACTAAACAAACGAGTCGAGTTTAACTTATAAGCCTAAACTATAATTGAACCGAGTCAAACTCTTTCAGACTTGAGCTCGACTTATTTAATTAAATAAGCCGAATAATTTAGGAACCTACTCAATTCATTTGCATCCCTATAGCTGTTATTACTTTGTTAATGCCCCCTCTCTTACTAATTTGAATTTCAAATTTAATTGTCAATATTTCTTATCCCACCTTGAAATATATCAATTTTCAACCAATGTTTTGGTTCGTTAGTTTCACATCCACCGACTTAAATTTTGTTTTTTAAGAAAAGCTACTAAATTATAGAAAAGTGAAGATGAATTTAGCAATTTTTCGTTGAACTAAATTGTCTATGGCTTCAGATTTCACAATAAAAGGTAAGTGTCTTAAGGGATTTTTTTGATATGAAGGTAGAGTTGTAAACGAGCCAAGCCGAGCCGAATACCCCTTGGCTTGGGCTTGACTCGTTTAACTAAACGAGCCTAAAATAAGGTTTGAGCTCAGCTCATTTAACTAAACGAACGAGCCAAACCGAGCTTTTAACTAGCCAAGCCGAGCCGAACTCACGAGTCAAAGCCAAAAAATAAACCGGGCCGAGTTTTTTTGAGTTCGGGCTCGGCTCGTTTAATAAAAAAAGCCTAAAAGTGAGGCTCAGGCTCGACTCATTTAACCAAACGAATGAGCCGAACCGAGCTTTTAACGAGGCGAGTCGAGCCGAATACTGAACTGACTCAACTCATTTACAACCCTATATGAAGGTAATAGGAGTAGAAAAACCTACACCCTATTTTATATTTTTTATATCAAGTAAGTAGAAATAATATATATATTTTTGATGAAATGTTCATTTTAAATCATATTAAGATTTAAAATAAATATTCATTCAAAAAATAGTTTGTTATACCGTCAATAGACTTTATAAAAGATATAAAATACATGAATAATTGTTTTCAACTCTATTATCTCAGTACCAAACGAATACTAAGTGGTCCCCACCCACCCTTATTAATATAAAGCAGTCTAGATTACGTGATTGATTTTCATATATACTCTTTCAATCCCTTCATTAATTTCATGTAACTCGGCGGTAAATTTTGTACATATACGTATGCATGGGCATAGCATATAGAAAAATTGTTTTGTACGACGGTATTTTCTTATCATTTCTACATCTCAGTATAGTAATTTAAATTTAAATTTTCTTTATTCTTAATATGGTTGATATTGTTTAGTTTTTACGACAAGGAGAGACATGTAGCTAATATGTAATCTTCTACAATTCTCCCGCATATATTCTGCATCCAACAACATAACATTTAAGACATGTACATTTATCTGTTATTTTTTTTAATAGTTATAATCAATTATATATGCATGGAGCGCTTTCGCCATCTAATGATACTAAAGTTAGCCTTCATGAACCACATTCAAAACATATTATATCGATGAATCAAAATAGAATTTATGCCACTCTTAAGAAAGAGTTTGTTCTCAAAATGAGATTTATTTGTTTGTTTCCAATAACTTTAATTTATCTAATTTTATTAAAATTACATTATCCGATTGTATCGGGTTTGATCGTTGTACAAACTGAATTTTGAAGTAGTTTTAACTTTTAAGGGATTATTGGCTGAATGACTGAAAGATGCAGATAATGGGAATGGTGAGAGGGTCGACGCTGGAAAATAAAATTCACTCCATACAAAAACTTTCCCCTTGGCTGGAAGAGTCTTCCCTTACAGCGTGCTCAAATAGTTCACAAAACAAAAACCTCCAGACTTGGCTTCAAATTGAACAGTACACACAACAAAATGGAAGCCATTATTTCTGTGACCTGCCCCATATTTGGGTTAGTAAGCATCGACGAACAGAATCCATTGGCCAAGCAAAGTGAAACCACAAACGTCAGTTTGCGCAACTAGTTTTTCTCCTCCGGTAATAGGCGAACAAGAAAAAAACATAAACCCTACTGCACGCCGCTCCATCTGGCCCAATCAACAAACTGCATGCCACCATAAATATTGTTGGCAAAACGCACACCTACAGTGAAAGCCAATGCTACTGGTGAAACCTTCTTTGCTACCGGTGATGCTTCGACCAGGCGTTCCAAACCATTTACAATTTGGTAACGTGTGTTAGAGGATACCGCTAAGAAAACACCTGTTTAGAACAACAAACCGACAAGGTAAAAGCGTCAGGGTTAGATGATAGTTTAGAACGTATTCTGCAATATGACAAGCTGCCGCAGGAAAAGACAGAACCGAATAAACTGATAATGTGTTGAGAACTGAGTTCAGCGACTATGTTGAATACTTTTAACACAATTTCAACAAACAGCAGATGAAGCTAAAATAGAGAGCAAGTGCTTGAGTCATTTGCGCAAACCACAGTAATGGATATCCAGCCTCGAGAATTAGCCAGATAAAATAGGGTATAACTACTCTCAAACAGAAAATAATTAATAGGTTTCTAAATGATATATGACAATTCAAATAGAGATTTAGTTTACGACTTATATTGATGACGTAAACGTAGAAAAACGAAGCTCTCAACAAAAGAAAATCTCGATCATTAATTCAAGTCAACTATAATCGTTCAACTCTCAACAAGCTTTTATAGGCATATGATCACCTCCTCAAGCCTAAACTCTTCACTAATAAGAGAGTTAATTAAATAAAATAAAAACTTCTAATTGACCAAATTATTATTCATGGCACTATTTCCATGAATAGTCATTTATAAAAAGAAATCGTGAATAGTAACCAACTATATTAAATCCTAAGAAAATCTTAATCAGATAAAACACATCATAAAATAAAAGATAAATCCTACATAACTTATCAATGATTAAGCAAACTAATTAACTAACTAATATCTTAACAAAAAAAATTTAATAACTAAGAAATTAACTTAATTAAAAGCTAAATTAATGTACAATTAAAGATAAACATGCTAATCTTACCCTTTCACCCTTAAAATTTCAGCTTGACTATCTTATGGTAAAACAGATATAACTTTCTGTAGCATATTCGGATTTGAGATTCAAAAAATGCATTGACTCTTGATTCAATAAATTTCCCACTAATATTCATATTGCATGGTAAATTTGTTTCCTCAGAAATCAGGTATTCCTTCTTTCCAGTGTGAACATAATATAAACCTTCGAAGTCTTGACATGCTCTCGCATCAGTCTCAACTCAAGTTATTTTCATCTTTCTACATTAAGATTATATTGGAGAAGGGAAGTCTAAATGTAGCGGTTATAGATAATCATTCAGAAACACCAAACCTCCTATCATAAGATTGGCCCAGCCTGAAAGACATAAATCAATAATCATACATACCCCAGAGAACCGCACTTTTCACCAAAGGGGGCACAGGTACATCTTCGTCCGACTTCTTTATGTTCCTGCAAAGTAAAGAACTTGAACATTTGTTAACTGTTGATTTTAGGTATTTCAATACCCACAAGAATCAAAGGATCAAGTCGTTTAATAAGAAATGTCATAGCAACTTATGACTATCTCCTACTGCAATAAAATAAGGTCTTGGGAAACTTTTTGATTCATA
Organism: Tamarix chinensis; assembly: GCA_030549775.1. NCBI lineage: Eukaryota > Viridiplantae > Streptophyta > Magnoliopsida > Caryophyllales > Tamaricaceae > Tamarix > Tamarix chinensis. Next base: position 80,857,885 of record CM060173.1, on the reverse strand, counting down.
ATCCTGAAATAGTCTACAATTCATGTAATCATATATATGGCCCACACAAGCAAATGCAATAGTGACCATCCCCTAAGTCTTTGATATACATCAAATATCATTGGTTCTTAGATCATCTAAAATATTTAACAAGGAAGACCAGTAATTGTCCAAAGATCCAAGCCATGTCAAGGACTCATTTTCTTTTGCTACCAAAATTAACTTAAAAACCAAGGCAATACATGCAAACTGTTTGGCTCTTAAGGTTCTTTATTTCCATCAATTTCCATCGCTCGGATTTTGCTTATCCTATTATGGAACATAAATGTTATTCCCTCAAACAAAAGGAGATGCAGTCTCAGTAAATTACACAGTAATGCACCCATCAGCAGGGATAACAATTCAGAGTCCAAAAATGTTACATACTATTAGCTTTTAAGTTTCTACAATCAGTCTACATTTCCACAACGAACAGCTGGTCGAAATCATCATTCTTCTTTCACTTTATTACCAGAAAACAGTAACTAATTGTACATGTATAGATAAATAATGCATGTAAATGAAATAGAGATGAAATATAACTGCTTCCCATCATCATCTTTTATTGTACCATCATTATCCCTTCCTTAATCCTTGTATTCTTTTGTTTTTTAACAATCTTTACGTGCAGAAATTTCCTGAAGCAATAAGATTGTGCCATTCTGGAGCTCAGCATTAAAGCCCAATAGATCCACTCATGATCGTACCTTTTGGTGGTCATAAGCATATTTGCTATTCCTTGGCCAATAATTCCACAGCTGAAGCCAACTGAGGCATACAGCACTCCCTGTGTCCATAAGATGTAAACTATTTTCAGAAACAATGCACAACAGGCAGTATAACTCACAGTATACATAAAATTCCATCAGAAACAATGCATAGTGTGCACTATGAGACTCTCCTCCCAAGCAATAAAATCACGGTAGCTGTTGTGATTGCGGTTGCGGTGTCGCGGTATTGGAGCGTCGCGAACGATATTTTATATGTCCCAATTGTCGCGGTGTGATTTTTTATTCTTTTTTCACAATAAATATTAGCAAATACTAGTAAATATCAACAAATATCGGTAAATATCGGTAGAATACCGGCAAATATCGATCGATAACTGATATATCGCTGATAAATATGTGAAATTCTAAATCCATCGCGTATTGCCAATTTCGCGTATCAGCTGACCCAAATCCAATAAATATTGGCCGATATTGCGTATCGGGACCGATATTTAATTGTATGTCTCCTCCCCCCTCCCCCTCTCATAACCACCAGTATTCTTCAATAGAAATTCAAAACATTAGTATGCCACCGACATTGCATGTGGAAAGAACATTGAGGGAACCGGACAAAGTGGACTCCAAGCGAAGAATGCTAAACAACACGCCACAAAATCATATACTATGTTCACTTTTGATTTTCCATGGGAAGACTTTGGACAATCCTTCCAAAAATACGCAGAAGAAAACAGCCAATAGTCCTTCAACCATACCTTGTAAAAATACGAAGCTATTCGCTGCTTCACTGAGAACCTGCATCCTGGCCTTTCAGCTTCAAATACACTGCAAAAGACTCATGACCAAAAGCGCTGTTCATAAGCATCAACTGCAAGATGACATGAAATTGTATGGAACCATACTAGTTTGTCAAAAAAGAGGTAGCTAAAGGAGTCTGGTCTATTATTTGCTATAACTGGCTTGGCAAATTCTTTTTAGATCAGAATTGTAACATAGGAAATTTTCTCATTTGATAGCACTGAAGAATATTTGAATAACCACGATAGCTGAGTCAAATTTCAAATGGTCCAGAAAAATTTACAAATAAGATTAATCCTAAAATATTTACAAAAATGAATATGGTTTCCAAATTCTAAAAATTTCATTTTATCCATATTCTGCATACTCAGCAATGGTCAAGAATACACGACCATGTGCTCAAAAATTATCAAGCAAACTTTCCATCTTGTCAAACTATCCTATTAGGGTGATGTTTTATTCTCCCAAAAAAGCCAAATCACTACATCAGTCAAACGGAAGTATAAAATTGGGATTCTACGGGGTTATTAGAATCAAATCATAGAATTTGATGGTCTTGCAAACACCAACTAAATATGACCCTAATATACTTATATACTATAAAATCTCATAATTGAAGTTAAAAAAATAAATACTTATAGCTCATTTATAAGCTCTTTCGGTCCCTAATTAAGTTGTAGCTACTAAAAAGCATATCAAATTATGAAATTACATGCAAATAGAAAAAAGTTAGTATATGGACTATGCATACAAAAAAATAAAAGCTAAAAACTCCACAAAAAAAGATTGGATAATTATGAACTAATTAATAGAACATAACAAAAAATAATATCAGAAAATATAATATACCTGTTTAACTTTGCATATAGAGTTTAAACTCTTTTGCAAGTACCCCTCCCCCCCCCCCCCAAAAAAAAACCATCAGCTTCATGTCATATTAATATCTCGTTCAAATTTCTTCAAAATGGCTAGTGTTCAATATATAGTATGTACAAAACAACAGGGTTGATATTTAGAGTTAAGAAAGAAATATAGTAGGATCAAGAGAAAAACTGGATATTAAGATATATACATACATACATACATACATATACATATATATATATATATATATAAGATTGTAAGATTCTACCTATCCTTCATCATTTAGTGAGTTTTAAATTGTAGAATCATAAGATCCCAATGAAAAGTTTAAAAACTATACTTATAGCTCATGCTTACTCATCTACCATGAATAAGTAATAAAACACAAAGAAAAAGCAGCATGAATATACAAAAACAGATACTTATATTTTTTCAATTAAAAAAGGGGAAGAGAAAAGACCAAAAAGGCAAGCATATATATATATATATATATATATAGATAGATAGATAGATAGATAAATGCAAAAGCAAGATCAAGAACTAGACAACCAGGATGGCCTAAACTTTAGTGCAGTCATACCTGCTAGGAAGGGCATTACAAGCATGCTGCATTCTCCCAAGAAAACCACCTGACACACGTTGTCGACCGATACGAGCATAGGGTGCTAACATACCAACCAAAGCAATGTCAACAACAATACCAACCAATAGATCAGCAAGGAACAGCTCAAATTCTGACCAAAAATTCTTTCCCCTCTTCTGAACTTCCGCAAATGTAGCACAACAAGAATCAATAACTATCTGCACCATTCCAAGCAAACCTATATTACATCAAACACCTATACGTGGAAAGCAGCTGGATCATAGATATATATGCCCAAGGAGCCTTATCCCAACAATTACTGCACAATCTACGAAAACAGAGATGCTCTCCAATAGTAATGGCCAAGGCTTCATCCCAGCTGCACGTGCAACTTAGTATCTAAGAAAGTCCTGATGCGACCATTTGAATATCTATCTGTAGCTAGACCAAGTCAAAACTACTTCAATAGGCTGAAAGTAAAAAGGAATTGACAAACCTCTGTCCCAACTTTAAATAAGAATGAAGGATCAGCCAGCATTCTATTACGCAATGCTGAACAGTATCTCATCAAAAATCCTAGAAGCCCGACCGATCCCTGCAATTCATGTAGGAAAATCTGAAATCGGAACTAACTAAATATGTAATCACACAAACCCAATCTAAGCTCAAAGACAACAAGGGGAGGGAAAAAAAAATATCCTTAAAGTCGGTGACCTGCCTGCAAATCCAAATACCGCATAAGCAAGAGTTCTCGAATCCCAGTCGTTTTTGCAGCCTCCAACATATCTGATGGAAGACTGACTCCTCGTCGTTCAGTCTCTCTCATTACCGCAGCAAACTTCAATATCGGTCCAAACTCTTTCTCATCCTCATCTTCCCCGGCACCACCACCATCGCTACCTCCTCCTCCACCGCCATTTCCTGGAGGGCGCTTCCCATTACTACCATCAGAGCCATCGGCATCAGTTTTCAGCTCATTTTCATCCTCCAAAACAGAAACTGCCTCGGCACCAGACTCTGGGGTAAAGCCTTTCGCCACAAATTTATTGTTTTCTCTCCTCGAATGACCTGAATTCGCGACTCTAATAACAGCTTTGATATTAGAAGAAGCTTTATTTTCAACCCTAACGGCAAATACATAATCGTGAATGATCGAACATCTTGCCGTAATCTGATTCGATATATTCCTATGGACAAGCGAAGCATTGAAGCTTGATAGACGAATTGACATGGTAGCTCCCTTGAGTTCGCTTATTAGACACTAGTTTGAGACGATAAATTCCAAATACAGTATGACTACGCAGTGGTTAAATTAAAAGAGCTGAAATTTGGAATAATGGAATAGAAATCGCAATACTAGATGGAGACTTCGACGCAGGGTTTATTTGAATGTCCGCGTGCGTAAGAGTGAAAGCGGTGAGTATAAGACTGAATCGGATTTCAAACAAGGCCCAAGGACGCGAGAAGAAATACGTGGGAAACTGCAGAAGCTAGTAGCTACCAAGGGATCGAAGGAAGCCCGCTGCTACGGCGCATGGAGGGTATAAGTAGTGAGGTCGGAGGACTTGGGGCAGCTTGAAGAGCATTGACGGAGACGAGCGACGCGCTACTACTTTGTCCTAGGGCTCCGGATCTTTTCGGTACGATGGCGACAAAATGGGGGTTTATTTGGGCAGCTCTGGCCGGCGGCTCATCCGTCGCTTTCCGATACTAATGGACGATTTATTTTATCCAGGATAAAATCTTTTAGGATATTGTCCGTTAATTTAAAGTCCTAGCGGATAAATTATTGAAAAAATTTTCTTTTGTAATTTTATAATTTATTTTTATATTTATGTATTTTTTTATAATTTTATATTTTAAATATTAATCATAGAATTAAAATTTAATTAATACTGATTGGAGTGGATTATTTATTATAGATGAGATTTAATGATGGTTATTAAATGGGTGGGCTAAAAAAATAGGAATGCCACGTAATATAGTTTTAGATATTAAGAAGTTTAAAAAATATAGAGTTTAGATATGTTGTAAGAGATGTAGTGCTTATAGATGACAATATTCGGTGAATTTCAAAAGTGTTCGACTTACCAGGATCAAAAAGTGTAATTGTGAACGTAGGAATCGTGGAAAGGAAGACGATTGTTGTAGTCAGATAGTGGTGGTAAAATGTGAAATATATAATCATAAATTAAGTAAGTATTTGCATGAACATTTGTTAGCTTGTTGATTATATCCAAAAGAATGCAAATTGGTGCACGATCTCACCCAAATAACTGTCAAACCAAAGGAGATTATCAATAAGTTGAAATGGGGTGATGGGGATAATACTGCATCACTTAGGATAATCTACCATGCTAGACATAAGTTCTACATATAGAGTTTGATGGAATATACAATCATGCAATAGTAATTACACTTCATGAAAACCAATGAATACCTTTTATGGCATTGTTGGTTGCCAGATTCTGATATGGTTAGTGATATTTTATTTACGCACCCAGAATCTATTGTTTTGTTGCATGCATTTTCATATGTCATTTGTTTGGATTGCACATATAAAACTAATAAGTAGAACCTTATTTTTATGGAGGTTGTTTGTTGTGTGTCTAGTGGTAATAATTTTATCATTGCCTTAATATTTATAATGAAGAACAACGAATATAACTACGAATGGGTGGTTGATAAGGTAACGAGATTGATGGAGTCTCATAAACCAAATATGGTGATCACTTATAGAACCGTCACAAATAGCGCCAAAAGTCTTTCCTAATGCAGCGCTCTTCTTGTGTAGATGACACATTAGTAAGAATGTTCTCTATCATGATATAAATAAGATGGGAAGTGTAGCAGTGGGAGAACATTTCTTAGGAGGTTGGAGGAAGGTTCTACAAGCTACTACAATCGAGACATATGAGAAGGAGCTTCTATTTATGGGTAACAAATAAACAAATGGGGTAGATTTCCACATTTTTTACAATATGTGTAAGAGACATGGTTAAATCCATATAAGAAAATGTTCGTTTCAATGTTGCACTTTGGAATTCATACAACCAACATGTATAATTTTTTTTGTTATAAGTATTCAATGTCATTTAAACTATTACTAAATAACAATTAACCATTACGTATATTTTGAAAATTTAATTGTAGGGTGGAAAGTGAACATGGCAAGTTGAATAAATATATATCATCATCATAGATGAGTTTTGACACATTATGTCTGAATATTGACACACCAATAAGACTCTAAATTAATGAGGTAAACAAAGATCTAAAGCAATCATGGATTATTATTCTACATTAATCTACATATAGCATATTATTGAAATATCTAACAACTATTGTACGTCATAGAGCATTGGACTTGATTAAAATGGAGAATAAGAGGTTCAATATGGTTGGTCCCGAATCCTTGGGACGTGGGTGTTACTTGAGGTTGACACATAGTCTACCATGTGCAAATGTGATATTTCATTTCAAAAGAGATCATCAACCTATTTTTGTATAGGTAGTGTATAAATTCCAAAAAACTTTTACATTTTTCAGACCAAAAGAAGAAATATTTGCTTTTGATTATTCAACTATTGATCTATTTGTACCTCTATTTGCTTTTAACATTATGTATAAGGTTCAAATGACGTTTGACCATTCACCATCATGTATATGATACTATTCTAATCTCATCGATGATATTCTCAAACCCACACAGACAAATATGGCAGAATCGAATGTTTAACAAAGAAAAAGTTACCCAAGTAATAATACACTAAGGGAACCATTAGAGTGGAAAAACACAGAGTATGCTTATTTGAAATCACCTATATGGCAAGGTCGATCGGGTTGGGGACGTGGTCGTGTATCTCCTGGCATAGGTTGTTCTTCCTTTAGTTGATCAAATTGAGGAAGAAGTAGCAGTGAGAGGCATAGTATTGGGAGGACTCATCAACTCATTACTGATTTCCTATGGTCTTATGATATTGAGACAGCTCCTGTGGGTGGAATCATAATGTGTTATTTTGGGTAATGAAAATTATGGGTTTAGAGCAGTTGTACTGCAACACCTAGGTAGGGAATCAGAATAGTCAAATGTTAGAGCCGCAATGTATAGGGAATTGGTGACTCATCAAGTGTTATATGATCATCCCTTTATAGATCCAATTGCTAAAAACATGCAATGCTTGATATATTAGAGGGGATCGGCTCCAATAGAGAAATGTTAGCATTAGCATCACTTTGGATTCCTCTTTATGATAACTTACAATTTCGTATTCATTTGCTTGAGTGTTTATGGGTCAACTATATGTTTCCTGCATAGAGCTCCACCTAATGGCTTATAACCTAATTAGATTATTACCATCTTAAGTGTTAATAATTTGTCACATTACATATCAGTATGTCTTTTACTCACACTAGTTTTGTATATAATTTTCATTATACTATATATGTTTGGCTCTCATGTTGTGATAATTTATATGCTCGTAGGTAACCTTAATGGAAAACATAATATTACTACTTGTATCTAATCAATGGTACAAATATGTTGCTTTAAGCGTATTTGGTTGTGACGAGCTATATCATGACTATATTCAGTTGTATTGGAATGTAATGGGTATGGGTGCCAACCAAAGGGGATACTCAGGTTGATGATTTGTGTGGAATATAACGATTTTAGTGAAAAACTTTATGTACAGTAGTTTATTGCATTCTCTTAAGCATTTTGTTGCAAAACTCTATGCATTGGTGTATAGGTGCATAACATAACGAGAATTGCTCCGATAACAAAGTTGTAATAGCCTTAATATAAATTAATATCAGTTTACAAGAAAAAATGTACTAACTATCATGAGCCTATTAAAACCTTCATCCTTATCAATTATATCCATATTCTCTTCTTTGAACTTGTGGCAGACCCCACCCATCAATTCATTATCTGTCTCCACTTCTGTCCAAATGTATGGGCCATCACTCGCCCCTTCGTCTACTGGTATAGGATGTACTACTAGATGGGTTTGAGAATGATATTAAGGAAGGTATAAAGTTGATGCATTATGCTTATATGTCGAGTGATGAAAATAGGAGTTGAAGTCCAATTGATGGTGTAGACAAGCATTCCAAAATGATGCACAACTAGAGTAATCTACCTAATACTTCTTAATGATTACACTCTGACAGGATCTATGTGCTAGAATGATAGGAGAAATCAGGATGAGTTAGGAATAACCAAACTATTGGGCAACTTGATCCGGTATGTGAGGCTCCAAAATATCCATAAAGCTCATGCCACTTTAGTACTTCGACTCAGGATGCTTCATACTTAGATCTTGGTGAAACAGTAAAAAAATCAACCTATAAACACATGTAAAACAATATTAATATCAATTATTATAAATAACTATAATTAAAAATTCATATAAAGCATGCCACCCACCTACTGAGCCTTTAGAGAATCTAACTGCCTCCTATATTGAATTACAACATCCATGTTCTCATGGAAATTTTCAGACAAGATGTATCCCACCTCATCACTACGACATCACATGATGGATTATATGTATAAGAATAAATCCGCTGAAAGCATGGGAAATACTTGTAAATCTAGGCCCGTGCATAATTATAACATATACATAACATAATTAAACAAATTTTTTAAATAATAATTAGAAGTAAATAATTACCTCTGTAGGAATTTAGCCAAGCGAAACACAATGCAGCAGAATAAAATCAAAGGCTAAATTTACTAGGAACATATGCTAGATTAAAGACGAACCTGCTAGTCACCCGGACTAGGTTACGATTGAATTAGAATCGGTTTGAAGTTGTTAATGGTTTGATTGATTTCTTGATCCAATTGAGTTTATTTCAATTGCTGGCTTTCAATCTCCTTTGAGCGAGCGAGTGCGAATTGCGTCACACCTCTACCGGTATCCACACACTTTGAATCTGGATCACTAAGGAAGTGTGCTAGCGCCAATGGAACACTTTTTCAATTTCGTGAATAACCAGCGTTGGTGGCTAGGTCATTTTCTCTCACTTAGAGAGAGAGAGCAAAAAAGTGTATATATAATAAAACCCTAACTTGGGTATTTATATTAACACTCTAGCCCACCTAGTGGCATTGGACTTGGGTCTTAATCACATTAAAACCACTTGGACTTGATGAGATATTAATCATATTAAGATCTCATCTTATCTTTTTGATCCAGTTCAGTTCGGTGTGCGACCCTGTAGGTTCACGTAATATTGTAAGTGGACCGAAACTCCTTTCGGGCCCACAAATTATAAGAGGTCTCTAGAAAGACGTTATGACTGCCCAAATTACGCAAATGTCCTATGCTCAACATAAACTATTAATAACCCGTATATTTGTCATTTTGTCACACGATATTTAGATTGAACACAAGGCATTGGTCGTGTCATCCTTGCTAAGTTCAATCACACTATTTCTCGATCACCAAGTAAGACTAACCTTAAACAAACGACACCTCATTTGCACATGGCCATGCTAACATTAGTCATACTTGTCGAGAGGCCCAAAGATATCTCTCTCATGTCATGAGAGGGACAAATCTCATCTTGATCAACTATGTGCCTCTATATGATTCACAACATGTCTAATCAATACCTTTATGATCAACCCTAATAAGGGTAACGATTGGTAAAGTTAAAACAGAATGATCATCATACCGGTAAATACGAAGATCTCAGGTCAAAGGACGATATACTATTTGGAGAACATTGATGACACTTTGCATAATATTTAATGTAGTGTCCTCCTGCTGGGTCGGTCCAATATCATGTTCCATAACATGTATCTATGTTAATAGTTTGATATCTCATATCAATGATCAGTGGAACATGATCATCAACTAATCAACATACTAGTCTTATAATCACTAATATCCCTTAATTAGATGATATTAGACTAGGGACAGTTCTTGAATAATAATCTTTCTATCTATTAGTAGAGTTCCACAATCTAGTCACATACTTGATTATCTACATAAAGATTAATTATTCAAAGGGATAACAACATTTGAATGAATAACATCAATTGATGCTTTTATTAATAAGCACAATCACTAAATATGCAAATACAAATCATAACATATGATTGGTTCTAGGGCCATTTCCATCAGTCTCCCACTTGCACTAGGACCAATCATGTATAAGCCTAATGCCTTATGAACTAGTATGACGTTCATACTTAGGTTGTGGAAGAGGTTTGGTTAATGGATCAACAATATTTGCATCTGTATGAACCTTTCACAAATTCACATCACCCTTTTGGATAATCTCTCGAATGATGTGATATTTCCTGAGTATGTGCTTGGTCTTTTGATGAGACCTTGGCTCCTTAGCCTGTGCAATAGCTCCATTGTTGTCACAGTATAAACAAACTGGACTCAGAATGCTAGAAACCACTTCTAGTTCAGTGATGAATTTTCTAATCCACACTACTTCCTTTGATGCTTTTGAAGCAGCAATATACTCAGCTTCTATTGTAGAATCAGCAACCGTGTCTTGTTTTGAACTCTTCCAACTCACAGCGCCACCGTTAAGGCAAAACACATAACCTAACTACGATCGGAAATCATCTTTATCTGTTTGGAAACTCGCATCTGTGTAACCAGTTACCAACAGATCCTGTTCTCCTCCATATACCAAGAATATTTCCTTTGTCCTTCTCAATTACTTGAGAATGTTCTTGACTGCAGTCCAGTGACTCTCACCAGGGTCAGATTGGAACCTACTTGCTATACTAATGGCATATGAGATATCTAGGCGAGTACACAACATGGCATACATAATAGAACCAATGGCTAAAGTATATGGAATTCTACTCATGCAGTCTCTCTCATCCTGTGTCTGAGGACACTGAGTCTTACTAAGAGCTAGACCATGTTGCATTGGCAAGAAACCTCTCTTAGAGTCTTGCATATTGTACCTATAGAGGATCTTGTCGATATAAGTACTCTGACTTAATCCAATCAACTTTCTTGATCTATCCCTATAGATCTTGATCCCCAAAATATAGGCGGCCTCGCCAAGATCCTTCATTGAAAATGAATTACCTAGCCATGTCCTTACAGACTGTAGCATAGGAATATCATTTCCAATAAGGAGTATGTCATCCACATAAAGAACAAGGAAAATAAGTGCACTCCCACTAAACTTCTTGTAAACACAAGACTCTTCTTCGCATCTGATGAAGCCAAACTCTTTGACTACTTCATCAAAACAAAGATTCCAACTCCGAGATGCTTGCTTAAGACCATAAATGGATCTCTTAAGCTTGCATACCTTTCCACCAATGCTAGGATGCCCAAAACCTTCAGGTTGTGTCATATACACATCCTCCTGTAAATAACCATTAAGGAATGCAGTTTTGACATCCATTTGCCATATTTCATAATCATGGAATGCAGCAATTGCTAGAAGGATTCGAATGGATTTAAGCATAGCAACAGGTGAATAGGTTTCATCATAGTCAGTACCATAAATTTGTTTGAAACCTTTAGCCACTAGAAGTGCCTTAAAAACATCCACATTGCCATCCTTATCAAGTTTCTTCTTGAAAATCCATTTGCACCCAATGGTTCTACAACCATCAGGCGGATCAACCAAAGTCCATACTTGGTTTTTTTTCATGGATTCCATCTCGGATTTCATGGCGTCCAGCCATTTACCGGAGTCAGAGCTCATCATTGCTTCTTCATATGTTAAGGGTTCATCATTGTCTAACAATAACACATCACGATGTTCAATCATGAGAAACATGTATCTCTCTGGCTCGTGACACACCCTTGTAGACCTACGTGGAACACTTTCACTTCTGCAAGTCCTATAAATAGATTGTAGAGGCTGCTCAGGCTCTACTACATTGGGATCATTATCCTATGGTTCTTGAATTTATTCAAGGTGTTATTTACTCCCACTAGCTCCTCTAGAAAGAAATTCTCTTTCTAGGAAGACACCATGCCGAGCAACAAACACTTTGTTCTCGGTGTGGTTGTAAAAGTAATATCCTTTAGTTTCTTTAGGATATCCCACAAAGAAGCATTTGTCTGATTTGGGTTCAAGCTTGCTTGAGGTCAAACGTTTTACATATGCCTCACAACCCCAAATCTTGAGAAAAGATAAACTTGGAACTTTTCCAGTCCATATCTCATATGGAGTCTTTTCTACTACTTTTGATGGAGCTCTATTTAGTGTGAACGCTGCGGTCTCAAGAGCATAGCCCCAGAAAGAGATTGAAAGATCGGTGTGACTCATCATTGATCGAACCATATCTAATAAAGTTCGATTCCTCCGTTCAGATACACCATTCCACTGTGGAGTTCCTGGTGGAGTGAGTTGTAAAATTATTCCACATCTTTTAAGATGGTCATCAAAAGCTTGGCTCAAGTATTCACCTCCTCGATTGGATCGAAGAGCTTTAATAGTTTTACCAAGTTGGTTCTGTACTTCATTATGAAATTCTTTGAACTTTTCCAATGATTCATGTTTATGTTTCATAAGATAAACATAACCATATCGACTGAAGTCATCAGTAAATGTGATGAAGTATTGAAACCCTCCTCTAGAAATTGAACTTATTGGTCCACAAACATCAGTATGTATGAGGTCTAATAATTCATCAACCCTTTGACTGTTACTAGAAAATGGGGATTTAGCTATTTTCCCTAATAAATAAGACTCACACGTTTCAAATGATTCAAAATCAAATGATTGTAGAAGTCCATCTCTATGGAGCTTCATAATGCGATTCTCATTTATATGTCCTAAACGACAATGCCAAAGGTAAGTTGGATTCGAATCATTGGACTTGAATCTTTTAGTATTTATGTTATAAACAGGGAAATCAAGATCTAGAACATAAAGCCCATTAGTCATTCGGGCACATCCATAAAACACTTCATTCAAATAAAAGGAGCAACTATTGTTCTTAATAATGAAATGAAAGCCTTCCTTGTCCAAACAAGAAACATAGATGATGTTCCTACTAATAGCATGTACATAATAGCAATTATTAAGTTCTAGAATCAATCCCGATGGCAAGGCTAAATTGAATGTTCCTACAGCTTGAGCAGCAACTCTTGCTCCATTTCCAACGCGTAGGTCCAATTCTCCTTTTTCCATTCTTCTACTCTCCTTTAGACCCTGCACATTTGTACAAATGTGAGATCCACATCCGGTATCTAATACCCATGAAGAAGTAGAAGTAGTAACATTTACTTCTATAACACAAATACCTGAAGTTGTGGCTTCAACCAAGCCATTCTTCTTATCTTCCAAGTATTTCTTACAATTCCTCTTCCAATGGCTAGACTTCTTACAATAGAAGCACTATTGGTCAACAGTTGGTCCAGGCTTAGGATTGGCCTTGTTAAGTATGTTCCAGTTCTTAACTAGAGCCTTACCCTTGCCTTTGGGATCAACCTTTCCTTTACCTTTGCCAAATATCTTGAAACCTTTTCCCTTTTGAACCATTAAAACATTATTTGGCTTCTTAATGTTTTGTTCAGCAGTCTTAAGCATCCCATGCAACTCAGTTAGTGATTTCTTGAGATTATGCATGATGTAGTTCATGACGAACTGATCATATGACTCAAGCAACGATTGTAGGATCAGATTCGTAGCCAACTCTTGGTTAATGGGAACATCCAATCTCTCAAGATAATCGACATAGCCAATCATCTTAAGAACATATGGACTGACTGGGTTCCCTTTTGGGAGCTTGCATAAGAACAACGCTTTTGTAGTCTCAAACCTTTCAACTCGAGCTTGTTTCTCAAACAAGTTCTTGAGTTCAGTGATGAGAGCATGGGCATCAACTATGCGCTCAAATTGTTTTTGAAGGTTTGAGTGCATGCAAGATAACATTAGACAAGCTACATCCAATGACTCATCTTTGTGCTTACGATAAGCAGCTTGCTCGGCACGTGGGGCATTAGCTAGCTGCCGGTTCCTGAGGGACTGCCTGTTCTAGGACATAGTGTTTCCTTTCTTGAGTGAGAACTATTCTCAAATTTCTATGCCAGTCGAGGAAGTTATTTCCATTTAGTTTGTCCTTCTCAAGGACCGATCACAGTGAGAAGGTGTTGGTGTTATTATTTGCCATGTTGATCTACAACAAAAGATATGAGAAGATTTAAATTTGTGCTTCTTAAATAATTAGATTCTATATACTCGCCAAAGTAAAAGAATCTCCCACTAAATCTCATTGTCCTTTTGAAATTTTGCAGGCCAGGACCAATAATTCACTAACACTTAAGTAAGCTTTGGCTTATCGCTTAAGATATTAGTATTTTAGGTAAGCAACACCTTACTAATTACATCCTATGTAACTCCTAGTTGTTAGGTGAAATCTAATGTCCCGACATTCCCAACCTTATGCCTTAAGGCCCAAAACTGTTTGTATAGCCTTGTGAAGTCCAACCAATACCTTTAACAAATGACAATCATCACAAACTATTATACCAAGATAATCACGAATGCTCTGCTTTGGCAAACCCATTCAATGACGATACTGGTGTTAATAGCATAAGGTATTGGGAAGGCATTTAAGACTTATATTAAAGGGACAACTAAACATGCAAAACATTCACAAATGATAGCTACGTAGAATATACGAAGTAAATAAACAACAGAATACTAAGTGTGTGATATAGCATGGCCCCAGAACAAAATTGACTGGCAACCAATTGCCACTACTCTTCTTCGAACACCACCAGTCTTGAACTCTTCAAGGCAATTCCTTTGCTTCAAGTGCCAAACTCCTATCATTTAGGATGTACACTACTTCCTAATGATCTAGCTAATAGCACTAAGGATACATACAAAAGGGTGTCCTAAAATACAAGAGATCTATGAATGAAAGAAAATAATTACAAAATACTTAACGACTCGCAGGCCGTAAAACCATTACAAAAATAAATAACGACACGTAGGTCGTATTAAACAGGGCCATGCTATATCACTATGATCAACTGCTCCATACCTGTACTCATACATTTATCACATAACGTAACATACAAGCATGTGCAAAATAAGATAACGTAGGGATAAGGGAAGTGCCCCAGGCGGCAGTTATTAAATTAATCACATTAATTAATTTCAATGGAAAAAACCTTAACGGATTGATCCAATCAATCCAAAAACCTTCCAATCCCTATTGGACTTAAAACACCTTAATTAAACCATATTTAATAGACCAATATGAATTAATCACATTAATTTACCTCAATTGAATTGATCACATTAATTTATCTTTATTGAATAGGCGTTACATAACTCATCAAATTAATGAAATCTCATTGTCTAATATAAATTAAATCATATTTAATTGCTTTAATTAAATCATATTTAATTATCTAATATAAATTAATCACATTAATTTATCTTTATTGAATAGGCGTTACATAACTCATCAAATTAATGAATTCTTATTCAAAAGGCCAGAATAAATTAGTCAAATTAATACAACCTTTGAATAGATGTTATAAAATTAGGTATATGCATCTACCCTAATCCTAGCCACCAACAAGAACCAAAACCGAAACCAGTAGATCAAATCTACTACCACATAAAATGTTGTGTACAACATATTCATAAACTTAAGAGATTAACCATATGAATCCCATAAAATCAATCAAATTCATCATCGAATAAAGATGATAAAATAAAATCGAATCATTAGATTCAATCGATTAGATCTATGAAATTAGACCAAATCAATTAATCCAAATTAAAAAAAAAATAGATTAGAACGAATAAGGGAAAGATCACATCAACCCCTATCAAAACAAAGAACGAATTCAACAGGCCGAAAGAAATCATAGCACTTCGCTCTGATACCACTGTAGGAATTTAGCTAAGCAAAACACAACGTAGCGGAATAAAATCAAAGGATAAATTTACCAGGAACATATGCTAGATTAAAGACGAACCTGCTAGTCACCCAGACTAGGTTACGATTGAATCAGAAATGGCTTGAAGTTGTTAATGGTTTGATTGATTTCTTAATCCAATTGAGTTTATTTCAATTACTGGATTTCAATATCCTTTGAGCGATCGAGTGCGAATTGCGTCACACCTCTACCAGTATCCACACACTTTGAATCTGGATCACTAAGGAAGCGTGCTAGAGCCAATGGAACAATCTCTCAATTTCGTGAATAACCAGCGTTGGTGGCTAGGTCATTTTCTCTCACTTAGAGAGAGAGATAGAGGGAGAAAAAAGGTGTATATATAATAAAACCTTAGCTTGGGTATTTATATTAACACTCTAGCCCACCTAGTGGCATTGGACTTGGGTCTTAATCACATTAAAACCACTTGGACTTGATGAGATATTAATCATATTAAGATCTCATCTTATCTTTTTGATCCAGTTCGGTTCGGTGTGCGACCCTATAGGTTCACGTAGTATTGGCAGTGGACCGAAACTCCTTTCGGGCCCACAAATCATAAGAGGTCTCTAGCAAGATGTTATGAGTACCCAAATTACGCAAATGTCCTATGCTCAACATAACCTATTAATAACCCGTATATTTGTCCTTTTGTCACACGATATTTAGATTGAACACAAGGCATTGGTCGTGTCATCCTTGCTATGTTCAATCACACTCTTTCTCGATCACTAAGTAAGACTAACCTTAAAAAAACGACACCTCATTTGCACATGGCCATGCTAACATTAGTCATACTTGTCTAGGGGCCCAAAGATATCTCTATCATGTCATGAGAGAGACAAATCCCATCTTGATCAACTATGTGCCTCTATATGATTCACAACATGTCTAATCAATACCTTTATGATCAACCCTAATAAGGGTAAAGATTGGTAAAGTTAAAACAAAATGATCATCATATCGGTAAATACGAAGATCTCAGGTCAAAGGACGATATACTATTTGGAGAACACTGATGACACTTTGCACAATATTTAATGCAGTGTCCTCCTAATGGGTCGGTCCAATATCATGTTCCATAACATGTATCTATGTTAATAGTTTGATATCTCATATCAATGATCAGTGGAACATGATCATCAACTAATCAACATACTAGTCTTATAATCACTAATATCCCTTAATTAGATGATATTAGACTAGGGACAGTTCTTGAATAATAATCTTTCTATCTATTAGTAGAGTTCCACAATCCAGTCACATGCTTGATTATCTACCTAAAGAATAATTATTCAAAGGGATAACAACATTTGAATGAATAACATCAATTGATGCTTTTATTAATAAGCACGATCACTAAATATGCAAATACAAATCATAACATATGATTGATTCTAGGGCATATTTTCATCAACCTCTAATAGTGTCATACAACCACCTATCTCCTTTCACCTGACCCTAGATGCTATCCCTAGTTGTTTATACAACTATGCTAAGTCCCAACTCCAAGGGCCCGATCTCTTAACTTACTCAAATTAGCTACTAATCTAAGCACTAATAATGGACTGTGATTGATGGACTTATCAACAAAAAGCATGTCTGATAGCTGGTACCACATATATAATTGGGAATAAGACTCATAATCCTTAAAACTTTTAGTAGTAAGCTTATGAAAAATATCATCTAATGTGACCGTGCTTCCCTTCAAAAAAGCTGACGTGACCAACAACTTAGTTTCACCCCACATATTGGCCATATGCTCCACCACATCACCATCAATAGGAAAATGCTCGTTAATACACTCATACCCATGATAATTAAGATCCATAATGTAAATCATATCATGTAGAGTAATAGTCATCTCATCAAATGGAAGGCAGAAGTTGTTGGTCTCTTGGTGCCACCTCTCAAAAAAAGTGGAGATGAGCGTATCGTTGTGATGGTTGAAGCATGTCGAATGTAGATGTTTCAGGGTCATGGTCTCGATGTAGTCGTAGGTAATACCCATGCTAGCATCATCAACTAGTAGTCTACTCAAGTTTTGTTTCCATGATTGGACCTCCAGCACATGATATAGTTCCTAAAAAAAGAATATTAAAATAATGAATTATGCTGTAAAAATATAGAAACCAATCTGTATAATAATATAAATTACCTTAGCATCATTTCATATGATGGATGCCACATGACCCTTAAAATTGTTGAGAATATCTAGAATGATTGAACCCCCACCAGTAGGCTTAGTTAATCTCTAATTATCGTTTGATACTGATGAGGAAATAAATCTTACTCTGTGGGTAGGTGTACTAGTTTAAGCAAAATCTCCCTTGCTGGGATCATCATACTCCTCCTGAAATGATACATGTTGTGTGTCTATAGTATAGGGAGCTTTGCCATGCTTCATCACAGCTTGTGCTCTAGCATTGTAAGTGATTTTCCTCTTTTCCACCCTAGTAGTAGTGGGAGTAACCCACCTCAGATCCTTTCCTCTGCCTCTGCTACCAGCCATATGTGAATTATAACAAAAATATCATTAATAAATATTATGCATTAGATTATTAATGGTTTATGGTTTAGGGTTTGGGGTTTTTATTTTGGGGTATATGGTTAAGGGTTTAGGTTTTAAGGTGTAGGGTTTGGGGTTTGGGGTTTATGGCCTATATTTTGGGGTTTAGGGGTTAAGAGTTTATGATTTATAGTTTAGGGTTAATGGTTAATGGTTTGGGGTTTAGGGTTAATGGTTAAGGGGTTAGGGTTTAGCGATTTAGAGTTTAGGGTTAGGCTTAGGGTTAAGGGTCAAGGGTAAGAGGTTTAAGGGTTTTCAATGGGTGTGTCACCCGTTCATTGTAAAGTATGACAAGTGAACTATCTAGTAGAGATGGAGGCTGACTAGTGAACTGCCTGTTAGAGGAGGTCTTTGATGGCTTATTTACCCACTTGGAAATTTTTCAACAGGTGTTTTACTCATTTGTGGGGAGGCCTGATAGGTGAACTATCTGTTAGTAGTTATGACTATTGGGTGAATCACTCACCAACACCACTATTTTGTCCTGACCTCCATTGATATTATTTAAAGTTCATATTTTTAACCCAAAATTACAACAAACTTACTAATCCAAGTTTGATTAATGTATACAAACACTAATTTCTATCAAATTCAAAACAAAATGAAGAAAATGCAATAATAAAATCTTGCATTTGCTTCTACTTAAAAAATAATAAAAAAATAAAAAAAAGGACATAATCTTGCATACCTAGTGATGTAGAATGTATTGGAATGTTGATTAAAATTTGATTTCTTTAATCGATGAAAGATTTGAGAAGAATTGAGTTATTGTGTAATGATTTGAGATAAGGGAGAAGAATAAAAAAAGAGAGAAAATCTAATAGAGAGATAAGAGGAGTGGGAAAGTGAGAAGGGTAGAATTGAATAGGATTGTAAATTTAGGGGGTATATGGATGTATGTTTAGTAAAATGGGTGTGTAAGGAGAGATTAGATTTTTTTTTGTGCGGAAGGGGGGAGTGGAAACGTGGATGCCACTATACTCTTGGGTGCATGTGAGAGCCTACTCATAATATGGTAAGAGAATAAGGGAGTGTGTAATAAACATGATTAAAAAATGGCAGCTAAGATGAGAAAATTTGGGACACCATAATTAATTTCATTTGTCTAATGTTTCACTCCTAATAATTTCTCCTTCTCAGTTTCTTGTCCCATCATTTAGCTGTGAAAAATCATCAACATCAAAATTCTAAAATGAAAAGCCTAACACAATATTAGATAGAGAAGAAAAATCATAAAGTTCCCAGTATTCCAACAATCCGATCAATATTCTCAGTTAAAAAATAATCTAAAGAACCTAAAATATTTTATTTTAATTATTTTGTTATATTTTTCTTCTGTTCATGAATACTTGATGTCACTTTCAACATGATAAAGAAGATAATTGAGAAGTTAAAAATAAAGATTTAGAAACATCTAATTCTTACACTATGGTCACCTTCAAATATTATTTTTTTATAAAACCACTTTTGTAGTCAAAATGTGCATGTTCCTTGTTTGTAATTTCATATTTTTACAAGAATACGTGACCTTAGAACTCATAATCAAATTTTAATACCCCAAACATTCATAATCATAATTCTAGAGTAATTAGACTCCTAATCTATTCCATAACCCTTCAACCTTATGTGCACACTTTATACATGCCTTTCAAAACATCATTTAACCTTCCTACCCTTTAAAATTCAAGTTTTCTATTTAGCCAACCGACGATCGATCAACCAATAGCTTTCCAAACCCTGTTATCCAAGGTCTTCGGTGGTTGACTACCAGCCTCTTCTAGTTTATTGAAGCTCGGTGATTTTACCCTTCTTGATTTGCTTAATTTCTTTTAACTTCAAATAAATTCCAATGCTCAATGTTTTTATATATTTAGGTTTATAAATTAATTAATCACTTTTCCCTAATTTTTTTATAATTTTTAGGAATAATTTTTTTATTTTTAATCATTTATTATACTTTCTACCTTACCTAAACCATTTTAAATCATTTTTTACTTTCTTGTTCATGTAGGCTTTCAAATTCTAATATTATTACATCCCATGATAGATCTCATTTAGTCTTTGCTCATTTAATAAAAAAAATCTAACCATAATCATCTCCATCATCATTCACTAACTCTCTTTCTTATGTTAATCATTTTCATTACTCCTCTTGCTTGCATTCAACCCCTCTCGTCTGACCTCTTCATCTCTCTCTTGCCTTGGTCAAAGTCATAAGAAGGTAATTGATCTTTGTCTGATCACTTTCACACTTAGCCAATTTTCTACATTTTTACTTTATTTTTCCACTCTCTTCACCTCTTTTTCTTCTTGATCTTGGGGTTGTGGTGGTGTTTGGATTCTCCCCTTACACCACTTGCTTCCCCTTTTTCTCATTTTTTTTCACCCCTCACTTCTAAAGCTCTAATTTTTAGTTCATTAATGCTTATTAATAAGCAAAAGTGGATTAAAATGATGAGTTATGGGTTATTTTAATTTTAGCAAATTATATTTCCGAGATGATATTAATATAAGGGTGGTTATAAAATTGGTAAATTTTGGAGATTCATAGATTTTTGTGAATTATGGGGGGATTCTCAACCTTAAAGGTAATTTTATCTCTGTATGATGTTTTGTAGAAAATAATTATGTCATTGTATTCCTTGTGTTTTTTTACAATAACTTTGATATATAATATGTTAGGATTTGGATGAGGATGACTTAATTTGTGAAAATAATAAATATGGAGATGTTTAGGTGGACTAAGAGCATTTTTGGTCCTTTTAGGTTAAATGTAAAATTTTGGTGTTTTATGATTATTATGTGGGATGATGTAGGATAATTATGAATTATGAAGTATTTTTATAAATTATGAATAACACAAATTCTGATTTAACGAAAATGGTATAATTTGGGAATAATAACTAAAAGGGTAATATCAGTAATTTATGTGTGAATTTTTAATAATAACCAAAAGGTTAGGGTATGATTTGTGGAGATTTAATTTTTAATAATATTTTGGGTTAGCATGTTAAATTTGATGAGTTGGAGAGTTTTATGGATGGAGTTGTGGTGTATTAGTGGAATTATTGTTTTATAAGGGTATTACTATTTTTTACCTTATGAAATGTTCCTTTGTACTATTAATTAATGTTTTTTTTTGCCTTACCTTTACTCCATGTGGATATATCTTATTTAAGGTATAATAACCATGATGTATCTTAGGTATTTATATCATTACCAATTATTGGAATAAAATCACTGTACCATTAGTACCTTATAATACCAAGATAAGAAATTATCCATATGATAAGATATTAAAATTTAAAGTATAAGAACGTGTGAGTCACGACCAAATTGTACCTATCCAATCCATAGAACAAGAATGGTGGCTAGGTGTTTTATTCCATATAAGTTTTTATTAATGCATTCCACTAGATGAGAATAGTGGTTAGGTGTGTTTTTTTACTATAATTTATATGTGTCTATTCAATCGAATGAGAATAATACAATCCATGATCTCAAATTCATTAAAAAAATGAGAATAATTGATTATCTGATAAGTACACCTTAATTTAGTCTCTTCTTTGGATCACCTCACATCTGTAACAATATTCACGTTAGCTTTCTCACATTTACTTTATGTGTTGCTTACCTTACCATAGTTTTATGTAGTTATTACCTTGCTCAATACGCTATTATTGATCATTCTTTTTTATGGGTATTGTTTATTCCTACGATTAGATGACCCTGTTGCTGACATGTAGGTTCTTTATGACCATATTGGGGACTTTCACTTAGTTTTATGTACTTCTTGGGGAGGAGTAACTATAATTTTTTTGTTTGGACATAGAATATTAGTTATCTAGTAGCTAGTATTTTTATTTGGATACCTTATGGCTCTTAAATACATGATTATCTTTTATTTTACTTAAAAATGTATTATATTTAGAATTTATCTCTAAAAGTTTATTTGTTTTTATGAAATTTCTCTTATTATCTTATTTAAACTTATTAACATTTTTCCTTGTACTCGATAAAAGAATATTATGAAAACTAGAATCATATTAATTACAAGCTTCCACAAAAAGGTAGTAAATTTATGTGTGTTACACAAACTCATGTCCGACATATAGTGATTGTAGAAACAAACATAATCAACTTAGTTATTGAATATGTAAATTTATAATCATCTTCATATAGGAATAATTAGAACCGGGCACAATCATTTTAATAGTGAATATAATCACCTCATAAATAGGCATAATCAATTCAAAAACAGACTTTGTAAAGTCTATAATAAACTTCCTAAACTAATATAATTACAACAAAACCAAACATAATCACTTTGATAATCTATATAATCACCTTAGAAAATGCACATAGTCACTTTGGTAACCAACTCAAGAGTGAATAATCACTTTCAAAACTGAAAATAAACATAATCACCACAATATGTTATTGACCTCATCATTATTTGTAGTGTTGTAGCTCAAGCTTCATCTTCAAAAAGGATGAAAAATTATAGTGACATGGACATGTATTGATGATAGTGACAGTGATAATACCTTCTTATTGAAGGACTTTGCTACTCCTATGAATCTAAGGCGGTAAAATAATATAAAGACAGAAAAGGGTTGTGATGATGGAAATTATGTTACCGATGATAATGATGGTAATGACAACATTAATGGTAGTGATAGTGATAACAACTCTGATGATAGTGCAAGTGATAAAAACAATGATGATCATAATGATGATGAGGATGAAGATTAGTATTCATAAATAGGGGATGGAAAGGACCTGGACACAAAACCCAATAAGCTAAAGAAACCAATAAAGAAAGTGAGAAAAAAGAAGAAGAAGAGGTAAGCAAACAAAGAAATCCACAACAAGTCTATGTTGCTAAGAAAAGTCAAAATACAAAGGGTAGGAATCATAAGAAGTTTTTTGATTTCATCACAAGGGTGATCATTGAGTAAAGGGATGTGACTTGAGAAATGGGATTTGGAGCTTTTCTACATTTAGGAATCAATTACATGAATACGATCCTTGGTAAATATTTTCTAAATCATTTTCATTATTGTATATCCTACTTAATGTTGGAAGGTAATGAAAAAAATTCATGTAACATATGAGTATGTGTAAGTATGTTTCAGATTGATAAGGGGTTAGGAACTAGTAAAGGAGGCAAGGTAAAAATTCAATCCATTGTGATATAAACAATTCAGAGGAGATTTGAGAGAAAGGTAGGGGCTCCCTAGACATAAAGAAAGCCCCAAAATATCATATGTGACATTGGGGATGATTTCAAGTAGGATGTAAATGTGTATATAGAATAATTTTTTTGAAAGGGAACCAAAGTAACAATTGTACACACAGTATTCTTTGGTCACCAACACATCTCAATTGGTGACAGTATACACTAGATTATTTCATCTCATCCATAAACAACTGGATAAAAAAAAGAAGAAAATATACACCAAGTTAATGCTCTTCATAATGTTAAGAATGGATGGTAAAGTATTAAAATATATTATTTGAATTAATTATAAAATAATTAATCAATATTTTTCATTTAAAATTATGTTATTTAGATAGGATGGAGCTCAAAGCCTAAAAAGTTGAGACATTAGTCTGAATAATAAGACATTGGAGCCAAAAGAATTAAACTAAAAGAGTAAAAGTAGAAGTTGCTTTAGGAAATGAAGATCATTACCAAGATTGGAAATATGACACTCTATGATTATCCTCAACATGATGTATAAGAAAATGACCATTGTGATGCAGATGAGCATGGAGAACAAGAGATTACAAAATTAAAGGACAGGTTAAGAGAATTAATAACCTATAATACATACATAATCATCAAATATGACAACATAATTACTTTACAACCTATATATACTTTTCAATATGCATGATATATTAGAAGACATTAATGGGTCACAAAGGATGTAGGGCAATTACTCACTACTTGAGTTCACTAATGGTAAAGATAAAAAGAATAATATGATTGAAAAAAAAATAGGACTAGGAATCACATATTTATTCACATAAAAAACATTAATCCACTCAAGATATGACTTGAGTGATGATGACGATGAAAATTTTTTCACAGAGCCAGTGATGAAAGTAATTCATGACCTTGAGAGATGTATTTTTCCACAGTAAAGAAATATAAGAGAAATGAATTTGAGATGCCAAGTTGATGAAAGTCAACCAATTCTTAACCAATTTTTTCAAGATGATCCTCTAACAACTCAAGTTCATGACGGGGTAGACTCACTCATAACTAATATCAACAAGTTGTATGAGGACAAAAATGAAGAAGTTAGGATTCCACCTTAACAATAAAAAAAAAATAATAAAATGAGTGGGTAAACACATAAAAAATAATAAAAATTATAATTTGTTATAATTTACTTTGAAACTAACATTATTTATCATCTCTTTTCTATATTAAGAATCTACCTAAAGTGTAATACCCCACTCTAAAATCTCTTTTTAAATGTTTTATATTATGAGTTTATTATGTGTAAAATATTTTGGTTTTAGTGGAAATGGAGTTCCTTGAGGAGCTAATCAATCATTTAGTGTAAAAAATAGTCGACTGGCTCATGCTAAGACCTTAATTGGCAGCTTAGAGTAACCAATCAACTAGTGATGACAAACTAGTTAACTTGTTTATTTAGGAACCTAATACACCTCTCTCTCTCTCTATTTGTTTATTTGAATATCCCTTAATTTTTTAAACCTTTTGATGATTATATTTTCATGCTAATGATCATGCTTATGGGTTATGAAATTTCCTTAAATGATTTGGATCATATTATATTTGAATTATCAAATCTCCTAAAAAAATACTTCAGTTACTTTTCACTTTTTAACCTTTTTCCACTCTTTCATATCATCCCTAGCTCGATCTATGATTTTAGTTGTCCTCTCTTTTCCACTATCTCCTCTCCTTGAAGGTTGTTATGATAGATTTCCACATTTTAGACTCAATGTAAACCATCCATTATTTTCCTATGATTAAGCTTCTCTCTCTTTTCCCTCCTATTATTTCAACCATAATGGAACAATTGGAGGTCTAATATTATCATATTCTTATTGCTCTCAAGTCGCTACTCTCCTTTCTCTTATTTTCCCTTGATTTTTACTTAGTGTTGGACTTTTTTCTTCTTCTCCCTTGCTCTTCTCTTCCACAAAACTCTACCACTATCATTCCACTTCATTTTTATGATTTCTTATACTTTCTTACACTTTCCTAATCCCTTTTCTACCCTCCTCTTTATTTTTTTAAGCAAGGGTAAGTTAGATTTAGGAGAAAGTTGAGTTCTTGGGTTGTTTTACTCCTCTTGAAAATCCTAACTTTAGGAGGAGGTTAAGACCTTTTTTTGGCTAATTTTTTCATTCAATTTTCTCTTATTATGTGGCCTTAGGTAAGATTTTGATTAGTTATTTTCCTTATTTTCAAAAGGTGGTTAGGATTCTCAAATTTTGAAAGCTTTAAGTTTAGGTTGATTCCTCTTTGCTTGTGTTTTTACTTCACTTGTGGTATGATATTTATTACTTTGGAAAATGGTGGTACTTTTGTTATGTGTTGGTTGTGTAAACTTTTATGTAAATTGGTAGATAGATTATATGTATAGGAGCAAGTGTTTTGTATTAAAACATGATTTACAAGCATTTATGCTATGGTTTGATTGTAAGAATTCATAGGGTTGATTTTGTGTACTATGATGTATCTATGTTGTGTGTTGGATCATAGCATAAAGAATTGATACATTGATTTATTTTTAACATCGTGAAAGTATGTTTTTAGCATTTTATGAGTTTTGGGTGAAATGTGAGATAATGTGTTGATTTAGCATGATGGATTTGATTTGTGTGTTTCAAAGCATGTATAGTTATGTTTTTGCACATTATTGATAGTAAGATCGAATGCTTTCATTTTCCTTTGACTTGTATAGGCCAACTGGCCAAGGGATAAATATGTTAACTGGTTCTATCAATCAATTGGTTTCCCTAAACTAGTAGATTAGTTAGTTTGTTTTATTTCATTCATTTGTTGTATATGTTGTCAGACTAGTCAAATGATTTGTGGAACTAATCAACTAGTCCTTTGGGGTGACTTTAGTATACATTTGGATTATTGACCTAGAGCCTTGACCAATTGTTTAACTTTAACCTTAGACTTCTATACATGATCTTGGCATTGAATAATCAAACCTAATAAAAGAGAAATTTAATTGATTTTGATAGTTAGTTGTGTTAAGTGTTATCACTCTAAGCACTAATTTGGTTAATAAGAGTTCATTTAAGCACATATTCTCTAACTCTTAAATTAACTAGTCGGGAGTTAGTCACGAGGGAGCCTTTGTTATATTTTGCCTTCAAATGGTGCATCTCCTACTCTTATAGACTTATAATCTTTCATAAGGTGTCAATGATTAAATTTAGGGAACATAGGTGGTTTAGGTGCCCTTGGCATTTTGTGTCTAATATGAGGAGGACGTTGGAGTTCCTATACGAGCCTCTTAGCGGTGATGTCCATTGTGGGTGGAGCAAGATACTTCTTTTCATTTCTTGTTCCTTATGGCTTATGTTTCTATTGTGGTGGGGTGTGATGTTCTAGTGGTGCATTTTGTGTATTTGTACATTAGTGGTGGGATTCGATGTCTGTAACATCCCCATTTTTTTTAACTATAAAATTTCATTTTGAAAGTATAATGAGGAAGTTAAAAACAAAAGCACAAGAATATAATCAAGAACACATTGAATATACTTATGAACATAAAGAACATTAAAGTATCCCAAAATTTAACCAATATTAAAGAGTCCTAAAAATGGTCAAATTAGAGAAACTTATACATGAAACTTATCCTAAACATGCCCACAAATGCCATGGTACCATTAGAATTCGATAAAACCAACCACAACTCTCAAAATCATGCAAAACCAAATTATCTAAGAAAATAAGGTCTAAAGCACACCAAACTTCAATTAAAATGAGCACAATCTAAAAATTCTCAAAGCTAATCATGTTATACACCATAATTAACCTAAATAACCTCACCAATCCACCATATAAATATGCAATATGCCAATGAAAAAACCCCAATATTAACCCAAAATTGAATCCTTAACAAGCATAAAATCATACAAAACCTTGAAACAAAGCACATAATACATATAAAATTCTATTTACTAAGTGTTTTGGAGGTTTGCTTTTAATACCAAGCTTCACAACTAAGAAAATACCAAAGTATAAACCAGAACAAAGGAAAAGGAATCAAGGATAAAGGGTGAAGGAATTCATCATCAAAGTTGGAAAGGCAAGATCAGGCTTTATCCATTAGGGAAAACCATAGCCAAAGCCACGAAAATGGAAAATGGAAGTGGTGGATATAGGAGAAGATGAAAGGAAGAAAATTACTAATGGTACATAAGGTAAAAAAGGTGATAAAATAGATAATAACTTAGAAAACTTAACGTGGAAGTTTTGTCATGAAATATCTCAAATGTCTAAGGCTTGAGATACCAAAAATTTGACACATAAAGGAATCTAGATGAGTTATTCCCAATCCTCCATATTTCATAGGAAGGTGGGAGAATAAATAAGAAAAAACTAAGGATAAGATGGTTAAACTATGGCTAAAGGAAGAAAAATACTATTTTTCTACAAGCACTAAGAGAGCCACGAAATTAAGGCATAAATTGAGTGGTTCCCATGATCTCTTATAAATAATAAAAGACTCAAGTGTATTCTTATAAATTTAAGTTAAGAATTGAGGAATATAAATTATATTTTGGATAATTTGGTTTTGCATGATTTTGAGAGTTGAAGCACCTTTTTTTTCCTGCCAATAGTTAAAGCATTGCTTTGTAGAGAACTCATTGACCTTGGCCTTACCTTTCTCTTCTTGGGTGGATCCTTTATTCTTATCAACATTTGTAGAACTTGAGGTACATGTTTCATACTTTTTAGTTTGAGTACTTGAGTGGTACTTTGTAGAAGAAGCACTTGCTTGCATGATGCATGGTGGACTTGATTTTCTTTTCAGATATCAAAGATAGATTAATCACATCATCAAGAGAATCATATATATAAGTTTTAACTTTGTGTTGAATCATTATGTTAAGGCCACCTATAAATCTAGAGCTTTTTTGTTCTTTTTCTTTTAATGGATGTCACATATAAGTGCTAATCATTCAAACGCCCTAACATATTCTTCAACACTTAGAAGTCCTTGACCAAGAGTAGTCAATCTAATGTAATTATGTTTCTCATACTCTTTAGGTACAAATTATTTCCTAAATGTTTCTTAAGTTTATCCCAAGATTTGATTTTAGATTTTCCTTCTCTTTCCCTTGTCCTTTTCAAGTTATCATACCATCTCCGAGCAAAATTCTTAAATTTAAGAGTAGCTAGTTTACATTTTTTTTTGCTTATCATGATAATCCTTGAACTCAAATATAGCATCTACCTCATGTAACCACTCAAAAAATAATTTAACATCAAGTTTACCATCAAATTTGGGAAGATCAAGTTTAATACCTTTATATTCTATTTGATGATGCTTCAGTTGATGATCATTGAACCTTTGATTGCTTACACTCCCTTGTGACTCTTCATCATAGTCTACACGTGAGTTTAGGCATATCCCTCTTACTAGATTAGTTGATTTTACTACACTTCCCATTTAGTCACCATAGAACCCCCTTTGCTCTTGTATATTTTAGATCGAATCTTTCTTGGTAAATTGAGACTCCATTCTTTGTAATTACATTTGCATTGTAGGAATTTGTTTGAGTTAAGCATTGATTGCATCTAGTTTAGCTGAGAGATTTTGTATTACCTCCAACCTAGGTTGAAATTTTGGCTCCCCTTCCATTTAATTCAACTTACTAACACAATTAATCAAAAAGTTAGAAATCCTTAGGGTTTCGAGTAGGAAATCTAAATCAAATAATTGTCACCCCTTGGTCCTTCATAAGTTCTTATATTAAATTTTGGTTCAAATGAATCAAACACAAGATAACAATCACATATACCACACACAAAAAGGAATTATCACACCTTACACTTGTCTTGCTATGTTTTGGATGTAGAAGTCAACAAAAATTATAACTAAGTCACTCAATGCACTTCCAACATTCATGCATGTTATCTATGTTACTTTGTGCAATATAATCAAGATAAAAGTACTAAACTAATCTACACACATTATATGCAATTCACAATTAAACTGGACCAAATTAAGGATTACAAATGATTCTAAAGTTAAGGAATCAAAACACACACTCGACACACTCCTTTCTAATAATCAAGTTGTGCTTAGAAAAAAAATGAATGATCGATTTCAAGTATTGGTGTCGATCACCAAACGTTGTTATTCAACAAAATAGACTAACCTAATCAATTAATATTTCATGAAGAATAAATTCCATAAAAAAAATAGAACACAAGAAATACACACACATGATTTTCTTTTCTAAATCGTCGAAAACACCACATGCAACTAGTTATATTTTTTGATTCTTTTTCCTATAAACATCCAAGGTTCCTTTCAAAATTATTATGTCACATTATCTAACTCCATGCTATTCTACTTTAGAGCATTCATATACATTCAATATTCCAAGAAAATCAAACAAGATTTAAAGAAAACAAACAATAATGATCAAGAAACTCACTAAATAACCTATGGTGTTGTAGTTGATGATTTTTGCCTTGATGATGGATTTTCTCCCAAGTGATGTCAAATAAATACCTTTTATTGATAACTAATTTGATGTAGAAGATAATGAATGATTACTATTTCATAATGTAGGACCTTTTATCTTATTTCTTGGGTAGAAATCTGCATTCCAAAATGATGGAAATGTTGAATAGGAAATGCTAGTCTTCAAAGATACCTTGTTATGTTGATGCTGATTTGCACCTAGATTAACTCAATTCAA
Organism: Tamarix chinensis; assembly: GCA_030549775.1. Lineage (NCBI taxonomy): Eukaryota > Viridiplantae > Streptophyta > Magnoliopsida > Caryophyllales > Tamaricaceae > Tamarix > Tamarix chinensis. The sequence continues at coordinate 80,827,462 of CM060173.1, read as the reverse complement.
TAGAGAAATCACCAAAATTTCTCTAGAGAACAAATTTTCAACTCTCAAGATCAATCTCACTTGAAGAGGAAGGAATGGAGATTTGAAATTGTTTATTTAAATTGTTGGTTCTATATTCATTATTATTTTTATGAATGTATAAGGCGCCAATATATATATACACATGCAGGCCTAGATTACTCTTTACTAAACAAGCCCATCTAGCCAACCTAATTAATAAATATTAACTAGTAAATGCCTATATTACACATAAAATGACTACAATTACAAGTTACAAACGTAACAAAGTAATTATAAAATATCAAAGCCAAAAAATCCAAAGTATGTAATATATTGAATTATCATATGTAATCAAGATTTGTGTCTTGTAGCATTGTTTTCCATGCAACTTTGTATCCCTTGTAATGCCATTTTCTTGTACACAAGATATCTTTGGTGGATTGGTTTTGCAAACGTATGTAATACTTGCAAAAGTTACTTTACAAAATATTAGAAGTATTAGGATCTTCAAGAATAATTGGTACCATCTCTAAGTATACTAACTATTAATATTCAATATTAGAATAGTGAGATTGAGATGCTCTTGCATCATTACCCACGTGCTAAAATAGTGTGAATTATTATCTTTTAGCTTTTTCTTGACACAATTCTCATAATAATAATAATGTGTGGTACAAAAAGGAATAAAATGGCGGAACTAGGGTTTTAAAAGGTATTTTGGTAAATTTTGACCTAATGCATCTTTTGTAAATATTTAGATATTAAGATGGATTTAGACTTTTGATAGGTTGACCATAGTGTTGACTTTTCTTGATATATACCAATGACCTTAGTGTTTACCTTTATAATTAGAAATAAAAAAGAAAATGGTTAACTATAGAAATGGAATAAAATGGCGGAACTAGGGTTTTAAAAGGTATTTTGGTAAATTTTGACCTAATGCATCTTTTGTAAATAATTAGATATTAAGATGGATTTAGACTTTTGATAGGTTGACCATAGTGTTGACTTTTCTTGATATATACCAATGACCTTAGTGTTTACCTTTATAATTAGAAATAAAAAAGAAAATGGTTAACTATAGAAATGGAAATTATTGTGCACTATGTGACATTTGTGATCGCCTATCAAGTTGGGAATGAGTGCTCTCTAGGATTATCTAATCTGAAGATTATTTGCTAGACGTCATTTGATTTGGTTTTCTTGTGTGCTCTTGTGCCCTAATGAGGTCATATTCTAATCTATAGGTAACCTACAAGAACTATACGGGATATCGATACTTAAGGATTAGGTGGCCAAGGTTGGAAGACACCTTGTTGATTTTGTGTGCTAGTATGATCAAGCATACTGTTGTGTCCCTAGGTTTGAGAATAAGGGTATTGTGTCACCTTCGAGTGCCAATATGATCGGGTATACTTGAGTATCCCTGGGTTGATTGTATCCCCCTCGAATGAGTAAAAATGAGAGTCCCTATTGTGTAAGAAAATAAAAAAGGTGTGATTTTGATTTATTTGGTAGTTGTCTTAGTGCCCTACCTTCGTATTTGGAATTGATTTGGAGGTGTTGAGTTTGTAATTGCCTCAATTCCTTACCTTGGTTATTCGGAATTGAGTGAATGTGTTGCTTTGGTAATTTCTTTAGTGCCCTATTTTAATATTTGGAGTTTATTTGATTAATCAGATATGTCTATTGTACATTGTGATAATATTATTGAGCATGAGACTTGATGTTTTATATATATATATATATATATATATATATATATTATCACATCATTATTGCATATGGTTATGGTTCGTGCTTTGTGCTCCAGTATGCTTTTTAAATTTTTGTGTAACTATGTGTAATGTGGGTATGATACTTCTTGTAAGGTATTGTAATTTACTTAGTACAAGGATGTCATGTTGATATTAATTGTGTAGATGACTACATAAAGGGTATAGAGTGGCTCCATGTTTATTATAGTGGCAAGGAAGAGAGACCCTAGGAAGAGTTCCCATTTTTGGAGTAGGATTTTGGGTCTCAGAGCTAAGACAAATCACTGTCATACCTTTGGATGCCTGTTTTGGTGTAATCAATTTTTTGTTAGACTCTTATGTCCCTTAGTGTTTTGATGTAATCAATTTCGATTGTTTACATAACTTATACACATGTAATGTCTTTTATTTCCCCTATTTTATTATGGTTGTGATTTGTTTTAAACTTATCATTTGGCATATGAAAGGTTAGGGAATCATACTTATGTTAATTGTGGTGGTAGCACCCTATAGTTTGGTAATTAACACTTCCACAACGAAATGTTTAAGTAGTAAAAATGGGGGTGTTACACTAGAACCCATCCTTCACCTATTTTCCTAAGCCTCATTTTTTCTTTGAAACCACCAAAATAACCTCTCCTTCCTTCCTCCTTTTTTTAACCTTACTGTGGTATTTTGGGGATAATTTAGTAGTGGTAGTGGTGACCAGTTGTTACTGATACTGGGAGCATAGTTTTAAAAATCAAACTGGCTGGTTTATCAGTTTAGTAGTTGGAATAGTGGTACATATTAGGTTAAAAAATATGAAATATATAGAAACTTAAACTATATATAAATATGATTGGCTCCCAACCAACCAACTCATTAGTTTTCATAGTGGTACATATTAGGTCAAAAAATATAAAATTATATATATAAAAAATTAAACTATGTTTGAATATGAATAGATCCCGCGAAGGCAGCTCATTGGTTTTCATTTCCTTGATTAGTTCTAATCTCCTAAGGATTGATATGTGAAATTTAACTGGTGAACTAATCAATTTGTAGTTTTACCTGCTGATCCAAATTGATTTCTAAAACTATAACTAATAGTGGCCAATCCTTACCTTATTTCCTTCCATCTTTTGTATTGGTTCATACTCTAGAGTCCTCCTTTTTATTGCTAATTTTAATTATTTTCCTAACCCTATTATTATCTTATATAAAGGTAATCAAGGCTAAGAGCCTTGAAGAAGGTGATTAGGAGTATTTATTTTTACTAAGAGGCAAATGTAGGCTTCAGTAAGGATACACATCTCTAGCATAGTTTTTATTTTATTTTATTAAAATGTATGTTTTATATTAAAGCCCATGATATGATGTTTTATTTTATAATAGAATGTTTTATATTAGCTTAGCTTAGATTCCTATGTAACTTGTGAATTCATGAAAGTATATGGTTTCCATGATTTATGAGATAACTCCATATTTTAGGCCGTGCTCTATTTTGCCTTAAATTCTCAAGTATGATAATGAAATTTGTCATTTCTTTAATTTTGTGGTCAACTGTATTAAACTGTGATTAAATATTTTTGCTAAAATAAGTTGAGGAAGAATTTTTGGGTCTTTTTGGGCATTAAGTGGTTTGACCTTATGTCAATTATGAACTATGTATGTTGTTTCAATTTAAGATAACTACTTCCTTAGGTGTTTTAATATCATTGGGAGATTACGTGGAATTTTGGTAAAGTCTGGTGAAAGTTGATTTTTGGGTATTTCAAGTACTAAAATTGATCAAGGCTTTTGGTCAATTTTGGTGGGTTTTATGAAATCTAAATATGACATTGTAATTATTGAGGTCTTTACATAAATTATTTATATATAATGTAATAGGTGTTGGCTAAGTATGGGTTAGGATATGAACTTTGCAAGATTTGAGGCATTTAGGTGAAATAGGGATAAAATAGTTATTCTTGTTCAAATATGGAGATATAAGGTTTTATATAGGTTATTTGGGTTATTATGGGATACATATGTTATATAAAATGTTTAGATCAATTGTGAGTATCACAATTATTAATATTGTGGGAATGGATTTAAATAATTTTATAAATTATAGGGGTATAATTGGTATTTTATGTGCAAAATGTTGGAGTTTAATTTTGATTTTTGGATATGGTATTTAATATGATAGGTTAGAGTGTTGTGCTAAGTTTGGCGAGTCGAGAAGTCTTATGAGTGGAGTTATGGCATAATTGTGAATTAGGTTTTTAAAAAGGCATTTTAGTCTTTTTAATTGAATACTGTTCATAATTGTCTTTGTTTATGTTCTTATGTGTCTTGTTAATTATCCTAAGCATTATGATCTATTTTCCTCAGTCAACCTTGACATAACTCTAAGTATATGTAAATTAAACAATTACTAGAATAATTTTAGTGATAAGTAGAAGTATTATTTATAAAAATAAATGGTGTATTATTATGTGCTAAGTATTTGACTAATGATATGATAAATCGTTAATATTTATAGTAAAATATCACATGAGTACGGACCCAAGTGTTTTGTTGTTGAATAAAAATGGCTTGGTTCTTTTGGAACTAAAGATCCTTATAACTACTCTATACTAGTTTGTTTTATCGACCTTTAGAGGGTACAAGTACTTAGGTATTAGATGTTTACTATTGGCTACCATATGGTAAAGGCTTGCCTCTTATCTCCCATCGGTGGAAGAAAGAGGAATGGAAGTAATTTCACATGGAATCCTATTCTCAAGTGACTAATAAAATATAAATGTGGGATCACCTAACTATGAACTCTGATACGTTTTTTCTTAAGTCATATCATATCATGAGCATATATGCATACATAGTATATACCTTTTATATGATTGTTATATGTTTTTCACGCCTTATTTCTATTGATTTATATTGTCACCTTATTTATTATATAGCATACCGACCATCCTTCATAGGTATTGCTCATTCTCTTGGACAAATACCGCCTTGTCTCGCACATATATATTGATTTGATGCTATTGATGTAATTAACTATGGTTAATGATTACTTAGGATGGCATTAGCATATGATTATCCAAATATCCCTCTCTCTCTTAAATTTTAGTCATCTTTTTACTTTTACCTCTATCTCTTCTCTTATATTTTGTAATATAGTATTGTTATGTGATCAAATGCTTCTCACACCTTATGTCTAGATACTAGTCACTTTTAGCCTTGCATCCATCATAGATTGAGCATAGGAAATACCTTTTCTATGATAGATGTGATGCAACACCCTGTGTTTTTGTTTTTGGGTTCCACAAAACTTGTTTAAAGAATAAAAAATTAGTTATTTAAAATGGGGGTATTACAATATAATTTTGAACCTTCCTAAAAATTCTTTTGTAAAATATTTTAAAGCTGGTTTAATATTGAAAATGAATTTTATAAGTGTTGGACTTGGTATTAGTTTTGAACTCGTCGAATAAATTTTTGATCAATTCATTCTTAGTGAAAATTAGGGGTTTTGTAGCTTCATGAACTAGGTAAGTACTCAACTAGTTTTCTGTCAAACCAATTAACTATTTCAATTAGTTGTATGGGAAAAACCTTTCCTTTGACTTGAAAACATAGTAACTTATTATTACTTGATCTTAACTAGTAATGTGGGTCTGATCAACCAGTTAATTGGTTATCTTTGTACACAATTAGTTTAGTTTTAACGATGTACCTAAATTAGTTAAATTCCTTAATCAATCAACTAGATTCCTACAATGATTATATTTTTTAAATAGTAATAGATTTTTTTATGAGGACAAATAGAAAACAAGTCAACTAGTTTTTATGGATCGATCTATTCATTCTATAAAAGTTTTAAATTTGTGTTTATTGGATGCCTTTTTGAGCATTAAATGCACTACCAATGGTTATCAACCTTAAGGCACGTATAAAATAGGGTTTGAATAGTTTTAACACCAAATCCTTTGAGCTCATTAATAGTAATACATTAACTCTCTTCCACTCGTTTATTCTCAAGCATCACATTCATCTTAACTTTTAATCTTCTTGTATTTCCATGAGATTTTCCTTACACTCATAATTCATGCATTCAAATCATACTAAATAGTTCATATATTTCCTTGAGATTTTCCTTACGATCAATAATTTTAATACTTTTGTTCTCTAGATAGATTACTCACAATATTTCTCAATTTTATATCTTATAAACTGTGAGACGTTCTTCTAATTACTACAATACTCTCTTCAAGACTCATTATCAAGAGTTCCTAATTGATTAGCATCCTTAGAGATATTCATCAAAATAATCTAGAGAAGAAAACTAGATAAATATTGTAAATTATATCTAGAGAGACCATTGAAAAAACAATTCTCATAAGATTAGAGGGAGAGATCATCAATGCAACACATAAAGGAGTTTCAAAATTCAAAATGGGAAACCTTTTGGTAGTAGATGTAATGAAACCTATCTTTAGTTGTCTTGAACCACTATAAATTGTATGTCTTAATGTTGAATTTCCAATTTTCATTTCATTCACCTTATTCATCCTCTTTATATTTCTTTCAATTGGTATCATAGCTTTGCATCTCATAAAGGAATTAATAATATTAGGTGAAAAGATCATATAAGAGAGTAGATTTAGTTAGGTTGAATGAGATTGAATCTCCACCACAAATCTACCATTGTTCAATGGTGAAAATTTCACCTATTAAAAGAGTCAAATGATCAATGTTATTACATGTATTATGTCATCATCAAAGGGCTAACCTAGATCACAAAATAAGTAAATGGCCAAACTTCTGGCAAAATCTATGAATAACTTATCGATGTTGAGAAGAGAAAGTTCATAATTAACCACAAGGCTATCATGATTCTCCAAGGTGGCCTTGGTGAAAACGAGTACCCCTAAATCCAATCTTACGCAATCACAATGGAGGTGTGGGAAAAGCTAGTGGTGACTCATGAAGGGACAAGCCCAGTAAAACAATAAAGAAGTGTTTTCCATACTAAAGAGTATGAGTAATTCACTATAAATCCAGGTGAATATACAACCACCCTTAATAATTACTTCACCACAATTATAAATCACTTTAAGTCATTGGTAAAGGTGATCATCAAAGGAGAAAAAGTGAGGAAGTTATTTCAAGCTCTCACTAAGGAATGGAGGTTAAATGTGACAACCATAGATTAAGCTAAATATATCACCATGATGATAGTTTATGAGATATTTGAAAATATATTAGTCTATGAATCAAAGATGGATGAAGTTAGTAAAGAAAATAAGAAGAATAAACAAGCCTAGAAAGCTTCATCATATTCAAGGGAAAAAGAGATTAACATTGAAGAAGATAATGAAGATGATGAAGAACGAAGAGAAATAACCCATGGATTATGCATAGGTATCTCCCATCACCACTTAACTCAAGAGATTCTTTAAGTCTAAAGGTGGAAGATGCATATGATAATACTCAAGTAACTAAAGAAAGACAAAGGATTCTTCAAGGGATAATAAAGTAAAAGGCCCCCATTGTGGAAATAATGTGCATGTTGTTCAAGTTTTCTTTGAATTTGGAATGAGATTGCTTAACAAATGGGCAAAAGGAAACATAATACCAATAAGATAAGATAATATCCTAAGAAAGCCATGACCCAAGGTCCAAAGAAATCCATGGCCTCCATTGGGAGATAGTGAAGGAGAGCCTTTTAGTGGAAAAGAGAAAGTGTCAAACTTATTTTTCATGGCTAGGAGTGATGAGCCATCTACCTCTATCTCCTTCACTATCTTTGATGGTGATGAGGACAATTAAGAGGTAGCATGATCCTATTATTCTTATTCTTATGATGAGTTGTATTGTGTTTTATGTGATACCTTTAGTGATCATAATATATGAGCAACATAAAAATATAAAATGAGAAAAAAATACTTGATTGCCTTTTAGATGAGCATAAATATTTCATACATGAAAAATGTGATTTTGGATTCTAGAGTTAACTGGTTCAAGTTGAAAAATGAGGATCAAATTTATGAATTTGAGCTCTTCAAAAGAGTTTAGCCACTTAGTTATGGTGTGAAAGTTAACTGCCTTGAGAGGAAGAATATTGATCTTCAAGCAAAAAGTGAATATTTGCTAAAATTGCTTATATCTTTACTAAAGGTGAAAACAATTGAATATGTTGCTTATTTCTTAACAAAATTTTTTGAATTGAGAATTTACAGGATATAGAGATGTCAATAAGGCTATTACCACTTATCATTTTTCCTATTCTCACATTACTTGTGATTCATGTGTAAGGTTGGGCCTTGTTATCGCTTCATGTGAAAATGGCAGATTTGCTTTTAAATATAAGAAGATGTGGGTTCCTAAGGGAACCATCATTAAGCTTGGTTACTAATCCTCCAAAGACCCATTGAATTAATACCTAGACTTAATACATTTGTGTTTTTAAATTTATTTGAAAATAAAAATGAGAAGCTACCAATGGTTCCCAAAAGGCTAGTGGTTGAGTTATATGGAAAGTGATTTAACTATGATCTTAAAGTTGAAGCCATAAGATGGTGGTAATGTCACTTTTGGAGACCACTCTAAGAGTAAGATCATTGAAGTAGGAATCATAAGTATTGGTAACTATAAACTTTTTATTACTAATGTGTACTTGGTTAATGGATTTAAGAATAATTTAATTAGCATTAGTAAATTGTTTAGTATTAGTTTTCTTTTTAATTTTTTAAGTCACATTATAAAGTCTTAAATGGCTTTGAAATGTTTTTTTTTTTGTATGCCCATAGATAAAAAATGTGTATATGCTTAATGTAAAGTCTATTAAAATGTGAAACACTTGCTTAACTTTGATTGATGATGATGTATGGTTAGGGCACAAACATATTACTTATGATAGCATGGACTTGTTAAATAAACATGCTAAGATTGAACTCGTGTGTGGTATTCCTAAGTTGAAATTTGGAAAATATCATTGATGTAATTTATGTCAACAAGGTAAACGACATCAAGTCTCTTTTAAACCAAAAAATGTTATGATATATAGATTTATTGGGCCTACTAAGGCCTAAAGCATGAGATTGTAGATATGCACTGATTATTATTGATGGCTTCTTTCTATATGCTTGGAGTTTATTCCTTATAACTAAATATGGTGTTTTTAATGTGGTTCCTATGCTTTCTAAGAGAGTGTAAGTTGATAAAGGAATGGTTTTCATGGTAAGGAATATGAGAGTGCTATATTTATGGATTTTTATGAGTAAAATGACATCTCTTACAACTTCTTGGCACTAAGAACACCACAACAAAATGGTGTAGTAGAGAAGAAGAATAAAACTTTGGAGGAAGTTGCAAGATACATGCTTTGTGGCTCCAAGATTCTCAAGTATTTTTAGGCCAAACCAATTTCAACCACTAACTATGTCATGAGTTGGGTGCTCATTTTTGATATTTTCAGGAAGACTCCACATGAGCTCTATAAGGGTAAGAAAAAAATGTGTGGTATATTTCCATACATTTGGTTGCAAAGTTTGTATTCTTAAAAATGGAAAAGCAATTTGGATAAGTTTAACTCTAAATTAGATGAAGCTAAGCTTATTGAGGCTTCACTTAAATAGCATTTATAGTTGATGGATCTATCCATGTTGGTTTTGATGAATCTAGGTAATTCAAGCATGTAGGGAAAAAATGATGAAGAAATAGGTCCATTAATCCACATTGAAAGTTTGTTAGAATAAAATAAGTCAAACTCAAAGGAGCTTCAAGGAGAAGAAAAGAAGGATGATGCTTCACCCATTACACCTCAAGGAGAATAAAGAGTAGATCTACATAAAGCATGGATATATGCCTATAAACATCCTCAAGAGCTCATCATTGGATACCCATCACTAGGAGTTGCTACATGCTCATCACTAAGTAACAATTGTAATCATTTTGAATTCCTACCTCAAATCAAATAGAATTCTCACTGGGAAGCTATGAATAATGAAAGAATCAAGTATGGGAATTAGTCCCTATTCCTCAAAATAAACCCATCAATGGGATTGAATATTTATTTAGGAAAAATATAGATGAGCATTTTATAGTGGTTAGAAATAAATACCAGTTGGTTTCCAAAGGTTATAACTAAGAGGAAAGAATTATTTTCGAGAATATGTTCACCGTCATAACTAGATTCAAGGTTACACACATGTTAAATACATTTGTATCATCTATGTGCTTTACTCCTTATCAAATAAAGGTAAAATGTTTTTTTCTTAGTGGTTTTATTGAATAAGTCTATGTTAAAAAATGTCTATATCCTGAAGATTAGTTTAACCTAACCATGCCTTCAAACTCTATAAAGATATGTATGAATTAAAACAAGTTTCTAGATATTAGTATAAAACTTGATTAATTTTCTTATTGATAAGGAATTTGAAAAGGTAAAATAGATATAACCCTATTTATAAAGAAAACTAAAAATGACTTGTTTCTTGTGAAAATTTATATAGATGGAAGTATATTCAGTGTTATTAATTGGTCCATGTGCAAAGATTTTTTCCTCTTTGAAGTGTAATGAGTTTGAAATGATCATAATAGGAGTGTTGACTTATTTTCTTGGACTTTAAATCAAGGAGTCAAAGGAGGAAATTTTTTTTCAATCAAGGGAAAAATACTAAGGAGTTAACTTAAAAGTTTGGATATATGACAACAAGCATAGTAGTATCTTATGGCTACTATAACAAATCTAGACATGGATGAGGATAAAAAAAACTAGACTAGAAGTGCTATCGAGGTATTATCTATTCAATTTTTTACTTTATAATATCCAAGCCATATATCATATTTAGTCTTTAGCTATGTGCTCATTTTGAATGCAATAACAAGGAATCTCACATAAAAGAAATTAACGAGATTATTAGGTATCTTTTTAGAACTCTTAACCTAGGATTTTTTTTACCCTAGAGACTTTGTTTTTAACCTTAAATTATATTTAGATATTTATTTTCACGTTATAAGGTTGATAAAAATGGTACATCAAGAAATTTCTAATTTCTAGGTAATACATTAGTTAGTTGGTATAGTAAGAACTAATCTACTGTAGTCTTGTCCACAATAAAAGTAGAATATATAGTTGTTGGAGCTTCTTTTACTCAATTGATTTAGATGGATTAAGAATTGAGTGATTATGACCTTATATTCGAAAATATTCCATTCTCGTATCATAATACTAGTGTTAAATGACACACTAAGAGTATCATTTAACACTCTAAGTATATGTACATTGATATAAGATATCATTTTATTAGAGATCATATTGAGAAAGGGGAATTAAGTGTAAACTTATGGATAGATTACATCAATAGAGAGACATTTTCACTAAACCACTTAATGAAGATTCATAGTTCTTAGAAGGGATTTTTGGATGGCATTTATGTTATTTATGTTTGATATTTCTAATATGTGAAATATTATATTTTTATGGTTATGAATATGTTGGAATATTGTTGGAATGTCTTATATATGCATTGATTTAATTTGAATATCTACTTTCACGTGGTTTTTTAAATAACATGCTACCTGAATTTGTTAACTAGTTAATATGGTGGTTATTTTATTTATAAGTTGGTAGTCACTAATCAACTAGGTATAGCTATAATAGCTGATTGATTCATATGAAATATTAGCTGGTTTTCAAAAACCCCAATGGACTAGTCTATAATATATATATATTCACTCTCTCTACTTTCTTTCTTTAATTTATTGCTCATTTCTCAACAAAATTCAACCAATCCACATCCATTGTGCTAGTAAAGATCAAGGATTTGATTTGTGGTGTAGTTTGCATTAAATAACATAATTAAGGCCATATTTAATGGGTAAGTGTTTTGAACCATTACTACTATTTTTGGGTTCAATTAATGCCTATATTGAGCTTTTGATGGTTTATTTAAGTGTGTTCATGTTTATTCTTGCTCATTTAATGTTAGGGAATCTCCATTTTACCTTATTTCTTGGTTTTGATTACTAACCTTACCGAGCTCTCCCACCTATGTGTGGTGATATAATGTATTTTGAGTGATTGGTCTTCCATATTCTTCATTCTAATATACACCATAACTCATCATAGTTGCATTGTTTTGAGCCTTGTTTATACTTTTGGTGATTCTTAAGTTCCTTTTGGGTACCTTAGGCCTTATTTCATTTTTTTTATAATACACTGTATAACCATTATTTTAGGCATAATATACAATATAGCCTGCACTATGACTTTGAGTTTATACCTAATTTATAATATAACCATGAGTTTATGCATGTACACACATAATGACCTTATTTCCAAACACTTAGAGTTCTATGATATTTTTCTCTAAAGTGTAGGGATGATTATCTAGTGTGTAATTGTTAAAATTCATGATTATATTGCATAATTGTCAAAATTTAGGCTCATATGGATTTCTTTTGAAGAATTTGGCTTATATTATATATTATGTGTAAACTCAAGATCATATGGTACATTTTTCCTATTTTTTCCTTCTATTTTGATCAAAATAACTGATCAAAAATGTGCCACTAACACTAAAATGGATAAAGGATTGGCCAAAAAGAGGAGATCCTTCTTCTCTTTCTCATTCTTCCACTTCCTCTAAGCTTAGGGGTGCAACATCTTCTCAAGTGGCCCTTGGTTCTTCTACTACTCTTTGATTGAGAAGTATATCATTAGAGTCTCCCTTTAAATTTATTATCTTATGATTTTCTAAGACACAAAAGTGATGGTCTCTAGCTTTTACAATAGGCCCATTTTTATGGGTAAAAGCATTAGTGTTGAGGAGTGTATTAGTACCTATAGGCTTCCATATATGTACACTCTTGGTAATATAAACACATTTATCTCATTAGGCTATGAAATGACTATTATCCTAATATTATTCACCTATTCTATTCCAATTTTACCATATTTGTTTCCTTTGATTACATTCAAATACATGTCCGAGGGATTACATTTATACTCACCTAGCAAACTATATACACTATTTTGGGATTATAGGATGGTATTGATGCTCTTTGTTAGTGTGAGAAATATGTTAGATGGTAAAGAGTACAATACATGGTTAAGGATCTTCAGTAACCTATGTTTGTGAGATGCTCATCATTTAGGGATGTGTTGGTTAAACTTATCTACCTATCCCCATATATTAGACTCTTACACTCTTTCTATTGTAGTATCACCTTAAGGATAGGTACATTATCAATTACATCCTATTGGAACATATAATGAGATTTAGGCTGGATATCATTGTGCATATGTTTCACAAGAATCATTATACTAAAGTTAAACTTGAGTATTAATCACTCATAACATAGATTTTGAGACACGTTCATGTGACACTCAATAGATTTGGGGAGATTTCCCTCACTTTGGGAATTTTTTTGCTATAACGAGTATAGCCAGTTATCCCTAAATCCTATGGGTTTTGTGGTTGGCCCTAGAGGAATTCAAATCTTGGCCCTAGAGGACTTCAAATCTTAACTAATCAGTGCAACCCTCTAATAAGGTTAGGTGAAGGATATTAGGGATATAACTAGAGAGCAAGATGAAGGTGTTGATGATGCTTAGGCTGAACCTCCATCTCCAGCAACTAATGCAGTAGAGCATAGACCCATCACCTTAAATTCTTCAACTGTTAAGACCACTCAAGCTACTTCCTTAGTTTCAATTGCTTGTACTACACCATCATCATATGCTAGAACTATTTATGTTCTTTTAGCTTTAAAGAGAAGAGCTACTATTCAAGGTCTTTAGAACCTACTTATTAGAGGATTATAAATAAATGATTAATGTTTTTACGCACATTTATCAATATTTAGTGATTTCTAGTGCAACAATTAAGTGAATATTAAAGTATGCATGACAACTATAGCTAATTGATGTTGTTGAGGATCCATTTGTTGATGCTCTTAATCATGGTCAAACACAGTGGTTGCCAAAAGCCCTAGTGACTGCTAATATTATTGGTTTTACTATTGTTGTTGATATTGGTGATCAAAGTGTGTTGGCGTTTCATATATTGAGCATAAATAACCTCCTCCAACCACTAATGAGATTATTTATTCTTTGGGTACACTAGATGAAGATGATAAGATGTTGGCTACTCAAATAGAGTTTGAGGAAAATTGGGGTATTGATACTAAGGCTTCTATGAGGGTTGTGAAATGCCTTATTTTAAGATTCCATGATCAAATTCATTTGTATGATGAAGACCTTCCTATTGAGATTACTTACATTCCTCATCCACTTAACCTTATGATTCCTACTACTGCTACTCATTCATCCACCTCATATTTAGTTTGATGTGTCACTTGTGATGATCATGACTCTTGATATAGTCCTTAGTCTCATTAGTTTTTTTTTAATTAATTTTGAGATATAATTTATACTTGTGTTGATCCATATTTTGTGATGTACAAACTCATGCTTTTCTATGTGATTATCACATACCATCGCTTGTACTTATATTTCTTAATATATATATATGAGATTTGAGCTTAGTATATTTAACTTCACAAGATTTATTACTTTCACTATTATGCTCTACTAACTTCTAACATATTTATTGAGCTTTTTAGGTGATAAAAGTTAAGAGATAGAACATACGCATACCCATAGTGGGAGTTACACTCATTAAGTTCTTTATATCATTGGCCCATAGCAAGCATTGAGTTTTCATTGAATTATTATCACTATTGCATAACTTAAGGGAAAGAGTACTCTCTTCACACATTTTTATATCCTTGGATAAGTTTCTTTTAGGTTAAACTTAAACCTAACCTTTTTGCTAATGACAAAAAGGAAGAAAATATGGGAATTGAGATAAAAAAAATATAATAGTAGGTAATATTTTAATGTTTCTAACTCATATATCTCTTGAATTCTCATTATTTTACCTTTTTGTTTGTCTTCATAAAAGGGGAGGTTTTTGACCTTGTTGGTCATTAATCCTTATTTTGATAATGATAAACCTTATTTTAATGTTGTAAGACGTTGTTCTAAAATCTTTTAAAATGTATTTAAATTATGTGCATATATATAATATGATTTTAGTTTTGGAAAATGATTTTCTAGGAACCAAGTTGATCACTCTAGAAGAACCCATCAATTGGTAGGGAGGAACTAATGAATTGGTGAAACTAGTTAACTAGTATTGACAAAATAGTTGACTAGTTATATTGTAACTTTTAGGTACTTTATGGTTTTTATTTTGATTCTTATCTAAATAATTTACTACACATATAATTAGTGTCCTTTTTTGATAATAAGCATATTTTGGTTCCTTGGGATTATTTTTATATTATATCATTATATGATTTTATTTATCTAAAAGTCTCATAAAAGTACTTTTTGAGGTACTTTTTCTCACCTACCCTATCCTTCATTTTCCTCTCTCCTTTACAAGTTTGGGATGTGTGAATGATTCCCCCTAATTGTAACTTATATGCCTTAGATTCCTTTTCCCATATTTACAACCTTTCTTCCCTCCCATGATTCATCATTTTGTTGTCATACACCTTTATTCACAATACTCCACACCACCCTTACAAGACAACTCTTCACTCTCTCTCTTGATGCTCTTTATTGAACAAAAATTCCTCCCTAATCCTCATCATATGATTCATTTCCCTCTCAACACACTTATACACCCCCTAGTCTCCTCTATTTTATTTTTAAGCAAACTCTCTAAGTGTTGGATGTTCCCATTTTCTTCCTACCTTCTTTTCTTGTTAATTGAGGTCTGTGCCCTTATAACTCCCCATTCTTGATATGATTTCACTTATATTTTATTTTTCTTAATATTTATATTATTCTTATTTGTTTTCATTAAAAAATAGTTAAAGTTTAGAAAGGGTTGAAGATATCTTTATTTTCCTCCTTTTGTTGATATATTCCCTTTTTTTTGGGTCGAGGATGAGGATTGTGCTTTTATCATTATTGCTCTCTTTTCCTTATTTTAAATTGATTTTAATTTTTTTTATTGATTTATGGGTTCTTTTTTCTTAGAAAATCAAGAATCTTGTCGTTAACCATCAAGTTAGGAGCATTTTCTCTTTTTCTTAAAGACTTGCTTTAAGGTAAGTTAAATCCCTAACTTATGATAAGGCTTTGTGTCCATTTTTTTCATGGTTATTATATTCAATTGTGAGCATTTTTCCATGAAAATTATTATTATTATTATTATTATTATTATTATTATTATTATTATTATATGTATGTGTGTGTGTACACACACACATAGATATGATCAAGACATATGTTGTGAAGTATGGTTGGTTATAAGCTTGAGTTGGTGTATGATGAGGTTTTCTTAATCATCAAAAAGGGATTATGTGTAGGTATTGATAACTTTGATTCAGATTATATTTATAAGGGGTTTGCTTGTTAAACATGCTTAATATTTTTAGATAATTCCATGATCTTAATATTATATCAATGTATAACATGTTTGGTTGAGTTAAGAAACATGTGGTCATTATGACCTTTTTGATAAATTTGGAGTATGTGTGTATGGATAATGTTGGATGCATCCCTAAAATCATGATTTTTAATATATATCATAAGCCTTGTTCATTTTCCTAATTATGAGGCATGTAAGCGTGATTTGCCAATTTTGGCCCTAAGTATGAATTTGGTGAATTAAGCATGAGATTGTTGTTTAATTCAACTTTTGGAGCATGACCTATGTATGTAATATGTAAGCATGGATTCACATGCATTTTATGGCATAATATCATACTAGGATCAATTAGTTTAACTTAGAGATGATTTCAAAATCATTTACATGTATATACATGGGCGCTTGCTTGGTTAAACCAATCGGCTAGTGCTACCTACTAGATAACTGGTGAGGTTGAAGTTTTTGTTGTTGCTTGTTCTCAAATTATGAGTATCACTACATGAGTTTTATAATGTTGAGATTGATTTTTTTATAACTATTTTTACATTATAGGATCATACTAGGATTAATTGATTAAGCTAGAAATTAATTTGAATTTAATTGTATGATTTTGGTGTTTCCTACCTAAGAACACCAATCGACTAGTTATGTAGAGGTTTATCTTCTTCTATATTTTTTGGTTTTTTCAGTTGGTTCATGATTTCTATGATAGTGGCACTAATGGATTGGTTTTGGTTTGATAGTTTAATGGTTGGGTTAGATTTCCTCTTCCTTTATGTTTTTTTTTGTGTAGTTAGATGATTAATATCTTTTTTCCTATGGCACTAGTCGACTAGTGCTGGTAAACTAATCAATTGATTTGTCTTAATTTTTATCCTCACATTTCTTTGTATACAACCAACTAGTCAGTAGTACACCTATTAATTAGTTACTCTCATACCAGTCGACTGGTCACTCTGTGTAATATCCCGAATTTTAGCTAAACTTAATCCTAAGTAACTAATATCATAACCAAATTCTAATTTTGAGAAATTAATATTTCTATCTTATCATATATCCTTAATCCTAATTATTAACTTAATTCTAATATCTATTCAGGGTTTTTAATATTTTTAACCTAACCCTATAAAGTTGTTAATTAAATTCTCCTAAAATTCTAACCTAAATCTAATTCGAAACCCACACTTATTTTTTCCCTCACCTTTCTTTTCTTTCTTTTCCCCTACCCATTTATTTTTCTTTTGTTTCTTTTCTCCCCTTATTCTCGGGTGAAATCTTCCCCACCTAAGCCCTACCCCATTAGCACATCATTTCCCATACCCTATACTAATGGGTTTCATTGAAAAGTTTATCCGATAGCATCTATCTCCTTCCCTCTCTAATGTGTGCATGTGTATATACACAACACATTCAATTTCCCAAAAAACCTCCCTTCTCCTTCTATTCTCTATCAAAAGACTAGGCCAACCTTGATCCCTAATTTCCTGCCTCCTTATCATCACCAAATACACCACAAAACCTTCACCGACAACACTTGTCATGCCTCCCTCATTAGCACTGACTATTTCCACCAAAGCCATAAAACAACCACTAGCCAAAATCATTAAAACAATCCCCTAGCTTCAGTAAAACCCACCGAATCCCCCATCACCCTTTTAACAAGAATATCTAAACACACCCCACAACCAAGCAACATAACTCACTACCGAACCACACTCCTTTACACCAGCCAAAATTTTTATTCCTTCTCCCCAACCACCAGCCAAACCTACTACCCCTCATATTTCTTTGATCAAAACAACCTAAACCCCCTACTTCCATTCAACCTCCTCCACTGTTGCACCCCTACTTTGGCCTCCTATATCATTCCCCAACCACTAGCAACATTAGCTTGTGTCACTGCCATCCCCTTAGTTTTGGAAATTATTGTTCCTCCCTCTTTTATTGAAAAATCTATCTGATCACATCTTCAATCCTTACTTCGGTGACTTACCAAAAGTATCAGAGGAGATAGGATATGATATACATGCTTAGAGACTGGTGCCTTTTTGAGTAAGGATACTAGTCATTGTTTTAGGGTTTTTGTATTAAATGTCTTATATGATTATGTATATTATCATGTTGTTATTATTATGTTTCTAAATGCATGCTTTTAATGTTATGATATGATAATGTGGATTGAATGATGGAAAGAGAGTGGGAAGAAAGACATGTTGATACAATGTTGTTACCCTAAGTTGTATTTTGTGGATTACTATAACATGTGAAAATATAATGTGGGCTTAAATAAATGTGGTAAGTGGAAATTGAGCATATGCAAGAGGTATAGTTATGTATAATTTGAGGATTTGAAAATAATGATGTCGAACACTTAGGGTTTTTATGAGATAAGGGTGTTAGATTGTCTTTAAAAGGCATTTTTGTCAATATGGATTTAATATGGAAATTTTGATATTTTAATGTGTTAGATGGCTTAGAATATGCTAATAAAATCATGTGAAATGTTTGGAGAAATCATGAATGGCCTAAGTTCAATAAAACGAGCTAATGACCTAAGCTAGGAATAGTAACCTTAAAAAAGGTGATGTTATTATTGCATGTGCAAAGCGTTAAATTTAGACTGCTATTTTTGGATAGGCTTTTAATATTGGCATTTTAAGAGTTTATATTGAATTTCGTGATTATATGAGTCTTATGGAAATTTTTTTGACCTATTTGTGAAATTAAGATTTTGTAAACCTTATAAATAGTAACTTTTAAGATAAGGTTATTATTGTATGTGTAATACATGGGATTTAGACCTTGAATTTTAGATATGTTTATAATGATAATATTTGAGAAATATGAGCTACATTTTGTGGATAAATATTTGATATGGAAGAAGTTATGCATATAGTGTGAAATTAGGGAGGTGCATGCGTTTGTTCCACCAGATTAAGAATATTGGGGCCCTAAACTCAACGGGAATGAGCATATGATTTGAGATAAGTAACTAATGGATTAGACATTAATTATTTAAAGTAGAAGATTATGTGAGTTTGGACCAAGGTATTAGGTCTGTTCACTAGACTATAATTGTGGCTTAAGTGTGTTATCCCTAAGAGGTGTTTCAGACCGTTCCACTAGTTTAAAAATAGTGGATCAGGTGCATTTTGCTTTGAGATGTGTTGGGTCATTTCTATTAGACAATAATAGTGGTTTAAGTGTATTTTTCTTGAGAGATGCTTCAGACTATTCTATCTATTTAAGAATAGTGAGGACCCTGAACTCAACGTAAATAATAGAATGGATCATGTCATATCTAATAATGAGATCCATATTTTTTTTTATCTATAATTGTTTTATGTATCGTCCATATATTCTTATTCTTTAGTGTGAACTTATAAAATTCTTTGTACCCCTTACTCGATAGTATTGTTACCTTATTCAGTACGTAGTGTAATAACCAACCTTTTCATGAGTTTTGATCATTTCCATGAGAATATCTATCTATTTTGTAAATGATTGATGATTATTAGCATGATTTGCTTGCCTTAGGTGAGCGCTAATCAACTTGGTATAGCGTATAGTTATTTGGGTATCTCTATCTCTCTTTAGACTCATAATCCTCTATTTTCACTATTTATTCCCTTCTCTCTATTTTGTATCTTGTATCATGGTGGTACCAAGTGTTTTCTACATTTGATTCCTAGTTATAAGGTTAATTTTGACTTACACCTGACATAGAATAGGCATAAGGAGTGCCTCTTCTATGTTGAATGCGGTATGACACCCCTACAATTTGTGTTGTGGCTTCTGCTATTAACTCTTAAAATTTTAAATTCATAAATTTGGGGGTGTTAAACTCTATTCTTTTTTTCTTATTCTTTTTTGTGTTCCCAAACCAATTAACAGGTCCCTTGGATCAATTTTGTGATATTTTATGGTTTGACCCTTAAGGTTTGATCTAGCTTGACTTAGCATTTAACATTTAATTATGATCATAGCCTTGCATAACTGAATTTAAAGAAATATCAAAATGGTTTATTTGTGTAGCTTGTGACTTTAGATTTTGTTTTATATGATCACTTGTAAAACACTAATAATGGAATTTAGATTTCATTCTATTCTTCTCCTCTAAATCTCAGGCAGTTAGCCAGGAGCTAGTGGCTGGGTCACCCATGTGGTTTCTATCTTCTCTTGTTTACTTAGTACTTAGTTGTATTATAGAAGTCCATCATGTAAATGATGGTCCACCAGGTTGCGACTTGCAGGGGTGTGCCATGATTGGTGGGTATTTTATCCTTTCTTCACTTAGTACCTTTCATGTTGTACTAGGTTGTGGCTTGTATGTAGGATTAGGATTAATACTGTGATATATTATCTTGATGTTGGTGCTCTATAAGGTTGTGACTTGTACAGGGTATACCATGCTTGGTGGGTTTATCCTTTAAATTTGGTGTAATCACATAAATACCCAATTTGGAAGGTATGGATACCTAAGATATGCATAATTTGTTGTGTTTGATGTTATCCCATACAAACACCCATATTGGGATTAATTCTCAATTGGGTTTTGGTTGGTAGGAGGTATGCTCATGTTTGCATTTAGTGTTATTTCCTATAAACACCTCTACCAAGATCAGTGCTCTACCTGGTTATGGTTGGTAGAGGTATGCCTAGGTTTGCATTTGGTGTTATTTCCTACAAATTCCCATACTAGGACCAATGTTCTATTGGCTTGTAGTCAATAGAGAGTATGATTGTGTTTATGGAGAATTAGGTGTAGTTATTTGAACATCTTAATATAATTGGATTTTATGGTCACATATAGTAGTAGTAGTAGTAGTAGTAGTAGTAGTAGTAGTAGTAGTAGTAGTAGTAGTAGTAGTAGTAGTAATAATAATAATAATAATAATCATTATAATAATAATAATAATAATAATAATAATAATACGGTAAATTCATGGCAGAAATGAATGAAATTATCCTTCTTATTTGTTATTATTTTATGATTGTATGTGTAAGTTTGTATTTGACGATATGATTAGTATAACCTCTACCTACAATATGAGTCATTCTTATGTTACCTACGGTATGAGTCATTCCTATGTTATAGGATATGCTTGTTATACCAGTACTTCATAGTACTAATATAACATTGTATGGTTGTTGTATTGATCAAGCTTTTGGTTTTGGGAGCAGATGACATTTTACAGGTTTAATTAGATTAACATGGGCCCGTTTATGGCCATTTATTGGAAAGATTTAATGAAGGCTAGCTACCGGTTTATTCATGTTTTTTACACTATGTTGGGATATTTTGTCTTTTTGGCTTCTAAAGTCTTTGCTATATTCTAATATTTGGGTTTTATAAGCTTTATTATGTCAACTATTTCATCTCTCTCTCTCTCTCTCTCTCTCTCTCTCTCTCTCATGCATAGTTTTATTAAACATTTTAACCTTGTTTTGGTTATGAGTTTGGTAGATGTCCACTCATCTTTTATGAAAGATGTGGCAGTAACAACCTCAATTTTGGTTTTGTCACTTTTGCATTATCTTTAAAAAACATCTCAAGAAAGTTATGAGTGTTACACTTTAACTTGTTTAATTAAGTGTGCAAAATTTATACACATCAAAATCATGGTCATCACACTCGATCAAGATCTCAAGTGTTATGAATATTAAAAGCAATCAAGTTTCTAGCACAAAGGAAAGGATCACCTTTTCAAGACCTTCAAGACTTGTGCTTATGGTAGAATCCTCTAAATCATTTAAGGTTAAGTTGTATGGTTGTTTTATCCCGAGAACTTCAAAATTCTCTTGAAAATGTGATTTTAAACCTTCTTAAGAAAAATTTAAAAAGGTTTTAAATTTGATTTAATATTGAAAATAAATTCATAATTGCTACATGGCATTGGTCTTTAGCCAATACTATTTAAATTATTTTAGGAAAATAACTCGTTAACTAGTTCCTAGTGAAAATTAAAGTTTTGATGGCTTCATGGACTAGGTTACTAGTTTTCTACCAAACCAACTAACTGGTTAATTGTCTTGGAAAAACCTTTACTTTGACTTGAAAACCCAACAACTTAGTATTGCCTAAGCAACTAAATATCCCTAACCAATCAATTGTTTTGGGGAAACCAGTCAACTAGTTTTTTTTTTTTCAAAACTAGTTTGGTTTATGTTTTGTGTTTACATTGGTTAAATTACTTAAGCATATAATTGGTTCCTCAAAACCAATCAACTAATTCCCCTACAATGATTATAATTTTTATAATAATATCTTTTTCTGTTAGGGAAAATAGAAAACCTATCAACTAGTTTTTATGAACCAGATGATAGGTTCTGTAATGAATCTTAATTTATTATTTGTTTGATGTACTTTAGCATATTAAATGCATCACCAATGATCATGAACCTTAAGACACATATAAAAGAGGCTTTGAATATTTTTAGCACTAACTTTTCTGAGCTCATTGATTGCAATATATTCACTTTATTTTACTCTCATCAAGCATTAAATTCATCTCAACTTCCCGTCTTCTTGAATTTTCTTGAGAATAACTTTATTCTCATAGTTCAAACATTCAAAGATAAAGTGACAAATTATTGTAATACTTTTATTATTTATCTATATTACCCCTCAAAGTTTTTCTCAACTTAATATCTAGTAAATTATGATGAATTATTATAATAACCACAATAATCTCTTCCAAACTCTTTATTAAGAGTTTATGTGTGTTTAGAATCCTTAGAGAGATTCTTAGAGAGAAATAGATAATATAAATAAGAAAATATTTTAAATGATCTCTAGAGAGACCATTGGAAAAGTTATCTTACAAGCTTAGATGGAGACTTCAATAATATAACATATAAGGGAGATTTAGGATCCCAAAATGAGAATATTTTGATTGTGGATGAAGAGAAACATATATTAGTTGTCTTAAACTAATATAAATAGTGTCAAATAATTTGATTTCCAATTTTCAAACCATTAACCTTATTCACCCTTCTTTAGGGTTATTTCATGTTTCATTCATAAACTTAGCTTCAACTTATGAGTGGGTTTGCGTTAGCACCAAACTTGTCCAAAAGTAGAGTTCCATTTTGAAAAAGTAGAGGCCCAAAGGAAATGTTAATGATAAGAAGGTTCAGTAGTGAATTGGTGGTTAGGTGAGTTTTTAAATAGGGTAGGGCACTAATCAACTGAGGCTCTAGGATAGTATAGACACTCATATTGTTAGTAGTGTGGAGGAAATCATCCCAATAGGAAATTATCAAGGTAGAGTTATAGAGTGTCATACTTATGACAAGTTAGGCCAGTAGTTTTTTTAGTGTTTTTCAACCCTAACAAATGAATCTTAAAAGGGTCAGTTTAAGACTAAGGGATATTCATGTATCAATATAAGCCTTCGCAAAGGACACCACCTACAACGAATAACTAGTAGAGTATGGACATGAAGAGGAGAATCCATACACCTTTCATATTCCTGTATGGAAGTAGTGAATAAGGTTCCAAATTTAGCAGTAGTTAAGGAGATCCTTCAGGCAGATTCCTTAATGTGATTAGTAAGGTGGAGATTGATCATCATATTGATATTTTCAAGGGTACTTTAGCTGCCTCTTCTCTAACCACATATGTGTTATTTAATTGTGGTATTTCCCAATCTTTCATTTTATCTAAATTTTTGATAAAGTTAGATAATTTCTTACTACTTCTATTTCTACAATAGTTGTGTTACCTTTTAGGGACTTTGTTGGATGCTTTGAGTTTGTAATGATACAACCTTCAATATAGGCAAATTAGAGTTTTTCATAAGCTTTTTGTGATTTAACTTACATGATTTTGATGTTTTTGTTGGCACAGTTATGCTTGGAAATTATAAGGTAATTTGAGGTTATGTGTAGGAGTAAGTGGTTCTCAAAAGACCTTTGAGTGATAGGGTCTCTTACAGAAGTTCTAATTCTAGACCCTTAATGAAGTTCATATATGTCCTCACCCTTGAAATTTTGATACAAAGGGGATATCCAATATTTTTGTGCAACTTCAAAGATATAAATGTTTATGTGGAAACTGTAGAGGACATCTACATAGTTTAAGAATTTTTTTGTTGTTTTTCTGAATGAGATATTGGGTATGTCACTTATGTGAGAGGTAGAGTTCATGATTAACCTAGTTTTGGGAGTGTTTTTTAATATCATGATCACCTTATTGAATGGAAATGATAAACATGAGAAAGTTGGAGGCTTAGTTGGAGATGTTGCTACCTCACAATTATATATGTTGTACTGTGTTTCCATAGGGAGCACTAATTCTATTCATGAAGAATAAGGATAGAAATATTCCTTTGTGCTTTGATTATTGGGTTCTAAATCAGTCAATGGTAAAGATTCATTATCTTTTACAATAGATTGATGATTTTTTTTACTAACTTTGAAGGGCTAGAACATTCCCAAAGATATTACCTTGAGATCAAGTTATCATTGGCTTCACATGGTAGATTCAGATATTCCAAAGATGGCCTTTTGGACAAGCACTATGAGTTGATGGTGATGTGTTTTGGGCTCTCTAATGCAATAGCAATGTTTATGGATTTAATGAATTAAATATTATAGTTGTATTTGGATTAGTTCATGATGTTATTCATTAAGGACATCTTGATATACTATCGAAGTCAAGAGGAGAATAAAAAACACCTCTAGATGATATTAGCAATCCTTATAGATCATATGTTTCATACTAAACTATTCAAGTGTATGTATTGGCAAGGTGGGGTCACCTTTTTATAATATTTTATGTTTGAGAGAGATATGTTAATCAAATCAGCTTAGATTAATGTAATATTAGAGTGGCATGCACCTACAAGTATTACAAAGGTTTTTAGTTTCTTAGGTTTGACAGGAAATTATTTGTAGCTCATTTAGAACTTAACCTAGATTATTCGTACATTGAAAAACCTATTGAAGAAGAAGAAAATTTTCAATGGCTAATGGTTTATGAACAAGCATTATATAAACTCAAGGGGAATCTTATATCAACACCAATCTTGAATTTTCCCTAAATGATGTGAATGATGGTGGAGGTATCAATCTTCATAATACAACATCTTTAGTTTGATTTCTTGAAGTAGAAAAAAATAACAATCTTGGACTAGATGATATGCTCGACAACGATTTTCACTTGGAATTGGATCTTCAACAAGATCACTCACTTCTAAAGAGAAATCACTAAGTTTTCTCTAAAGAACAAACCTAAATTCTCAGGATAAGCCCACTTGAAGAGGAATGAAGAATTTGAAAATTTTGAACTTTATTTCACTTAATCATATTATGAAGGTACAAGTAGACATCACATGTATATATGAACACATGAGGCCTTAGATCCTCTTTAATAACCAAACCCAACCCAACCGGTCACTTAGTCAAAATAAATAGTAGAACTAATGCACTACATGCCTATTTTATATGTAACACCCCCAAAAATCACAGTTGAAAATTTATGTTTCATCTTTAAAAACCATATACCACAAGAAGGGATGTGAAATGCCCCAAAAATTCTAATTTTATTATTTATTATTAAATAAGATTTTATTATGAAAATTAATTAAATAAGTTAATTTTATTAAAATAAAAGGGAATTATTTAGGGCAAATTAAGAAGAAATTTAGAATTATTTTAATTTGGAGAAGTTTTGGGTAATTTAGCTAATTAAGGATTTTATTTTAGAAATTAATTAAATTAATTATTTTATTTAAAATAAGAAAGAGAAAATAGTTTCAAATTAATATTAATTTTATAAATAACTTAATTGAAGAAAATTAGAGTGATTTACTAATTAAAATAGAATTTCTGAAAAATCTATTAAAAATCCTTATTTAGCCTAAAAAGGGATTTAAATATTATTTTTTTAACTATCCCAAATATTTTAATTTATTTATTTAACCCAAAGCTCATTTTTTCTTTTTCCCTTTTTCCTTTTCCCATTTCTTCCTCCCTTTTTCTTTCTTTTCTTTCTTTTCTTTCTTATTCTTTTTTTTTACCTTACGTTCTCCCCGATTGTGCCTGCTTTTCACGGCCCAATCCTCCCTTTTCTTCTTTCTTCGGCGACCCAAATCTCTGCACTGCGTCTCACTTATTGTTTTAATTATTAGTGCTCGGACCGCCCAGTCTCCTTCTTTTTCTTTCTTTTCTTTCTCCCCTGGACCGCCGGTCCAGCCCTTTCTTCCTCCTTCCTTCTTTCTTCTTCCCCGACGTTTCCAACCTGTAACTCACTACCGCCCTCCGAAAATCTCGCTGCCGGTTACTGCAGTTTTCCTTCCTCTCTTTCCCCCTGACTCGTCTACTTTTTTGAACCAATCCACTCCCCCTTTCCTCGCACGATCTCCCTCTCCCCTGGCCACTTGCAGCCCACGATCTGGGAGTGCGCCAATGGTCCTCGTCGGCCGGTGCTACTCCTGCCTACCACTCCCCCACTTTCCCTTCGACCCTAACTTCCTTCTAAGCCTATAAATACACTCCATAGCAGCGTTGAGTCAAGTTTTTGGCTCGAGCTCAGAAAATGCCTTCCTTCGCGCCACCACCCCTTTAGACACCTCGTCCGCCGCCTCCGGCCAACTTCGCAACCATATCTGGCCACTTAACTCTTCCTTGCTCCTTCCTCTACCTAACCAAATCATCCATCCCCCTTAATTTTTCCTGCACAAGCCACCCCGACCTTGCAAATTAGCCCTCCCGATCAACCCCATTTTCTACCTCTGCCACCCTTTGCGCCACCTTTAGCCACCTCTTCTGTCGCTTCTGTCGCTTCTTTCACCTCCCATTCCCTTCTACAGACCCTCATCTGCCTTCCCCTACCTTTCTTTTCCTCTCCCTCCCTCTCTTCCTCTCTTTCTCTTCTTCTCCTCCATTCGACCACCACCGCCGCCGCCATGCACCGCCACCTTTGGTTGCGCAGCCACCTCCATTCTACTCCTCTCCCTTTGGGCAATCTTAAACACCCCATCTCCCACCTCCATTCTGCTTCTCCTTTTCCCAGCATTTAACTTTCCCTTTTTTCTTCTCTTTTTCCGGCCGCCGCCGTGCACCACCACCGGTGCCGCCTATCCCCACCAGCCTAAGGTTAAACCCTAGACCCTCTCAGCCCTTTTCCTTATTTTTACAAGCCTTAAATTAATTTATTCCATTTATTCTAATATAAATACTATTATTATTATTATTTCCATTTTTAATATGTATTATTAGTACTATTAATATTAATGTTTTTATTATTATTCTGTTGAGGGCCAAAGCCCTATTATATTTTAATTCGATTTTATTACCATTATTAGTATTATTATTATTGTTATAATCTTTATTAATAATACTAATATGTTATTATTATTATTATTATTATTTACTATTTCAAAATTGTTATTATTATTATTTTAGTATTATTATTATTACTACCTTACCATTAGTGTTACTACTACTACTACTACTACTACTACTACTACTACTACTGCTATCATTATTATTATTTTCAAGTGTTAGTATTATTAGTTTATATAGGGCTGAAACCCTATTGTGTTTATTTTAAATTTTAGTAGTAGTATTATAAATATCATATCTTATTATTATTAGGGTTATTTATTATTATTATTATTATTATTATTTATTCTTATTAGTGTTATTATTATTATTAATTATTAAGTTACTATTATTCAATGTAGGGTGGAAACCCTACTTCTTTTTATCTTCGACCATTACCTTTACTATTATTACCCTAATGGTTATTATTATTTTATAATATTATTATGGCTTTTATCATTATTAGTATTATTATTTCATCATTATTATTATACTAAATTTGGTTATTTATTTTATTAATATTATTATCATTATTATTATTTTAGTAAAGGGGTCGAAGCCCTTATTTCACTTTATTTTGAATAATGTCCTTGTTATTATTATTGTTACTACTGTTATTTTTCTTATTTATATTATCATTGATATTATTTTTAGTATCTTTGCTATTATTATTTAAGTATTATTATTATTATTATTAGGGTAAAGTTTCAACCTTATATTATCAACTTTTATAATATTTCTATTATTTCTATATCTTTAGCAAAGTTAGTAATTAGTTAATGTTATTTTATTAATATATTATTATTTATTTAAAAGCCTAGTCTTATATTAAGTTAGTGATTAATAGTATTTTTGATAGGAGGGAGTCTAATTTTAGCTTTTCCCTCATAATAGGTAAAACCAGTTAAATCCCTAAGGAGGCGTAGGAGTATGCTCCAAGACCGGTGTCGTTTTAGGTAAGGGGTGCTAAGGCCTTTTGTGTGCTTATATGCTTTATGTGCTTCGCATGCTATGTATCTTATGTTTATCATTATTAATTATTTCGTATGTGGTAGAACGTGGAGTTCAAGCATGTTCTTGTGTTGTTATATGGCATGTGTATTATTTATATATGATGATATGTGTTGTGACCCTGTAAGATATGCATGTGTGGGTGTTGATGTGGTTTGTGTGGGAGAAAGGATGAAAAAGGAGGATGGGGAAAGAGGTTGACCAAGGGAGGTGAGTTGCCCTAATTATTTTAATGATTCATGAGTGGAAGAATAAAATAGAGAATTTTAGGGTTTCGTGTGGTAGAATTTGATTTATGATTTTTATGATTTTGTGTGGGAGAGTTTAATTTATGGTTTTATATGGGGGAATCTAAATTATGGATTTTTATGGGAGAATCCAATTTATGGTGTTATATGGGAGAATATAACTTATGGTTTTATAAGGGAGAATTTAATTTTGGTTTTATAAGGGAGAATCTAATTTATGGTTTTGTTTGGGAGAATATAACTTATATTTCTTATGGATGAATCTATGGTTTTATATGGTTTGAATTTAGGGTTTGGTAAGGATGAATCTTTGGTTTTGTAAGGATTGAATGTAGGGTTGGTATAGATGAATCTTTACGGTTTGAATTTAGGGTTTGGTATGGATGAATCTTTTGGTATTAATAGTTGTACGGTGGTATTAATGGTTGCAACGTGGTATTAGGGTTTGCATGTTGGTATTAATGGTTGTATGGTGGTATTAATGGTTGCATAGTGGTATTAGGGTTTGCATGGTGGTATTAATGGTTTCATGGTGGTATTAATGGTTGTATTGTGGTATTAGAGTTTGCATGGTAGTATTAGGGTTTGCATGGTGGAGTTAGGGTTTTGCATGGTGGAGTTAGGGTTTTGCATGGGAGTGAAATTTACGTATGAAAGGTTGATTTGGGATGTAAGGAAGGTAATGTAAGTGTTATTTGGGTGTTTGAACATTTTAGATGAAAAATAATACGTGGAGATTATATAAGGGTCCGTAGGAGACCGAACTAGGGTTTGTGTGGATAATTAGGGTTTGTTGTGGTTGTTTGGAATTTTTGTACTATCATGTGTTTTGGTGATTAAAGTGTAATTATGATTGTGGAATTTTATGATTTGTGATGTGTGAAGTGTAAAGGGAATGATTCATGCATGTCTAGGATGAAAACTTCTGAATAAGATACTTAAAACATTAATTACATAAAGTGGAAAGTGTTGAGTCGGGCCCAGACCGATCCACCGGCATAATAGTGGCTAGGTACTGCGGTATCCTGGAGACCGATCCACCGGCTTAATAGTGGTAGGGTATGTTACCCTAGTGATCGATCCACCGGTTAAAATAGTGAGGGATTCCGAACTCAACGAACCAAACTATATATGTTGTTAAGATGTGGGTAGATACTAATTACTTACAGTGGAATACCGTATGAGAAGGGGCCAGACCGATCCATCGGCATATAATAGTGGTAGGGCATGTACCCTAAGTGACTGATCCATCGGCTATAATAGTGGCCAGGAGCCAAAAGTGCCCTGGAGACCGATCCACCAGCAAAAATAGTGGGGTTCTCGTACTCGTATGGACTTGATAAAGAGCATGGTGTGAATATTTCGATAAAGGATTAATGAAGCAATTAAATCTAAACTATATTGGACCTTGGCATTCTCACCTGATCATTCATTTGCCTTTATGTTATTGTGTTGGTGATTATGCCCTGTTATTATTCTGCATGGATTATATGCTTATGTGTTGGCCTTAGTGCTCGGTCACCTTACTCAATACATAGCGTACTGGTCACCCTTTTCATGGGTGCTGCTCATTCCCACGAGTAGTATGCCCTTCTAACTTTGTGCAGGTGGGCGAGACATCAGTCGGGGCTGAGTGTTGAGCATGTTTTGGCTCAAAGTTCGAGAGTGTCGTGGCCGTAATTTTCTTCATGCGATTTCATTTCGTTATGTTATTTCTTCTGATTCACATTTATTCTTTTTAATTTATTACCTTGTGTTAAGTGTTTCGATTAAATCTTTTATAAATTGTAAGATTATTCCCTTCGATAAATTTTGATTTCGCACTCTGATTTCGATCTTATTATTAATTATAATTCTTTACGCGCACTCTAATTTCTAAGTTATTATCTCTTTAATTCATCTTATGAAATCTTGGTTTAAGTTTTATATTAATCTTTTAGCCTTAGCACTTGGTACTAAAACAGTCGGAGAGAACCGGTTTGGTACTAAGTGTGGCGGTGACATCCCTAGAATTCACGGGTTTTAATTTGAGTATTTCTATTGTAATTTCTTTCGCGAAAAAAAAAGTCGTAAATTTTGGGGTGTTACAGGGTGTTATTGCCATAATTAGTATAAGTATGGCTCTCAGCCAGCCTCATACAAACTACAAGGTTAATATGATAAAACTTAACCAAATAATACAACAAGAAAACTTTATAGCGTAAAAGATTTAGGAATTGATGTAAGGAAATGCAAGGAATATAGAACATCAAAGAGTTAAGTGTTGAAGTAAGGAAAATTTGGAAATACATAACATCGTGCAGCTACAAGAAACATAAATTGAAACTGGTAGGAAAACAAGTTTGAGATACACTATCTCTAGCCCTAACCTTAGAATACCATAGCATCACTCTATCCCAACCAATTCATCATAAGCAACAAAGTCTTCTATAATGTCATCAATCATCTATACAAACTCAGGAGGGGTTACTGCTTGTGGGAATGATCAACTCCCATAAAAGGAGTGATTGGCATGCTATGTATTGAGTAAGGTAACAATACACTCAAGTAGGAACATAATAATGCATGATACATATATAATCACACAATAGATTATGATAGATCATTTGAACCTATCAAGGCTTAAAGCCATTAGTGTAGTATTTAGACGTCTCTCAATTATATCCATATGGGTTGGGGGATCCCATTATTCTCATCAGTGGACCGATAACTATATAATCTAGGAAAACACACTCTTAACCACTATTATGAGTGGTGAATTGGTAAATATAATACAAAATAGGGAAGAACGCTTCTGACCACTATTATAATTGGTGGACCGGTAAATATAGTACAATCTACAATAGAACACTCCTGACCACTATTATAACCAATGGACTGGTAAATATCCTACATATAGTCCTAACCCACGTGGTGCTCCACTGTAAGTAATTAGTGTCTTTTCCATAGATTATTCTCATCTAAGGGTTTTATTATTTGATCTTAGGACCCCCACTATTTTCACCAATTGACAAGTAATTAGGTAATCTAAGACAACATGTTGTTGACCACTATTATAACTAATGAATCGGTAAGCCTAATATAATCCAAGGTAAAACACTTCTAACCACTATTACGATTGGTGGATCGATACATATGATACACATGGGCCCAACTCAAGGATCTTCCACTTTAAGTGATTAGTGTCTTATTCATGTCTTAATTATTCAGGTGTCACACACACATCCACACATCAACCATGTAAGACTCTTGGCCCACTACCATACCTGCCAACCCAGACCTTATGGAAATCCTAATTCCCTAAATTGAGGTATCCTCACTCCCTAATGATCCCTTGAGTCCTCGGAATTAGCCACCAACCCAAACATACCATCAGAACCCCGTTACTCGTGAGCCATAGCCCACTTCCCTTATTCCTCATATGTGATAACCATAACCCTCTAGGGTTACCCCCTCAAAACCCTAATTTTTGCCTACATGGTTTTAGCCTCTAATCCACTTCTTACATAGCCCTATACTCCTACGATCAAGCACAAGTTACAAAGAGCATCCATACCCCCAAATTATTGCAGCCTAACTCCCTCATAGCACACATACGATAACAACCTCCCAAATGGCTACTCTTAAAAATCTTAATCTCCCATTTCCTTTTGTACCCTCTCTTACACATCTCCACTATCTATTTGATTGGACGCAAATCCTCCATATGGTGTACCCCTCATTATATCCCAAGGGCACAACTCAACTCTCTCAACTCCAACACGTGATAACGACCTATCCTTAGAGATTGAACCCCTGAAACCCTAATTTTTCCCCTATGCACTCTCTATCTTCCGGTATCCTAGAAACTCCCTCATGTCCAGAATCTACCCAACAACATCCTCATCATTCCCCCTAATCCATTTTCCACAACTCTCCTTCCCTTGATCACCCCCAAACAAAGCCATACCTGGTTAGACTTACCCCCATGCAGGGTCCACTCTCCCCATGTAAATTTTTACCCTAAACCACCTTTTATCATTACCCTTATTATTATTCCACATGTTAATAATATTTAGAATACATTTTCTATTAAACTTTTTCCTGATACTATCTCCTACCGTCATGTTCCAAATTGCCCTAACCACTAAACCCTACTTGAGACTTATAGACTTAAAGATACAATTCTCAATTATTCTCAAGACACTAATTATCACACAATAGAGCTTTAAAACATATAACCAAATAGTAAATATCACACATCAATTTACCTCATGTCCTTATAAGCCATGCTACACAGCCATCCTAGATTATATATATATATATATATATATATATATATATATATATATATATATATATATATATTTCATGTTGGTATACTTATTCTAAAACCAAGCACATAAGCACAAACCCTACCTATAACTTTATCCTTACCTAAATGGCTTCAATCTTAAAGCAATAAGATCATACACCTCCTCACTAGTGATTAATGGTTCAATACCTAAAATGAGAACACCCAACTTAGGCTAAATTATCATTTTCTACCTTTTACTTTTCCTCTTTTCTTAATCAAAATAATAATGATAATAAAGATAATGGTAATAATAATAACCAATTAGGTCAAAAGGCTTTAAAATAAGTAAAGACAGGGAGAAATATGACCAGAATGGGCAAGATGAGGGGAGGATAGCATGACAGTGGTGCCGGTGGTAGCAACGCTAGGAAAAGGGCCTTTGGAGTTAGAAAAGGAGTGGGGCAGGATTCCTTAGGGTGGTAGGGGGTGCTAGCATGATGTGGACTAGTGGAAGGGGCGGTGGTTTGCAGTGGCGAAGCTTGTGGGGGTGAAATCAAGAGGAAGGGAGGAGAAGGAGAAAGAAAAGAGTGGTATAGAGGGCTGGCTACATAGGAGACGTGCCTGTGTAGGAGGGGAGGTGTAGGGAGAAGGGAATGGGCAGATGGTGGCGGCGGCATGAGGTGGTGCAAGGTAGCAGGGGATGGTGTAGGGCAACTTGAGCTGCCTAGTTTACATTCTTGGGGAGAGGAGAGAAAAGGGGAGGAAGGGGAGGTGAGGGGATCATGGGTGAAGGGGGTTGCAGAGAAGGGAGAGGAGTGGAGCTAAGGCAGTGGCGTGACCTTGTTGCAATGATGGTGGCATCAGAAGGCAAGGCTAGGGAAATTTGTAGGGGGTGATTTGGGGGATAAAGGAGATGAGAAAGAAAGTGGGGGCGGTTTTTATAGTCAACCAGGGGTAGAGAGATAAGGATAAGGGAAGGAAGATGATAAGGGGCCAGTCGCTGGTAGCTAATGGTGGCAGGGAAGGACGAAGTAGGGGCAGGTGTAGGGGTAGAAAGCGACAGGGTGCATGTGAGGGGGGGGGAAGAGAGGTGTTTAGGCAAAATTGTGTAGGGACATGCCTGCACGCATGCCCTACATGGTCGAAAAGGGGAAGGGGAGAGGGGATTTGTTGGGGGTGCTGCGAAAATGGAATTAGAGAGGGCATGCAAGGGGTGCAGGCGTGAGGTTGGGGATGGGGATAGAAAGGGGAAATAATAAAAAGGGAGGGAGAGAAAAGAAAAGGAGGAGGGGGAGGTCTGTTGCTAGGCCATCTCCCATGGGGGGAGGAGAGGAAAGAAAAAGGAAAAAACCCTTGGGTCGGTCGGGGAAGGGAAGGAAGAGAGGAGAGGGGGAGATGTTGGGTAGCTGGGATGCAGCCCAAATGGGGAAAAAGGAAGAAAGAAAGAAATAAATAAATAAAAAGAAAAGAAGGAATGAAAAGGAAAGAAAAAGAAAGGAAAGAGGAAAAGAAAAAAGGGAAGAAAAAGGAAAAAGAGAGAGATGATAGGGTGTTTTGGGTTTTTGGGGATTTATGGGTAATAAAACCTAATAAAAAAATTTAATCACAAATTGCTATTATTTATCAATAATTTTTTTTAGGTTAGATAATTAAAATAAGCTTCCAAATAATAATAGATTTTAAAATCTCATTTTATTGTTATTATTGGCATTATTACTATTATTATAATGTGGACATATATTTTAATTTATTTAATATTTCATTATTCTATGATTTATTCTTAGGAAAATTTGAGGTATTACATTATACATATAATTATCCACAATTACACGTCACAAGACTTTACAAAGCATACATAAAATATCAAAGCTAAATAAAACTGTAATTATGCAATAATCATGCAATCAAATTTCGTGTCTTATAGCTTTGTATTTTATAAAACTTTATAACTATTATCTTATCATTGTATTGTACACTAAATGTATTTGGTGAATTATTTTTCTTGAAAACATATATAATAATTTCAAGAATCACTTAATAAAAAATTAGTAGCATTAGAGTCTTCAAGAACAATTGGTTATATCTCCAAATATGCTAACTCTTGACATTCATTAAAAGAAGAGTGAGGTGCTCCTGTATTATTATCTCCTAGTAAAAGAGAATTTTCCCTCACATTATCATCACTATATTAAGGAGATAAATCACTAACATTAAAAGTTCTTGAAGCTCCCCCATTAGATTTAGGTTGTTCCAATTCATAAGCATTATCTCTAATTTTTCTTAAGATTTTAAATGGTCAATTGGCTCTTGGAATTATTATTTTTTTAAAGTTTGGAAATATTTATTTTCTTAAGTGTAACCAAACTAATTCTCCTAGAGAAAACACTTGTTAGCATTAGATTTCTCAATGTTGTTCTTAATTTTTTCATGAAGTTTCTTAAAGAATTCAACTCTTTCTTTAGCGTCATAGTTATTAATATAAACTTTATTTAATGGAAAAATATCAATAGGAAAATAAAGATTTACTCTATATACAACTTCAAATGGACACAAATTAGTTGAACTAGAAGGACTCCTATTATATGTAAATTTAGCATGTGCAAGATTTATATCTCAATCTTTTGTACTCTTCTTAACTAGTCCTTGTAGTAAAGTTCCTAAGGTTCTATAGTCACTTTGGTTTGACCATCCATTTGGAAATGATGGGATGTACTAAACAACAACTTAATACCTAACATATGCCAAAGTATCTTCCAAAAATAACTTAAAAATTTTACATCTCTATCCAATACTATACTTTTGGGAATACAATGCAACATTACCGCTTAATTGAAATATAAATCCACCACATGATTTAAATCATTTGTTTTATTATAAGGAATGAAATGTGTCATTTTATAAATTATATCTACCACTACTATAATAGAATCTTTTTCCCTTAGTGTCATTGGTGACCCTAGGATAAAGTCTATACTAACCCCCTCCCATGGTTGACGAGGAACAGGTAAAGGAGTATACAAACCATTATAGAAGAAACTCTTACACTTTTAACAAGCCACAAATCTCCCAATAATAAACTGTACCAATTTTATCATTCGTGGGCAATAGAAATGTTCTTGTAATATTTCCATAGTTTTATGAACACCAAAATGATCTTTTATACACCCTCATGTACTTCTTTAGCATGTAAATCATGCACACTAGATCAAGCTATACACAATTTATTAAGCTTGAAAAGAAAGTCATCTTGAATCACATAATTATCATAACTATGAGTCTTTTTATATGCATCATAAATTGCAAAGAAATCTTCATCCTTTTCATACAACTATTTCAACATTTCAAAACCTAATAAATTAGCATCCAACATAACTACTATCAAATATCTTCTCAATAAGGCATATACTACCACGTTTTATTTTACCATTGAAATGTTTGACATAAACTATGAAAGACTATAAGAAACTAACCTATTTTGCATGCCCATGACTAATTTTATTTTATCCATTCAAGTATTTCAAACTTTCATGGTCCGAATGCAAAGCAAATGGCTTAGGTATAAAATAATGGCTCCGTGTTTCTAGGCTTCGTATGATGGCATAGAATTATTTATCCTATGTGGATTAATTCTGCATTTAATTTTTTACTAAATAATGTAATGGCCCATTTTTCTTGTGATATTACACCTCCTATCCTTACCCCACTAGCATCACATGTAACTTCGAACAATTTATCAAAGTTAGGTAAGGATAATATCAATGCATTACAGAGATTGTCTTTCAAAGTCTTGAAGGCTTTAGTTGCATCCTTTTTCCATTTGAATTTGCCTTGCTTCATGAGATGTGTCATTAGCGCTGCAATAGTTGAGAATTTCCTGATGAATCTTCTATAAAAACTTTCTAGCCCATGGAAACTCCTAACCTTATGCATATCGTTGGGTATTGGCCGATCTTGAATAGCTTCAATCTTGGTGGGATCCACTTTTATACCTTATCTAATTACAATATAACCAAGGAAAACAACACTTGAATGCATAAAGTCACATTTTTCTATAGAGTTTAGTTTCCCTTAGTTTAACAAATACTCTCCTTAAATGAATAAGATGATCATGCTCATTTTTACTATACATAATTATATCATCGTAGTACACCACAATGAATTTTCCAAATAAAGGACAAAGAACTCCATTTATTAGTCTCATAAATGAACTATGTGCAATAGACAAACCAAAAGGCATCATAGTCCATTCATAAAGACCATATTTTATTTTAAAGGCAAATTTCCATTTATCCCCTTCTCATATACTCATTTGGTGGTATCCACTCCTTAGACCAATTTTAGAGAATACTTGTGCTCCACATAATTCATCTAATATATCATCTAATCTAGGCATAGGAAATTGATATTTGATAGTTATATTGTTTATAGCTCTAAGTTTAATACACATATGCCACATACACATCCTCTAGTCTTGAATATATTCTCTTGTTGATTAGGCTGCTCAATAGCTTGAATTTGAAGAACTATTTGCATCACATAATAATTATTTCCCTCATCCTCGAATTTACTTGAAACTACTTCACTTGGTTTGAACTCTCCATAGCTTCATACTCTTATATGGACAATAATATTTGGTTGGGGCGTTCTCTAGAAAAGTTTTCATATCCTTGACATTTAAATCATTGCTTTGTATAGACCTCATTGACCTTGGTCTTACCTCTCTCCTCTCGGGTAAGTCCTTGCTTCTCATCAAAATTTGTAACACTTGAGGTAATTGTCCCATAATTTGTAGGTGGTGCATTCAAGTAGTACTTTGTAGAAGAAGTACTTTGCTTAGCATGAGGCTTATTGGACTTGATTTTCTTTTCAAATCTCAAATATAGCTTAATAATATAATCAAGAGAGTAATATAAATAAGTTTCAACTTCATCTCAAATCAAGATGTTATTATGGATTTCACATACAAGTGCTAATCTCTCAAACTTCTGAACATATTCTTCAACACTTAAATGTACGTGCCTAAAAGTAGTCAATTTAATATAATTGTCTTACTCATACTCTTTAGGTACAAATTTCATTTTCAAATGTTTCTTAAGCTTATCCCAAGACTTGATTTTAGATTTCTCTTCTCTTTCTCTAGTCCTTTTCATGTTATCATACCATATGCTATCAAACTTCTTAAACTTAAGAGTAGCTAGTTCATACATTTTTTTATCATTATAATCCTTGAATTCAAATATAGCCTCTACCTCATGTAACCACTCAAGAAATACCATCAAAATTAGAAAGATCAAGTTTTATACCTTTATCTTCTCTTTGATGATGTCTTTATTGGTGGTCATAGAACATTCGATTGCTCCCACTCCTTTTTTGACTCTTATTCATAGTTTAAATGTGAGTTTAGATATCTTCCTCTAGTTGGATTGGTTTTTTTTTATGCGCTTACCATTTGATCTCTAGGAAACTCCCTTTGCTCTTGTACATTTTGGACCAACTCTTGTTTGGAAAATCGAGACTACATCCTTTGCAATTGAGTTCGCATAGCAGGAAGTTGTTTTAGTTGAGCATTGGTTACCTCTATATTAGTTGAGAGTTTTTGGATTGCTTAAAAAATTTCTTGGAAATTTTGTTCCTCCCCTATTATTGTGGACTTGCAACACATTTTAGAAAAGGATTAGTAATTTTTATAGTCTTGATTAAGAAACCTAAATCAAGTAATTGTGATCTCTCAGCCTTTAGTTGGTTCTTACAGAGTGGATTAAACACAAGACTATTAATTAGTATATCACAACCAAAAATTAATCTTCACACTTCGCACTTTTCTCGTTAACTTTTTGATATTGTTAGATGACTAACAATTCCCAATCATTCGGTGAACTCATACTATCATGCTAGTTGATTATGACATGTCGTATATCTACAACAGATTAAAATATAAATCTATCTCTACTTCTCATGAGAAATCCTCGACATAATACACTCAAGTCTAGACCATCCACATATTAGGATTCAAAAAGTAGGCAATACACAATTAATGCTAATATTTAAAGATCATGTTACGATTATTGGCTTATGAATAATTGCTTCTTCTATATGTAAATTTGTTTTGAAAGACGAATACTTACCATGTAGAATTAGGCCAAAAGACGTGGGATATCAGATAGGAACAAGTCTATTAAACACTTAAAACACACTAACTACTGCTACGCACATTCAATGTAGGCCAAATAATTGCATGCAAGATTCCAAAAATTATAATAATGATTTGAAGAATATGATCAAGTTTCATCAAGAACTTGGCTGTATAATTTGGTTGGCATGTGTTTAGTGCTTGTGGTGTGGATGAAGGGCATTGTTGAAATAGAGACCAATAGAGTAATAATCACACGGTCTCTGTATGGTTATGTGCATGGTTGTGTGCTCTATGCTTGACTGTGCAATCATTGCATGGTATGGTTGTGC
Organism: Tamarix chinensis; assembly: GCA_030549775.1. Lineage (NCBI taxonomy): Eukaryota > Viridiplantae > Streptophyta > Magnoliopsida > Caryophyllales > Tamaricaceae > Tamarix > Tamarix chinensis. Next base: position 80,787,951 of record CM060173.1, on the reverse strand, counting down.
ACACTCTCTTTAATTGTTTAAACTTTTCATGACATGGCTATACATATTTTGCATGGTCATGCGTGATCCTCTGAATGATGTAAATGGCGAAAGGTCGACAAGTAGAGTTTGGGTATTTCATTGGAATGACCAGCCAACCTAGCTTTGATACCAAAATCAATGTGAATGATGATGGAGGTATCAATCTTCACAATACAAGAACTTCCGTATGATTTCTTGAAGTAGAAAAAAATGAGGATCTTAGACAAGATAATATGAATAGAAATGATTTCTCACTTAGGGTTGGATCTTCAACAAGATCGCTCACTTCTAAAGAGAAATCACTAAGATTTCTCTAAAGAATAAACCTAAACTCTCAAGATAAACCCACTTGAAGAATAATGAAGAATTTGAAAATTTAGAACTTCATTTCCCTTAATCATACTATGAAGGTACAAGTCGATATTATATGTATATATAGACACATAAGGCCTTAGCTATTCATTGCTAACCAAGCTCAACCCTACCCATCACTTAGTTAAAATAAATAGTAGAAATAATGCATTACATGCTTATCTTATACATATAATGATATATAATTACAAGTTACAAGACTTTACAAAATATACATAAAATACCAAAGCTAAACAAAACCCTAATCATGCAATACATGAAATAATCATGTACTCAAACTTTGTATCTTATAGCTTTGTCTTCTATGAGACTTTATAACTCTTGTCTTGTCATTGTCTTGTACAATAAATGTCTTTGGTGGATTCTTCTTCTTGCAAACATATTGTAACATCCCCAATTTTTTGAACCATAAAATTTTATTTTTAAGACAATGCAAAAGAGTTGAGAAAAAAACCAAGGAATGTTACAGCCATATCAACCATGATAGAGGTATGATCATCACCTAACACATGTCTAATGCAGAACAATGAAAAAAAGATGCATGCTCATACCATTAATGTGACAATCCAAGATAATAAGGACAATAAAAATATTATGCATATAATGAGTATGATAGCTTACAAAACCAAATACAAGGAACTAAGCTAATAGTTTAAATAACTATAACTACAAAAACTTTCCAACGCAATGGGAAAAATATCTATAATAGGTTAGCTTAACTCTTAGGCATATACATAACCTCCAACCCTAAGAAATGGCAAGCTAATGATCCATGTCATCACCCCCAACATACTCTAACTAAGAATTGTAACCCTACAAATTGTCCTCTACTCCCCGGACCAAAAGTCGAATCATCACAGTGACCACACAAGTGTAGTATCAGTACGGTAAAGTACTGGTAAAACACACTACCTAAAACATGTTAAGACTTATGCAACACATTGAAGTTACATGACAACATGGTGATATCATAACGGTATAACTCAATACTAAATCTCAAGTAGTAGCACAACAATTCATGCTTGCATGGAAATCATGGAAGTATAAAGATATGGTAAATACATCCCAATCCATACCATATAAACTATATTAGAATTCCTCCTTTAGTGACCACACAATTTTTGGTTAATAATATAGTTCGTTCAACCACATATAGTTCTCCACTATGAACGAAATTCATGGTAACACAAATAATCACAATGGGATACCACACCCATCATACAAGGCCAGGATACATCGAAAGAGATACTACATCCACCACACATTGAGTGCACTTACCACAAATCAAGATACCACACTCACCACACGTGGTCGAAGTACACCAAGGGGCTCATACTGGGATACCCCACCCACCACACCTTGAAAGTCTCCGCTATAAAGGCTAAAAAGTGAAGATACCACATCAGCTTAAGTGATGTATAATACGAAGTGCCAGAGGGCTTGTACTGGGGTACCTCGCCCACCCAAGCTAGACACTAATGTCATGCCAGCCTACTATTGTATAAGCCTATACCTCAAAGATATGTGTATATCCCCCGTCGACCAAAACTCGGTAGAGAAGAAAATAGGTACTAAGTGAAAAATATAACCATGGGTGACTTGATCACTAAATCTCGGAAGCTACCCTAAGAGTCAGAGAAAAAGGCTAAAACAAAATCTTAAACCATTAATTTATATTTTCAAGTGACATCACAAATCACAACAAAATCCACACATAACCAAATTTGGTGTTTCCAAGTGATAACAACTAACACAATTTAAGTTCCATTATTGGTGTTTCTAAGTGATAAAAACAAACACATCATAAGGCATAAAATTCACCAATTGGGTGTTTTGAAATGCTAGCACCAAACACATCACAAGGCATAAAAGCTACTAATTGGGTTTTTAGAGATGACACCAAACCTAACCAAATTAAAGCTTCAAATACCAACACGATGATTCTTATTAAATTAGGGCAATCGTAGTTCAAATCATAATTTAAATGTTGTAAATATATGGAGGTATCAATACAAAAAAAAAACAAGAGAAACACAATAATTAATCCACAAACCAGTTGACTGCCAACCAGACTAGTTGATCAGTCCCTCGGAATATTCGACTAGTTTGGTCATACCAGACCTGAACTTAAAGAACACCAAAGAACCATTCAACTGATTGGCCTCACCGATCGATTGTTAATAGGTACCAATAAATGGATTTGGTCCAACTACTTGATGGGTTTAAGCACAAAATCTCCTACTTGATGGCTATCTAGCAGAACCTTGATTCCTAAGAGAATCAAAGTTAAAACCATTAAAAATCATCTTTCAAAACTTCATTGAAATCAAAGAAAAATCATAATAAGAAGAAGAGAACAAAAAACCACTTTTTTTCTCAAAATAAGGTGTTAAAGGAAGAGTCGAAATCTTCAACCTTTCTCAACCTTAATTATTCTTTACTTAAGGAAAGTAAGAGAGAACTAAAATTAATATTAGAAGAAGAGAAAGGAATGAAATGCTCGTAAGGAAGTGAGATAAAGAAGAAGAAGAAGAAGAAGAAGAAGAAGGTCACTATTTTTCTTAGCACAGAAGAGAAGAGGGAAAATGAAGAGATGTTCAATACTTGGGGAAATTTTTTACTAAGAAATGAGGGAAAAGTGCAAGAACAATAAATGAAGAATGAGAATGGATTGTAAATGAAAAGTATAAAGACAAGGTAGGGTCGACATTCACAAGAGAGAGATAAAATTTGTAAGGTTGACTGTGGGCAACCAAGAAGTAAGGGCTAACTTAATGGGGCAATGGGGGTTGAGTGCAATCAGGAATGAGCATGGAAATGAGTTATTAAGTCAGGAGATAGTGTACAAATTGAATCTCGCAAATCCAGCTGCTAGAGGAGAGAGGGAGAGGTGAGGGACAAGATAAAAGGTGAAGCTTGCCTTAAAAGTAGGTTTATTATCGAACCGAATCAAGTCAAACCTTCTCTAGCTCGATTCGGTTTGATAATTTTTTTTGTATGGCTCGAGTTCGGCTCAAGCTTGAATCGAGTCAAGTATTTGAGGCTTAAGTTTGGTTCAAAAAAATCTTGCAAGATATTTGACTCGATTTTATTTAATAAAAATGAACTAAATCGGCTTGATTTGTTAGGCTTGACTCATGACTCAATTTGTGGCTCAGTTTGGCTCGGTTTGTTTTACTTTTAAACAAACCAAATCGGCTCAATTTGGTAGGCGCGATTTGAACTCAATTCGTGGCTCAATTTGTTCAGCTCATTTATTCGAAAATTCTACCAATTAAACCTATAACTCTTAACAAAAATTAAATCTAAAATAAAAACCTATTTGGCTTGTTTATAAACACAAAAATAAGACCATACAATATCGAATCCTTCATACAAAATATTCAAGGATCGAGCCTTCAACCCTGCATGCTTTCATAAAATAAAATAATTCACATTCGTGTCCAATAACATGTTCTTCAATCATCAATTCTAAATTCCAATATCTAGAATTAGGATTCATTATACAAAATAAAAGCACGATACAATTATTGTAGATATACAGCCTTCATCTTATCCAATCCATCATAAGCACTTCTAGTCCAAACCTCAAAATAAGGTACCAAAATACACTAACCTTCATATCCTATTAATAATTTTATGAATAAACGAGAGAGAATTGGATTAGAAATAGTTATTTGACAAAGACTTGAATCCCATAAATTCTAATTAAATCTATACCTTAAATTTGATCAAAAAATATACCATGTTATAGAAGATCTATGATCTTCATGCTGAGAACATCTGGAGCCTGTTTATATTAAGAAGTCAACAATAATATATATATGAATGATTAGCCCTTTTTTTGTACAAACCCAATCACACACACAAAGGAGTACTTCAACCGTATTAGTGCTGCTCTATGGGGATCAATGACCCTTCACCCATCAGTAAAAGCAACTTCTAAAGCAACCATGGTGATAGGTATAGAAAAGATATCATATGCCATATGTGATAAGATACGAAACTTCAAAGTATTTGCCTCCCACCAATCCAAGGCACTAAAAGAAGATTCGGAATCATCATCGCAAATAAATATAATATCCTCTAAGTATGTATCTAATTCTGATTTCGCAGGAAGTTGTGTGCCCGATTGTCTAATAAATTTCTTAAATCCCATCCTCCCTAAACATGCACCTTTCTTTACTCCAATATTAACAGCAGATGATGACCCTTCCCCTATTTCAAATCCCACCAAAGACTTCTCCAAGTTACGTGTATACTCTCGAGCATAATCATCAAATATAACTCGTAAGGTATCATGAACTAGCTCAATACGCTTATCAGCTTCATCATGACTAAAAAAATTGGGGAATGTATATTCGACCAAAGACATCTTACATCTAGGGTCTAAAACGGCTACAATAGCCATCCTTTAGATAAATGGTTTTGAAGAACCTGCCTTCTCATCTAGTACTACTTTAATCCTCCATACCTCAGGAAGATACAGATTTGTTATTAGATACTCACTTCCAGAAACTATATTTGTTACCTCACTAAAAACCTCCAAAAATTCACATACTATTTCATCTTATATCCATTCTTTAGCAGAAGGGGCTCATTTATATGATGGATCATGCTCTACGTATATTGGAAACACATCCTTAAATTCTAATGCAAAAGACAACATAGCATGCACAGAATTCCAACGTGTGCAAACAATAAAAATCAACTTCTTTGCCGACCATTTTAGATATCTAGCAATCTCACTAAATTTCATCAAACAGGCATAAGAATTAGACAAATACTTTACACTTGTGCCAATATTAGAGATAACATTACCAATCTCTTATAACCATCTTGCACCAACAAATTCACAATATGAGCGCAACATCGAACATGAAAAATTTTTCCAACAAAAGAAAGCTTCTTCATCAAACTAAAATTATCTTTCAAATGCCTTACACAAACATCATTAACAATAAAATTATCCACCGTAATAGTGCTCACTTTATCTTTTATTTCCCAATCCACCAAACAACCACATAAAGTATTGTATAGATTTAATCCACTACCAAGAGGAGGTAAGTGAAAAAAAATTCAAAATATACTTTTAGAGATTCTAATTACTATCAATCAAGTGAGCTGTTACAATCATGAAATGAATTTTTTGGATATCAGATTTTCAAAGATCTATTGTTATGCTAATCTTATTAGCATATTTTGGAATATTTTTCATCTTCTTCTTTTCAAATTCATAAACAATAAAACAAGCATCCTTAGCAACATGACGAGTAATATGCTGATACTTACCAAAGATGGCCCAAAGAAATTCATTAAACCCCAAATGTTCCATCATATTAAATGAATATTCATGCATAAGTATCATATGAGCACACTTTTCCATCACCCTTTCACGATCATATCTAAATACAGGAGCAACACTAACACCAGTGGACTTAGAAAGAGACAATACCCTTTGTTTTTTTATGGTCAGCTAGTACATCACTCTAAATGCCTAATTAAATAGCTGGTTACACCCTAGGAAGAATTGAAAGATGTTTATGATAATGCTTGCATTGACCCATTTTTGATCCTATCTTTCAAAGTAACAACTTAAAACTCTTCCGAAACATGAAAAGTTTTTTTACGAGCCTTCTTCTTAATTGCACAATCATCATCATCATCATCATCTTTATTTTCATTATTCAGCTCCTGCTTCTCATTAATCTACTCATCAACCTCTTCATCAAGCTCATTATTAGGCTCTAAATCATTCTCCTTATCATGATCGACGTCAACATTAGTATCTTTGGGAACTTCAAATATATTAGGGTCATCTGCCATTGTTAGACTTCTTGTTGATGTAGATGACGATGATACAAGGGATGAAGATCCTTGTTTAGACGAAAAATCAGAAGTTACCAAATTTTACATAATTACAAGTTTGAACTAAAAAAAACGCAAGGTAGTAGTAGGTAGTAGCAAAAACAACATATAAAACTATGAATAATTAATAAACACCACCATGGTTTTTAATTTGTTTTTTTAATCAAAATAAAAACATCATTATAAAACAAAGAATACATGGGAAAAAAAGTTAAAGTTCAAAATTCCAAGTATTTGTAAAAAGGAAAAATAAAAGGTTACATGTATGATGTATTAATGTGTATAAATAAAAACAACTTAATAACAAATAAAATTGAGGGAAAAATATAAAATGTAAACCTCCAAATTCATAATATAGAAATTATTTTTAATAAAATTAAACAAAGATTACATATGTGACTTTTAAGTATAACATGATAACAAAACTATTTAAGATAACACCAAATAAGAAAGAAATAGAAAATATTCAAAGCTATTAGATACAAAAATAAACGTAGGTATCATGTTCGAAAACAACTTGATAATTAGGTATTAAGTTGGAAAATATTTGAAGTCATTAGATAACAAAATGAACAAGTACAATAAAATAATAACATTATTTCCCAATTTAAAAAAATAAAATTTAAAAAAACTATAAAATAATGTAGTAGGAAAGATGATGCTAGCTACTGACAAGTGTATTATTAATATGTTCAATTACAAGAGCTTGAAAACATCTCCAATATGTCATATAATACATCATAAACAATCAAACTCATAGAAAGTATAAAGAAACATCATAATAATTTTCCTCACCCCAATTCATCGTAATCCAAACAAGCCATAACTTAAGTCATTTCAAATAATCTACAATTTTCCTAAAAATTGATAAAAACCTATTGAAAGATAATATAATTATAAAAAGAAACTACAACTTTAATTTACTCAAATTTAGAAGTTAGGTATTGGTCTTTCTTATATTAATTTTATCTCCTATTGTTCTATTTGAATGTCTAATATCTTGACTAGCTCACCCCACACAACTTTAGTTTAATAATAAAATGTTGTCTGCATTCTCCCTATGAATAATTTTCTCCTAATTTAACCTTCTATTTATCTACTATCTACCCTTGTCATTTCACAATCTTATAAACTTCTTTCTCAAAATATTTTTTCCTAACAATCGGAGCAATCAAGAAACTACGAGCTCACACCATATAAACACAAATACCAAAATTCATGTTGTACAACATAATAATATGATAAAGAAAAAAATTCACAAAACCTAAACCTCCATTTTTCAGGAATCAAGAATCATTATCATGCACAAATAAGATCAAAATTACATCCCAAAGACCATCATTTTCTACAATTGTACAATACTGACAATACAAGAGCCACAACAAGCGCAAAATAAATTGTCTAAGGTTATGTTTGGTATGGGGTAAAGGTGGTGTAAAAATTACAAGGGAAATTATTTCCTCTTTTTTTATGTTTGGTATGAGAAGAAATTTATTTGGAAGTAAAATTATAGTCTTAGATGAGGGAAAATTATTTCCCGAACACACTGTTCGGTAATTTTCTCCTCTTGTACTGTGGTCCAAAGGTTTCTCCATATTTACGTTTGTTTGGACAGACTCCACCGCGTGCTATTCATGGTCTGGATTTTTCCGAACACATGGTTGTTCTCCCAGTAAGATAATTTTTGTTTGTGGTTCAAAACTTAAAACTCATAACTAATTTTATTTTAAGAGGTCTACCTTTTTTTTCCTTTTTTTTTACACCGAATCCAAAAACTCATGAAAAAAGTCAAACCATACTTTTTTTATTTGTGTAAATAGTGACAAAACATTTTTTTGATTTATTATTTTAGTCTCAAAAATATTTTTATTTATTTTTGTATCTTTATGTTTTTAAAAATATACATTTATTATTTAAATGTCTTATTTTAAATATTATTATAATATATCTTGATTAGTCTCTTTCATAGATTTTTTTTAGTTATTGTAATATGTTACTTTGATTTATAAAAATTAAATTAAAAAATATAATATATTAAATTTTGATTTATGTGATAAATAATTATTTATATTTTATATCTAATAAAAATATTACTAATTTTTCATGTTAACGAAGTAAAAGAAAATATTATTCTAACATAAGTTATTCCTCCCAAACCAAATATAAGAAAAATATTCCCTAAAATAATTTACCCTTATATACCAAACAAGAAAGGTGGATAAATTTTCTCCCTTAATTATTATCCCCTTAATCATTTCCCCCTTAATCATTCCTCCTTGATCCATTTCCCTCATCCCAATCGTACCCTAAGTGTTAATATTACAAACGTACAACCTCAATTTGTTTTTAATTCAACACCACAAGCTACATGCCATGCCACATTTCCATAGTACCACAATATAAAGTCAATCACCATTAGCAATTACAGATCTATAAACGAGTAAAACTTAGATTTATCCGATAAATTTGAAAATGAAAATCAATAATGAAATACACCTATGCAATATACCACACAGTACACATGACACACAACAGTTAGGGTCTATGGCTAGTATGGCAGATCGAGGGGCAAGCGCTAAGGGGAGACTGCCAAACTGGTGCTGATGCCAACCGTCGAGTGGAGAGTCGAAAGCCTCGGGCAATCGATCCTCTCGGTTGTGACCAGTGAGGCAGATTGAGGGGCGAGGGGATTGGTGGAGAGTCTGGAGAGTTGGAGAGGGAAAGGGGTGCGCGAGTTGGCCGACTAACCGGGTAGCTGGTGGCGAATAGCGAGGGACAAAGGCACAGCCACACAAGGGGCGATGCACCGACACGACGGTGGTGAGGGGCGAAGGGCGAGGACGACTGGGCAAGGCAACAGGCTGCACTAGCTAAGGCCCACGGGCGGTGACTCCGGTGAGAAACTGATAATGGTGGATGGAGCTGGAGGAAGGCCTGAAGGGATGGCCAGAAAAGTGGAGACTGGAGAGACACAGGTTTGGCAGGTCGGCGAGTTGGTAAGTCTCACGGAACTGGGACTCGGGCAAAAATTGGAGAATGGAGAAGTAGAGGGCTGGAGTGTGGAGTCTCGACGACAGAAAATTGAGAGCCTAAGAGAGGGATAGTTGTGACTTGTGAGTCTTGTTGTGAGTCGTGAGACCGGGTCTGGCGGTCTGGCCTGTCTGGGCGAGGCCGCGACCTGCGACGGTCCGACCGTCCAAATCCACCTAAATTTTGGCTCATTCAATATTTTAGAATATTGTCCGAATTTTTAATCAAAATATTTATTTTTTTAGTTTTTATATTATTTATTTGTTATTTAAAATAAAATCAAAGTAAAATCAAGATTTAAATTTTACGAGGGAGAGTGGAGAATTGAGAATTGGAGGAAAAATAGACGATAAAGTACACCACACACTAGTATATTATATTTAGTCTTTACTGAATTTTGTAAATTTTGTTATCCTTTAAACTTATATTAATGGGATGAGAAGTTGAAAGCTGAAATAATACGAAAAGATAAAAAAATGAAATACTAGTCATGTGATTCAAAATTTTAATTTCTAATCTTATTGTGTGTGTTACCGTATTTCAAATATAATATCATAAAAAAAATTGAAACACTATGTTTTAGTTAAAAAAAACATAACTTATGAGAATTATTTTCGTAAATTTAATCAATCAAAATACAGAGACAAATTATGACTTCTGAATCATAACTTTTTAATTTTAATTTATATTTTTATATATTCTCAAAACTTATTTGATAAATAAGCCAAACTTGAGTTTGAGTTCAAATCAAACCGGTTCACGAGCTAACGAGTCGAGCCAACCTAGGCTTGAGTTTGGCTCGTTACATAAATGAGCCTAAGATCAAGGCTTGGATTTGATTTGTTAACATAATCAAGTGAGTCGAGTTGAGCCATTAACGAGCCAAGTCGAGTCCACAGCCCTACTTGAAAGTGCCTTTTGAAAAAAATTTAGCTAATTAAAATTATGTACTGGTCTAAATAATGTGAAAATAATCCTAGAACACTAAAACATGATTATTAGCATAGATGGACTCTAATCAAAAGTTTACATAAACATTAGAATGATATTCAAATCAAAATCATAAATAGATCTAAAATCGCAGAATAATCAGTCGATGGGTTTGGGCAAACTAGTCGACTAGTTTGTCTAGAACAAGAATGTCAATTCCTCATCGCAGTAGTTGATTTGTTATGTAAACCACACAATCGGTATGCCTGAAATTCACATTTTTATTAGAATTTTAAGCCCATTTTAAAACCAAAACTAATTTATTTTATATCAACATAATTATAAGCACATTTTGAAGAATTTTAGGATGGGGTATTACACATATATAATACCTGCAAGAATTAATTAATAAAATATTAGTAGCATTAGGGTCTTCATGAACAATTGGTATGCTAACTCATGACATTCATTAGAAGAAGAGTGAGATTTTCCTGCATCACTAAACTTCTAAAAATTTTAAATAATATAAAGATGTTTAATTAGAGGATAATTGCTTACATTCTCACTAGTTGAAGCTACACGATCATAACTTGTCAATGTATGATTGAGAGTTGGCAATTGTGGTATTTAAATTGAATATTTGGAGACACTACTTGTATGGAGTTTAATGCAAATTTTACATCAACAACAAGAGCCTACTTATATATATTTACTTAGTGAGAGATGAAAAATAAGACAAAGGTGGTAACTAGAGTTTGTTAATGACTATGGTCTTGAGTTGATATACCATGAGGGTAAGGCTAATATAGTGGCAAATGATTTAAGTCAAGAGATGACACTCTCATTAAGCTCTTTAGTGATGTTGAGCAGATTATATAAGTTGTTGGCTGATATGAGGATTGAGCTAATACCGCATGGTCATTTAGAGATGAGGATGAGCGCTATTACTATTACACCTACACTATTTGATAACATCTAAATTAAACAATTAGGGGACATCAATATTTAGTAGATTTAATGTAAGATTCATGAGGGTTATGATAATGGGTCATAGATTCACAATGAAAGTAGCATCTAGTACAAAGGTTGGTGGTGTGTTCCATATATTTGTGTTGAGCTCAAGAGAGGAATCATGGAAGAGGGTCATTATATCCCTTATTCCATCTATTTTGGAAGGAATAAGTTGTACAAGGATCTTAAAAAAATAATATTAGCATCCATTTATAAAGAGGGAGGCCAACTTCATTATGAGATTTCTAATATGTTAGAAGATTAATATTGAGCACTATAGGTCTACAAGGTTAGTATAGTCTTTGTAGGTTCCTAAGTGGAAGTGAGGTTTGATCTCGATGAGCTTTGTTTCAAGGTTACCAAGGACAAGGGGAGGTTTTGACATAATATGGATATTTTTTTTATTGTTTAATGAAGTTTGCAATGTTTTTTCCAATGAGGTTTACATGGATTATGGATCAATTAGTTAGTGGTTTCTTGAGACATGTTGTGAGGCTATATGGTACACTTATAGATATAGTCTTTGACCATGATTCCAAGTTGATGTTACAAATTTAGGGGAATTTGAAAGAGGCTCTAGGTATTAAATTAAAAATGAATAATCCCTTTCACCCATATGTTAATGGTTAGATAGAGCACACCATACAAACTCTAGATGACAAGTTGTGCTCTTTTGTCATGGATTTTTAGGGAAATTGAAAGGACTTTTTAGATCTAATTGAGTTCTATTATAACAAAAATGATCTTATTAGTATTGGGCTGATACCATTTGAAGCACTATATAGATGTAAGTGTCAAGGCCTCTTATATTGGAGTGATATGAGTGAGACTATAATGCTATAAACGAATCTAAATTAGGAGACTACCAAACATTTCAGGCTAATAAAAATTAAATTAGAGTTTCTCAAGATAGATAGAAGAGCTACATGTATTTTGATGAAGGGTAGATGTGTATGAGGTTAATGACAAAATCCCTCTGAGATCTCTCCCACGAAGGGTGTTTAGAGGTTTAGAAACAGAGGCAAACTTAGCCTAAGGTATATTAGCCTATACGAGATTCTTAAGAGAATGGGTGAGGTTTCCTACCATCTTGCATTATCGACAGAGTTATCTCATGTCCTCAGCATTTTCCACATTTCATAATTATGGAAGTATGTTATAGTTACTTCATATGTGATTTGATTCGAGAAGATCGATCCTGATGTCTCACTTACATACAAGGAGATATAAATGAGGATTTTTTTGCACCAAGATGTAGCAGATTTGGACATCATATATACCACTCATAAAGATCTTATGAAGTTACCATGGAGTAAAGGAGGATACCTAAGAGACAAAGGATGACATGCAAATTCTACATCTCAAGCTCTTAAATTATGGTGTGTGTTCCTTAGATTAGTGCTCTCTTTTAATCAAGTATTACTTCTAGTAGTTAGTGACAGCATTATGTTTATCACCAATATTATTTTGTAGCTCGAATTTTGAGCTTAAGTCTCTTTTAATGAAGTAGTGATATAATAGCTCATATCTTTAACCCATTTTATTAACATTTTTTTTATATACCTTGAATTGGTTTAATACAAAAACCAATTATCGTTAAATGAATTATTTTGTAGTTTTCTTTTAACATGTAAACAATTCAACCAATTTAGTAAACCAATCAAGCGATTTGATTATGTCTTGTTTTTCCTGGTTCATAGGAAGTGGTTGATTGGTAAATTAAAACTAATCAATTAGTTATATTGGAATAAATTTTTTCACCATTGGTTTGCTTCAAATCTATTCCTAATTTCTTTCTAATCTTGGGAAATTTTTATACTTTGAGTATAGATTATTTTTTTAGGGAGTTTATAAGCCTCGTTTCTAGTGTTCATCTAATTTATTAAAAATTAAACAAGAACCTCACTAAAAAAAAGTGAGTTTTAACCTTTTTGCTCTTTTACACCTTTTTTGCATGTCAACATCACCCTTCCCTCCTTCCACTCCATATATGCCTCAACCATATCATTCCTCCACAATAAGAGTTATTATTAACTATAATATCCAACTTTTCCGCCTCTATTCCTTCATCTTTGGGATCTTTAGTGTATTTATCCCATTTCTTCTCTCAAAGTCTTTTCTACCAATGTCTTATCCTACTTGGTAGCACTCAAGTAAGATGTTCGTAACTCCCTCCTTTATTATTTTAACTTGACAAACAAGGGCAACCAACATAAGCCTCATTGTGAATCTTACATCCTTTCCTTACTTTATTTTCCTTTACATTTCAAGAGAGGTCATAAGTATTCAAGCACTTATCCTTCTTTCTCCTTATTTACCAAGTCTTATTGTTCTTCTTCTCCCCCCCTCCTTTAATTTATTTACATTTATATTCTTATGTTCAAATTTCACCTTTCTTTAACTTTTTAGCGTTTATCCTAATTAATAAGGGGTTAAGGTTAGGTGTAAGTGGAGGAAAATCTATAGTTTTACTTTTCTTGAGCTAGTATACTCTAAGAGAAGGGTTTTAGTTCTTTTCTTCTCCCTTCTTTTTTACTTTACGCCCTTTTTTGGTTTAGAATGTGTTTTACTAAGAATTTTCTACATTATAATCAAGGTTTTAAGGAGGTAGCCTTGGAGTAGCTAGAGAATTCCCTTTATTTGGTTGCTAAAAGACTCTCATCCTATGTAAACTTATCTTACACTTATAAAGTATGTTCTAATGTGCTAGAATTATGTTATACATTGTGTTTATTTCTAGGTTGTATTTCATTTTTGTTTTCAAAGCAAGATAATTGTTGTGAAAGGTATAATAGCATAAAATTTGTGTTAAGCATGAGAATGGTTGTGTATGATGTTCTTTAGCACTTAACCTAGGAGTTTTTATGTCACCAAATCAGTTATTAATGGCCTTAAGTGTTTTTCCATGGTTTATTTTGACACGTGCTACGATGAATGGGTTGTAAATGATGAAATGCATGAGAAATTTGAGTTACATCATGAGAGGCATGCTTGGTATGCCTTGAGATGGATGGTGTGTGATGTGAGCATGTGTTGTTGTTTAATTTGTGATTCAAAGCATGTGAGGTGCAATATTTTTGTGGGGAATGATTTTATAAAGTATGGCTGTATGAAAATATGTGTGGCAATTTGTTTCGATGAGTTAGAAAATCATGTATTTAATTCAAATGGTATGTGTGTTCTACCAAGTAGAACCATGTTATAACATAAACCAGTCAGCTAGTGGTACCAACCTAATAGTTTTACCTTTATAGTATAATGGTTTGTTATTTTTTCTTTTGGAAGTTTGACCTTGACCTAGTACCAATCAATTGGTTTTCCCATATTAGTCGAGTAGTTTGCCTAGTGACTATGTTACTTGATTTTTATTGTATCAAACTAGTATGCTAGTTTAGAAACTAATCCACTAATTGGTCTGGGATTTCTCTATTTTGTTTTGGGTTTGACCACTTTCCATGTTTGACCTTAACCTTAATTAAAGATAAAATGAGAAATAAAATGGTGGTTTGGCCTAGTGCCTTATGGTGTCCTTGGGACAATTTGTGGAATGATGGATTCATGTTGTTGGTTTTTAAGCATAGTTATGTTTGATGATGATATGTGTGATTCTTGAGAAAATTATTATAGTGTAAAGGGAAAAATCTCACATAGATATTGGTTGCTCTATGAGGTTATCTATCTTACGAGAAGAGGTTGGAAGCCTCTATATTTGTGCTATTTTCCCAATTTAACTTTGTCTTCTGGTTAAGGTCTCATATCTACTCTATTTTTATTTCATGATCCTCTTAGAGGGTGTGTAAACTTAAATATTGAGTGATTGAAGTGGTTAATGGTAGGATATTGGTTGCCTTTATACCTTAGTATGACCAATTGACCTCTATGTGCATAGTTTACTAATATATCATTTGGTGGGGACCTTGATAAGAATTGCCTTAATGTAAAATGAGAATTGTGTAGCAAGAATAATGGATTATGATTGATTCTAAGCATATCTTAAATCTCAAGCATGACCCTTGTTGTGAGCATGGTTTGCCTTGTTATTCTATGTATCATTTTATATTATCACATCATCATTTCCATGATTATACATGTTATGTGTGTATGATATTTTCCATGTGTTGGTGGAGTTTACTTGTTACTTGTGTTTTGATGTTATCATTTTTAAATGATATATTGCAGGTAGATTTTGAGGGTGATTACATATTGAATTATGTGTACACCATGGAGTGACAATCTTGGGACAAGGCTTAGAGTAAGGATTATTCGGTGATTACGTCATGCGATGTTTGTGTAGATTTAGATATTTTGGATCCTATGTCATTCTACTTCCCTTTTATAATTGTAATTTTACCTTGTTGTATTTTGGGGGTTTATATCCATTTAAAATAAGTTACCGATTATATACTATATCTTGCTTTGACTATCTTGTTTTTTAATCTTTTTTATGCTTGTGTTTAAGTCTTTAGCCTTGTGCTTAGTATAAGAATGGCGTAGATGCCGGAAATATACTAAGTAGTGGTAATACCCTTGGATTTAGTATTTCCACTTTCACACCATAGGTTTAAAAAAAATAATAGTAAAAATTGGGGTGTTACATAAAGTCTATGCAAACTTATAGGATATCCTTCTATCATCTCACTTCATCTCTTTTGACCTTCAAATAGAATATGGTCATTAACAAACAATAAGTGTGAGATGGTTGGTGCAGTAGTGCTGGTCTACATACTTTGATCCCTTGTGATGTCCTTTTTTCATCCGCCTTTGATAAACCATCCACACATAGAATAAAAATATATGGTGTATTAGATCACCATTTCATATGCCTTGATGTAAATGAAAGGTTTCACAAGGTTACCCATTAAGAATAATCAAGAAGGAAATTGACATGACACAATTCATAATTATTTTTATTCAAATTTCCTTGAAAAATATTTTACATATCACTTAATTAAGATTCCCCGATTCTACTTTGCCATACATCTTACTCATTGTCAAGCTTAAAAGGGATCACCCTTATTTTCTATAACATGATGTTCCATGTAGTGAAATGTCTTAAAAAAAACAGATAAGTTGTTAGTGATCAGGAATCTAGGGACAAAAACAATATAAATGAGGGTAATAATATGAGGCACACTAGATTTTAATATATGTGTAAATGTTATAGACGCAATTTTATAAATATCAATGCATAAACTTGTGAGCCATAAAAGGTGGCATGCACTTAGGAATCATTCACCTTAGGAATCAAGGAGATCCAAGTATGGCTTATAACGAAAAGGGTGTGCATTCCATCTATTCTCGGTGCTTAAGTGCATTTATTGAAGTGCTTGCCGTACATCCTCCCTAGAAAAAGGCTTCAACAACTACTCATTCATATCCTATGTAACTAGACTTTAAAACCCAACCAAACTAACACACCTCTTGCCATTAGAAGTGAATGTGAAAAGTTGCTGAATGTACACATTTGCTTCGGCCTTCATGTTCATCCTTGTTTTTATCTTCATAAGCCATCTGCTAACGTACAAGTCGTATTTGTCAACCCTTTTATGACTTACCCTATAGTGGAAAAAGTTATTGTCGTCATTTTTTTTCCTATATCTACATTAGAGGTGGCAAATGAGTCATATGAGTCAGGTTAAAATTGAGATGCTATATAGTGGGATCGTATTTAGATTTGGGTATCTTTTGAGTTCGGTTTTAATTCGAGTAACGATGATTCAAGTTGAGTGTGTATTGGGTAGGGTCATTTCGGATCAAAAGAATATTGGGTTAGGTCAAATCTAACCCATCAGATTTTTTGGGTTTGATTCAAGTCTATAGGCTTCGGATCAAATTAGATTTGAGTCGGGTGGATTAGGATCTATAGACTCCAAGTCGTATCTGGTTTAGGCCAAGCTAATTCAATTTATAATTTGAATTGATATTGATTATTATCAATTTTTATAATTAATAAATTGAATGTTATGATTTATTATTTTTGTTATGATTATCATAGTAATTTGTATCATAATATATGTAATGATATAGCAAATTTTTATCATAAAATATGTAGTAGTAATAATAATAATGATGAATTTTTATCATCATTAGTATTATAGTTATTGTTATAAATATTATTATATACATAAATATAATGATTGTTATGATAATTATAATTAACATTAGTTATTATTATTGTTGTTGTTGTTGCTATTTCATCTTTAGAAATATAATAATCATTATTATTAGTAGAAATACAAATTTAAGTTTGAATATTGTTATTATAATAATATATATTATAATTATTATATTTACAATTCTAATTTTTATTTTTATAATAATAATAATAATAATATAAATTTCTATAATCCAATTTGATTAATGTTAATATGATATTATAATAAAGTGAAAAAATAGAGTCTTAGTAGTTTTTTTTATTAATTTGTTCTTATATAGGTTGCATATTTTTGTTTACATAAAATTTTATTAATAAGATAATTTATTGGTGTTTATGTACCAATATATGTGAGGTAAAATTTTACCTTCGTTGATCGAATTTGACTTTAGTTTAGATTAAGTTTAAAATTATGTTGAGATATGGATCGGACCTGAATCGGATAATTTTAGTTAAGATAAGTTTGAGTCGAGTTATTTTTGAATTTATGTGTGGATATGGGCCAGATTATTTTGGGATTAGATTATTTAGGTTTGAATTATATCAAATACAGGTCACTAAAGAATTAATGAAATTGGGATCAGTTTAAGATTAATTTGGGTTGTTTCGGATTTTTAAGTTAAGATTGGATGCAATTTTTTTCTCGGATCTAAATTGAATTTCAGATTGGATTAATCAGTTGAGATCGATTCATCTTGCAGGGTGTAATCTTCACTTTCCTTTACCGCTGCCTCCATATAATCTCTTCTTGCTTCAAACAATGTTCCAGTTCACCCAACAAGAATCTTCTTTGTTCATACTATTGTTCTATCGCACCACCTCAATTTAGAAGCTTCACTCTTTCACAAGCCACTTCGTGTTTCTTTCTGACATTTATAAATTCCAATCGATCCCATGGATGCAGGCACAGGACTTGATTCTCTCATTCGCTGTGCATGATGCTGTAAATTTCTGTCCAACCTTCTTTCACAACATCTTCACATGCCTCATGGCGACTCCACATCAGCTCAAACCGGAACGGGTTTCCCCCGTCTTCTATGAACCCACAGAACATCTCGTAGATTTTGGTCAGGGCATGTTCCGACCATGTCCACTTCATGTTAGGAACTTTGTAAGCTGGGAAAAGTAACATACATTAGCTTTCCCCCATCTACCATCATCATAAGTGGAAGGATAGCATGTATATTAGAGAACCGTAAGGTCGCATATATCCGTCGCCTCGTTAAAGGCCTAAAGCTGTCATTCAACCTGCAACTTGCCACCCTCGTTTTCATGATGATACATTCTCTCATTAAAATTACCCCTCATGTTATAGCAACTCCCACGACGAATGCCTCTTACTATGTTCTGGTCAATAACAAACTTCCGCAAATCTCCACCCCCAAATCACATGAAAGTTCTCCATATACACATCCAAATAAATGTGTTACAAGAACAAATTAAGATTGTTCGGCATATAATAGTAAGTTTTGTATGCGTTATTTCCTTATCATCTTCACTAATATATGTATATTGAATTAATTTTCTTTAACCCTTTTTTTTTCACTAGACATGACAGAAATTATGTTGATTGTGCATTATTGGCTTATCATCTTTGTATACATATCTAACAACCCTTTTTTTTTCTTTCTTTCTTTCTTTCTTTCTTTCTTCTTTTTCTTTTTTTTTTTAATGTTTTCTTTATCCAATTTTACTAATCTAATCCGATTTAAAACTTTTAGTATGTTACCAATATTGTTTTATTATTGCTATTATCATAATTAACATATTTTTTATTGCTACTATTATTATTTTTATCGTTACCACAATCATTATAATAACTATTATTAGTTTTATAATATTTTGTTATTATAAAAATTTTGTTAATCTATTTTTATTTAAACTGATCGGATTTGATTAATAAACTGGAGAGAACATAGACTCTTTATAATTAGAAAAAAAAATGTAGTTTTAGGTTTTTGACACAATCTTAGAAATGATCGGTAATATCAAAATCTTAAACCATCAACAACAAGAACAGGTGGAGGGGAGGACTGAACCAGAAAGAAGCAAAGATGCGCTACTCCACGGATGATGATATTGTACACAGTACACTTGCGTAACGATGCTCCACCATCATCATTCTAAAGAACTGTGTACATGTATGAACTGCAGATTTGCAGCTCGGTATTAAAAATATTAAGGCTAGACCAGGGGATTGCATTTGTTGCCTAAATGACCATAGGAATGGAATTGAATAGAATTACAGGCTTTTGTAAGGAATTTAGATTTAAGCCTCTAATTCCACACAAATCCAAACCTTGAGCCATCCACATGGAGTAGTTTATTTGAAACAAAACACGACTAAGCCCTGTAGTGGAATGCTAACAATCTGACCAACCACCAAACACTTCTATTTTGCTCCTTCCCCATCTTGCACAGGCAGGTGAATAACTAACTCAAGATAAAGAGGAGTTCTTGCGATGTCTCAAATGCCTCGAAGACTGGCCTTCTATTGATGCTCGCGGAGTGGGTGCTTTGCCCTCAATATTTTCTGTATGAAGAGCTTCCGATGATTGTGGAAGAAGCCTGTGCCCTATACTCTGTGCAACCAGGCGAGGTGAGCTAAGGGACCTTTGTGACTTGCTTACTTTTTTCATATCTTGCTTTATCTTGTCAAATTCTTCTTCAAGCGCCTGAACTTTAGATCTCATTATTTGCAGGTCAGCATTAAGAGCGTTGTTCTCATGCGCAATGGTTATCCACCCATCTCTCCGTATGATATGGCCAGCCATGTCATTCTGAACTGTAATAGCATCACCTGGCACACTTTCAGCATCCACAACATGAAGACAACCAGCAAGAGCAGTTCTCAACTGCATTTGCTCAAAGAAGAGGACTTGAAGAACAACTCTCAATGGCAACCTTTCATTTTGAGAGGCATGGGCGCATGCATCAATGGACAGTTTCTGATAGTCAATAATGTTGCACAGCTGTTCCTTGTCTCGGTCTGATAGCCAGGGATGTGCCTGCACAATTTAAAAGCAAATGGCTTTAATAATGATGGAAATCTGAAAACTGGAAACAAAACGGGGTACTATGTTCTAAAAATAGTTTCCAATTTGACTGAAGTTGTAAAGCAGACTCTCAAAAGGTAATGAGAATGATCTCATGGTATTAATGGATTATTACAAATTAGGTATATCGATAAGTTTATTAAAGGTTTGGCATGTAGGATATACACCCCTATTACTAAGGGAGACAAAGTCGATGCCCTAAAAGTATAACCTTGAAGTAAAAGCACTGTAAAAGACTCCTTACACATTGGCTATAGGAAGTCTTATGTGTGTCTAAGAATATACACATCCAGACACGACTTTCATTGTTGGAAAGTCCAGTAGATATTAATGTAATTATGGTAAGGATAATTAGGGTGCAGCCCAAGGGGTCATTGGGTATTAATCGGATCTGATCATTTATGTTTGAATTCAATTGGTATCAGAGCTCTCTGACAGATTCACTTTCATTAGCATCAAGCAAGTCTCAGCAAGCGCCAAAAACCTGGTCTCAATCAGCTCCGCAACGTTAAGACATAACTATGGACACAATTCCCGGAACCAAAATTTAACTTCAATAATAATACTAATAATTAGAAGTTATGTTCTCTTTTGATTGGCTGGCTGAAAATTTAAGACAATGGTTTCTCTTTTTCGCTCCCGCCAGTGAACTAAGGACTACAAAGGATGAAGAAACAGTAACAGTTGGAAGCAAGAAAATTCGAAGTATAAAAACAATGAATTACAACACAAAGTAAATTCAAAGGGTTCACATAAATAAACAACCATGGGAGAACTCGCTCATCAAAATTATCATTAGGAGTAATTAAGATCATGCGACCCTTTATAAGAATGTGAGGAACATAATGGAGTGGACAATGGGAACTTGGGCGGTTGGGCCACAAACAGACAAACACAACAGCAGAGGTCCTAACAGAAAGGGCAATGCCAGAAAACAGCATGGCAGGCATAAGGGTGACCCTAGAAAACACGAGGCTAAGGGTTTCTGTGTGTAGGCAAACGAAGGAAGGAAGAACAAAGGGAAATTGTCAAGAGAGGCATAGTGAATGAGGTTGAAGAACTGGAAGCAAAAACAAGTGCAGTGTGTAAGGGGATTTCATTTTCTTACCGTTACTTAAAATCTACATAGGCAAAAAAAAAAAAAAAAAACCAAAAACCTTAGCGAAATCACATTTATCATGAATTGAAGACCAATGTTTCACAAGAAGACCTGGTCTCATAGAATAAAATAATGGCCAATATATTGACACATATCATATTTTTAGCCCACCAACACAAAATTCCCTATACACGATGCCAAAAAATGAAATAACGTGTATCAGGCTATCAGCCAACACAATACACTTTGGCCGATATCTACTGAAATTTTATAGAATTTGCCAATATTTAACAATATTTGTCAATATTTACCAACATTTACAGTATGAAAAATGTCAAAATTAAGTCGTGACAACTACAACATATAATTCACCCTCAGCGATACCACAACCATGGCCACAATTTTATTACTCACATGGTCTATCACCGAACCACCTAAAAGTTATAAATAACATAGACAGTAACATATCAAAAAAACTTGGTGTCAGGAGACTCTTCATAGCTCCATCACCCATGAATGCTCCCAAAGAACCACTCAAAATCCAACATAGCAACCTTCACCACACTCCTCTCTAGGCCATCCCCCCCCCCCCAAATCCTCTCCCTCAAAGCATTAAAATAAAAATGTGAAAACCTCATTAAGCCTATGGAAACCCACCATCAGTTTAATTCCCCTCCAAACCAACACTTTTAACCCCTACAAAAATCAACTCTTTTTCATAAAAGCTTTTGGGAGCGGCCAAAATCAATAACATTTCCATTGCTCGGCCTCACCCTCTCAAATCCCTTTACATTCCTTACAAAACAATTTATCTCCATCTAGCTTTGAAACAAGGTTTCCAGGTTTAGCATGCTAGCACTAGCAGTAAATCTACAGGTATATGGATAAGACAACCTGAGTTCCCATAGAAGGAAATTCTTCAATAACTTCGTAACACCCTTGGCAGGCAACTTCGATTGATGCAATTACAGCAAGCATTGAAATAGGTCGTTTTCCCATATTATTACAAGCAGATGTCACCAAGCCATGCGTGCAAGCCATCACAATTGAAAACTCCAAACAAGATATTATATGAGGATTCCAAAAAATTCTGTGGTGGAATAGCGCATAATGTCAATGGTTGCACTCACCCACTCCCAAAGGCTAAGAAGAACTCTAACCTCGCCATGCCTAGAATTCCAATAAGAAAGTTACCACCAGCAAAACTCAATCCGAAAATCACAAAGGCAACTTTCAGAATAGCTCTGCAGGAACGTTGAAGGGAAGAAGCAGTGAATACAAAAATTAGTCCTCCTAGTAGCAACTTTCAAATCCTTCTGAAGGGCCTACATGAAGCCTCTGTCTGGCCCCTACCCTATTACCTCAGCATTTGCCCACTCAGAAAGTCTTATAACACAAGGAAAGTCCCTAGGAAAAACCAAGGGAACCTTACCATCACTTTCCCCATGATTAGCACAAGTACATAGCCAAAGGACCACATGAAGTCACTGCCCGACCCCTACCCCTACCCCTTTACCTCAACATTTTCCCCTTATAAACCTCATAACACAAGGAAAATGCCTCTTCTAAAAACCAAGGCAACACTTCCGTCATTTTCCTCATGATTATGACTACCTAGTATCTAAGCACTATAAATCTAGACCATCCCCTCAATCAATTGTCCCTCCTCTCTCTGCACAATAAAATACAAGCCACCACCAAAAGGAAATACAAATCACCTCTCAGACTAACTTTGAAATTGAAGCACCACAACAAATACACACCTTTTCATCAAATTCCCTCTTCTTAGACCATACTCTTCCACAACACTCCAGCGGACCCAACTCACTTCCACTTATAAGTTCTCAAACCAACCCAGCACCAACAATTCTCTCAGTTCTTTATTTTACCTAAAAGTGACCTGGCAGCTCATCCTACTACTACCAAATAGAGAAAAGGTAATCGTCCCATCCACATTTTGCCCCTCACTCAAATTGTGCGGCACCAATCAAATACTTCAAACATGGAATAATGGCAGATGCTTCCACTGAACAAGGAAATCATGCCTGCAACAATCCCTCAAATGTCAAACATACTTCACCACTCTTTAAAAACAAGAATGTTAAATTACGGGAGAGAGCTTAATATCGGAGCAATCATTCACATTAGACACTCTGCCTATTCGAGATTGAATAATCAACCTGTTAGCCATCAGAGACCACCAAATCACATATCAAGGGGGAAAAAACTCAACCTTCAAACTAATTAGCAAGGAATCGAAGAAAAAATCTACGCATATCCTTTCTAACCTTAGAACCACTGGAGCAAAGCCTGTTATCCCACCATTCCCTCCTCCAATCAGTAGAATGGACAGCAGCTGACTTGTATCTGAACCAAGACCCTTATATTGCTTTGAGCCCCTCCATCAAGGTAACTGCACACAAGTCTTCGGCATACAAAGTATGGTTGCAAACTCTGAAACTATTGTATAATGATACAATTGGTCTCTCTTGTCCAAAACTACTAAGTGGAAAACCAGTTTAGTGGTAATAACGTTGTGAATATAATCAAGGATTTGCCCTTTGACAGGAGATTGTGAGTTGATCCATAGAGATTCACAGGAGACATCTTCAGCCTCTGACATAGCATAATGTCTATTTAGACATAGTAATCATAATTCCCACATCATACAAGTTATGGTTAATTCTAATCCTTTGCAAATTTTCTTTTTATTCTCTACTATTTATGTTAATCCATGCAATATACAAAAAATTGTTCCAGAGAAATGTATTCAGCTTCTCTGCATAATCTCTCTTGGGCATAATGATATTGTCAATTTACAAATAGGGGTTCCCCAAGTTCAAACTTCGGCCTCTCTTTTTGATGAAAAATATTCAGTTGTCCATAGGTCACTAACTCCAACCTAAGAGTTCTTCACCATCTCACAAATCTTAACACATGAAGAACATGGTGCTTCACCTATCCCTATCCCTCCTCGAGCAATCCATGAAAATTATCTTTCTTTTCAACTCTGCCTCTAAGCCCATACAATTAAATATCGATCCCGCTACACAATATTTTGGGTCAGCTAATATGCAAAATTGGTAATATGCGACTGTTTCAAAATTTCATGCATTTATTGGCAATATATTAGTTATCAGTTGATATTTACCAATATTTTCCCACATTTGTTGCAGGAAGAAAAAAAATTACACCATGATAATCACCACTTAAAAAATGTCATTTGCAGCAACCTAATACCGCGATCACAGTTTTATTGCCTACCTAAGACTCCTTCCAAGTGGCCTAAATACATTTACAACTAAGACCCCATATCTTTTCTTTGTGAATAGCTTTGCGTCGCTCTCTCTAAATTGGCTTGAGAATTGAAGCCAAACTCACTTTTGAAAAACAATCTTTCTCTACCTAGTGAGCTAACCAGAACTTTATTTCAAACCTCAAAATTTTATTCAATCATGTATCCGTCCTTATCACCCTTGTGTTCCCTCATTGTACTTCTAGTATCAAAGACATAGTTCACATCCTTAGAGATTACACCATAGCAACAGACCCTCTTTAGAGACTGAATCCCCAACACTTCTTATCATTCTCTATGGCAACTTTTATAACCGACAATTGCACCAAGGACTTCCATTGCCACTGACATATGGAGCCTTGGGCTAAACAAAACAATGGTATCTTAATAGACTCTACATTCCAATCCAGCACGTTAACAATCTTGTCTTTGCTCAAACATTTGAGTGCTTCCACTTCAAAATTGTTACCCAGAATCCACAAAATACGTTGACCTCCGTCAGACCCCTTCCCTTTAACCTCTTTTGGACCCCAGTTCTCAACAACTTCAAAATAAACATGGACAATGCCACCTTTAACAAACCTGGATTGACTGCTTGTGGAGGTAGCATCAAGATTCAAGAGCCATGGTGGACATGGTTTACGGGATTCCCAAAAAAAAGTTGGATATTCTGGTATCATTTAGACACAACTCTGACTGTTGGGTGGCC
The DNA here is from genome assembly GCA_030549775.1 of Tamarix chinensis. Classification (NCBI taxonomy): domain Eukaryota; kingdom Viridiplantae; phylum Streptophyta; class Magnoliopsida; order Caryophyllales; family Tamaricaceae; genus Tamarix; species Tamarix chinensis. The sequence continues at coordinate 80,762,406 of CM060173.1, read as the reverse complement.
TGTTCAAGACGTTGAGTTCTATGTAGTGGATGCAACTGCGACAAAAATCTACCTCATCAATGAATGTACCAACCCATCGCAAACACTCTTTATGGTCTGTTTGGATTGGGGTGAATTGAGGTGGGGGTAAACATTAAAAATTAACCTAGGTGAAGGGAATGGAGTTGAATCAGGGTAAATATTTTAAAATGCTATTTGGATGATATTAACCTAACCTGAGTGAATCGCGGTGAATGTTTTAAAGTTTTCGTTTAGATTGAGGTGAATGAAGATTAAAATAATAAAACAAATGATATTTATATCCTTGTAATAAATAGATAAGTCCTATTGAGGGGTATTTTGGTCCTATCAAGTCAAAAATTTACTTATTCTTTCACCTTCACCGCGGTTACCCCCGAAATCGGAGGTTAATAAAAACGAGGTTAATCGAGGTGAATGGAGGTGAAACATTAACCTCGATTCACCCTGGTAAAATTATTAACTTGGTATCCAAACGGGGTGAATCAATTAATTCACCTCCATTAACCTCCTTCCATCCCAATCCAAACATAGCATTAATCTGATTGCCTCTGGCAGGAACTCCTCACCTTGTTCTGGCAAAGCTCCATCAGGAAGCACTGTTGCCAATTACATACAATTGCAGACAAACTCACCATCCATCACAAACAGCAGGGAATTCACATAATACTTCCTTGTATCAAGTATCCTATTTTGTCTACCATACTTATTTGTTAGCATGAAAACAACTGTATCTTAATTTTTTGTCAGGATCGAAAAGAACTACAGATCCTAGAACAATGCCTATATCTTCATTCATCTATGTGTTCCCCTTCACCAAAAAAAGGGGGGAAGACTATGCACACTTCAGCCACAATAGAATAAACATTGATTTAGGCAACAGAAAATAAAAGGTAAGAAAGAAGAAAAAGAGATGATGAGAAGAATTCCAGAATCTATCATGCAAAACCCGATGGCTTATTACATTTCCACTTTCATTGCTCTTTAAGTCTAAATAGCTTCATAATAACTGAAACTGGATAACTAACCTTGAGGAAAATGTCTAGGGCCCTATACAGCCCATCATGCAATGATCTTGATGCTTCTGGAAGGGCCTTAGCAAGTGCTTGAATTTTTTCCGGTTTCAAGTTCACATCAGAAGCAACCTCTGCAATGTAACTGTCTACTAACTTTGCAACTTGTCTTGATGGTTCACTACTTGGTGATGCTTCTATTTCTAATGAAGTTGGGGAAAATAATGTACTGCTTTGTTCAGATGACAAAAAATGTTGAATGATCCTCTGAATACAATCAGTGTCATATAATGTATCAGAATCCGAGTAAGAAGGAATTAAAAGACTATCAAGAGTAGCCAATTCCAGTTGCATCCCAATTCTTCCCTCCAAGGAATCCCTGCATTTTTTATTGATGTCAAGTATTAATCCAACACGAAGAAGTCCCAACAAGAAACGACAATAAGATTTACTCTTTTTCTGAGGTAGCAACTTTACAATGCTTTCCAAAAAAACCCTCTGATCAACACTAGCAGGTGTCATGCTAAAACTTGCTACTGTTCTGGAAATACCACTGTGTACACCATGCCATCGTCCCAATCCAGGAAGATACCTTCTAGCATAGTACATAATTGCTCCTGCTATATTTTCAGGCCTTATGCCTCTAGACTCCATTGTATTGATCAGTTTTACAAACAAATCAATAGAGAGATATGAGATATCCTCATACCACCATTTAGATTCCACACTCCGAATTCGAGCACCAGTATTTATTCCATTCCAAAGAATGCTTCCACCCGGACTTTGTAAGCTACCATACATCATCATGGGCCAACCAAACAAACTGGGATCAGTGCAAACCATCGTAGATATAGCATCGCAGCATTTACTAACAATTTGCAGCTTTTCTGCCCATCGTTTAATGGGTTCTGAACTCTGAAGAGCAAGCATGCACTCTTTCCAGCTACGAAATATGTTCTTGTGGAGGTAACTCTCACATTTGGAGAACAAATTGTCCTCACCATATTCATCTATCATCTCTAGATAGTCAGCGGCACAATGAACCATCACTACATTTCTTGGGGTTAATTCAATCCGCAGGCCATAGCAAAATTTAGCTGCAATCAAGAAAGTTTCAGCATCACCAGGAAATTCATCTAGTATCACTGAATTTCTGCGGCCTTCATGGGATTCTTCAAATTGCTTAACCATTTTCCCAGACCTGTATATGAGGGGAAACTGGAAAACAGAAATAACTTAGGACTGTCAGAATAAGCAGAGTGCTAAACCACTTGGAGAATTTAGAATACAAATAATAAGAATAAGCACAGATTTGCATGCTAAACAAGGAATCATTCATTAAACAGACTGGATGTAAACAATGACTTGATATAAATACAAGCACAAGAAATTGCAAGACACGTGCCAGGAAATTATCTCTCTAGGAAAATTTTCATCTCTTACTGGAGGTCATATTACTGTCAAGAATGCGACCTATGAACACTATAAAAGGTGAATAACTGAAAAGTGCCATGCAGCTACTAGCGTATTTCCTTAAGACAGCATACACTTAACAGGCTATATCCGCAATCAAACACCATAAAACTAAGCCCATTTGTAGTTATGGGTCGTGCATGCATATAAAGGAAGAGGAGAAGACTTGGAATCAAGTGTTACGCGAGTAATAGCTGATACAGGGGAAGAACTCATGGAATACAGATAAACGACTCGTCATGACAAAGCATCAGCATGTAAGTGTGAGGCTGCAAGTTTTCCTCACAGCAAGATAGGTTTAAGATGCAAGACACAGATTTTCCTCTTCAACAGCTTCACATAAAACTGTTAAATTGAGAAAAGAAAAACCGAGAGATGATATTCATTTATTCGACATACAGGAATAAAGTAGGTGGTCTCAGATGCACCTAGATAAGCAACTCTACATATAAGTGCCATTCAAATAACTGGAAATATCAGACAAATAGAAATGCTGATAAATACACAGATATATCAATCAGTTAAATTATCAGAAGAGATAGACCAGAACATTGGGTGACTGAAAATTTGAAAAATACAATTAGAAAGAAAATTGCAAACAGAAGATAGCCAACCAATCAACTTAAGGAAAAATAAGAAAAGCAGAGCATGCAGCCTTTACAAACATAAAAGCTGGAGTGTCATATTTAACAGTCCAATGTCTTGTGAAATGGGAACCACACAAAACGATGACACTGGATATTGAGCCCACATAATAGGATGGGAATTAAGAAGTATTTTTGGTGCACGAAGTTATAAAAACAGTAACGGTAAACCACACATCTTTATCCAATGCCAAGCCAGATTCTGTTGATGTTAGAATAAATCCATATCCTTACAGGTAATGACAGCAATATCTATATATATATAAAAACGGAGTTGTCTAGCAGACAATATACAGACAAATTTTCCCGCCTAAATTATATCCATTATTACTGCTGCCATATATTATTGCTAATTATTGTTATTCCTAATTAATAGGATGGAATAATTAATATAACTATTTATTAATATAATGTGACTATTCATCTCCTATGTGCATTAAATGTATATAACTATTCATTTACTGTACATATGTCAAACAATTAATTTTAATAAAGTATTAACTATATATTTTTTAATCAAATATTTTTTTAATTAATTATATGAACATATGCAGAAAACTATTCATTTCCTGCGTATTAATTAAATTGTCAAACTATTCGTCTCTTGCATATTATTACATAAATAATTAATACACTAAAGTGCATATTCATTTGCTTCACGTGCATATATTCATTAATACAATGCGACTATTTATCTCCTATGTGCAACACATTAATATGACTATTATTATTAACATAACTATAATAATTATAACTATTAATATAATTAATACTAATATAATTATTTATATAATTTTGATAATTACTATTATCATAATAATGAATATTAATATAATTTATTATTACTATTATGAATATTATCATGATTAATAATATAATTATTATTAAAAAAACTAATAACAGAATGACAACATTGGTTATTATATAAAAATAGAGTTGTTTGGCAGACAATATATATACAAATTTTTCCGCCTAAATTATACATGTTATTAATAATCATATATTATCACTGTCATATATTATTACTAATTAATAAGGTCAAATAAATGATGAAATACTCATGCGTATTAATTGATTTGTCAAACTATTCATCTCTTACGCTGCATAACAATAAAATGATATTCATCTCATGCTTATTAATTGAGATATTCATCTATTGCACATATGTCGAACAACACATATTAACCAAGAATTTTCTTAATTAATTATCTAAAAATATGCAGCAAGCTATCTCCTATATATTAATTAAGTTGTAAAACTATTAAATATATGAACGTAATTATTCATCTACTGCACATATGTCGAACAACACATATTAATCAAGCATTTTCTTAATTAATTACTTGAACATATACAACCAACTATTCATCTCCTGCATATTAATTGAATTGTCAAACAAATGAACATATAAATGCAACTATTCATCTCATGTGAACAACAAATTCATATAGTTATTCATTTTCTGTCATTAATACAGTACAATTATTCATCTCTTACATGCAACAAATGCATATAACTATTCATCTATTGCACATATGTCAAACAATACATATTAATCAAGTATTAATTAAGTATATTATTAATTCATTACTTGAATATATACAACCAACTATTCATCTCTTGCATATTAATTAAATTGTTAAACTATTTATCTCTTATATAATAATATATAAATAATTAATACACCACCCGTGCATTGCACGGGGAAATGTAACTAGTTCAACCAATAGTTGAGTCTTTAGTAAGAATCTCAAGAATGCCACACCTATTTCCTCCCCCATCCCCCATCTGCAAAAATAAAAATAAAATAAGAAACAGACGTGTGAATAAAGTTTGTTATTTGGTTTCCTTCCACTATTGTTCTTCTTTGTCCTTCCACTCTGGTCAAAGAACAATCCAACTATAAGCTGAAAATTTATTTGCAGTTTTGCACACAACCAGTGCATTTTATTCTCTCAAAATACCACTTCCTTTTAAACGTTAGGTTTGCCACAGAAAACATATCACAGGGATAGTAGAAACTGAGCATAGATAATGTCTCTGTTACTTGTATATGGGAGAGACACTCTTTTCAATTTCTCGCCAAATTCCAATGAGCACATCAGTATAAAACACTTCCCCGCAAAAAATAATACACCGACTAATTTTTACACTCCCATCTTATCTGTGGAGAATAATCTTTTTTATCCATTAGAATAGTCATTTTACAATTTAGGACAGCAAATGCACCATGTTTCACAGGTGCATATGATATCTTGTGGGGAAATCCGATCTCCGATGTCTTTGCCTGAGGTCCCAAAATGTATTTCTTATGAGTTTTAAAACATTAGAGTTATCCATTGAAGATGTCCTGGGGGTCTTAAATCCCTGATGAAGTGGAAGCTTTTGATATAAAACTGCTCACACGCATTGAATTACTGCCATAAAGCAATAGAAGAACTTCTCTACAATGCAGAAACGCAAAGGACAGAGTCAAAGAGGCAGAAGGAAAACCTTGTGAAGATGGAAGTTCACTCCTCCCACAGTGACGACAACATCGCTTGGCAAACCTGCATAGCAGAACCTGTCATGCCCATGAAAATGACATGCGTCAAACTACATATTTTATAGAATATCCACCTTCCAAAAAAAATGACGACAAAATCATTGGTAAAGAAATGAAAGAGAACATAAGACACCATTTGCAACTTGCCCCAAAACTTAGCCAGAAAAAAAATAAAAATTTCTCACTGGAAAGTCAACATTTGCACAAATAAAATGGTAAAACAAACAACTCAAGTGGGGCAAACAGACTTTTAAATCCTAAATCGCAATTCCTGATAAGACCCAAAAGACAACAGGTAAGTTGCTTAGATCAGACAATAGCACAAAAAAAAATACTCTCATAACCAATCAATATATTAAAGCAATCATAATCACCTATGATTCGTCCAAATACCCTATTTCCTCACACAATCGCACATTCTTATTTTCTACTATCGAAACAAGCAAAACCCCAGAAATCACGAAGCCAAAATCGAACATTTGATTGGAAACTTTACTAGTTAGATGAAGACAACAACTATCAAAGATTTTAACCAAAAAGACATAACGAAAGGAAGAATTCTGATATCCAATCGAAACAGAAACAAAAGAGAAATGGTACCAGTCATTGCCCTCCCGGCGAAATTCAGCAACTTTTGTGGCCGGAGCCATGAGGCAGAAAGAAATTTCTTTCTTCTAAGAACTGAACAATAAAGTAGTCAAAATTCTTTCCAATTATTTAAAACCACTAAAACTAAGTAGAAGTATCAAGTATCAAATGGAAATTTCTCGGCCACCTACCAAGGTCCAAGACGTTCCAAAATTAGACAGAGAGTCATTACTGGCCGATCGACGCACGTTACTATACCGAGTCAATCCAGAGTCAGCATCAGTGCAAGTGGTCGTCAACACACTGAACAAGCCGGGGAGATGGAAAAACTCCCGTGTGTTCACCGTACCTCGTATTGGCATTTTCCTTTACCTCTACGAAACCCAATTCTAAGCATGGACCATAATATTATTAATTAACAAATTTATTCAAAATAAAAAAGTAGTACGCCTTACTTCTTTTAATATAGTGACCGGGCACAGTTAGAAAAAATTCACCCGAGTGAATAAATTTGTAACAACCAATCGCCGATGGTGGAATTTCTAGGTGGGTACACCCAAGGAAGCTGGGAACGAGAGGGGGATTTGTAGCAATTTCATGACGTGATTGAAACTTTCAATACCACTAAGAATTTGAGGACAAGGGTTTAGGAGTAGGAGAATATTTCTTATATTTTTAAAAATTTTGTCCTGAAAATTGTAGAATATTCTAAAATTATATAGATTTTAGTAGAATTATACAAAAAGTTTTGTAATATTTTAGAGATATTATAGATGGCGTAAAATTCTCTATAGTTTTTTAGAATAGAAGAATGTTAAAAGATTCTAAAATAAAAGTTTCTAAAATACTTATAAAATAATTAGACTTATGGAGAATCTAGAATCTTTCATAAGAATAAAGAACTTCAACACATTTCAATCATCTAAGAGTTATTGGCACTCTTTACTCTTATAAACAAAAAATCTCTTATTATACATATAGCTCTCACTCACTCTCTCAAATTGTATTAGTCTTCTTATCCTCATTATTTAAACTTGGGTTTACCTAAGTGTCGGAAGAAACTGACATAATAAGTACTAAGAAAAATTTTCAAGCTTAGTGTCACACATGAAACAATTAGAAGAAGAAAAAAAGTTACTTCATAACACGTGGGACGGTACTTTTGGACGCAAGCTTCCACATCAATTAAAAAAATATATTTGTCTATAGAGCGTGACAGTATGTAATATCCCACTTTTTAAAAATATATTTTATATTATTAAAAATATGAAAATTATGTTATTCAAATATTTATTACAACTTTTGAAGGAAATTTAACCCTTAGTTATGATTTAGAAGTATTATGTACCCTTATTTATATATTTGCTCACAACTTTATTATGTGAGAATTTTTGAGTCACTTTTGGTCATTTAACTTATCCTAGATCATTCTAGATTGACCACATATGAATTCTTTAAATTTTTTGAGTCTCCTAGGCATTATAAAAAATGATAAACAAATATTTTGACCAAAAATATTATTTTTGTCTCTATTAGTCTTTTATTGTATTTTGTATCTCAAAACAATCATTTTAATTATCTAAAATTTACAAAAATTTAAGGATTTATTGTATTTTGGTGTTAAAATCTTAAAAATAAATTTAAAATAATTTGCCTTTATTTTTATTATTTTAAGATAAATTGCCTCTCTTTTTTGGTGAAATAAGCCACTAAAATTCAACTTAAGCACTTAGAATTTATCATTATTTAGTTAGATTCAATCGAAATCATTCAAATCTCTCAAGACTTAATCTTATACATCTAAACAAGCCAAATAGCTCACCAAACATCCCCTACATTCTTCCCTTCCTTCCATGTGCAATGATAATCCTTGAATCTTCCCTAATGATTATAACCATAAGCTCCATTATTATCTCCTCAGTTAAGTTACATGTGATTCTTTCCCTACGGAAATTTCATGTGGCGTGAACCTTCTTCTCCCTTTCCTAAATCTCCAACTAACCTCCCTTAGCCATCACCTAAAATGATTATTATTCCCTTGTCATTACATGCACAAATCAAAAAAGCCATATTCACTTCATCTTAGTTTCTATCTTAACCATACATATCCTTTCTCCAAAAACCAAAGCACTTAGCTATTTTTCTTCTTGGTTCACATATGCCACTTTATCTCATATTTTATCTTTTTTCCATGCCACCATCCCCCTCCATTAAAGCTCCTTGGAAGCCTTCCATCATCAATAGCAATCTAGTCTTACCCTTTTTTCATTTCCTTTCTAATTCTTATGATTTTATCTATTAAATCTTATGTTTTTTCTTATTATTTTTTTAAATTAGGTTGAAGGATTGAAGTGAAAATGGATCCCTCTTCCTTATTATTTTTAGTTTTTCCTGTTTACACTCAAGTAAGATCATGCTTATTCAACAAGTATGATCTTATATAGCATAATATAGGTAGTTTGTATGATTTGTGAACTTCATGGCTTGTTATGAGTATGTTAATATATTAGATTCATATAGCATTATTGTATAAATTTCAAGAGCATGTTAATCATATTTATATTTAAGTCTTGATCGTTGTTTTGAGTAAAAGAAACATGCAATTGAGTGCTTTCATCCTTGCAAATGTGGGTTGAATCTCAATTTAATTGTATCCCAATTGACTAACAATTAGAAACGTATTTGGTATAAAAATAATTCTTTAGATATAGAATTTTCAATTCACCTTTCAAATATTAAAATTTTTTAGTATCGAAGAAGGTATGGTTGTTTTCCCTTAAGTGTGTGAACCTATTTTTCTAACTTGAGAAGCCGAAGCCTTAGGTTTAGGGTTACCCTTTGTGTTGAAGTTATTTTTGGTGTGTTGAAAAGGTTATAAGTTTTTCATTAGCATTTTTAGGCACAAATTGAAATAAAATATGATATCATTTAGTTGGATATAAGTGGAGTTATAAGAGGTTAAAGGCTTTATATAAAATCATGATTTTATGTTAAATATATTGCACTATTCATTAAAGATATAGATGGTGTGTTATTTCTTGTTATTGATTTTCTTCATGCTTTATAAAACCGGAAGAGTCATCAGGAGGGACAACGCAGAGAGAAAGGATGCCCCAAGGACTAACGTGTGGAACAATGAGGGCACTAAAACCAAAGAAGAAAGGCAGAAGCGCAACGACACGCGGCAGCACAATGAGGCAGAAAGAATAGCACCGCACGGACTTCGAGGCTGAGGAGCAGCTTTCAGCAACTGAATTTGGTGGTCCACATCAGCGCTGAAAAGAAAAAGAAAAAGAAAAAGAAAGAATTGCGCGGAAATAAAGACAAAGACAAGGAAGAAAAATAGGAAGAAATTTACCCGGTAGAATTTATTTAAGATAAAAATTTTATCTAAATAAATTCTTAATCTATATTCTACAATTAATTCTAGTTAATTCTTTCTATATTTCTCTTTTATATTTTAGATATATATTTCTGTGTAATTAATTCAATAATTATGGCTGGCTGAATATTTGTTGCTAAGGAATAAATTGAAACCCTAGATTAGGGTTTGAAGTATATTTTTATTTTCTTTGTTTCGTGAGATTGTTTCTTGACTTTATTTTAATTGCTATCATTTATATGTATAATTCTGTCAAGTATAATTTATTTGGTGCATGCCTTGTTATGGTTTCCTCATAAGTGAGAGTATGTAGGATTATTTACCCGCTAGGTAGTCATCTAAATATACTAGAATTTATATGTATAAATTGCAACTAAGTTAGATAACAATTCAATTAATAGTTTTGTGATTCTAACCGAAGTAGTAAAACATTTAGATACGTGTGGTTCAAGGAAAGGAAATACAGCTAGACATGCTTTGTGTACTAGTTTGGGTACTTAAATTGACAGCCTTCCAATTACACTTAATGCATTAAATCTAGTTAAATATAGGAGCTGATTGTTGCTGCTATACTGCTAGTATTTAATTTGGTTAATATTGGCGCTTTGTCGTATTAATTAATTAAGGAAAGTAATATAAGGTGTATGGACCTACTTTTGGTGTACAACTTGGTCGATCTCTTTCTCATGATTAAAATATGACTTAGAAATAAATATTATATTTTGACCTAATCTAGTGGTGGATTTTGATTTTCCTAGCATATTTATCATATATGTGGTTTCCCATTATTTTTATTATTATTTTATTTTATTTTATTTTATTTATTCCTTTTATTATTTTATTATTTTTATTTTTATAACCCCCATTAGTATTTTCTATTTATTTATTTTGTGTTATTTAGGGTTTTTATTTTTATTTATTTTTTAGCTAATTAAATAGAAGTGAGCCCTCTCAATCTCCGGCCTAGAATGATACCCTTATTTAACAGTGCTACAATGGACAATAAGAGGGTTTAAATTGCGTGCTGGCTACAGCCACACCAACCTCTATTGTATGAAAAATGATTTTACTTTTAGCATATGAAAGACAAGGATTGAAAAACTGAGCATGAAAAGAGTTATAAACATTTTTTATTTATTATATGCTCATTTTAAACTCTATTATATATCATCTATGTTCTATCATGCAAGTTTTTTCCTTAATCACTATGTTAATATGTATATAATGGCATTATGTGTATCTTAATTATTAAAATCTTAATTCGATCCTATGAGTCTATGATCCTACGATTCAAAAATCACAAAACAATTCATGATCCTAGGTATAATCTTAAAGTAGTAGAATAGTTATAGAATCTTACGATCTTATAGTAGAATGTTGTGATGATCATAGTTAAAATCCTACAATTCTAAACAATAACTATAATTCTTATCAATTTATCTCCAAATATATTTTTCCTCTTATTCTACATATATTTCTTTCTTAATATTATGGTTTTTAACCCTTTATTGTTTTACAACATGTCTTGAAAAATGAGCTGAAGAAAAGAAAGTATGGGAAAATGAATATATTACAATTTTACAATATTCTTAATTATTGAATTCTATTGAATTCAAAATTAATATGTTATTGTTTTTTTTATGGTCATGTTAGCTTCATAATGTAAATATATTTTAGTTTATGGTGTACACATAGTTTATATAGTAATTTAATGTGTGCATATAAAGCTAAAAAGCAAATTTTTTTTGGGATCTTATTCTCTTAAATTATATAAAATATTGTCATCTCATTGGTGCCTTCATGATCGTCTACTTTCTTCATTCTTTATGTGTTTTTATTAAAGCTATCAATAGTATATATTTTGAACATAATTAGTTCTATGTTATCTCTACCTATAATTTTATTATAATTTTCACTTTTCATTTGATAATTTATTTATGGTGTTGTTGACTTAATACTATTCTTAATATGTACAACTATTTCAACAACTTATGTTACTTGTTAGTTGCATAAAAGTAACTATATATATGAGAGTTTAAGAGTGTAATTATTGTATTCTTTTAACATTAAATATGTTATTTTAGAGCATAAAAGTATATAAGTTTCCTATTTTTATGGTTTTGGTAGGATCTTACGATTCAAAAATCAGATCTTAAGCCTCCAAATTAATCATAAATAGAATCTCAATTCTAGCAACATTGGTATGTATTCATTGCTTCCATTGTAATATTCATGCAAAAGACAATGATTATAAAGAAAATGAATAAGCATCACCATACTAACATAATTACTATAGTAATCGTTATGATCAATAAGAATTATACGTTATCACCGCTCTTGATGTGTTGTCTTTTACTTAATATCCATAACACCTAATAACCAAGGGAAATTCCATCAGTGCCATGGATATATCACATAAAAACCAACCACAATATTTTTTTCTTACTAAATAACAAATATTTATTGTTTCTACCATAATTACCATGAAAAATAATATGATAATGATATGCATTATTATTGTAGAAAATTTTATTTATATTTTAAAATATGTGTATTATTATCTTAGAGAAGATGTGTATTCTTAACTAGAAAAATGCACATCTATAACATATATATATATATATCATGTATTATCATCGTGGAATATATGTAGTCTTGTCCCAAAAAATGTGTTTTAGCTTGGAAGATGTGCATTATTGTCCTAAAAAGTATGCATTTATTTTCAAACATGTATTTTCTCCTTACACTTTTGTAAATAAATTTGTATTTATATCCTATAAAATGCATATTTATTTCCTAATTGATGTATTTATTCTAAAAGATATATATATATATATATATATATATATATATATATATATATATATTAGAAAATGCGTACACTCTTGTAAAATGTGTGTCTCCACATACATATAAATTCTTTTTTTTATGGCTAACATATACCGATATTGATATATTTTTATAGAGAAAAAGGTAAAAATAATTATGTATAATATTTTAATTTATTAATTACCTAAATTAAGATAATTTATGCTACAAAATTGCATGGATTTAGAGAGATCCACACCAAAGTGAGATTAAAAAGATTGTGTGCAATTGAGAACACATACACACAAAATAGAACAATTCAAAAAAAAAGTAGAGATTTTATTCGTATTCTTGCGTAATTATAATATAATTAAATCAATGAGTCACTCAATTACACAAATCAACAATTATCTTTGAATAGAGAATTCTATGGAGAAGAAGAAGAATTTGGGGTGCACGATAATCGACGGCTAGGGTTCCAGAATGTCTCCTTGTATATAAATAAAAAAAAACCTACAAAATAAAACATTGTGTTTCAGAAATAAGGAAAAATATGGTCTGTATTTTAAAAACAAATCACCCTCATGTTTATTTCCTTACCTTTGACCTTTACCCAAAAAACATATCAAAAGTGCTTCAAATAAACATGGTCCATGATATATTACGCACCCCCTTCGACGTTTCACATATATAGCTCCAAATGGCACCAAAATTCTCCAACACAACATTATGTTGTGCTCAAATACGTAGTCAAATCTCACAATTTTTCACCTTAATGTAGTATTTGTGATGCATAACATGTAAAGAGCTCTACAAAAAAACCTAGACCAATAGAGGACCTCTTGGCCTATGAACACCTATAAAGTCTGAGAAACACTCAAACTTACCCGCGGTCAGTAGCTTTGTTAGCATATCAGCTGGATTATCCAAAGTACCCACTTTCTCCAACACAACTTTGCCTGCAACAATAGTAAACTAGATAAAGTGATACCTAATGTTAACGTACTTCGTTCGACGATGGAAAGAGTTCTAATTCTTCACTAAATAGATAGCACTCTGGCTATTACTACGAACAACTAGAGTGCCATGATTAAATCCCAACTCTCATACTAATCCACTAAACCATAAGGATTCCTAAAAAGCCTCTATCATAGCCATATACTCTACCTCAGTCATAGACAAGGTCATCACATCCTACAATGAAGACCTCCGGCTAATAGCTAAGCCACTAAGATAGAAAATATATTCACTGGTAGATCTCATTTTATCAATGTCTCCGCCATAATTAGAGTCCACAAACCCACCAAGCGAATTAGTTGATCCTCCATAGTCAATACAAGATGATGACATTCACTTCAAGTACCAAAGGGTCTATTTCACTGATTTCTGGTGAGCCTTTTCCCTGATTCACCATATATTGACTCACAACACTAACAGCTTGAATAATATTAGGTCGGGTACACACCATAACATACATGATACAACCAACAATATTCAAATGTGAAACAATAGCCATGAAATCCTCTTCCTCTTTAGATTTAGGAAAATCTAAAGCAGAAAATCTGAAGTGAGTAGCTAATGGAGTAATAACCGTCTTAATATCCACCATATGATATATCTCTAGTACCTTGTTCACATAGGACTGTTGTGACAAGTACAAATGCTTTTGCTCACGGTTTATTTTGTAGCTCTAAGATTGTTCATCTCAACCTCACTCTTTAGCATTGCCTTCACCTTATCAACATCAAACATATCTTTTGCTTCAATAAGCATACCATCAACATATAATAGAAGATACATAAAAGAGCTACCCTCAATATCCTTCAAGTACACACATCCATCATACTTGTTCCTAGATAAACCATGCTAAAGCATAAAATGATCAAATCATTCATACCACCATCTAGGAGACTGCTTCAAACCATTGGGTTGTCACATGTAAATATCATCCTCGAGCTCACCATGTAAAAATGCAATGTTAACATCCCAATACTCAAACTCAAAGTCATGCATAACCACAAATGCAAGTAAGGTACGAATAGAAGTATGTCTAGCCATAGAAGAAAATACCTTGTTATATTCCACACCTAGAATCTGAATAAATCCATGTGCAACTAAATGAGCATTATACCTCAATCTCTTGACCCATGGAGCTCCCTATTTGAACTTATACACCCATTTGCAATCAACAATCTTAGGTGCCTTCACAAGTTCCCATGTCTGATTCTTCAATAAGGATTATATATCTTCTTCCATAGCAGCACATGACTCAACAGAATCAGTACTCTCAACAACATCTGAGAACGATGCTGGCTCATGCACATCAAAAAATTTCTCTGCACTAGATAAATCATAGCCAACCAATTCTTCATAACCATACCTGACCAAAGGCTTAACAATCCTCCGTCCTCTGCTTGGAACAATGCCTCTCTACTCCACCTATTGCCTAGATCCACCCACTTTAGGAATAATGGGTCTATTAGAAGGGTCTCTAACACCCAACTCAACCTCAAATGAACAATCAATGATAAAAATCATCTAAATCTTGGCCTTTAATGGTAGGCCTTAGTCTTTATTAAGTGTCATATATACTTAATTTAGTGACCCATACCATCATTCTCTTTGAGTTCTTAGGTTTATGCAAGATGACCCTAATAGGAATATTAGTCAAAACCATAGTAGAGTGAGAATCAAAATAAGCTTTTTACTTTCTTTAGGAAACAAGTAAGACATAAGCCATCTCCTCCAAGTTGGAATATTGATGCTTAACATTAGTGAGCACCTTGCTGGTGTAATATATAGGCTTTAGTGCCCTAGTCTTAATGTATTCCCTAACAAGAATAGAATAAATAGCCCATGGTGATGCCGCTAAATGCGAAAACAATACCACTCCCACTACTAAGGGGATCAAGGTTGGAAATTTAGACAATTGGACTTTTAAATCATCAAATTCTATATGAAATTATTCCATCCACTAAAAAGTATTCTTTGACCTCAGAATACTAAACAAATGAAAACTCTTGTTAGCTCCCTTGGGCAAGAATCTATGTAGCTTGACCAACTTCCTTGTTAGCCATTGAGTGTATTTCTTTCTCATTGATGGTTGCATCTACAACACTATAGTTTTAAATTCACGTATATGCCTCTATTTGAAACCATCAATCCCAAAAAAAAAATTAGGGCGAACCCCAAATACATGGTTAGTGAGGTTTAATTTCATTGTGTATTTTCTCATAGTATAAAAAAATTGTTTGGATCTCTTGCATGTGGGATCATTTTTTCTTACTGTTTACTATCATATCATCCACATAAACCTCTAATCCCTCCCTAATATTTCCTTGAAAGGTCATGTTTACCAGCCTCTAGAAATTTACCTCAACATTCTTCAATCCAAATGACATAACTTTATAGCAAAAAAATCCATCATATATGATGAATGTGGTTTTTTCTTGATCAGACTAGGCTAATTTGATATGATTGTGTGTAGAAAAGGCATTCATAAAACTTAATCTATCTTGCCCAGCTATTGATTTAATCATTTGATCTTTTTGATGAAGTGAATATCCATCCTTAGAACATTCTTTGCTAAAGTTTGTGAAGTTGATGCACATTCTATAATACCCCAAATTTTATCTAATATTAATCCTAAGTAATAAATACCTTAACCCAATTCTGATCTAAAAAAAATGATATTTTTACCTTACCCATTAATCTTAGATCTTAACCTAATCCTAATATTTAGTCCGTTTAATTTATATTTTAACCTAACCTTAATCCTAAATGTTTAATATTTTAATCTTACCTAATTTTCTTAATCTCACTTTTGAAATTAATCTTAACCTTAATTCCACAATTATTTCCTTTTTCTACTATCCATTTTTTTTTCTATTTTCTTTTTCCCTTTTTCTTTTCCTATTGCCCAACTATCTTCTCCTTCTTCCTTCTTTCCTACATGAAAATCCCTCTCCTAACCAAATCCTTTCTATGATGCTTCCATGCCCTACTTTCCCCACCGTCATCATCAACTAGCATCTTCCATATCTCAAGGGATGCGTTAGGTTGAAAATTTTTCTCAAAATTCCCCCCATCGTGCTACTATTTCCCCCCTCATGTATGCCTTCTTACCCCTATCGTTTACCATGCATGCCACCATACACATATATATACCCCTCCCAATCTCTCTATACCTTATTTATTACCTCACCTAACTCTCACTCCATCCCTTTATGTCAAACAACCAACCCTAACTATAACACCCCCAAATTTTACTATTAAAATTTTTTTCATTTACACTAAAACCATACACTTAAGCAAGGGGTACTACTCCCGTGATCTGTACAAGACTGACCCTCGGCCAACCTCATACCAACAACAAGGCTAGAAAATTTAAAAGAAATTAATCCGAGTAGAAGAGAAAACCAAATGGTTCTAATAATTCATAATTAAAATAGAGTGTGTGATGTAAGAGTCAATACGGGAATAAAAAATGAGGACAGTGATAATGCTCCTTTGGGGGAAATAAAACAATCAATAAAACAATAAGAAAGACAGAAGTAGGTGAGTCTTGACAACACTCTCTTGGGCCCTATGACAAGTCCAACAGGTCATCATTCAGTTCCGCCCAATGCATCAAAGGCATCAAAATCATCATATACAATATATCTTACACCAATTCAGAAGGGGCCACTATTTATGGGAATGAGCAGCACCCATGAAATGGTTGACTAGCACGCTATGTACTTAGTAAGATAATCATATAGCTAAGACCATGTAAGTGAAAATATGCAAAAGATGTATATAGTACTTTATTTATGTTCGACATCATTATTAAGACATAGGCCATTATTTCCATATTTACACATATCCCAAATTATATTCACATTAGTGTGGGGACCCCACTATTATAGCCAATGGACCGAAAATGATACTCTAAGGCAAAACGCTCTTGACTACTATTATAGTTAGTGGATTAAAAATTATCCCAACTTGGCCCCAACTCACACGGTGTTCTACTGTAAGTAGTTAGTGTCTTTTCCATGATTTATTTCAATGCAAAGATTAGTTTATCATGCTCGTAGCCCTCACTATTATAGCGGGCGGACCAGAAATGATACTCCAGGGCAAAATATACCTAGCAACTATTATAGCTAGTGGAATAGAATACACTCCATGACAACAAGGCTTCTGGCCACTATTATAGTCGATGGACCAAAAAACACTCTAACCTAGGCCCGACTTGATAATCTTTTACTTTAGGTAATTAGTACTTTACTCGTGTCTTATTCCACTTGCAACCCCAACTAGACATGCATGACTCACTGGACTTCCCTTTCTCACCCATTTACCCTAGCTCTGCTAAAAATCTATTTGTTATATCTTGGGAATTCTATGCATCCTAGGACTCCAAGACTCCTTCCTTGCCTTTCCCTTACTCATCATGAAAAACCCAAACTCTTGTATACATGAATCAAGGCTCACTTCCCATATCTCCGCTTTAACTCACCATCACCCTCTAGGGTTTCCCTCTGAAATTATAATCTAGCCTATGTGGCCTAACCTCTCCCTATTATACATGGCCCATATCCCATTTGCTTCCAACTCCATCACCCCACTCAATCCTCACCCAATATCACAACCTTACTTTCCATCCTTCACATGTGATCATAAAATCCCTAGTTGGTCACCCTAAACCCTAGTACTTCTCCTTTCTTTTATATCACCCCCTCATCACACACACACCACCCTTCTTTCCACTTGACTCATTCCCCCTTTATGTGGCTCCCTTCCAATCTCAACCCATACTCCAACCACTCGCCATCAACTCTCCCTTCTGCGCACTCCACCCTAGGGTTTTTCCCACAAACCCTAGTTAGGTCCCCCATACATACTTCTACCAACCTAGGTACTAATATTTCACTCATGGACTCTAATCACCCAAATACTCTTCTCTCACCTTACTTAACCCTTAAATCACATTTTTCCATGTAAAGCTTGCCCCTATGCAAAGACTAACCACCCTATACAAGTCTTACACTTCTCATGCAAGATTTATTCCAACCTCTCATTTTATTCATATTATCTTTTTATTTGTCCACTCATAAGTCATAAGGTAATTAGGCCTTTCTCACTTCCCTATAATCACTCCACTTTCTTTATTTCTTTTATTTCCCCCACAACCTCATCATATGACCTAAGGATTCCTAACATGCATGTCATATAGGGCATCAATACAATAGGCATAACACAAAATACAATTCATATCACAATATTACACATATCATAACACATATACAACTTAGCTCCATGCTTAGCAAGCTGCGCTACAAGCATATAGTCCATAACCACATAAGATACAAGCACATAACCAAACACACTTGAACACATAACATACAAATTGTCCTTAACCACATCCTTACCTAGATCGACACCGGGCTTGGAGCACAACTCTTATGCCTCCTTAAGGAAAGGGTTTGGTTCACCTATAAGAGTGGAACACTAATGTTAACTTCCCTCTTATTTCTTTTATTATCCCGCAACTAATTATTATTAAAAGACTAATAAAAATAATGATAATAATAATAATAGTCTTAATAATAATAAGATTAGTATTATTAGTGATACTAGTAATAATAATAATAATAATAATAATAATAATAATAATAATAATAACAATAATAAGGATAATAGTAGTAATGATAATAACAAGGATAATAGTAGTAATGATAATAATAATGATAACGACAGAAATAATAATAATAATAATAATAATAATAATAATAATAATAATAATAGCAACGTTAATAATAATAACAACAACAACAATGATGATGATACTAATAATAACAATTATACAAAATAATTTATACTTAAGTAGAAGTAAAGGTTAGGGTACAACCAGGGGTAGAGGTGGCAGTTGGAGTGGTGGCAGCAACGGCACAAGGCGGTGGGAGTGGTGGTGATTTGAAAAGACCCAAATTTGGGGTTGGAAAAGGGAAAGGGATTTGGTGGTTGTGAGGTGGCAGGTTTTCTGGACCTAGAGGGTTGCAATAGTGGTGGTAGTATATTAAGGCGGAAACGCAGGTGGCAGCAACTGCAGTGGTCGAAGGTGGAGGAGAAGAAAGGAGGAGGAAGGATGGGGAGAAAGGGGAGGAAGGGTATGGGGAGATAGGGGAAGGTTTGCTAGGTTGAGAGGGAGGTAGTAGAGGTGGTGTTTGTGGCGAAGGAGGCGGTGCAGGACAGTGACATGGTGCAAGCTGCCCACTTTACATGAATAGGGAGAGCAATGCATGGGGGAGTTAGAGGTGGGGAGTGGTCTTATTTGGTGGAGGGTAATGCAAGGAAGAGGTTATATGGAAGTTTGGATGACAGCAATGCATAGTGGAGGTTAGGGCTTCGTCTGATGGGGTGGTAGAGGGGATCTTCGAGATTTTTTTAGGTAGAGAAAAAAGAAGAGGAAGAAGGGTGAGGGATGGGGTATTTATAGATGTGGGGTGGAGAAGAAGACAAGGGAATGGGAGGGGCAAGTGGCTATAGGATGGTGGTGGAAGGCCGGTATAGGCCTATAGGTGTGTAGGTGCATAGGGGGTAGGGGAAGGTGAGGGTGTCAGGGTTGTAGAGGGGAGGGGACCAATGTAGGGTAGTGTCAACTGCATGCCCTACAGGTTAGGTCGAGGGGAAGGTGAAGGGAGAAGGAGAACCATGGTTACAAAGAAGTCATGTGCACCAGGAACCAAGGAGGGGGAGGTAGGAGACGAGGGTAGAAGAAGAAAATAGGAAAAAAAAAAGGCAGGGATAAAAAGTGAAGGACTAGGTAGGGTGTTGGGCCACGTGATGGGGAAAGAAAAAAAGAAAGAAAAGGTGGACTAGGCTACACAAAGGGGAAAAAGAGATGAGGGAGGAGAAGAGTCGGGCCACGTTGGGCGAGGCCCCGACTAGTAGAAAGGAGAGAAAAAGAAGAAAAAGAAGGAAAAGGAACAAAAAGAGGGAAAGGGGGAAAAAATAGAAAAAGGAAAATGAGGTTGTTGGGGGTATTTTGAATTTTTTTGAATTTTTTTGAAAATAATAAAATTAGTATAAATAAATATTTAAATTTTATTTTTATATTAATTTAGAACTTTTGGTTAAATTTTCCTAAAATCTATTTTAGTTAGAAAATTACCCTAACATCCACTAATTTAATTCCTACATTATTTTCCTCTCTTTTTTATCTTAATTACTTCCATTATAATAAAATTATTTTATTAAAAATGTTATATTTAATTGATCTCACCTATTAATACATATTTTATTATTATTTCCTAAATTAAGGTTTTTGTGTATTACACTTACTACCTTTCTTCCTTCTTCATTCCCTACTTTGCCTCAATTTGGTCCACAACTATCAAAACCATGCACCACCACTAACCACTAATCATCACCATTCCCTTGGAAAATCAACCACCACTACCACCCCATCATTCCCTTCATCGTCACCCAACCATTGCCACCTTCATTGTCTCTTTTTCTTTATTCCCCATTATGCTCTATTTTTTTCATTAAGGTGCATAGCCATGCACTCTGGCACAAACCACGCATAGTCTTGCACATAGCTGTGTACCCTCTTTTCTTATTGCCCATGTGCCTTCCATGCTCTCAACCTATGCATGCATTACATGGCATGCCCTTGTCATTCGTTTAACACATTTTTACTTCCTTTATATTACACCCACTATTCTCATCGGTGGATCAGTAATCAAGTACAACCCTAGGCAGAAAGCTCCTGGCCACTATTCTCTCCAGTAGATTAGTAATCAAGGTATAATTGGTCCTAACCCATGTGGTATTCCACTATAAGTAATTAATTTCTTAAAAAGGGTTATTATCATCTAATTATTTAATTTAATTAAGTCCATGACCCCACTATTCTTACCATTAGAATGATATAGGGTACAACTTCTAGGGCAAGATGCTCCTAACCACTATTCTCGTTAGTGGATCGGTAGGTACAACTGGTTCTGACTCAAGTGATATTCCACTTTAAGTTATTAGTGTATTATTCATATTTTATTTATTCCAAATTTAACACACAAACATGCATACCTACACCATGCATGATAGCTTCCCTACTACTACCCCGAGATAACCCTATTCCCTTAGAAACCCTAATTTCACAACTCTTGTACACCCTCATCTACATTGTCCCTTGGATTCCCCAATCTATCCCATGAAATATAACATGTCATTGGAAGCCTCTAGTCAAGGGTTACAGCCTGTTACCCTCATTTGTCACATATGATAATAACTAGCCTCTAGGGTTACTCCTTAAAACCCCTAATTTCTTCTTATTGGCCTAGCCCCTTTTCTACCACTTATATGGTCATAAATTTCCATACCCATGGATATAATTATATATTTAACCATAGTATCAAATATTGTATCCTAACTACCCCATTTTTCACATGTATTAATACCCTTCCTATTCAAGTCCCATCTAAAACCTTAATTCCTTGTTTTGGTTATAACTACCTCCCTCTATCTTTCATGACTACTAAATTTGGCACATATTTCCAAAATGACATGGCTAGAATCATATTCCAATATTATAGTCCAACTCCCCTATTTTGTATATGTGATAATAGCCTACCCCTAGGATTTTGTGCCTTAGCTTCCTAAAACCCTAGTTTCACTTTGTAGTCATATATCTTCCCCTAGTGCTCAAAGGACTTCCCAAATTTAAATGGATATCTAAAAATTTCATCTTTGACCCCATATCTTTTGTAACAAACCCCTACTCTACTCACATATGATCATAGCTTCCCTTAACTTTTACTACCCCCATGTATAGTTATTCACCCCATATTGTATTTACCTAACCCTCCTTATTTTTTTCATAGTTATCTTATATAGTATATCCAACCTATGTTAGGCCATTTTCACCCTAAGGTACCTTACATTTTATTTTTCACAATATTGACCAAAATTTCCTTAGGCCTCAAAACCCTACCTAAGTTACAATCATGTAACATAAGGACTCTGCAAACTTTATACATGTAATATCATATAATATGGATATACATCAACACTAAAAATCAATACAATCATAATCATATAGCTTCTTACTTACAACTATTGTCAAGCTAAACTACACATACAGCACTAGACTCATTTATTATCTTATGCATGTCATCACACAAAAAAGGCATATATTAACATAATAAAACCCTAGCTATGACTGTATCCTTACTGGATTGGCTCTAGACTCTAAGCACGCATGACCTGCACCTCCTCTTCCGCTATCATTGAAATAATACCTACAACATGGAAATATACACAATTTATATATTCTTTTCTTTAAAAAAAAAGAATAAAAAGGAACTTAGCCTAAAGAAAGATTAAGGAGAAGAAAGGAAGTGGAGGTGACCAAAATGGGGGAGAAAATGGTTGCAATAATATGGTGGCAGTGATTGATTTTTGGCGAAGAGGGGTGAGGGTTAGCTCCACAAGGTTAAGGGTGGTAGTGGCACTGGGATAGGCTAGAGTGGGTGGTGGTTAGTGGTGGCGGAGCTAATGGCCAACGGCGGTGTAGAGTGGCACACTACTGATAGGGAGAAGGAAAAAAAGGGGAGAAAGGAGAGAAAAAGGCTGGGGAGGCTGTATAGGCTAGGGCACCTATGTAGGGGTAGTAGCAAGGAGGGAGGAGAGTGGCCAATGGTGGTAGCCGGAAGAATGTTGTAATATCCCAAAACACTAATTTAGGAAATTATGATAAATTAAAAATTTATTTGTGAGATTAATTAAATATAATATTTTAATAAAATAATGGGATTAATTAAGAAAAAAAGAGAAATAATAAAGAATTTAATTAGGGAAGATTATGATAATTTGCTAATTAAAATAGAATTTAGGAAGATTTACCTAGAATTTTCTAAATTAATGTAAAAAGGAATTTAGTTATCATTTTACTAAGTTTTATTATTTTTAAATATTAAAAAAATACTAAAATATCCTAAACACCCTAACCACCCTATTGTTCCTTTTCCTTCTTCTTTTTTTCTTTTTTCCTTTTTCCTTCCTTTTTCCTTTCTCTTCTTTCTTTTTCTCCTTTCTCCTTTTCTTTTTCTCCTCTTCTTCCCCCAATTGGGCCTTGCCCGTGCGACCCAACTTCCCTACTCTCTTCTCTTCCTAGGGTGGCCCAATCCGCCTCTCTTCTTTTCCTTTCTCCCCTCACCCACCCGGTCTTCTTCTTTTCTTTTCCCCCAATCGGCTGGCTCAACCCCTCTTTGTCTTCCTCCCTCACGTTGCAAGTTGGACCTTCAAATCTGCCACTGGCCGACCTACCCTACCACCGTACCACCCCAACCAGCTCCCCCTCTCTCTCCCTTGTCCCTTTCATTTCCAATTTGAGCTAAACCGCCCTTCACCTACCTCCCTCACATGCTCCCCTTACCTTTTTTTTTCCCCACCTAGCATATACACCCTATAACTTTATAGGCTTGTACCGGCTTGGACTCCTGGCCGACGAGCCTCTGCCACACCTACCCCCTTGTCCTCTTCCCCCTTTGCCTTCTTCTCCCTCCTTTGGACTATAAGTACCCCATACCGACCCCTATTTGCCCCTCCTTTGCTCTACCTAGAAAACCCATCCATTTCACCACCACCACTTCAGACACTACCCCAATCACTGTCATACAACACCACTGCCTGAAACACCACCCAATCCCTTCCCTACATCACCTTCCACCAAAACGATCCACTCGCCGCCCTTGAATCTCCCTACGCTAACCACCCCAATTGTGCAAAGTTGGCAGCTCGAGTTGCCCTTTGCACCTCATTACCACCGTGTGTTGCTTCTTCCACCACAATCACCACCTCTCTTGCCACCCACTCGACTCAGCAAACCCTCCTCTACCTTCCCCTACCTTTCCTTCTCCCTTTCTCCCTCTGCTTCCTCCTCCCTCCTTCTCCACCACCCTCAACCACCACGACCACGACCACCTGCTACTCCACCTTACTACGCCACCACCACTACAACTCTATCATCCTAGAGAGTCTACCACCCTACAACCACCATCTCTCTCTCTCTCTCTTCTGGCCCTAAAAGACCCACCTTCCCCAAAATCACCACTTCCACTACCACTATCACCGTTGTTGCCACCTATCTGCCACCTTCACTAGGTTGTGCCCTAACCCTTAATTATAATTTATTTATTTATTATAATTATTATTCTAACTTTACTAGTACTACTACTATTATTATTAAAGCTATTATCATTATTATTACTAATATTCTACCATGACTATTATGACCATCTAACCCTATTTTGGCTAATAATAGTATGGTTAACAACTTTAAGGATAATACCCTTATTTTAATACAAAAGTTGTTGTTTTTTGTTGTTCTTATTATTATTATTATTATTATTATTATCATCATCATCATCATCGTTAATACTAGTTCATACTAAGGGTAAAGTAGGGAATAATGAAAATGATAATGATAGGGAAGTTAACTCTAGTGTTTCCCTATTATAGGTGAGCAAATTCTAACCCCTAAGGAGGTATAGGATCGCGCTCCAAGCCTAGTGTCATTTTATATAAGAATATAGTTTAAGGCCTAATATGTATATTACGTATTATGTGTGATGGATATATGTGTGTACCGTATGTGGTTATGAACTATGTACTTGTAGCGCAGCTTGCTAAGCATAGAGCTAAGGTAAGTTGTATGTGTTATCTTTAATGCATGTGTAATATGATAATGTGTCTTGTACTTTGCAGTGCTTATATAATATGGCCCTTTATGACACATATGCTAGGAGGCTTTAAATGATATGATGTGGTGGTAAGAAGATGAAGGGGGATAAAGGAAGTGAGCTGAGTAGAGGGAAGTAAGAATGGCCTAAGTATCTCATGACTTATGGGTGGACAAACGAAAGGATAATATGAATAAAATAATAGGGTGAAATAAATCTTGCATGGGGAGTATAGGGCTTTCTTGGGGTGGATAGTCTTTGCATGGGGATGATCTTTACATGGAAAAAGTTGACTTGAGGGTTAAGTAAGGTAAGAAAAGAGTTTTTGGGGTGATTGGAGTCTATAGGTGAAAAATAGTATATGGGTTGGTATAAGGGTGCATGGGGGACTTGGCTAGGATTTGG
This sequence comes from Tamarix chinensis, assembly GCA_030549775.1. NCBI lineage: Eukaryota > Viridiplantae > Streptophyta > Magnoliopsida > Caryophyllales > Tamaricaceae > Tamarix > Tamarix chinensis. The sequence goes on along the minus strand of CM060173.1, from coordinate 80,736,799 downwards.
GAGGAAAACCCTAAGTGGAGAAATTGTGGAAGGGAGAAATAATGAGCAGGATTGGAGTATGAGGTGAAAGTGGAAAGATGTCACATGGAGGGTGAATGTGTGTCATATGGAAGAGGGAATGGTAAGTGAGAGTGATGGAGGGACAACATAAGAGAAAAGAGAGGTGCTAGGGTTTGGGGTGGCCAACTAGGGTTTTGTAGCCAGACGTGCAAAATGGCAAGTAAAGTGAGATATTTGGGGATGAATCGAGTGAGGTGATGAGTTGGGGCAAGGAAAGCATTGGTTGTGTGAGATAGAGGAATGTTGGGCCAGATAGGCTAAATTAGGGTTTCCCGAGGAAAACCTTAGAGGGTGATAGTGAGTTAACCCAAATATATGGAAAAGTGGGCCTTGACCCATGCACATAGGAGTTGGCTTTTATGGTAATCAAGGAAAAGGGCGGAAGGATGTCTGAATGTGCTAGGAGGCATAGAAGTCCCAAGATTTGGGACGGGCTTTACAGGAGAATAGGAGTAGACGGGTTGTGTGAGCGAGTAGTCCAAGGAGGCATGCATGTTTAGGGTGGAAATATTTATCGAATAAGACATGAATAAGATACTAACTATTTAAAGAGAAATATTATTTAGCCGGACCCAGACTAGTCCACCAGCGAATAATAGTGGCTAAGTGCCTTGGGCCCTATAGATCATTCCACCAACGAATAATAGTGACTAGGTGCATTTTTCCCTAGGTGTTTTTCGGTCCACCGGCTATAATAGTGGGGGATCCCGAGCTCAAAAAACCAAACCTAATGTTGATAAGCCATGGAAAAGATATTATTTACTTATAGTGAAATGCCATGAGAGTTGAGGCTAGACCGGTCCACCAGCGAATAATAGTGTCGAGGAGCCTTGTGCCTTGGAGACCGTTCCACTAGTGAATAATAGTGGCCAGGTGCATTCTATCCTGGGTGTTTTTTGGTCCATCAGCTATAATAGTGAGATTCTCGTTCTCGCATGGAATTAAAAAGAGAATGGTGTGAGTGGGAATAATGACTAGAGATCTAATAAATTAGTTAAACCGGTTCAAATCACTATGTGTACTACTTGTTTTTCATGTATGGCTTTTCTGCATGGTTACTTGTTGTATTACCTATCTTTCATGTACAGCCTTAGTTGCGTGGTTACCTTACTTAGTACATAGTATACTGATCACCCGTTTTATGGGTGATGCTCATTCCTACGAGCAAAGGTTCCTTTTGAGTTAATGTAGGTATGAGATGTTGTGTTCGATGCTTATGACACATGCGAGGCGTCGGGCGGAGCTAAGTGTTGATTTATGGGACTTGGCATGGGGCCCAAGAGAGAGTGTAGTCCAGACTCTTCTTTTTAAATCTTTTATCCTATCTTACTATTTGTATTGTTCTCTCCCCTTGGAGGCTTTGACTATGTAATTGTTTCCGTTCTATAATAACTTTTAATCACGTACTTTGATTTTCTCTTTATAAATCTTTCAAATTTTTATGGTTATATGTCTTAAGTGAGTTTAATGTCTTGTAAAATTATTTTATAGCCTTGTGGTTGGTACGAGATTGGCTGGGGGCCAGGCTTCTGCTGATCATGGTGGTAGCACCCCCGTGCTTGTGTATGTTTTTAATTAAATAAAAAATTTCAACTGTAATTTTTTTAGGGTGTTACAAATGTAGCCTACAATTGTTGTAGGCTCGAGAGAAGAGGTGAAAAGGAAGGAGGAGGAGGAAGAAGGGTAGCTTTGCAGGCCTGTGTAGAGTGAAGATAGGGAAAAGAGGTGGCATAGAAGGGTGGTTAGGTGTCTACAGTAGTGGCACAACACTAGAGTGGGCGAGGATGGGAAGGCGAGAAAAATAGGGGAGGGAGGTAGGTAGAGAGGAGAGGAAAGTAGAAGTTCAATGGGGTATTTATAGGCGAGGAAGAGCTGAGGGGTAGGGAAGACAACAGAGGGCTCGACATGCATGGTTGTAGTAAGGGGAGAAGGTCATTGCAGGCAGCATGGCAGGGTAGGGGTACAGGGGAGTAGATGTGCAAAATAGGGGGTGTAGGGGGTAGGGGTGCATGCCAAGGTGCATGGCCCTGTATGGCTGAGAAGGGAAAGGTGGGGAGGATGGGCGGTGTGCAGTGGTGCAGGTGCAAGGGTGAATATGGGAAGGGAGATGGCAATGCGAAGGAGATGGGTTCTAGGAAGAATAAAGGGAGAAAAAGGGAAAGAAGAGAAGAAAAAAAGGAAAAAAGAAAAAAAGAAAGAAAAATAAGGGGAAAACAAACATGGCTAACTGGGAGAAGGAAAGGAAAAAGAAAGAGAAAGGGGGCCTAGGCTGCCCAGGGGAGAAAGGAAACAAGAAAAAAAAATCCTAGGCTAGGGAAAATGGTGCAGACCAAGGAAGAAGAAGAAGAGAAAAAAAAAAGGAAAAGAAGAAAAAGAAGGAAAAAGAAGAAGAAAGAAAAGGAAAAGGGAAAAGGGGAAATTTGTGAGATTTAGGTTAGATTATAGAGTAAAATTTTAGCTTAGTACCAATAATTAAAAAATTATTATGCCTAAAATTGTTTTAGGCTAATTAAATAAAATAAAATCTCAAAATTAGGTTAAATTAATTTATTGCTAATTAATTTTTTGGATTTTTAAATTTTAGGGTATTACATATGTATCGGAGTTGGGTACAAAATAATGTTATTCAGTTATTGTTTTGGCCCATGTACCTTTTTGGACTCTTAGTTCTATGCGATCCCTTCACGTATTTTTGGATATTATACTTGAAGTTAATCTCCAAACTTATATTTAAGTTTATGAATATTCTCTCATTTTCTATTAATCATCTTTTTTGTTCTAATTGTTTTGCCTTGTATTTTATGTAATGATGGAATGGTAAGCTAGACTTATGTCAATTACACCAACACACAATAATCTTGATATTACACTTTCGCTAAAATAAAATAAAAATTAGTAGTAAAATTTGGGTTGTTACACATTCTCCATTTAACATTAGAATTCTTTACTATGACCAAGTTAGCTATCCAGTCAACATATTTCACATATCTGAAAAACTCTAAGCCAAGTAAAATTTCCACTGCCTATTAGATGACTTTATGCATTTAATTTTTTATGGCCCTTCCACTTTTCTTTATTAGTTTGTATATGTCCATTATATCCAGCCGATTCTCAGTGCCTAAACAAGGAGGAGCAAAACAAGGAGATTAAAGCAAAAGGGATGGAATCGTGCATGGCAGGGGAGGCGTGTGGTATGAGGGTGGTGTGTTGGGGTAGAGGGAGAGTACGGTGAGGTAAGAAAATATAATAGTGTAGGGGTAATTCATTTAGGTACAAAACTAGATAAAGTATCCAAGTAAAAACTATCTAATTACCATAATAAGTTTATTCGACAAAAATGATACTGGTTACATCCCAACCCTAGGTTTAAATTTTAATACGCAGCCTCTAGCATATTTTAGCTTAATTAAATTTTATAACTAATAAGTCATAAAAATATTACATATATTAATAATATTTTTAGTACAAACACTCTAAAATAATTATTATAAATAATACACATAATTACTGGTTATAATTATTATGGTTTTTCGGAAATGGGGTGTTACACCACCCCTAACCCTTCTTCCTCTTATTTTCCCTCTACCCAGCATCTCCAAAAATTCCCCTCCACTGTCCCTTTAGAGTTAGCCCCAGCCGCCGCTGCGCCTCACCACCGTAAAAACCTCCACCCACCCTCTTCCCTACACTAGCCTCTACGAAATAAGACCCCTCCCTACCTCTAACTCTCCCTCCTCTACTCTCCCTAATCATGCAAATTGGGCAAGTTAAGCTACCCTTTACACCATATTGTCGCCCCTTACGTCACCCTGTGCCGCCTCCTCCACCACAACCACCACCCCCACTACCTCCTTCTCTGCCTAAACATCCTCCCCATACCCTCCCTTTCCTTTTTCTCCCCCTCCTTCATCCTCCTTTCCCCTACTCCACATTATGCCACCACCACCACTAGCGCCACCATCATGGCACGTCACTACCACCACTACAACCCCCTTTGACCTAAGAACCCTACCACCTCACAACCACCACTTCCCTTTCCATTTCCCAACACCAAAATTGTATCTTTCTAATCACCACCACCTCCACCACCCTTGTGTAGCCGCTACCACCACCCTAGCTGCCACATCCACCCCTAGTTGTGCCCTAACCCTTATGTTTACTTAAATATGATTTATTTTATACATTTATTTTATTATTTCTATCATTATTATTATTATTTGTTGTTACTACCATTATTGTTATTATTGTTAATCTTATTATTATTATTATTATTATCACTCTTATTATCATCATCATCATCATCATCATCATCATCATCATCATCATCATCATCATCATCATCATCATCATCATCATCATCATCATCATCATCATTATTATTATTATTATTATTATTATCATTGCTATTATTAGTATTTTTACTAATATTTAGTTAGAGAATAGTAAAAGAAAAATGATTAAGAGGGGAGTTAACATTAGTGTTCCATTCTGATAGGTAAACCAAATCCTTCCCTTAAAGAGGCATAGGATTCATGCTCCAAGCTCGGTGTCCTATTAGATAAGGATGTGGACAAGGCTAAATTGTTTTTTTATGTGTTCATGGGTGTTTTGGATATGTTCTTGTATTATATGTGAGTATGGACTAAATAGTTATAGTGCAGCTTGCTATGCATGGAGCTAAGGTAAATGATGTATGTGTTATGATATAAGTGATATGACTTGTATTTTGTGATATGTGCTTATGTATAATTGCCCTAATATGATATGCATGCTAGGAGGCCTTAGGTGTTATGATGAGGTTGGGAGAGCTAAAAGAAATAAAGAGGGTGGAGTGATTAGGAAGAAATGAGAAAAATCCTAAGTACCTTATGACTCATTGGTGAAAAAATAAAAGGGTAATAGCAATAAAATGAAAGGTTGGAGTAAATATTACATGAAAAGTGTAAGGCTTTCATGGGGTGGTTAGCCTTTGCATGGGGGTAACATTTACATGGGGAAGAGTATTTTAGGTGATCGGAGTCCATGGGTGAAAAATAGTACATGGTTGGTAGAACTATGTGTGGAAGGCTTATCTAGGGTTCGTGGAAAAAAACCTTAAGTGGGGGAAGTGTGTGGAGAGGGTGATGGTGAGTGGTTGGAGTAAGGATTGAGACTAGGAGGGTGTCTTATGAATAGGGATGAGTTAAATGGAAAGAAAGGTGGAGTGTGTGGATGAAGGGATGGTGTAAAAGAAAGGAGAAGTACCAGGGTTTGGGGTAGCCAACTAGGGTTTTCATTATCACATGTGAATTATGGGAATTAAGGTTGTGATGTTTAGGTGTGGGTTGAGTGGAGTGATGGTGTTGGAAACGAAGGGACCATGAGCTATGTATGATGAGGAGAGGTTAGGGTCACATAGGCCAGATGAGGATTTCTAAGGGGAAACCCTAGTGGATGATGGTGAGCTAAGGTTGAGAGATGGGAAAGTGGGCTTGGAGCTATATGTATTGGGGATTGGATTTATGGTGAATAGGGGAAAGTGGCATTAGAGACCTTGGGGTCTTGAGGAGTGTAGAGGTCCCAAGATATGGGACCGAGTCATTTAGGAAGTATGGGTTACGTGTGGAATAAGACATGGATAAAACACTAATTACTTAAAGTAAAAGATTATCGAGTTGGGCCCAAGTTAGATTATTTTCCGATCCACCAGCTATAATAGTGGTCGAGAGCCTTCTTGCCCTTGAGTGCATTTCAGTCCATCAGCTATAATAGTGTCCAAGTGTGTTTTACCCTAGAGAAACATTTTTGGTGCACCAGCTATAATAGTGGAGGTTCTGAGCTCAATAAACCAAACTTTATATGGCAATAAATCATGGAAAAGACACTAACTACTTACAATGGAACACTACGTGATTCGGGGGCAGGTTTGGTATCATTTTTGGTCCAGCGGCTCTAATAATGGAGTCCATATACTCACATGGATATAATTCAAGAGATATGTAAAGATAAAATTAATGGCCTATGCCTTAATAATGAAGGTGAATATGAATAAAATACTGTATGCATCATCTGTTTTTTGTGATTACATGGTCTTAGCCATATGGTTACCTTACTCAGCATGCTATGTACTAATCATCTCCTTCACTGGCGCTGCTCATTCCTATAAGCAATGGCCCCTCTTGAGTTTGTTCAGGTAAGAGATGATGCTTGTGATAACTTTGACACCTATGATGCTTTGGGTGGGACTAAGTGATGGACTGATGTACTTATCATAGAGTCCGAGAGGATGTTGTTCAAACATACCTTTATCTAATTTTTCTGTTGTTTTATTTATCATTTTAAATCCCCCCATAGGGGGCGTTATTATATCTACTTTCCATTTCTGTATCAACTCTGACATTTACACACTCTAATTTATTTATAAAGTGTTGGAATGATTGTGGATTTACTTATTACTTATATTAACACCTTTGAATTTTCTAGACTTATGGTTGGTATGATACTGGCCTGAGGTCAATCTTGTGCCGATCACGACGGTAGCACCCCTTGTTTTAGTGTTTGGTTTTCTACATAAAAAAAAATCAATTCTGAATTTTGGGGGAGTTACAAGTTGGAATCAGAGTGTTGGTTCTAGTAAGCATGCTATATTTTTGAAGAATTTTTAGATTAAAAGTTTTCACTAGATCTTGAAAATTTTTTGTGCCCTAAAACATCTTTATGTTCTAAGAAACTCTAAGTCCAAAATCACAAGTGAGCAAACAAAAGGGTAAACTAGAAATTTTCCAAAAGGGAAATAATGTGTGATAGCTATATCGAACCATTCGGTTCTCTCCTAACATGTCTTTTCTCTTATATCTAAACTTCATGATGAATGGAAGAGTAGGACAATTAGAGGAGGCCTTCATGGAGTTCGTCTAGCGCCACCACTTGGTGCCTCCCCCGCACCCACATCACTTTGAGGGTAGTGGGGAGGATTGGCTCCGGAGGGTCACCGAGCATCACCCTCCACTGTACACTAGTAAGGAGGACCCAATGGTTCTCCAGGGGTAGATTCGAGACATGGATCGCACTTTCAAGGCTATGGATTGCCCGATAGTCCAATATAGCAGCATTCATTCTAAGAGGTATAGCAGACGCCTGGTGGCTAAAGCACCGTATCCGAGTTGGTCCCTCAATTACCTAGGAGGCATTTAAGGCTACCCTGCACTCCAATTTCTACCTAGAGAGCTTAAAGAGGTACAAGCACAAAGAATTTATGCAGCTCACCTAAGGTAACCTGATGGTCAGGCAGTATTATGCTTGCTTCATCGATTACTCCGATTTACCCCAAGGATCCCCGCCATTGAGTCCACGATGGTGTTCCAATTCGAGTAGGGGGTGAACTTTAGCATTCACAGTATGATGGAAGCAGTGGCCTTCATTGACTCGGCCATCTTGTACGAGTGCACCTGCATTGCCTCCACTCTAGTCAAGGAGCAGGCTACCATACTAGGGAACAAGAGACTAGAGGGCCAGAGCTTCAGAAGCACAACCCAGCCCAAAGTAGGAGGACCCTTGGGATAGTAGCAAGGGGTCATTTTAGAGATCAGGGAACATCGAGGAGACCGTCCTATAGACATTTTGGTAGGAGAAACCCGGGTAGAGATTGTGGGGGCAAACTCATGACATGTTTGATCTATGGTAGACTGGGTTATCGCTTTTGACTATCGGGATCAACAATGCTTCTAGTAGCCCTAGATTCAGCATTATCAGTAGAAAGGACCCCCGATTCCCTATTAGCAAGACTACCAACAGCGCCCGCAGACCTCATCCCTATAGTTACAATAGTGAGCACCTGCCTTAGCCGGTGCACCAGTTTGGGATGTCAGGGGAAGGCCACCAGGACCACAACCTTTTCCTTAGAGAGGAGGACAATAAGGCGGGCATCTTAATGTGATTATCCAGATGAAGGTTGATCTTTAGGTGGACATCATTATTGGTATATTCACCATGCTATCGTAGCTAGTGCATATTCTTTTGGATTCAAATGCATCGCTATCATTCGTGTTTGCTTCATTTATAGGTAGCTATCACCATCTATTATTGTAGCATTGTTTTTAATGCTTCCTTTGGGTGATAGGATGGATTGTATTGAGTTATATTTGGGTTTGGCCTTAGTTATAAATTGGGTAAAATTCTTAGTGGACCTAATTAGGATGGGTTTTAGATATTTTGATGTGATTCAGGGATAGATATCCTTGGGAGGTATCAAACGATGATTTATTGCACTTAGGAGCGCATGGTATTACGAAGCCTAAAGGGTATTAGGGTTTCGTACAAGAAGACCAAGCCTAAGCCCACTACCAAAGTTATGATTGTAGTTGCACTACACTCCTTGGTCCAAAAGGGGTACCTATTGTACCTATGTAGTGTGCAAGAACTGAACAAGGATCTAACAGCTCTGGAGGGTATTTTAGTAGTCAGATAATTTTCAGATGTGTTCCTAGAGAAAATATCGGGTATACCCCTAGTTTGTGAGATAGATTTCACTATTGAGCTAGTGTGGGGAGTTGAGCTTGTGTTAAAAACACCCTACCAGATGGCACCTGTTGAGCTAAAAGAGTTAAAGATCCAGTTGGAGGAATTGTTAGAGCATGGGTACATTCGATCAAGTGTGTTACCCTGGGGAGCACTGGTCTTTTTTATAAAGAAAAGGGATGGGAGATTCCATCTCTATATAGATTACTAGGGGCTAAACTAGTTGAATATAAAGAACCGGTAACCACTCCCAACAATTGATGATCTCTTTGACCAGTTGACGGGTGCCACAATCTTCTCCAAGATCGACCTGAGATCGGATACCATCATTTGCAAATTACAGATGCTAACATTCTGAAGACTACCTTTCGGACTCGGTATGGACACTACAAGTTTATGGTGATGCCTTTTGAGCTCACCAACGCTCCTGCAGTGTTCATGGACCTGATAACAAGGATCTTCAGAGCCTTACTTGATCAATTTGTGGTGGTATTCATCAATGAAATCCTGGTGTACTCTTGAGGGAATAAAGAGCATGAGCAGCACCTCCATACCATATTGTCCTTGCTATGGGATCACCGGTTGTATGTAAAGCTATCTAAGTGTGGCTTCTGGCTTTAAGAAATGGCCTTCCTTAGGCATATAGTCTCTACTGGGTGATTTTTTGTTGACCTAGCAATGATTGTGGCAATCACAGAGTGGAAGCCTCCCATGAACATGTTAGAGGTTCAGAGTTTTCTAGGACTGTCTGGGTACTACAGATGTTTTGTATAGAACTTCTCAAAGATTACCCATCCTCTAACCAACCTCTTAAAGAAGACCACCAGGTTCCAATGGGACGAGTCCTATGATGGGGCCTTCCAGGAGTTAAAGAGATGATTAACCACTCTGCTTGTCCTGACTCTGTTAGAGGGTTCAAATGGGTTCGAGGTCTACAGTGATGTATCCAAACATAAACTTAGTTGTGTGCTAATAAAGAATGGTAGAGTGGTTGCCTATGCCTCCCGACAGTTGAAGCGGCATGAAAAAACTATCCAACTCATGATCTGGAGTTAGCAACAGTGGTTTTTGCCTTAAAGATCTAGAGGCATGACTTGTATGGGGCCAAGTGTAAGTTATTCACATATCACAAAAGCCTCAAGTACATCTTCACCTAGAAAGAGCTGAACATGAGGCAAAGGAGATAGCTATAACTAGTTAAGGACTACAAAATTGAGTTGACCTACAACGAGGTTAAGGCCAACGTGGTTGTAGAAGCTTTGAGTAGGAAGAACACACACTTTATGAACTTCTATGTGGTTGCTGACTAGATGATGGAGGAATTATCCGGCCAGGAGATTTAGTTGATTTAGTAGGGTGGTCTTGAGGATCACATGAGCACCTTAATGATCACTCCCATAATATTTAAGGAGATCCTGGCCAGCCAGGCTAGGGATGCTAAGATCGAGATGATCCATCAAAAGTTACATAAAGGCCATGAAATTAGGGTTCCGAGTACACTAGGATGGTAGCCTTCGTAACAAGGGCCGCTAGTGCATACCGCAGGGATGTTTAGAGTTGAAGCATTGTATCATGGAAGATGGACACCAAACCCCTTCCTCAGTCCACCCAGGAGGGGACAATATAAATAAGTATCTCAAGAAGGTGTACTAGTGGCCTCATATGAAGCAGGAAGTGGTTAAGTTCATGTCCCAATGTCTGACCTATCAGAAGGTCAAGATTGAGCACCGCAGACCTGAAAGGCTACTTTAACCCTTAAAAGTGCCAAGGTGGAATTGGGATTCGATCTCCATGGACTTTGTTGGTGGGTTACCAAGGACTCAGAGCGGATTTAACACTATTTAGGTCATCATAGACAGATTGACCAACTCGGTCATGTTTATTTCAATGAAGTCCACTTGGAGTATGGATCAGTTGGCTAGTGCCTACGTGAAGTACGTGGTTAGTCGACATGGGGTCCCACAGGATATTGTGTCAAATAAGGATTCAAGGTTCCTCTCTCATTTTTGGGAAAAGCTATAGGAGGTACTGGGGACAAAATTAAAGATGAGTATAGCTTTCCATCCCACTACAAATGGACAGATCGAGAGGACCATACAAACCCTAAAGGACATGCTAATGGACTGTGTATTAGATTTTTAGGGTTGTTGGGAAGAGTACCTATATCTGATAGAGTTTTCATATAACAACATCTACCATGATAGCATAGGGATGACCCCTTTGAAATCATTATATGGAAGGAAGTGTAGAACTCCCTTGTGCCAGAGTGACATTAGTGAGACACTGGTATTGAGACTTGAGATGATTGCGAAAATGAATAGGTAGATCCACCGAATTCAGGATTGGATGAGAGGCTCTCAAAGCCGATAGAAGAGCTATGCTAATCAGAAGCACTAAAGTAGTGACTTTGAACCTGGGAGAAAGTGTTGTTGAGGGTTTTCCCAACTAAGGGTGTGCAGAGATTTGGTAGTTAGGGTCAATTGAGCCCGAGGTACATTAGACCCTATGAGATCTTAGAGCGGGTCAGAGAGGTTGCATACCCGTTGGCACTCCCATTAGATTTGGCTTGAGTTTACAATGAATTCCACATCTTATAGTTTCTGAAGTATGATGTTGATCCATCCCATGTGATCCAGCTCAACGAGGTTGAACTTGATGAATCCCTAACTTATGAGGAGTGATCTTTGCGGATCCTTGACACCAAACTCCAAAAGATTCATACGAGTGCAGTCCCTCTCTTGAATATTCTTAGGAGCTACCATGGGACCCAAGAATCTACCTAGGAAGCGGAGAAAGACATGCACGAAGCGTATCCAAAGCTATTTGCCTTAGGTACGATAGTCCCCAGTAAACCCATTTTTCATTAATGGGGTAGTAGCACCGTGTTTCGTACTTTCATTACCTAAATTGGGTTAGAACTATTTTTCTCCTAGGACTTAAGCTAGTAACTTCGGGGACGAAGTTTTTCTTTAAGGGGGTAGTGATGTAATACCCTAAAATTTTAGAATCTAGAATTTAATAATTAATCCTCATTTAGGATAATTTAATTTTTTTAACTATTAATTTAATAACTTTATTAAATTTAGATTAAAAAAATGGAATTGATTATTTAATAAATTAAAATAAATTTTTTGGTTATTTTATCATACTCTTTTTACTTAAATAAATGTTCAAACCCATATTTTACTAAAATTATCCTCTTAAATTAATAAATTAAGTTTTAAATAAATTAATTTATTAAAATAGTTTATCCATATAGATAATTAAACACCATACTTCCAAAAAATATTTTATTCTTATTTTTCCTCTTTTCCTTTTCCCTTCTCCCTTTTTACTTCCTTTTTCCTTTTTCCTCTTTTCTTCCCCTTTTAGGCCGCCCGGCCCATTTCCCTTCGTAGCCTCCCTTCTTGCCCGTCCAGCCCACCTCCTCCTTCTTCTTTTTTCTTTCCTTTCCTCCCCAGTTGGACCAACCCAACCGTCCCATCCTTCTTCCTCCTCCTCCTCCTCCTCCTCCTCCTTCTTCCTTCTCCGACCATCGACCCAACGAATGCAACTCTACCATCTCTACACCTTCACCAGCCAACCTACTCCCTCTCTTTTCTCTATCCCTTTCCTTTCCATTTCAAGCCAAACCCTCCCCCTGCAAAGTCCCCTCGTATGCCACCCTCGTCATCACTTTTTTCCCTGCCGATTGCCCTCCCACTCCCTTCATCCTCATCCCCCTTGTCCTTTTGTCCACCTTTGCCTATAAAACCACCCTTCACCCATCCTTCTCTTCTTTTCCCTCTGTCCAACATCTTTTAAAATCCTCCTCCGCCGCCCCTTTAGACTGAGCCTTAGCCTCCGTCGTGCCTCCCCACCGTCCAAACCTCCACCCACCCTCTTTCCTACACTACCCTCTACTAAACAAGACCCCTCCTCTCCTCTAACTCTCCCTCCTCTACTCTCCCTGCTCGTGCAAAGTGGGTGGCTCGAGTAGCCCTTTGTACCTTGTCATCGCCCCTTGTGTCACCCTACACCACCTCCTCTACCACAACCACCACCCTCACTACCTCCCTCTCTTCCTAGACACCCTCCCCCTAACTCTCTATACCCTCCCTTTCCTTTTTCTCCCCCTCCTTCCTCCTCCTTTCCCCTTCTCCACATTTGGCCACCACCACTGACATCACCTCTACCGCCGTTGTGGCATGCCACCGCCACCTCTTCAACCCCCTTTGACCCAGGAACCCTATCACCTCACAACCACCACTTCCCTTCCCATTTTCCAACCCCAAAATTGTGTCTTTCTAATCACCACCACCCCCACCACCCTTATGCCACCACCACGGCCGTGCGCTACCACCTTAGCTGCCATATCCACCCTTTGTTGTGCCCTAACCCTTGTTTTTACTTAAGTGTAATTTATTTTACATATTTTCTATTATTATTCTTGTCATTATTATTGTTGTTGTTGTTTTTGTTAATACCATTATTATTATTATTACCATTATCGTTATTATTGTTAATCTTATTATTGTTGTTGTTATTATTATTGTTATTATTGTTATTATCATTATTATTATTAATCTTATTATTATTATCATTAGTATTATTAGTCTTGTTACTAATGCTTAATTAGAGAATAGTAAAATAAAAAGGAGTAAGAGGGGAGTTAACATTAGTGTTCCATTCTTATGGGTGAACCAAATCCTTCCCTTAAGGAGGCATAGGATTCGTACTCCAAACTCGGTGTCCTATTAGATAAGGATGTGGATAAGGATAAATTGTTTTTTTATGTGTTTATGGGTGTTTTGGATATGTGATTGTATTATATGTGAGTATGGATAAAATACTTATAGTGTAGCTTGCTATGCATGGAGCTAAGGTAAGTGATGTAATTATTATGATATGAGTGATATGACTTATATTTTGTGATATGCCCTTATGTATAGTTGCCCTAATATGACATGCATGGTAGGAGGCCTTAGGTGGTATGATGAGGTTGGGAAGCTAAAAGAAATAAAGAGGGAGGAGTGATTAGGAAGAAGTGAGAAAAAGCCTAAGTACCTTATGACTCATTGGTGAAAAAATAAAAGGGTAATAGCAATAAAATGAAAGGTTGGAGTAAATATTACATGAAAAGTGTAAGGCTTTCATGGGGTGGTTAGCCTTTACATAGGGGTAACATTTACATGGGGAAGAGTATTTTAGGTGATCGGAGTCCATGGGTGAAAAATAGTACATGGTTGGTAGAAGTGTGCATGGAAGGCATATCTACGGTTCATGGGAAAAAAAAACCCTAAGTGGGGAAAGTGTGTGGAGAGGGTGATGGTGAGTGGTTAGAGTAAGGATTGAGACTATCAGGGTTTCTTATGAAGAGATATGAGCTAAGGGAAAGAAGGATGGAGTGTGTTGATGACAGGATGGTCTAAAAGAAAGGAGAAGTCCTAGGGTTTGGGGTAGCCAACTAGAGTTTTCATTATCATATTTGAAAGATAGAAAGTAAGGTTTTGATGTTTGGGTGTGGGTTGAGTGGAGTGATGGTGTTGGAAACGAAGGGAGCATGGACCATGTATGATAAGGAGAGGTTAGGGCCACATAGATCATATTAAGGTCTCTAAGGGGAAACCCTAGTGGATGATGGTGACCTAAGGTTGAAAGATGGGAAAGTGGACCTAGACCCACATGTATGGGGGATTGGATGTATGGTGAGTAGGGGAAAGGGGCATCAGAGGTCTTGGGGTCTTAGGAAGCATAGAGGTCCCAACATATAGGATCGAGTCATTTAGGAAGTCTGAGATGTGAGTCCAGAGTCCTTAGAGGGCATGCATTTCTTGTTGGGGTTACATGTGGAATAAGATATGAGTAAAACACTAATTACTTAAAGTAAAAAATTATCGATCTAGGCCCAATTTAGAGTGTTTTTTGGTCCACCATCTCTAATAGTTGTCAAGAGCCTTCTTGCCCTTGAGTGTATTTCGATCCATTGGCTATAATAGTGGTCAGACGTGTTTTACCTTAGAGAATCATTTTCGGTGCATTGATTGTAATAGTGGGGGTTTCGAGCTCGATAAACCAAAGTTTGTATGGTAACAAATCATGGAAAAGACACTAACTACTCACAGTGGAATACTACGTGAGTCGAGGTCAGGTTGGTATCATTTTCGGTCCACCAACTATAACAGTCGGGTCTCTATACTCACGTGGATATAATTTGAGAGACTTGTAAAGACAAAATTAATGGCCTATGTCTTAATAATGATGGTGAATCTGAATGAAATACTATTTGCCTGTTTGTGTTTGCATGGTCTTAGCCATATTATTACCTTACTCCGTACGTAACGTACTAATCACCCTTTTCATGGGTGTTACTCATTCTCACAAGCAGTGGCCCATCATGAGTTTATGCAGGTAGGAGATGATGCTTGATATGACTTTGACACCTATAATGTTTTGGGCGGGAATGGGTGATGGCCAAATGTACTTGTCATGGAGTCCGAGAGCGTGTTGTCCAGACTTACCTTTATCTGAGTTTCCTATTGTTTTATTTACCATTTTAAATCCCCCATAGGGGCGTTATTATATCCACTTTCCAATTATGTATCAACTCTAACATTTACACACTCTATTTTTTTTATTAAGTGTTGGAACTATTATTGTTTTACTTATTATTAGTATTAACACCTTTGAATTTTCTAGCCTTATGGTTGGTATGAGATTGGTCGGAGGTCAATCTTGTGTCGATCACGGCAGTAGTACCCCCTTGTTATAATGTATATTTTTCTGCATAAACAAAAATTTCAACTGTAAATTTTTGGGGTGTTACAACACTCTAGCCACTATTATCATTGGTGGACCAATAAACAATATACGGCCCTAGGGTAGAACGCTTATAGCCATTATTCTCATTAGTGTACCAATAAATAAGGTACAATTGATCCCGACTCAAGTGATCTTCTACTTTTAGTGATTAGTGTTTTCCCAGAGTTATTACCATCTAAGGGTTTTATCACTTGAGTTCAGACCGCCACTATTCTCATTAGTGGATCGATAATCAAAGTACAACCCCAAGGCAGCACACTCCTAGCTAGCATTCTCATCAGTGGATCGATAAATAAAGTACAACCAGTCTCGACTCAAGTGATCTTTCACTTTAAGTGATTAGTGTCTTATACGTGTTTTATTTTTTCCAGATACAACACACAAATATGCACAACTCATGCATGGCTCCTGCCTTGATATCACCCTAGGACAACCCTGTTCCCTCGAAAACCCTAATTTCATAATCCTAGGTATATCCTTAGCCCCTAATGTTCCTTTGAGGCCCCAATTTATCTAACAAACCCAAACTTGTCATTAGAAACCCCTCTTATTATGAGTCATAACATATTTCCCCTATTTATCACATATCATAGTGATTGGCCTATAGGGTTACTCCTCAAAATCTTAGATTTTCCTAGTCAGGCTAGCCCCTTCTCTACTATTTGTTTAACCCTAATTTTTTATAACTAGGCATATATATAACTATGATTATCCATCCCCTAAATTTTCGTAGACTAACTCCCCTATTTTGCACATATGATAATAACCTCCCAAATCAAGCTCCTCTCGAAACCCTAATTCCTCATTGTGGTTATAACTTTTCCCATTTATCCCACATAGCTCCAAATAGCGTGATTAACATCATAATCTACGGTTAGAGTCCAACTCCCCCATTTCTTACGTGTGATAATAACGTACATATATGATTTCATGCTTTGACATACCAAAACCTTAGTTCCACCTTTTTGGCAACCTCTCATCCCTTCTCCAAGAACTTCCCTAAATGTGCAAAGCTACCCAACCAAGTCTTCATTAACCTCCATATCCACTCTTAGAAACTAACCCCTACTCTTCTCACCCATAGTCGTAGCTCTTTTTGAGTTTGACTCACCCCATACATGTTTATTATAATAATTACCCTAGTACATGTAAATTTATGATGCACCTATACCATATAATATTGATAACCATGCTGAAATAGATGATAATAAGACAATAAACCCTTATTCTCATGCCCAAAACCAATTAATACTTATCATGCATGTTCATTATACTACTCACCATAGTACATGTAAAATTACCAAAATGTCTCTAAATCATAATAATTTGATATTCATGCTCAAACATAATTTACTGATGCAATAAACCCCTATTTTCATACTTAGTGCCACTTATTACTTATCATACATATTTATTAGGATCTTCAAAATTACCAGCATGCCCCTAGGCTCTATAATATCAATATTCATACCCAAACATGTGTTACTAATACCACAAACCCTATGCTTGTACTTAGAATCAATTATTACCTATCATGCATATTTATTAGGATAACCACCATTGTACATTTAAAATTACCAAAAATAACCCTAGGTCATATAATATTAATATTCATGCCTAAACATATATTACTAATGCCACAAACCCTATTTGTATACTTAGCACCAATTATTACTTATAATGCAATTTATTAGGATAACCACAATTGCACCTTTAAAATTACCAAAATGTTCCTAGGCCATATAATATCAATATTCATGCCCAAACATGTGTTACTAATACCAAAAACCCTTATTCTTATACTTAGCATCAATTATTACCTATTATGCATATTTAATAGGATAACCACCATTGCATATTTAAAATTACCAAAATGTCCCTAGGTCATATAATATTAATATTCATGCTAAATTATGTGTTTATGATACACCAAAATCCTATCTCCATTCCTAGCAATAATTATAGCACATTAGACAACTTAATTATGGTTAAATATCATGATGTGTCTAAATGACCAAATTTTCTCTAGGGCTCATAATAGTAATATTCTTACTATAAGTGTCCATACATACTTAACCTAATATTTTATATACACATATCATATATCATCACTTCCCAACATTAGATCCCTTCTCAATCACCATTTCATACACATTACATCTTACACAAGATAACATGCATTCTTTTTCCATTTTCCAAGATAACATTAATAATCATAGGATTATTCGTAACACATCATATATACACAAATCACATGTCAAAAACCCTAATGTGCTAACATGCGATATCCAAATATTTTATTGGGGTATAAAGGTTACCTAATTTTTGAGGAAAAAAAAACTTTACCAGTAACGGGCTAAAAATGCTTAGGCTCTATTTAATAAAAAATTTATACCTAAAAATAATATCATGAATCCCATATTAATACTATATACATTAAATAATAATTTTTATTAAATATAAAATTATGAAACTACCGTTATACCTTAAATATTATCCAAAACATATAAAAATTACATTGCATAACATATAAAAATTACATTGCCATGTGAGCCATGTAGAAATGGGAAAAATGGAAGGGGGATAAGATTGCTTGGGTAAGGGTTGTGGTTGATGGTGGGAGGTGTGGTTTTTGGTTGTTGGGTGTAAGAGGTGAAGGAGGAGATGGCTAGTGGTTGGGGGTGTAGTGTAGGTGGCTTGAAGGCAATGAAGGAAGTAGTGCATGTTGTAAGGAGAATGTTGCAAAGAAGGAAAAGAAGAGGAAGAAAAGGAGAAGAGAGGAAGAGAAGGGGGAAGGGTAAGTGGTGTTGGGGTGGCTGTAGGTGATGGTGTAGGAATGGAGGTTGAGGTGGTGGTGGTGGCTATAGGCAACTGGGAGGATCTACGGTGGTGGAGGAAAAGAAGGGGAAGAGATAGCCGAAAAAATGTGGTGGTTGTAGGGTGGGGTGTCGAAGGGAAAAGAAGGAGAGGAGGCAACACTATAGGGGGTTGGGGCACTAGCTGCTTAGGGTCATGCAGGGAGTTGCGAAGTGGAGGATTTGGCAGCAAATGGGGGTAGAGGAGGGGCTTTTGTAGGGCAGCATGAATGGTTGTAGGGGATATCGACAAGAACTTCCATAGGGGAGAAAGAAGGAGATATAAGATGACACAGAAGGAAGAGGAAGGAGGGAAGGAAGGAGAAAGGGTAGTGACCGATGGTGGAGGTTGGGTTGGTGATGGAAGCATCGGAGGTGGTTGTAGATTAGGTAATGGGGGAACAGGGATAAGGAGAAGAAGAAATTAGGGAGAAGGGAAGGTTAGGGGAGAGAGCATACCACAAGGGAGAAGATAGGAAGGGAAGAAGAGAAAAAGAGGAGGAGGAGAGGGGTGGCCGACATGCGACATCAGGTGGGTGCAGGGAGTGGCAGGTGTGGCAAGGGAAAATGGAAGGAAAGGGACATGTGGGGGAGGAAGATCAGGAGATGAAAGGCTAGGAAAGGAAAATAAAGGGACGGTAGGAGGGTGGTGATGTAGGGTGTCTAGCCGGGAAGAGGGGGCAGCGTCGCAGGCGTGCATCATGTAGGAGAAGGATGAAGCATGCATAGCGGGAGGCTTGGGGAATGTTTGGCCGAGCACGGGTGGGGAAAGAAGGAGAGGGGAAGGCTTGGGTCACACGGGGGAAAGAAGAAATGAGAGGGAATGCTGGGTCGTGCAGGAGAGAAGAAGAGAAGAAAGAGGAGAGAGGTTGGGTCTACCCGAGGGAAAAAGAAAAGAAAGAAGGAGGAGAAGGCCTAGGCTGGATAGAGGGAAAAAGAAAAGAGAAAAATGGGTGGTTTGGGCTAGCTCAAGGGAAGAAGAAGGAAGAAAAGAAAAAAAAAGAAAGGGAAAAGAAAGAAGAGGGAGAATAGGAAAATGGATTTAGGGATAGGATTAGAAATTAAATTAAATTAGGGCTATTGGACAAATATTATCTTAATTTATGCAAAAAATAGGGTATTAATTTAAGAAAATAATTTTGGTAAAACTATGGGTTTAGGGTTTATTTAAATAAGAAGAGTAAGATAAAATTATAAAAATAACTATATTAATTTATTAAATAATTTTATCTATTTTTGTAAGTCAAAGGTTCATAAAAATAATTAAATCAATAGCTTAAATATTAAATTTTTTTGGATAAAAGGTAAAACATTCAAATTTTTTATTATAAAAAATCGGGGTGTGACATCATCAATGGAGGAGAGAGAGAGAGAGAGATAAGCAAGAAGGAGAGACTGTGTGATAGAAGACGTGTAAGCCATTGAATTTTAGAATTGGAACAAAAAGGTAAAAGAATGAAGCATACCGAAACACTATGGCAGTTAACAACGACGATAAAAATGAAATGGGATGGACAAGACAGCTGACGATCCAACCACAAGCAAAACCAACATAAAGGGATGGAGAATAGTCACCTAAAACCACCATAATCACCATTTCAATCATAGTGGAGTGAACATTAGCGGGGAACAAAGCTATCCTAATTCGGTAATGTAGGAAGGAGAAGGACACAAGTAAGAAAGAGGTTAGTGAAAGTTATACCTTTATATAGAAAGAGTGACATGATTGAATACGGTGAGTAAAGTGTGCAATTTAGATACCAATTTTTAGATAAAACCATTATGTTAAGTGTGGTGTTATATAACTTTAGATGATGATTTTACATGAAAATTGGCATCTAAACCCTACTAAGTAAATACCAAGGTTTAGATAGTGAATTTTATGAATAATTATTATGTAAAGTACATCATTATAACAATTTTAGCATTTTCATCCCTACCCAAATTCCGCACTCTAAAAAATAGACTTTTATGTCATTTTTTAAATTAGCTTTATATGTTGGTTATTATAAAATTAAAAAAAAATAGCATCTAAAGCTACATCATTTTTTAAAGTAGATTTAGATGTTGGTTTCTTAAGTGGCTTTAGATGCTAATTATTATAAAAATTAGTATATAAAGATGCATTAATGATAGTTTTAAATGAACTGTTATTTAAAGTTCTCTGGATTTCTTTTTTATGTTAGGGTTTTGATGTTTATTTTAAACTAAAACCTTTATTTAAACCTTAGTGTTTTTTTCTTGATCTTCTGCCAAAATTTTGGGGCACTTTTAGTGATAGTTTTCATATAACCATCAATTATTAGGGGTCATCAAAACCCAATTCTATAGTAGTGGTAGTTCATTGAGTGCTTATGCTTATTCATCTTAGTTGGGATGGCACTTTTGGATCATATCAAATGGCTTACTTTGTCTTCTATGTTATTAAGTTACAAAGTTGAAAATGATAAAACTTAGCTATAAGCTAGGCCAATTTCATACCATCAAAAGGATCCAAAGGTGAAATATAAATAATTATATTTTAAAACTAAAATAATCATTAATTAAAAAGAAAATAGTCACCAAATGAAGTAGAAATTATTAGTAATTGAAATTGAAATAATCATTATTTGAAAAGAAAATAATTGCAATCACTACTTAAAATTGAAATAATTACTAATGAAAGTCAATAATCATGAGCTAAAATAGAAATAATCACTTATTTAAGCTAAAGTAATTACTAATTGAAAAGGCAATAATCATTGTATGGAATGTAAATAATCACAACTTGAATGTGAAATAAGCACTAATCAAAAAGGCAATAATCACTAGCTGAAATACAAATAATCATCACATGAAAGGGAAATAATATATAAGGAAAAGAAATAAATGATGTAATAATCACCGATTGAAACTAAAATAATCACAACTTGAGACTTGAAACTGAAATAACCACTAAATGAAAAGACAATAATCACCGATCGCTATGAAAATAGTCATTACCTAAAATTGAAATAACCACTAAGTGAAAAGGTAATAATCAATGACTCAATAAAAATAATCGTCATGCAAAAAGACAATAATAAATGACTAAAATAGAAATAATCACCACTTGAAACCCAAATAATCAACAATTGAAATAGAAATAATCACCACTTGAGAGTTGAGACTCAAATAATCACCAATTGTAGTAGAAATAATTAGTGCTTGAAACTGAAATGATATAAAAGGTAAAATCAACTGAGTAAAACAAAATAATCGCTACTTGAAGTCAAAATAAGACAATAATCACAAACTAAAATAGAATGAATCATCACTTTGAAATCAAAATGATTACTAAATGAAAAGACAATAATCATTGGCTAAAATAAAAATAATCACCAACTGAAGCTAAAATAATTATCAATTGATACAAAAACAATCTTCAATAAAAATGATTTGTTTGTTGTTTTTTTTTAGATTTTTTATTTTTATTTATGTGATTTTTTCAAAAAATATGCTAAAAATATGATTCAATGGAAAATAAAATGCTTGAAATTTTGGGTGGTGCAATGGTAATGTTGGCAGCAATTAGAGGTGGGTTGGTGATAAACCTAGCAATGCCAACGATGAAACTACAATGACGGTCGCCAATAGAGTGGTGGTAGATAGTATAAGATTATGTGTGGTTGGCGAGGTAGCATAGGATTGAGGAAGGAGAAAAAAAAAATGGGAGAATGTCATAAATGGGAAAAAGATAATTTTTAAGAAAAAATACCAAAAAAAAACCTTACAAGGTAGCAAAAAAAAGTATTATTTATATGTGTGTATGTGTCTGCACGTTTTCTTCAATAATTTAATTTTAAATAAATTCTTGTTGAAAATACAATATAAAATATATAAAAATAAATTGAAAATACAATTACTTATAATAATAAGTATCCAAAAATATTTTATTCTATTTTACAATCACAAACTACATCATTTTATGTGACATATATTTGTTTTTATTTTCTTCACAAACTTACTTCATAATATTTGTTGTTGTAGTTGTAGAATCCAAAAGAAAAGGAAATGAAAAGGAGTGGAAACAAAGACAAGGGATGTAACTTATAAATATCAATAGATAGAAGACAGCACAAGGATGGAGCACTAGGACGGGAGAGAAATAATAGTTGAAATGGAAAGAATAGCTAGCATTTTCATACTTTTTTTTTTGGTGATATATATATATATACATATATATATATAGTTTAACAACTGACCAGTAAAGTAGTAATGTTGTACCATAATGTAATCTATGTTTGAAGTTATTTATCAAAATTAATTATTAAAAATAATTACTTTACTTTTGATAAATAACTTTAAACTAGTAATTGTTTCAAGAATTAGGACGTCCTATTCTAATTTCAGTTGCATCCGGAAGACCGTCAATGCTCTTCATACTGTCTTCCGGTCAAATTATAAAATGCGACAACAATTAGATGTATACTGGTTGGGATGAGCAGTAGTGTAGAAATAAGAATATGAGTTTCAGCTACGAAACTTTATAAAACTTGTGTAATTCTTTTTATAATTTTTTTACGTGCATTTAGAAAGCAAGAGCAAAAATAGAACAAAAAGAAAGGTTCATTTAAGGGGGCAAAAAAAGAAAGAAAGGTTCATTTAAGAAGAAAAGGAATTTGTAGAAAAAAGAGAGATACGGGAGATAGAAAGGTTAACAAAATTTTCTTCTGTAATTTTTTTGTAGGATGTAATTTTTACCTTATAGTTTAAATTGAAAAGATAAAACAAAATACAAAGGAATAATTATTAAAAAGGAGTAAGGACAGATAACTGAAAACAACTAAAGAAATTAGCAAAATTTCCTTTATACGGGCGTTTTGGATGAAGTTTTTTATTTTATAGTTAAAAGAAACATAATAAAACAAATATTAAATTGGATCAAATATAAAATAAAATAAAAGTTGAAGAAATAAAAAAAAAAGATAGGATAACTTTCCGCATATGGAATTTCTGGATGAAATAATTTTTATTTGTAGTTTAATTTTTTTTAAATAAGATCAATTTCATCACTTTAGGCTAATATTATATCATTTAAACTAAATGTCACGTATTAAAGCTAGATGAAAAATCGAATTGTTGAGTATATGATACAGTTTCATGCAGACCCAATAAATATATAAATATAACAAATAAAAATCTGAATATGCGTTGCAATTGCGGCTATAGTTATTTCGTACAACATTCCAAAATAGTTGTTTCTTTACAATTCTTCACAAGGCCGCCCCGCCCAGAGGGCAGAAGAATGCAAAGAAACAGGCTTTCAATACCTAGCAACTAGTTTAGGCAGCTATACATCTCATGATTGAAGGACGTATACGTTAACAGAACTACAACTTCAGTCTCTACCAATGAGGATAATGATGGTCGGAGAAATGAGTGCGGCTTTCAATAGCTTCAGATAAAAAAATACGGACATGTACTTTTTCATTGTTCTCATTTTGTTTCTCCTCACAATCAATGGTACCCCAATCTCAAATCTCAATAGTCAAGTGAATGGAAGAGAAATCCTTTTAACTATTAACCGATCAAAGAATGATCCTAGATTGACTATTGATCTGTACAAAGAGCAAACCATTTAGATAAGCCAGGAAGTAAAAACAAAGAAGAAGAAAACCTAACAAGCTTATCTTTGAGCAGGAATGGTTGCTTCACATCCCGCAGAAGCACAAAATAATACGGAATTAAACCCTGAACTGCCTTCTAAAACCAGCGAAGGGCTGCAAAACACCTCTGAACTTGGCCAGTGGTGCAAGCTGAATTCTCTATCAGCTCCAACTTCTCCCTCATATCCTGTCTGTCCCCCTGCCTTGGCGATTCTATCATCCCATGGACAAATAATGTCCCTGCTAACATTTTCTTCAACACATCCCTAGGCCACCCAACAAACCAGACAAATGAGAACAAAATGAGAACAAAACCTGGGAGGCGAACCAAAAGATCATTACAACCTGCAGTTGCCACACCTCCAACTTTCCTCCTGAGGCAACTCTTCCCACGGAGAACAATGATTGTGAATACGTAATCCACAATTTTGGCAACAATGATCAGGAACGGGGTCTATTTGTGAACATTTTCTACATGGTACAGCTGCAGCAGTTTCACCGTAAGTCATGGGTTCCGACTGATCACCTACAAAACCCATTTCAGAATGCTCCAGAATCCCACTTTGAGAGTTTGCACAAGTCCAGTTCTCCAAGGTGCCAGGGATGCTTCCAGATACATCAGTTCCATCCAACTGACCATCATCAGAAGCCAGCAACTCTTTAAAAGAGAAGTAGGTCTGAGGTTCATAATCTGTGTCTAGATAGTTGAAACCTTCATATTCACATGTCACTCCATCTTCAAGACCACAATTAGAAACATCCCATTCGACATGCGGAGAAGACAGCTTGTCCATAGGGTATGAGAGGCTATCTGATTTAAACTCCACAGGTAATTCAGCTGGCGAGAAGTTCCCTGTAAATCCATCATTATCCTCATTCTTCAGATGCCTTCTTACAGGTAACTTATGTGGCAATTGTCCAGAAGGGGTGCTCCATTCATAATCTGCTTCTGCTTTGGGCTCAGGAATTGGTTCAACATTCGATGTTGAGAATAAAAGTGGATCATTGACCTGCACAAAAACATCTTCCTCCACCGGAGAGATAGGAGTTGTAGGTAATGATGATTCGGTGTGATCTGAGATGGCAGCATAAACAGAATCAACTTTTATTCTTCCTTGCTTCAAAATTTCAGGACCTGGCTTTTTTGCCTCTGCCGGCTTCAAACAATCCGGATCATTGATCTGCACAAAAACATCTTCCTCCATTGGATATATAGGAGTTGTAGGCAAAGATGATTCAGTTTGATCTGAGATGGCAGTATAAACAGATTCAGCTTCTGTTTTTCCTTGCTTCAAAGTTTTAGGACGTGGCTTTTTTGCTTCTGCTGCCTTCAAACGTTCTGGATCAGTATAAGGACACACCGGTGATCTTATTCTGCGGCACTTGCAACATTTAAAACCCTGTAAATCGGGAAGCTTTGACTCATCAAGTTCTAGAGCATCAGAATGGTACCAAGCTGCACAGCACCAAAATCAAAGCATAAATAAATTTGATGGTCAACATGTTGAATAATTAATCACAGTGAAAGAAAATGTGCTAAATGATTTGATGAGCGCAGAACAAAGACATATAATTATCTCATATATAGAGGCACAGACATTTACCTGAACATGTATGACAACGAATGAACATCAAATGAGAATCGTATCCCTTGTGGCAGAGGTGGCAAACAACTTCTGATACATCACGATTATCTGGATTTTCCCTCAATATGAGATGATTACACCTAAACTCAGGGCCAGTATCTTCAACGTTCTTCTTCCTCCATATGAGGCCCCAATTACAGAGCCTTTTCTGGCTTTTTGCTGCCAAACGAAAATCTGAAACATCCAGCTTTCTATCAGAACAACTTTCCATAGGCAGAGCAGATGGCAATATCTTAAGGTTGGTTTTTTTCTTTGCACTTTTAGAAGCTGGTAAAGTGCTCTGACATTCTTTACCCTGCAAGGCTTTCAGCCTTGTAGAAGCTGGCGGAGCACTACGACTTTCTTGACTTTGTGAGGCTTTCTGGCTCAATCTTTTAGCTGCTGACAAAGCACCCTGATATTCTTGCCCCTGCAGTGGCAAGGGACTAGTAGGTGACTCAACCTTGTTGATCTTTTGGGTAACAGCTCTACCACGCAAACAACTATTGCATGTTCTAACATTATCCTTTGTTTGAACAGTTGCACTCACTGTACAGTGCTCATGACAATAACCTGAACAAGACAGGAAAAGTGTTAATACTATCAACCCACGAAATATCATATAGTATAAGATCTGATTTGAGCAGATATCCTTCACAATCCTTCTTGATGCTCAACCTTCACTAATCCAATATTGCCAGCTTAATAATGACAATAAATTCAATACATTTCCTGAACAATTATAAGCCACTAGGTTTTGTCAATAGCTCAGAATGTTTCAATGGAGAGAATAAGTAATGCGAAGGTGATGTGGAACACTACAGAAGAAAGTTATCAAAACATGGAATCCTAACAACGACAATTTAACAACTTATAGATGCCCCCAACAATCAGAAGTAAACTTTTTCACATATTTAAGGGGGCTCAACAATATCATGCTGCTACATGAAATAAACAAGCATGCTTGAATATGACGATCTAGTTCAACCGTCAAATTACCTTCACAGGCACTACACTTCACAGCACTATCGATTAGAACATCCACATGACAGGAAGCACAAAAGCATGTCTTCAGGTTCTCTCTCCTGAGCACTAGAAACTTAAATACTTCCTTCCGGGAAGCTTTCAACTGTCTTTTTTGTAGTTCAGATAATTTATTGAATGGCCTCTCAGCAGGTACCACAGCAGTTTTATCTGCTGCCTTTACCTCATACTCTTTGACTAAATACAAAGGAACACGCATCTCTGAAAACCATAATTTGTCATTTCCATCAGTAGCTTCTTCCTTTTCTATGATGCCCTTCAAAATACGGGAAGGAAGATGCTTTTGACACCCAAAAGCAACAGCATACATAATTTTGTCCTCCACAACCTTCTTATCACAAATCGAAGCATTTCTGAAAAAAGAAACATCTGTCTCTGCACCCTTTCCATCCTGAATAATTTGATCAGGGCGAACAAGATCACTCCATTTTATATGGGCATCTAGGTAGCGAACCTGAGGGAAAATGCCAGCTTTGCTGTTAAGACCCATGCTACTGAAAAAGATAGATAATGATTTTTGACGTGAAAATTGATACGTAGCTACAGATATATTAAAAAGACATAAACAAACCTGAAGGGCAAGCCTTGCTGCATCCTTGCTCAAATCAACAGCAGCCCTCCAAATGACTTGTCTGCTTCTCTTGGGAATATCACTTCCTTCGGCGTAATAAATCCCAGAAATCCTTCTTGAACCACCTATTAACAATCAGACCACCTCAGTACATTTCTATCCCCTTTCTAATATGCTTCAGCCATTCAGAAAATAAATGGTTTTCAAATAAAAATATTGGCAGCAATAGAAAGCACAACATGAACTTCACCACTGATAGGGCCTAAGGCTGTCCAGATGTACACAGTCTCACTTGGACTCAAAGCCCAATATTTCAAAAGGACCCAGGAAAAACTTTTTGAGGGAAGGAAAGAAAGAAAAGAAGATGTAATAGAAGGGGAAACAACAGCATCTGTAAAAGTAGATATAGTAGTAACGCATATAGCATAACTCATATAATTAAATATTGGTCCCAATACGCAATATCGGTCAATATTTATCAGATTTTGGGTCAGCCGATACGCAAAATTAGCACGACGGATTTAGAATTTCACATATTTATCGGTGATATATCAATTACCGAACAATATTTACCGATATACGCCAATATTTATCGATATTTGCTAATATTTACCGATATTTGCTAATATTTATGATTAAAAAAATGAAAAAAAAAATCACGCACCAACAGCTGTAAGATATAAAATATCATTCGCGACACTTTGATACCATGACCACGATTTTATTGCTTGGTATAACTTAGTAATAAGAATATAATAGAAAATAACATAAAAAGTATAAATAATAATCATAAAATTAATAATAGTAATGATAATAAGAATAAATTTTTATTAAATAAGTAAATAATAGCAAATGATTTTTTTAGTAAATATTGGGTATTTATTTACACTGTTGGATGCCAAACCCCATCAAATAATGTAGATTCAAAAGATGAATACAGTTAGTACCTTGGCGAGCTGCCTTTCTTAACACACCATAAGGTAGCATTCGTTTCTGGAATAGCAGCTTTGACGTTCTCCCTTCTCGCCACCAGCTGAAACCATTCAAATGGTCGCATGGATCACCAGCAGAAACTTCAGAGGCATTAAGTGGTTTCCTGCCTCGTCTCCCTGGACCACGTTTCTGAATTGATCCAACTAGACAAGTGTTCTGTAGAGCTGAGGATTCATCCATCCAATTATTCACCAGGCTAAACCAGTCTCCAGAAAGAGCAATTGGACGGAGATTTTTCTCAAGCTGCACAAAAGGCAAAAATAAATGGACTTTCTTACTTGCTGTAAATTTGAAACTAATGGGAAAGTAACTTATAGTTACATAAGACTAATGACATCTATGCTTTGTTTGAATTGAGGTGAACCAGATCGGGTTAATAATGGTAGGTGATGAACATTATGTTAATGGAAATGAAGGTTAATAAAAAATCGGTTGATAAAAAGTGCAAGGAATAGGAGCAAAGTTTCATTTGCCTCTATCACCCTCTAATTTGACAGTTAACCAACAATAAAAAAGCTATTTATAAGGTGAAAGTTAACATCTTCTAAACTAACATATTTGTGGCGTGAATGATGGTTAAAAACCTCTTTAACCTATGCTAATGGAAATGAAGGTTAATAAAAAGTTGTTTGATCAAAAGTGCAAGGAATAGGAGCAGAGTTTCATTTGCCTCTATCACCCTCTAATTTGACAGTTGAACCAACAATAAAAAAGCTATTTATAAGGTGAAAGTTAACATCTTCTAAACTAACATATTTATGGTGTGAATGATGGTTAAAAACCACTTTAACCTCCTTTATCTCTATCCAACAAGCTCTTAATGGAACTCAAACAGGTGGACAAATGCTACACCAGCATACAAGACGGTTAAGACCTTCATCAATCATTTTAGAAGATACTTTTAGCTCTATCAGCAACACAATGCCCTGAAAGCTTGAACCATATGGCAGGATTTTAAGCGCATGGCTTGAATTTTCTAGGAAACCCCTAGGATCCCCTAATCATATTTCATGATTTTAAAAGAATAAACAGATGTACCAGAAAATGTTTTCCCTCCAGAAAAAGAGAAGTAATTGTCTACTAATTTTCAATTCAACCCAAATTGATAGATACTTTCAGGCTGAAACCACTATCACATTTTTCTATTTCCCAAAAGAATAATATGTTTTTCATGTACAAAATATATTGACAATTGGAAAGTCAGCTAAAAAAAAAAAAACAACGCAAGAGGATATGATGCAATAAAAACTATAAACTATAAACCCAAAAAAAAATGCTGCTTACTTCCATCAAAAGGAATTTCATTTCATTACAAGTTGAAGCTTGCTCTACCCGCTTGCGCCATTGTACTCTGAAAGTCTCGTCAAGGAAAGGTCCAACTATTAAACCGTGCAAACTTTCCTCCATGTATAATGTATAAATGGTGATGCTATAGAGACTTCCATCTATATTTTTTGCCAAACGAATGCCTGAAATTGCTTTCATGGCAGCTCTAGTAGCATTTAGAGCAGCAGCATTTAATAAACACGCTTTTTTACTTGATGCAGGAGCTTTGCACGAAAGACACCAACCACAGCGCTCCCTCGGAACTTCTATGAGCTTCTTTTCAGTATTCGGCCAGAAAAAGCGACTTGCTGCAGATGAAAAAGCTTTTGCCTGCAAAGAGGCATTAACAGACATAGCTTTTCGTGGATCAGATACATGAACATCTGAAGCTCGTTGCTCCTCTGACATAAGAACAGCCAGATTAGCAGCAGCAGATGCAGCAAAGTCTCCTTGAACATAATTGTTTATGTATGTCTGGGGTTTAAACATAGAACCCATGCATAAGCAATTACCCCTCACCTTTTGGCCACCAACTCCAACAACTCCATTATTGCCTTCATTTCTAACATTAGAGAAATTTAGAGGAAAAACAACCCCATTTTGTGGCCCTCCAGTACTCTTTTTGTACTGAGATGTGTATGTACTAGATACTGTGGTGCATAATCTGTCAGCCAGCCCTAGCTGTGTTGAACCAGACAAATGAGCCTGCTGACTGGCAAAAGCACAAGGCATTGTATTGTCAATTTTTACAAAGTCAGCAACACTGGCCACTGCATATTTGCCATTCTCTTTCACTGCCGTATCAGAACTACCTGCAACAATAGCAAGCTCCATTTGCTTGGCCTCACCTAAAGAGACCTCTCCCAAGCCAGGTTGCTTACATGAATTATTGTTTACCAAACCAGCTAAATTCTCCACCAAGCACCCACTTTCATTGCCATGTTTCTCAACCTCCCCTGTATCAAAAGTTTTAACACTTCCACCCTCATAAAAAGGATGAGATGCGGTAGGTAGACAAAACTCTTCCTTTCTATTTTCCAATCCTATGTCTGCTTGAATACTTTCAGAAAGTCGTATCATCTGTTCAGGCATCTCCCAGTACTGTAATATTGCCCGGCAAATTCCTGAATATAAAACAGCATGGTGTGTTGATGAATTAATAGTGCTTAGGACTCTTGGAATGTCATCAGAATTGTAGTATTTGACAATGGGTGATACGCTCACTGAACCTTTCAGCCTGCACATTGTTTCTAAAAGACTTTTAGCAAGCCAAAGCAAAAAGCAGAAGCATTTACTATAAAATAAACCAGGAATTGAGGCATAATAATTAAGCAAGATACATGGACAAAACAAAAAAAAAATGATATTCATTTTTTCAAAAGGCCAAAAAATTCATATTTCATTTTTTTTTTTTTTGTTATTTCAAAATTTCCTATTTATCTTAAAAAGCAACCATCCATCTTCCTCCTGACACGAAGGCTCATTTAATTGGAAAACTCCCAAGATCTTACCCTTATTACAGGCAATATCTTGCCAAAGAAAATGTACCTGACCAGTTTCTTCATTCCAACTCAAGCTAGTCATGCTACAAAGGCTCTACGAAGTTGCTATTCCATACCAGACCTTGTTTTCTATTTAACAGACTCTGCCTGCATTATTTCCCAGCTCTCTATCATAATACTCCTGCCTAACAACATTATCCTTCAGAGAACACACACCTGTTAACTAACCATAAATTTTCCAAGCTCCTACAACCAATAATCCTTTTTACAAATTATAAATAAATAAATAAAATTTAAAATTATATAAAAATTACAAACCAAAAAGAGACCGTGTATTTGAAGCATGGAGCTGGAAGAGTCAGAAAAACATACACAACCAAGTGATTGCAAGTTCCCAAAAACAGCTGATCGTACAAATCAATCCCGAAAATTTCTGCTCCTCTTAATGATGTTCCAACAGTAAGCAGTGGTTCAACTTTACTGATAGTACATTCAGGGCAATACCAAGGACCTTCAGGAATAGAAACTTTTCCCACTCCTATGCATCTCGAGTGATAAGCTGATGGACAACCATCACAGCAGAGCAATGTCCCATCCATACCACAAAGTCGGCACTCGTCACCATTTCCATCCCCATAATCAGCAGTAGCTGCAACACTGACTCCATTATTGTCATCAGATGGTTTGGCACTTAGAGGATGCAACTTCCTCAGCCCACTGTCTGGAAGAACCATGGCCACATCAGGATCTTCTCCAATTTCAGATTGTTCACGAAAGTCAACTTCTGCCCTTATCTCTGCAGAATCCAGAGCGTCATCACACAAGATTTGTAGGACCGTCAATTTTCTCTCAACAGATAGGGAGAAATAATCCTTCACCAAGGCATCAATAAGAAATCCTTTCCAAAAGTCTCCATTCAAATAACCCATCACCAGTAGATAATTGGCCAAATAAACTGGCCAAGTCAGGATATCAAGCAGCTTCCAATCAATGCACCTGTAAGGGAGAGCAATAACCAGCATCACCACTACAATAATTGATTGAGGCATTATAGATGAATTCACCAGAACAGACCTAATCAAGCAAGAAATGACAGAAACAGCACTACAATTTGTAACTTCCAACAAATGTTTACATGAAAAAATTTCATACCTATAGCATCATTTCAGTCATTAACGACGTTGAGGACTATTATGACTGAAGCAATCAAACTGAATCATAATTTAAATCAAATAACACAAATACCTCAAGCATTTTGATGCAAGCTCAGATCCATCACAAGATGATGTTTCAAGACATCGCCTCACTTCCCGTAGCAAAGCAACATGTATGGCATTCAGCAAAGTGTTCGGAACATTACAGTTGAGACAACCGACCAGATCATTCAATGTAAATGGACTCAAAAAGAGTCTTATACTGAAGGATCGGAGAAAACCATATACAGAAAATAGATTGGGAACATACTCCTCTGGCACACCAATTGTCCCTGAAGAAGGAGGCAACTCTGGAGGTGGTGGGATGCCAGGGACTTCACTCCCTGATCCCATATCAGAATCCTGATGATAATCACACAAATCATCAGAGGAATCAACATCATCATCAACCTCATTGTCATCCACTTCGGTACTAGGCACCTCATTCAATATGGGTAACTCATTCACCATGGGCACTTCAACTTGTTCATTCTCATTGTTTGCAGCTTTTTCATCCTTCTTATCCGACTGGAAACCCAAATTTCTCTCCTTCCTCGATAAGGAAACATCCAATATCTTCCTCCTTTCAATCAACTCATCATCAAAAAATTCATCCTCAATTAACAACTGGCGAATCTCACCACTATCCAAGTCCTCACAATCTCCATCTTCATAGTCAACTCTATATAATCCACTATCATAAAACACAATTTTTCCCAGGAAAACACCATCACCATCGAATTCCTTAAACACATATCTACCAACCAAAGCTTTCCCACGTATGTCAACGCCCCTCTTCTTAGGCAACGGAACTGATGGGTGATCGTTCGTCCCATTTTGAACATATTTTCTTCGTCTCTTCCGACCTCTGCACTCCGATCTAACTGCCATGGGTTCCATCAACTACGAGGACACCAAAATCGACCAGCGATCAGAGATTAAGTCATCCACTGTCCCAATCTTAAGACTATTACCTCAATCGGTACCTAGGGTTTCAGAAAGAACAACTTCTATGTTCAATCACCTGGAGAGGTAATTTTCCAACAATAGATCCGAATATTCCTGCAAATGACTGTACGAATCAAAATTACGTTGAAAACTATGATGAAAAAGCGAAATTTTCAGGATATGGTATTCTTTTCAGTCGGCCATAGATGCTTCTTCTCGCAAAAAAAAAAATTGTTTTTTATTTCTGGCTGATATGGGGGAATGTTGGGCGGAGAGAGATGGAAGGAGACAGAGCATACCTTTACTTGATTCGAATGACGACCATTAAAGACGAATTCAGAAGAAGAGAGACGAAGACGGACAGAGGAAGGCAGAGAAATAGAGATGTGATGAGTGGTGGCATGAAGGCTGTAGCCCTAATAGAAGGAAAGTTACCGAGTTAGCGATATAATTTTGAGTGACTCGGTTCCTGGTGGACACGATAAACTCGGCACAGCCCGAGTTTTCCTCTCATGAACGGTAGAAACTAGAAAGTAGAGGTGCACCGACTCGGCCCAGCTTCGGCAACAGATGGTGAGTACAATGATACCAAAATTCATAGGCCCGAGGGAACGAAAAAGCGCGCCAATGATTTTGTACATGTTTTTGAAAAAATTTGTGAGATTATACTTGTAGAATTTTGTTTGCTTTCCTGACGGAACGATGCTGGCATGCCTTTTAAATTATGTATTGTTGTACTATTGTTCCTTCTAAATTCGAATAGTTAAATTTAAACAATAAATTAATAGTTCATGGTTAAATTTTTAGACAAATTGTTTTTTGATATTTTGAGTTTCATAAATATTTAACACAAAACATTTTTGTTCTAGTACCGAGTTGTAAAAAAATATTTAATACTAACCTGTTCATGTCATATGTTGAAAGTAAGATTATTAAGTAAAATGACAACTAAAACCTACCAAGTTTATAAGTGCAATTATGAGGAACAATAAGTTGCGTGAAAGAGGATGTAACATTTTTATTTTATAAAATAGTAAATACCTGGATAATATAATATATGAAAGCTTAAAAACTGATCTTTATGAATACTACTATTATACCTAATATAAAATAGATGTTCGACACCCATCTTGTACTAAATACAAAGCTTTAAATCTAATTTTTATAGTAAAATACCAAGATAAAATATCAACATGATAAATGAAAAAAAAGTAAATTACATTAGAAACTTCTATACTCAAAATACATGAGAATATCATCACATAACCAAGGGTTTTAAATATTCAAATACAAATCAATTCCGGTATAAA
Source organism: Tamarix chinensis (assembly GCA_030549775.1). Classification (NCBI taxonomy): domain Eukaryota; kingdom Viridiplantae; phylum Streptophyta; class Magnoliopsida; order Caryophyllales; family Tamaricaceae; genus Tamarix; species Tamarix chinensis. The sequence goes on along the minus strand of CM060173.1, from coordinate 80,702,448 downwards.
AACATGAGGGAACTACATCAAAATGAACCTCCAAATAGTCAAACTCTCGATCCCATCAACAAGCGTACACACATGAGTAGTCATGTACCTACACTGCACAATCTCCTTCCACACTAGAGATCATCGCAACACCTATGAGCAAACAAGTATTGCACCAATACAAGTCAAGTAGTGAATAAATATATAATATTCCATCTTAAAACCCTTCAAAATAAATTTAAAATTATGTTTAATATAAATAAAAATATTTTGGTTTTAGAAGAAACTTAAAAGGGGTAAAAATGTGTGTTCCTAGAACATCAGTCCACTAGTCATATTCAAAACCAATCAAGTGGTCCATCCTAAGACCCATAGTTTTATTATAGGGAAACTACTCAACTAGTGTGGAAGAACACATCAACTAGTGTGGACAAACCAGTAAACTAATTATGTTATACTTTTAGTCATCTTTCGTATTTTGAGTCAATTCTTTTTCAAATGTTTGTGAAACTTTTAATTAAACTCTTTTTGGGTGTTATGGGATTATTTTCATAATTCATTATTTCATTTTATTTATCAAAAAAAACCCCCAATAAAACTTTGTAAGGAATGTTTATCACCAACTCACTTTAATACTTCAAATGTTATCTAAGCCTAATTCTGAATAATTAATATTTTAATTTAATCTTAATTCTAGGTAATTGATATTTTTATCTTTCCATAACTCCTTAATCCTAAACCTAAACATAATCCTAATTATAATTCCAAGCAATTGATATTTTAACCTAACCCTAACTTCGGATGATTAATAAATTCCTAATCTCAAATTTAAACCTAATTCTAATCATAATCTTAAATTTTGTTTCTTTTTTCCTTTTCCCCTTTTCTCTTTTCTTCCCCTTTTTCTTTTTTCCTTTTTTCCCTTTACCCTATCTTAATTGGCCCTTCTTTCTCCCTTCCCCTTTTAGCCACGCAAACCCTTCGTATGGCTTCCTCTTTCCCTTACAAGCCCTACACTACACTTGGCCCTTGCCCCTACACCTACCCCTACACCCCCATTTGCAGCAACCATCATGATTATTCCTTTATTCCCCAATCTATTTCATAGGGAAGAACCAAATTCACATCAAACCATACCCAACCTAACCTTTGGTCATTCTTATTTTACACCCTCAAACCCCTATTCTTCTATAAATTCCCCTCATATCCACCTCTTATTTCATTTTAAAACCCACACAAACTCTCCCTAAAATCCCTCTTTCTTCCCTTAACTCCTCTCTGCTTCATTCATCATTTGTTGTCATTTTCATCCAACAGAGCTCTGCATAAATTATACCACGTCACAAAACTTTTCCTTTGTAATGTCAAAGCCTCAAGATTCTCAAGCCACCCTGCATGGAAAACCTATGCCAAACACCCATAGCTTCTTATGTTGCACCCCGTCACTACACCAAAATTTGTCATAGCTAGTTAAAGCCTTTCAAGCCTTGGTTTACTTCTATTTTACTCCATCTCCACCCTCCATTGCTTAGTTTTTCCTTGGTTGTTTTCTTAAGTTTTAATGATGTTTTAACCTTGATTCTTAGGTGATTTTTCATTGGTCTTAAAGGAGGCATCTTAGGGTTATACGTGCTTAGAGACTAGAGATGTTTTTGGTAATGATACGCATTGTAACTAGATTTTTATATGCAATGTATATTATTGTATGAAATCTCATGTTTCATATTATTATTATGATAATATTTTGATTATAATGTTATGGTATAATGATGTGGTATTGAACCTATGGAAGTGAGAATATGTGAAGAGTATGAGCTTATATGTAATTGTTGTGATAAGTCTTATTTTGATACCTTAAGTGTCTTAGTATGACCTATGGTATTTTAATGAGGTTTGACTGTGTATGGAAAGTGGTTAATGAATTTGTTCAAGTAAATTTGTGATGATATATATAGGAAGTTGGAAATCATTCATATGGGACTCATAGGGTTTTTTTGGGAAAATATGGATAATTTGGTTTTCTTAAGGGTAAATTAGTTAATATGGGTTAAATGTAGAATATATGGTACTTTAATGTGTTTATTGGGTAAAAAAATGCTAAGTATATTATGGATGATGTTTGGAGTAATTATGAATGACCTAATTCTAATCAAATGAGAAAATGACTTAAATGGGGAATAGTAACCCTAGAGGCAAGGTTATTATCACATTTGTAAAATATTAAAGTTAAACCTTGATTTTCACATATGTTATTAATATTTAAATTTTAGGAAGATTTGTCAAATTTGGTTGTCATAGGGTCCTTATAAGAAAAGTTATGTGCAATTTGTGAAACTAGAGTTTTATAAGGAGTTGTGAATAATAATTCTAGAGATAGGTTATTATCGCATGTATAAGACGTTGGAGCTAGAACTTGATTTTCATATATTTTTTCAATAATGATATTTTAAGGAGGTTTGATAATTTAGGTGATACAATGAGTACTAGGGAATAATCTATATTTAACTCGTGAAATTAGGGTTTCTTAAGGGATATATGGCATTTTTCCTTGGGGTATGTCCCAATATACATATGGTTGTATCTTATGCGTTTTAGATCATGATGTTGAGTTGAATTACGTGACTTGCATATTTATATGTATATATTCATGATGATTTTGAGATAAATAAAAATGAATAAGACATTAATCGCTTAAAGTGAAATATTTCATGAATTAAGACTGAGGTATTCTATTTGTTCCACTAGATGATAATATTGGCTCAAGACCTTTCTACCCTGAGAGGTGCTTTAAATTGTTCTACTAGTTTAAGAATTGTGGTTAGGAGCATGTTATCCTAATTCTTAGTTATAACGTTACTTTTGCCTTACACCCCACGTACACCGAGTATAGGGAGTGTGTACCTCCTCCATGTTGGATATGGCATGATACCTCTACATTTTGTGTTTTGGATTTCACAAATTAACTCTTTAAAATAAAAATTTTTAAGTCCTAAAACACTCACTTTCTCCTCTCTTCATTTCCCCTATCCTTTGTCCCACCATTTATCTAGTTGTAGAGGAGTTGTTATTGTTATCTTTGATTTGATTTGGGCTAGATTATCTATTTTTTTCACCACCTCATCATACGCTTTAGTTAAACATTTGTACATCACAATCCACTTCACCTAAGTCAAAGCCACCCTCTTTATTTCCCTTATTATTATCAACCAAAAGGGATAGGAGAAAATGTAACACCCCCAAAATTTACTATTTGAAAATTCATTTTGCAAAAGTGTTGGTTACAAAAATAGTGGGTGCTACTACCACACCTAGCATAAGTGGGACCATGAAATAAAACCTGTTAGTACTATGGTACCAAGTAATCCATTGTGCAAAACTAATATGTAAAGCCCATATGGAATACATCAAAGGCCTCACAACAAAACATGGAAAGAGATATTAAAATATACAAGTGATGAACAAATTACAATAACCATATCAGGTGAACAATAATCGCCAATACCACATATTGCTCATACTCATTCATCCAGGACATAATGAAGCTTACCAACCAAGCATATACGATATGCTTTCTAAAGTAATGATTAGAAAAAATCTCAACACAAAAAGCATAATCTTCACAATATATCTCATATATCAATATCCAATTGATAATATACATAATACCACAGGTAGGGCTCAATAGCACAATACCAAATAAAATCCATACTATTACAAGTAGAGCTCAAAGATACCATACCGAACAAGAGGTAGGCCCAAGGATACTATCGAACCAATCTAATAACCATTTCGATCCAATAATAGTCATTTATATTTTTATTTACATGAGGGGATACAATAATAACCCAAACATATAAAAGTGCACAGGACATATTGATGCATAAAGCATCACGATACCCTCTCAACCATCTAACCCAAAGGTATAAAAGCTTTCCGGTCATACTGGCACATAGAGGATCACAGTACCCTCCCAACCATCTAACCTAGAGGCATAAAAGCTTTCCGATCATACTAGCACACAAGGCAATGCGGTACCTTCCCGACCTGATGTGTATAGGATTATAAAACTATGAATTGTATGGTATTATGGATCAATTAGGGTTTTAATATAATGATAATTATATTGTGATGATGTATTAAGGATGACAATGGTCTAATATTTAGGTTTGTATGGTGATAGGGTTAGGGTTTAGACTAGGGATTAGGTTTAGGGTTTATGATTAGGGTTTTGAATGTTGGATGAAGATGATGATGAAAAATTGTGATGATGGTGATTTGATGAAAAGATTTTGAATATAATACAATGATGATGAAAGCATGATAATAATAGGATTATTATCTAGGATTTAGATATAAAATATGTAGAATTAAGTATAGAAGTATAGATTGAAGATAAAGTTAAAGACGATGAATTTTGGTTTGAATGTGGCGACTAGAGTTGATGATTGTCATGGGTTATGGATGTATTTAGGGATAATACTCAATCTCTAATTCTCAAAGACAAAGAGAATAAATGTTTCAATAATAATCACTCACACATAATTGATTATAATTGAGAAAAACTCACACAGAATTCGAATAAGGAATAACTTATATCTTCATTCAATTGGGTATGCATATGAATGTGTAAACCAAGGATTTTATAGCCTATTTTCACCTCCTCAATATTAAAATATAATCTTAAATAATTAGGAAAAAAATATGATCAAAATTGGCTCATACAATGTCATGTTCCCCACTCCAAGCATATATTATAAGATAAACACTATAAAATAAAATCCCCTTAAAAACCTACTTTATGCACTAGTCGGGCATAATGCAAATAATTAACAAAATAATTAAGTAAATAACACACTAAATAAAGACTAAACACACGCCATTTATGGCTAAAAATTTTTTTCTCATGCATCCTATACATGCCATGTACATGCCTCTATTGCTAGTGACTTGTTTTGTAAATTTTGTCCATAACTACAAATGTAGTCATCCGTTTGACCTCAATTTCGTAGAGCATCCTCTCTAGGTAAAAAAAATAGGCTCCATGATAATAAATGTTAAGCCTTTATCATTTGATCTTGCATCATTCTCACCTTTTTGGCTTAAATTTACCCTCAAATTTTTATCTCTATAATAAGGACTAATATCTCCAACATTGAATACCCTAGATACCCCACCATATGAATCAGGAAAATCTAGCTCTTTCTCCAAACTTTCTAACTATTTTAAAAGGACCATCCTCCCTTGGCATAAGCTTATTTTTCCTTAGATTAGAAAACCTCTCCTTCCTTAAGTGTAACTATACTAAATTTCTCAGTTAAAATGCATGTTAACTCATATGCTAGTTTGCTCTTGCCCTGTATACTTTATTCGCCTGCTCAATATTATGCTTGATTTTTTTATGAAGTTTTTAAAATAACTCCACTATCTCTTGTGCATCATAATTCTTCATTTCACCTTTCTTCAATGGTACCATGTCAATTGGCATGTATGGATTAATACCATAAATTATCTCAAATGGACTAGAGCCTATTTTAGTTGGAGGACTCCGATTATAAGCAAAATATGCATGTGCTAACTTAATATCCCAATGCTTAGGACTCTTACTCACCAATCACCTTAGCAAAGTACCCAACGTTCTATTAATAACTTTAATTTGACTATCCATTTGAGGATGATGTGACGTACTAAATAGAAGCTTTGTTCTTATCATATGTCATAATGTCATCCAAAAATAACTTAGGAACTTCACATCTCTATCCGAAACTATACTCTTTGTAATCCCATGCAATCTCACAATCTCCTTGAAATACAAAATTGCAATATGAGTAGCATCATCTGTCTTGTGACATATAATAAAATATGCCATCTTAGAAAATTGTTCCACCACAACCATAATTGAATCTTTACCTCTTTGTGTCCTAGGTAGTCCCAAAATAAAATACATACTAACCCCTTCACACGGTTAAGTAGGCACATGTAAAGGCCTATATAATCTTTTGTAAAAGAAACTATTGCTCCTTTGACATGTAGCACACCTAACAGCCATAGCTTGCATTCCCTATTATATTCTTGACCAATAAAAATACTCTTACAATAGCACCAAAGTCTTATAGACTCCAAAGTATCCTGCAATACCTCCTTCATGCACCTCTTTTGATTAGAAAATCTTGAATTGATGTCTTAAGCACACATAATTATTTTGCTTGAATAATAATCTATCTTGAAGAACATATGCTCTATGACTTTCTTGTTTCTTGCACACTTCAAAAATCATAGCAAAATTATCATCAATGGCATATTGACTCTTCAACATCTCAAAACCTAAAAGCTTTGCATCCATCATCATAAGTATCATGGTCATCCTAGAAAATGCATCCTCATCAACATTCTCCTTGTCATCCACATGTCTTGTAGAGAACTCAAATGTTTGTAAAAACTAATCCACCTGACATGTCTTGGACTCACTTTCCTTTAACCATGTAGATACTTCAAACTCTCATGATCCGAGTGAAGCACAAAACACTTTGGTATCAAATATTGACTCCATGTTTCCAAACAATGAACAATGGCATAGAACTCCTTACCATAAGTAGAATAGTTGAGGCTCACACTATTCAACTTTTCACTAAAAAATACAATTGGCCTCTTCTATTATGAAAGCACACCTCCAATACCTACACCACTATCATCACAAGTTAATTCAAATAATTTATCAAAACTAGGTAAAGATAATACCTATGCATTTGAAGCTTTATCTTCAAGTCTTCAAAATCCTTTATTGCATGTTCATTCCAATTAAACTCCCCCTTCTTCATTAATTGTGTAATAGGCATCGTAATAGTAAAAAAAATCTATGATAAACCTCTTATAAAATGAAGTTAATCCATGCAAACTGTGAACCTCATGGAAATTAGTAGAAATAAGCCATGTTTGAATAGCTTCCACCTTTTAAGGATCAACTCTAATATCATCTCCATTCACAATATCGCCAAGGAAAACCACACTCTTCATCCTAAATTTAGACTTCTCCATTTTACCATAAAGTTTCACCTCCCTAAGCTTATCAAATATCATCTTCAAATGTTACTTGTGTTTGATTTTACTCTTGTGATATACCAAATATCATCAAGGTAAACAACAACAAAAGCTCCAAGGAAAGGTCTAAGTACATCGGTCATCAATCTCATGTATAAACTTCGTGCATTACATAGCCCAAATGGTATCACCAACCCCTTATAAAACCCATACTTAGCCTTGAAAGTCATCTTCCATTCATCCCCTTCCCTTATTATTATTTGGTGGTAGCCACTCCTAAGGTTAGGCTTAGAAAATACCTTTTCTCCAAGCAACTCATCTATCATATCATCCAATCTTGGCATAGGAAATCCGTATTTGATTGTGATATTACTAACGGCTCTAGAATTAATACACATCATCCACATACCATCCTTCTTGGGCACCAATAAAGTTGGAACACTACACAGCCTCATACTCTCACGAACATAGCCTTTATCCAACAACGCTCACACTTGTCTCTACAACTCCTTATACTCCTATGGATTACATCTATGAGATGGCTTATTTGGCAATGGAAATATTGGCATAAGATATATAACATGCTTAATACCTCTCAAAGGAAGTAATTAAGGTGGCAAATCATCCAAAAAAACATCTACATACTCTCTCAACACTTGTTACAATTTTAGATCCATACTAGAACTCTCCCCTCATTGGACTTCCTTCACCACCAATACATAACATACTTCCTCATCTTTAGTAGCTTCAATCATCTCACACTCCTTACGAATAAACAACTTCACATTAGACTTTAACTTCGTACTCTCTTTGATCTTATCCTTCCTTATCTCCATGTTATTTTTCTTTCTTTCCTCCTTACCTTCGATATCCTCCTTCCTTTTTTCTTCCTCTTATTCGACTTCAACTCCTTTTTTTCTCCTTTATTTTTGAATTCTAATCCATCTTTTTGCACTGTTTTAGAATCACCTAGCTTCTCCTCATTTTTCTTCATACATTTGACTCCCTCTTACCTTTCACTCCTTAAAACCAAGCTCCCCACATCTATATTAGGCTTGAGTATAAACTTCTTTTTGTATTTACACACCACATACTTATTAAGTACTCCATCATGTGCAGCCTTCCTATCAAATTACCAAGGTCTTCCCAACAAAATAGTACAAGCATCTATAGGTAGAATATCATAAAAAACGTGATCAAAATAAATTTCAATTTTAAAAGAGATAAGAGCTTGTTTGGTTACCCTTACACCTTTATCCTTGTTGAGCCATTGAAATGAATATGGCTTTGGAAGATCCATGGTCTCCAATCTAAGCTTTCTCACCATTCTTTCACTAGAAACATAGGTACAAGAGTCACTATCAATGATGAATTCATCCACTTTATCTCCAACTCCACACATGGATTTAAAAATCTTCTCCGTTTGAGTAGGTTAAGGTTGTTGTTGCACTTGAAGCACCCTTTGCAACACATAGCAATCTACTTGTCCATCTTTTGAAGTATCTTCTGGACTATCACTTCCTTCTTCAAGGTCCTCATCAAAGTCTTAATTTTCCACATCACAAACCTCCATACTTTCTATCTCCCTCAAAGTCTATGCCTTTGGATTTGGACAATCCCTAGCATAGTAACCATAGCCTATACACTTAAAGCATTGCTTGTTCACCTTGTCAACCACCTTTTCCTTTCCCTTCTCTTTATGATTGAACCTCCTATTATTGTATTGAATTATGTCTTGAGAATTCGATGTCTTTGACGTTCCCTTGAAAAGCGAACCATGTGGTGCATTAGTTGACTTGCTTGATGACTTTGTTCTCTTCAGTTGCTTTTCAATTTTGATTGCTAATTTTGCCAAGTCTTTGAATAATTCATAATGATACACCTCCACCTTCTCCCTAATATTCATAATTTTTCCATTTATTCCTTCCATAATTTTTATAATTTAATTTTGAAGGAATTATTATGTGTTCAAAAAGAATATTTTATTTCATTTTAAATAAATAAAGATGTTACAAGATATTGAATAATAGATCTGAACTTATACAAGTTCATAACTTGAGTTTGTGATAATTTGTTAAATACATAGGCTTATGAGAGGGAGGATAAACCAAGAAATATTTTAGAATTATTAATATTATTATTCAAAAGCGAAAGTGATTTTTTTTATAGTCCAAATAAATGGGATTTTATTTTGATTTCTTTTATCAAGTCTTTTTTTATTCTTTTCATTATTGTAAATGTATTTATCAATGGATTTTAAATTTAAACATCCAATAAACCTAACACATATTTTCTCTCATTTTTCTCAGACATCACAAATAAGAGCTAGTCTTTCAAACTCTCTAATGTACTCTTCAACTCCAAACAACCATTTCCTCAAAAGTAATCTTTATGAAATTTTCTTGCTCATATTCTCTAAACACAAATTTTCTTTTTAAGTGCTTTTTAAATTTCTCCTATGATCTTACTTTAGCAAATTTCTTAAACTTCAATATGGTAATTTTGCACCTTTTCTCATCATCAAGCTCTTTATACTCAAAAATAGATTCAATAATTTGTAACCATTCAAGGAAAGACTCCATATCAAGATTACCTTTAAAATCAAGTAAATCAAATCTAATCCTCTTTTTTGCATCATCATATGATCTCCTTGAGGTATCATAGGGTAGTCCATAATTCCCTACAATCTCTTCTTCTCCTTCTTCCATTTGGTCATGTGTTCTCCTTACATGATCTTATTCTATTTGATCTCTATGATTTTGATTGTTTATATGTGATCCTTGTGCTTGTGAGGATTCCATCCTTCCTATATGCAACTTTACTTCCTTGATATCCTCAACCAACACCTTAAGAACATCTCTTAGATCCTCCTCTTAGCTCATCATATTTTTTTTACACCAAACGAATGATGTTCTTCAAAAAAAAAAACCTCTCAAAATCAATCAAAAGCTTGACTCTTGACACCTTTTTGATGAGTTATTGAAATAATCTTGAGGTAGGAATATGTTATTGATAGAATCTAAAAATTTAGGTTTTTAGGGTGATAGGGTTTGTGTAGTAGGGTTATGGTGTAGGCTAGGTTTTAGGTTTAGGGTTTGAATGTGGGATGAAGATGATGATAAGTGATTGTGATTTGATGAAGGGATTTTGAATATGATATGATGACGACAAACTTATGATAATAATAGGATTATCATATTGGGTTTAGGTATAGAATAGATAGAATTAAGTATGGAAGAATATATTGAAGATGAAGGTGAAGATGATGAAGTTTGGTTTGAATGTGGTGACTAAGGTTGATGATTGGCGTGGGTTATGGACGGTTTTAGGGATATTACTCAATCTCTAATTTACACAAACAAAAAGATTAAGGCTCTGTTTGGGTTGTAGAAAGTTTAGTGGAAAGGAAAATATAGAGGAAAGAGAATAAAAGAAATTAATTTTCTTTCCTTTATTTGGTTGTTGGAGAAAATTTTGTGGAAAATTGAAATCTTAGAAAATATTTTTAGTGTTTGGCATATAGAAAGAAAATTTTGAGAGAACTCTAATATTATTATTTTAATTTTCATATATATTTAATAAAAATTAAATATTATATTAATATATAAAAATTTTCTTAAAGTCTACAATAAAATTATAAAAATTATATAAACTCAATACTAATTCCAAATTTTTTTGGAAAAATTCTAAATTATTACATATATAACTAAGCATAATTTAAAAAAAAATTGTAAAATATTAATAACATTCAAAAATTCCTATTAATAAGAAATAAAGTAAGAAAAAATAAAATAAAATAAATCATCCTACTTTACTTACCAAAGTAAGAATTTAAAAACCAAAACTCATGCAAACAAATAAAGCTTCTAAACATTAATATGTCAAGATCGGCACGAAGAATTTTTTTTTATAAATATCTAAAAAGAGATTATATTAAAAAATAATTTCAACTAAATTAAATTTTGCCTCAAATAATAAATAAATTAAGTAAAAATTATGCACACATAGAGGCATTTAAATTTATTTATATACAATTATATACAAAATAAAAAATTATAAAAAATGTATAAATAATTTTTTTGAATAAGATATTATTTGTATTTGTCAGATTAGATATTTGTTTTGTTTGACTGTTCGTTGACTGGATTGTATATTTTATTTGAAAAAAATGGATTAATTATTTACTTTTTCGGATCGGATCGCTTCGGATATCGGATCAAATAAGCAGATATCGAATAAGATGAACAACTCTATTAAATATATATCTGTTTTTATATCCGTATCAATTTGTCTCTATTTATGTAATACAAATTTTTATTTATTTTTATTTATATAACATATGATATATTTTTTTAAAGTTAAAAGTAAAAATATAATTAAATTTAAACAATTTAAATATATAATTTTAATATTAAATGATTTGTATTTTGAATTGAATGTTTTTTATTTGAATTTGATGGATTTTATTAGGTAAATATATAAATAAATATAGAAAACGGAAGAAAAAAAATATGCAGCAAATTTGGATACAAAAATATGCTAGACTGCGATAGAATTATTATAAAGTAAGTGAAATCGTCGATAAAGTTAAATCTGACAAAAAATATATGTATGTGTATATATATATATATATATATATATATATATATATATATATATATATATATATATATATATAGAGAGAGAGAGAGAGAGAGAGAGAGAGAGAGAGAGAGACTGCGATAGAATCATTATAAAATAAGTGAAATTAGTGATAAAGTTAAATTTGATAATATATATATATATATAGACCGCGATAGAATCTTTGTAAAGTAAGTAAAATCAATGACAAAGTCAAATTTGACAAAAGATATATGTACATACATACATACATACATATATATATATATATATATATATATATATATATATATATATATATATATATATATATATATATATATATATATATATATATAAGGGGATGGGAAATAAAACAAAAAAATATTTATAGATAACAACTTGTCAAAGAAAGAGGATAGAGGTTAGATAAGAGGATGGAAAGTTTATTATAGGAGAGTGTGCTCAATAAAATTTACTGACTTTTCAATTTTTTTTCCTCAAGTTTTGGCAAGAAAAATAATCTAGTATAAGTTTTCTCCTCTTTTTTATCCTAATTTTCTTTCTTCGTAATTTTTCTGGCAACCAAACACTATAAAAGTATTTTCTATCAAATTTTCTTTTCTTTTCTTTCCTTGAAATTTTTCTAGAACCAAACATAGCATAAATGTTTCAATAATAATCACTCACACATAATTGATTATATCTGATAAGAACTCACACATAATTTAAATAAGGAATAACTTATACTTTTATTCAATTGGCTATGCATATGAACATGTAAACCTATGGCTTTTATAGCCTATTTGCAACTCTTTAGTATTACAAGATAATCCTAATTAATTAGGCATAAAATTTTGACAAAAATTGGCCCATACAATGCCTTGTTCCCTACTTCAAACACATCTTATAAGATAAACACTATAATATAGAATCCCCTTAAAAAGCTACTTTTTGCACTAGTCAATCATAATGTAAATAATTAAAAAAATAATTAAGTAAATAAAACACTAAATAAATACTAAACATATGTCATTTTATGTCTAAAAAAATTTTCTCATGCATCCCATGTATATGCCTATCACTAGTGACTTATTTTGCAAGTTTCATCCATAACTAGCAATGTAGTCATTCGTTTGACCACAAATTCGTAGGGCATCCTCTTTAGGTAAAGAACATTAGGCTCCATAATAATAAATGCTAAGTCTTGACTATTTGTTCTTGTGTCACAACCTATTACACCTAACCTTTAAGTATTGATACCTTCTATTAGGTTACCTATAGAGTAGACTAGGCGTTTCTAGGCCACAATGGCACATTAATGAACCAAACAAACCGAGGGCTCCTACCTCCTCCCTATGGTAGCTACCCCTAGAGAGTAGTAATTTCCAAACTCGAGATCTTTTACTTTAAGTATTAATATCTTAAAAGATGATCATGATACATCACATATTGCACAAAGATTTTTCGTTTCATACTTAACCATTTTCCCTTTATTTCTAATTATTCAAGTTAACCCTAAGGTCAATAGTCCAAGTCTGAGTCAAATTCAACACTAAGGTCAACCTATCAATACACTAAGGCCATCTTATGTCTGATTATTCATATTAGACATATTAGGTCAAAAGTGACCGAAATAACCCTAAAACCATTATTACAACATTATTATCCACTTTAAATACCAATTTCATTTTATTTAATAATGTGTCATAAAATAGTTGAAATATAATAATGAAATTACATACCATATAAATAAATTATCAAGCACGTCAAATTACCATTTTACCCCTACACATGATTTTACACGTAAATTTCTAATATGTGTTTCTAGGACATCAAAATACATATACTCACATTCAATATGAAATAACACATACAAGGCACACTTATCAAAATAATTATCATTATAAGATTAAAATGACTAAAATACCCCCAAGACATATAATAATAATAATAATAATAATAATAATAATAATAATAATAATAATAATAATAATAATAATAATAATAATAATAATCATGCTAACGCACGTATTCTAAAACATCAAATTACATATTCCCATACTCAACAACAAATAACACATATTAGGCACACTTGTCACAATACAATATCATGATATGCTTAAAATGACCAAAATATCCCTAAGGCATATAATAATAATCATGATAAAACATGTGTTTCTAAAAGACAAAATCATATATCTCTATACTTAATAATAATTAAGATATGGTAGGCCTTATTAATTGAATAAATATTAAGGTATGTATAAATGACCAAATTGTCCCTAGGACACACAATAGTAATAATTATGCTAAAAATACATTTAAGTATGCTCAACATATCATATTAGACATATACAATATACATAATTTATTTCCATCATTTAATCTATTTTAGCCGGCATTTGTACATAAAATAATGTACACGAATTAGCAGGCTCCATTTAACCAAATTCCATGCTAACACTTTTAAGTAGGTAATTAAAATGTAGTAAACACACTTAATATAATTTATATATCAAAAAAATCTAAAGTTCTATTATTCAATATCTCACATTTTAGTAGAGTATAAGGGTTATAATGTTATAAATATGCTTGACATGGTTCACACTTCAAAACCCTAATGTGTTATCATATGATATATGAATATTTTAGTAGAGTATAGAGGTTACCTAATTCCAGCAAAAACAAAAAATATGGGTAGCCTACTAAAATTTATTAGTCTCCTCTAATTAAATTTTTGTACCTAAAACTATATTAATATTTAAAAAATAAAATAATAATTTTTATTAAAATAATTATTAAATATAAAATTACCAAAATATCATTGATGTTAAAAATTGGAAAATACGTATACTCACTCATACAGCTCATATTGCATGTAGTGTGAGGGGGGAAATGTAAGGAGCTTCTAGGGGGACGAGGAGTTGGTTGGCTAGTTAGGTGTAATACCCCAAATTTCAAAACCTATAATTTAAAGATTTAATATTCATTTGGGATAAATTAATTTTTAAATTATTAATTAAATTATTTTATGGACTTTTAATTTAAAAAAATGGATATGGTTATTTAATAAATTAAAATAAATATTTTATTATTTTATCATACTATTTGATTTAAATAGTTTTCTAAACCCATATTTCACTAAAATTTTCCTCTTAAATTTTAAATACATTATATTATTAAAGATAATTTATCCATCTAAATAATTAAATACCCTATTTAAAAAATATTTTATTTTTATTTATCCCATTTTTCCTTTCTCCTTTCTCCTTTTTCTTCTTTCTTCCTCCTTTGGGCCACCCGGCCTGCTTCTTGTTCTTCCTCCCCTGCTGGGTCGCTAGCCCCTCATCTTCCTTCCCTCCTTTTCTCGCCCATCCAGCCCACCTCCCTTTTTTGTATTTTTTGTTTTCTTTTTACCTCCCTAGTTGGTCCAACCCAACAACCCCTTCCTTTCTCCTTCTCCCTTGCATGCGAGCTGACCCATCCCCCTCTTTTTTTCTCCCCTACCTGACTGGACTTCTCCCCTTTCTTCTTCTTCTTCCTTCGCCCTACCCGTTGACCCTACACCTGCAATTCTGCCCCCTCTGCACCTACACCGCCTAGTTTACCCTCTCCCTCCCTCCTCTATCCCTTTACTTTCCATTTTAGGCTAAACCCCCTACACAACCCTCTCGCATGCCCCCCTCTTTCTTGTTTTTTCCCTAGCACCTACGAGACTACACCCTATAGTCCTATGTCGGCCTGCCACTGCCAGCCGGAAACCGCCTGTCCTTCCTACTCCCTTATCCTCACCCCCTTGTATTCTTCTCCACCCCTTGCTTATAAAAGCCCCCTCACTCTTCTTCCTCTACCTAGAAACTCCAGAAATCCCCTCCCGCCACCCCTTCAAACGAAGCCACAACCACCGTTGCGCTTTACTACCATCCAAATTTCCACCCACCCTCTTCCCTACACTATCCTCTATCAAATGAGACCCCTCCCCACCTCTAAATCTTCCTCCCCTATTATCCCTATTCGTACAAAGTGGGTAGCTCAAGCTGCCCTTTACACCCTTTTGCTGCCTTTTATGTCACCTCCTCCACCACAACCACCACCCTTACTACCTCTTTCTCTAGCCAGAAATCCTCCCCTACCTCCCCATACCCTCCCTTTCTTTTTTCTCCCTCTCCTTCCTCCTCCTTTCCTCTCCTTCATATTTGGCTGCCTACGTCGCTGTTACCGCCTGTGCCACCACTACAACACCTTCTGACCTAGGAACCTTACCACATCACAACCACCACTCCCTTCCCTTTTTCCAACCCCAAAATCTTTCCTTTCTAGTCACCATCACCTCCACCACCCTTGCGCCGCCATCTGCCACCACCACCCTAGCTACTACATCCACTGCTGGTTATGTCTTAACCCTTCTTTTTATTTAAGTATAATTCATTTTAAACATTTGCTATTATTTATCTTATCATCATCATCATCATTATTATTACTATTAATGTTTTTACTAATATTTAGTTAGAGAATAATAAAATGAAAAGGAGTAAGAGGGAAGTTAATATTAGTGTTCTATTCTTATAGGTGAACCAAACCTTTTCCTTAAGGAAGCATAGGATGTATGCTCCAAGGCCGGTCTCCTATTAGTTAAGGATGTGGTTAAGGCTAAATTGTAAGTTTTATGTGTTCATGGGTGTTTTGGATATGTGTTTGTATTATATGTGAGTATGGACTAAAATACTTGTAGTGCAGCTTGCTATGTATGGAACTAAGGTAAGTTGTGTATGTGTTATGATATGTGTGATATGGGTGATATGACTTGTATTTTATGATATGCCCTTATGTATATTTGCTATAATATGACATGCATTCTAGGAGGCCTTAGGTGGTATGATGAGGTTATGGGGAGCTAAAAGAAATAAAGAGGGTGGAGTGATTAGAAGAAGTGATAAAAATCCTAAGTACCTTATGATTCATGGGTGACAAAGTAATGGGATAATAAAAGTAAAATGAAGGGTTAGAGTAAATCTTGCATGGGGAGTGTAAGGCTTGCATGAGGTGGTTAGCCTTTATATGGGGGTAAAATTTATGTGGGTAAAGGTGGTTTAAGGGTTAAGCATGGTGAGTAAAGAGTATTTTTGGTGATTGGACTCCATGGGTGAAAAATAGTATATGGGTTGGTAGAAGTGTGCATGGGGGACTTAACTAGGGTTTGTAGGAAAAACCTAAGAGGGGGAAGTGTGCGGAGAGAGTTGATGGTGAGTGGTTGAGTAAGGGTTGAGACTAGGAGGGGGTATCTCACAAAGGGGGATGAGTCAAGTGAGAAGGAGGGTTGAATGTGTTGATGAAGGGACGGTGTAAGAGAAAGGAGAAGTATTAGGGTTTGGGGTGGCCAACTAGGGTTTTCATTATCACATGTGAAAGATGGGAAGTAAGGTTGTGATATTTAGGTGTGGTTTGAGTGGAGTGATGGTGTTGGAAACAAAAGGAGCATGGGCCGTGTATGATAAGAAGAGGTTAGGGCCACATAGGCCAGATTAAGGTTTCTAAGGGGAAACCCTAGTGGATGATAGTAATCTAAGGTGGAGAGATGGGAAAGTGGGCCTAGACCCACATGTATGGAGGATTTAGATTTCATTGTTAGTAGGGGAAAGGGGCACCTGAGGCCTTGGAGTCTTGGGGAGTATAGAGGTCCCCAGATATGGGACCAGGTCATTCAGCGATTCTAAGGTATGATTCGGGAGTCCGTTAAAGGTATGCATGTCTGGTTGGGGTTACGTGTGAAATAAGACACAAGTAAAATGCTAATTACTTAAAGTGAAAGATTATTAAGCTGAGATCAGGTTAGAGTAGTTTTTAGTCCACTAGCTATAATAGTGGCCAGGAGCCTTCTTACCCAGGAGTGTATTCTGGTCCACCACCTATAATAATGGCTAAGCGCATTCTGCCCTAGAGTATTATTTTCGGTCCACTAGCTATAATAGAGGGTGTTCCGTGCTCGATAAACCAAACCTTATGTGGTAATAAATTATGGAAAAGACACTAACTACTTACAATGGAACACCATGTGAGTTGGGGCCAGGTTGGGATGAATTTCGATCCACCGGCTATAATAGTGGGGCTCTCGTACTTACATAGATATAATTCGAGAGATGTGTACAGACAAAGTTAATGGCCTATGTCTTAATAATGATGGTAAACCTATATGAAATACTGTATGCATCATTTACCTTTTTTGTGTTTGCATGGTCTTAGCCATATGGTTACCTTACTCAATACGTAGCGTATTGATCACCCTTTTTATAAGTGCTGCTCATTCCCACGAGCAGTGGCCCCTCCTGAGTTTGTGTAGGCAGGAGACAATGCCTATGATGACTTTGACGCCTATAATGCTTTGGGTGGAAATGAGTGATGGCTTGATGTATTTGTGGTGGGATTCAAGAGGGTGTTGTTCAAACTTACCTTTATCTAAGTTTCTTGTTGTTTTATTTACCTTTTTATTTCCCCCATAGGGGGTGTTATTGCATTCACTTTCCATTTTTTGTATCAACTCTAACAATTACACACTATTTTATTTATAAAATGTTGGAACTATTGGGGTTTTATTTATTACTCGTATTAATACCTTTAAATTTTCTAGCTTTATAGTTGGTATGAGATTGGCTAGAGGTCTATCTTGTGCTAATCACGGCGGTATATCCCCTTGTTTTTAGTGTATGGTTTTCTGTAAAAACGAAAATTTTCAACTATAAAATTTGGGGGTGTTACATTAGGTGGAGGTTTAAGGGCACTCATCGGTGGTGAACTAGCGGCCATGAAGGAGGTAGATGGTGGTGAGACGCTAGAGGTTTTGTGGCAAGGTTGTTGGTGGTGGTTAGCATAGGCAGAGAGGAGAGACTGGCTTTGGTGATGGGTAGTAAGGTACGGTGTAAGGGAGAGGTAGTTGGGTGGTGATGTGGTTGTTGGGATGAGGGTAGGGTTATAGAGGGGTTGGTCTTGGAGACATGACAATGCAAGAGACAAACAAGAGGAGGTGATGGTGTTGGGTAGCTCAACAAAGGAAAAAGGGCACAACACGGAGGCAAGGAAGGCTGGGAAGAGGGATGTGTGAAACAGGGATGCATAGGAGGAGTGGTCGACAAACAGTTGGTGGTGTGCAAGGTAGAGAAGGAAGGTGGTGATGAGGAAAAAGAAATATAGAGGCATTGGAATATTGAAGAGGGCAAGGGTTGATGGGAGGAGGGAAGGAAGGAGGAAAAGGGGTTTGGTAGGTGTACATATATATACATGCACATTGTTGGGGGTGAAGGGGAGTTAACCGATAGGAAAAAGGGTCGGTTTAGGCATGCAATGTAGGAATGCGAGAATAGGTGGTGGCAGGGTGGGTGGTGTAGGGTTGTAGGGGGTATAGTAGCCAGGAATTGAAGGGAAAGTGGCATGTTAAGGAGAAGGGTAGGGGCTAGTTTAGGTAGAAGAGGAAAGGAAGAGATATGAGGCAAGGGGTGATGCAGTGCATGTAGACTAAGAAAGGAAGAAACAAGGTAGGGGGATGTCGATTAGGGATGAAGAAAGGTAAAAGGCTAAAAGAAAAAGAAAAGATGGGGTTGTGTTAGGTTGGAGTGGATAGGTGGGAAGGAGAGAAAAAAGTAGAAGAGGCGTGCTGGGTTGGTTTAGGCCAGGTGGGAAGGAGAAGGAAGAAAAAAAGGAGGGGCGAAGAAAGGAAAAGGGAGAAGGATAAAAAGAAAAAATAAATAAATTTAGGTTTAGATTTAGAATTAGATTAATTTATGATTAAGTTAGAATTAATTTATCCAGGCTTAGGGTACTCGATTAGGAAAAATAAATCATAGTAAATTTTTTAGATTTTTAGGCTGGATTAAAAATAATTAGGGTAAATATGATTTAAGGATATATCTAGGTTTGGGGATTAAATGCTAATAAAATAATTATGTTAATCTTTAAGGTTTAAATTAAAATATAAATTAATCAAAATTTATATTAAAATAATATTTTTGAGTTATTACATTACTACCCTCTTAAAAAGGGACTTCTCCCTTGAAGTCCATGCCACACCACACAGATTAAACATGCAAGGCCCATAACCAATAGTTCTATGAGCTAGAGGTCACTATGCCCTTAAAAATAGACTAACTACGATACCATAACACTCACATGTATTTACTAAGGTCAAAACATGTTAAGCATATAAGATAATAGACAATCATATAGTAAGATATAAACACAATAATATATCATGAGGCCACTAACAATACCCAATCACATTTTTTTCATAAGTTATTATAGGTTTTAAAATTCACTTGATCTTTTATCAAAACCCATATCAAACCCTAAAAAAAACTAGATCATTGAAAACCAAATTTGAAAACATAAAACTTGATTTTCAAAACCAAAAGCTATGAAATAAACTTGTAATATCCTTAAAAATTTACTACGTAAAATTTTTAATTTGTGGAAGTGTTAGTTTGAAAAATAATGGGTGTTACTGCCACACCTAGCATAAGCCTGGCATCCTCAACCATTTTTATACTAAGTGCTAAGGCTAAACCTTCCTCCACTTAAATTGATGATACAATTATAAAAATCATTGTAGAAAAAGAGTCAAAGCAACTTAGCATCATTCTAAATAAACTGTCTTTCGGTGGTTAAAAAATCCAATGAAAAGAAATACATAAGAGAATAAGAGTACATAATCATCTATATCAAATGATGTTGGATGAATATCTGAGCAATCCTAACTCTTAATCCATATGAGAAGCCATTAGACCTTACCCTCAAAGTAGTCTTATAAGGTAAAGACCTTCTATTGAATAGACAATAGATCATGAAATGGAACCCATAAGCACTATAATACTAAGTAATCCATTATACAAAACTAATATGTAAAGCCTACATGGAATACATCAAAGGTATCACAACAAAACATGGTAGGAGATATTAAAATATACATGCGATGAACAAATTACAATAATCATATCAGATAAGTAATAATCACCAAGATCACATACGACTCATACTCATTCATCTAGAACATAATGAAGCTTACCAATCAAGTATACAGGAGTTGCTTTCTAAAGTAACGATTAAAACAAATCTCAACACAACAAGCATAATCTTCACAATATATCTCAAATATTAATATCAAACTAATAATATTTGTAATACCATAGGTAGGGCTCAAGGACATAATATCAAATAAAATCTATACTATCACAAGTAGGGATCAAAGGCACCATACCAAACCATAGGTAGTATAATGCCCCAAAATTGTAAAACCAAAATTTAATGATTAATCCTTATTTAGAATAATTTAATTTTAAATTATTAATTTAATTATTTCATGGACTTTTGATTTATAAAAATGGATATGATTATTTGATAAATTAAAATAAATATTTTACTATTTTATCATACTTTTTATTTAAATAAATTCCCAAACCATAATTTACTAAAATTATCCTATGAAATTAATACCTTATATTTTAAATAAATTAATTTATTAATATAATTTCTCCATCTAAATAATTTCTAACCCTAATTCTAAAAATTATTTTATTTTTCTTTCCCCCTTTTCTCCCTTTCCTTGTTCTTTCTCCTTTTCCCTTCCTTTTTCCTTTTCCTTCTTTTCCTTTCTTCATTGGGCCATCCGTCCCTCTTCTTTCTCCTTTTCCCTCATTGGGTTGCCTGCCATCCTCCTTGCTAGCCCAGCCTATGCCATCTGCTTTTCCCTTCACTTGTTTCTTTCCTTTCTTCAATTTCCCTCGGTTAGGCTAATCCAACCTTCTTCTTTCTTTTCTCCTCCTCCCTCACGCATGGGCTGGGCCTTTCTTTTTTCTCCCCCACTCGATCAACATGCTTGGCTCCCCCCTCTTCTTCTTCTTCCTTCTCTCCCTATGCACATCGAGCCCCCATGCTTTCACCCACTCCCTTATACCTGCCATTGTAGCCCTAACCTCTCCATCCCTCTCTTATCCCTTTCCTTTCCATTTTGAGCCAAACACACCTCTACACAACCTCCCCCATATGCCCCCTTTCTCCCTCTTATTCTTCTCCTTCCTTTCATCCTCCACACCCCAACCATGCCTGCCCTCCGTTCTATCTTCCTTTTCTTCTCCTTATTTCCTTCTTCTCTGTCCTATCTCCTTCCCCTTCAAGCTTCTCCTTCTCCCCCTCTAAGATTTTTTCTCCCTTCTTCCCTTGTTCTCTGTCTCCCCTATTTTTGCTTTTCCGCCCTCAACCACCGTCTCTACCACCCAACCAACCACTATACCAACTCCTTGGCTTCCCCTACTTCATCCTTGCACCACCTCACAACCACCATTCGTCCCCTACAAGCCATCTTGCTCTTCCCTTTCCTTTTCTTCTCTTCTTAGTCCTCCTCTCTACATGCGACCTTGCATCTCCACTCCTCTTTCACCACTGTTGAAGCCACCTCTCAACCACCTAATACCTCCACTACCACCTCCCTACCTAATCCTGCTGAGATTCCCCCTGTAGCCCCCTCATTTCTCCTCTGCTTTTTTCATTCCTTCTTCTTCCTCTCCCTCCCTTCACACATCCTTTCTAGCCTTGTCATTGCCGTCTCTACTACCCTAAGCCACCACTCTCCAACCCCCGACCACCACCTACACCTAACCACTACCACTACCCCCACTCTGAGACCTTTTTTCTCCCCCTTCATCCACCACCTTACACCCTTACTCTCCCATTTCTCCCATTCCATTTTCGTGCATGCATGGAAATGTGAGTTTTGTTGCACCTTATAAGTTTAATTAACTAATTTTTGAAGTAAAATATAGTTAGTATTAATGTGTATTTAATAACAATTTTTGATAAAAATCTATTCTTTTAATTATCTACTAATAATATGCTAGTTTTGATATTATTTCTAGGTATAATTTTTTACTAATCAAAGCTTAAATTTTTAACTGAGGTACCGGTAATGTTTGGTTATTGTTGGAAATAAGGTAACCATTATACCTTACTAAAATATGTGGATATACGTATACTAGCACATTAGAGTTTTGGAATATGTTTGTGTGCATATTATGTGATGTTAATTCTATCATGATTTGTAATGTATGTTGAAAGTTGGAATGAAAGCATGTTATATTATAAAATGTGTTATATGTAGAAATGATGGTTAAGGAAAGAGTCTTATTGTTAATAATAATATTAGATACATGTATAGGTCATGGTAAGTAAATATGACCATTTGTAGAAGAGATAATGTTAATATGAGCCCTAGAGGCATTTAGTAATGTTTACTTGTATATAGGGTGTAGCCTAAATAAGTGTGCATGGTAGGTGATAATGGGTATTAATAATGAATAATAATGATTGGTGGTGTTAGATGATGCATATGGACCATGGTTGTTAATATTTTATGTGTTAGGGTTATTTTAGTAATTTTAGCATGAAAATGGGGTAACTTGGTAATTTTATGAATAAAAAGGGTAATATGGTAATTTTTTTTGAAAACTTAAAATTTTATATCATAATCATAAAGTACAAATAAGATTGTAGAAATAATCTACCCTTCCTATCAACTAATAAACTTTTCCTTACGACTAGAATTAAAACAAAGAGAAGACATAATCAAAGATATCCTAAAAGCTACCCCTTTTAAATCCCAATTTCTATTAGAAAAAATACATCCATTCCTAGCTTTCCAAACCTCATAAACTACAACAGCATAAAAACTTGAATAGAATTGGGCAACTCCATCCTTTCTATGTCTACTTCTATCCATGGAATTAAACATTCTATCCAAGGAGCCAAATCTAAGTTTGAAACCACCTATTCTGCTTATAGCAATCCAAATATTCTTCAATTCAGCACATTGACAAAAAATATGTAACACTGATTCATTTTGGTCACAAAAAAAGCATTTCAGAGTGATAGAAGGCAAGAAAGAGCTGATATAATCCTTAGTAGGAAGCTTGGACTGGGCTGCCAACCATAAAATAAACTTATGTTTGGGGGCTGCAAAATTAGGCCAAACAAACCTTCTCCAAGGCACCTTAGGTGCAGAGACTCTTATGGAATTATATACCTCTGCTATAGAATACAAATGATCGCTATGCCAACTCTGAACAGTAGGAAAAATAACTGATCTGATAGAAAATATTCTCTGCATAAGGCCTAAAGCAGTGGATGGTAAAGTGCAGGAAAAGAACCCCTGCCTTTTGATATAATATGCATGCATCCATTTAATCCATAGAGCATCATTATCTTGATATAAGTGCCAAAGAAATTTACCAACATCAGCTATGTTCCATGTAGATAACTCCAAAAGGCCTAAACCCCCTTCTTTTTTAGGCAAACAAACCACCCTCCATGCCACCAAAGGTTTTTTAGAAGTAGCACTCTTACCAGACTAGAGAAAAGCTCTACACATGGCCACCATTCTGTAAATAATTTTCTTGGGAAGGACAAAAATCTGGCTCCAAAAATTAGTAATGCCAGAAATAACTGATTGCAAAAGCTGAAGTCTTCCAACATAAGAAAGAATTCAATTGGCCCAATGTTGCATACGACCAAAAATTTTATGAACCAAACTCATCATATTAGCTACCTTTAGCCTGGAAGAATCAATAGGAACTCCCAAATATTTGAAAGGGAAAGAACCATCATGAAAGGGAAAAACATATTTGATCTCATGCTTCAAATGCTGAGAAATACCCCCCAAGAAAACCATACTCTTTGCAGCACCGATGTGCAGGCCAAAACTTGAGGAAAAATTATCTAGAACCTCTTTAATAGCAATGACAGAACTGACTTCAGCTTTACAGAAAACAAGCAGGTCATCAGCAAAACTCAAATTAACGATTTTCAGCTTCTTGCATTTAGGATGCCCTTGAAAGCCTCTTTGACCCCATAAAGATTGGAGAGCTCGAGTCAAATATTCCATAGTAATAACAAACAGAAAAGAGGATAAAGGATCCCCTTGTCTCAGCCCTTTCATACCCTTAAAAGGAGCTTGCAATCTATTATTAATTGATAAAGAATAAGAAGCCGAGGAAACACATGCCATGATTAATTTAACAAAATGTAGGGGGAAATGAAGGCCCAACAAGACTTTTTCCAAGAAAATCCAATCCACAGAATCATATGCTTTCCTCATATCAATCTTCAGCATACATATTGGAGAAATGTTCTTTCTATTATACATATGCAATAGTTCATGAGCCAATAACACATTTTATCCAATCCTTCTATCCTTAACAAACCCTGACTGTGAAGGATGAATGATAAAAGGCAATATACTTTGTAATCTTCCTGCCAGGATCTTAGCCAAAATCTTGTAGACCACATTACAACATGCAATCGGTCTAAAATCAGCTAATTTAACAGCATTTACCAGTTTGGGAATAAGAACCAATTTAGACATACCCATAAAAGAAGGAATAACAGCTGTCTGAAAATATCTTCTTATAACCCCATATAAGTCCTCACATACCACATTCCATGCAGATTTAAAAAAGCCTGAAGTAAATCCATCTAGCCCTAGAGCTTTAAGATTTCCTATTGACCATAGAGCTTTTTTGACCTCTTGCATTATGATAGGACTAAGCAAATCATGCAGTTGTTGGACAGAAACTAAAGGGCCCAGCTTCAGCACTTGCTCTGACATTAAACCTGTAGCATCACCCTTTTGCCCCAGTAGCTTCTTATAAAACTCCACAAATGCTAGATCAATACCATCTCTGTCTGAACAGATCTGTCCTGAATCAAGCTGAATCTGTGAATAGATCTGTCCTGAATCAAGCTGAATCCATTTAATAAAATTATGCTGCTGTCTAGCCTTCATAACAGAGAAAAATTAATGAGAATTTGAATCACCCAGTTGCAACCATTTGACCCCTAATTTCTGCCTAATAAAACTTTCCTCACAAGAGGCTGAGAATTCATACTGTTTTAGGGAGCATTTCTCTTCATGTTGCAGGTCAAGATTAGCAGGATTCAAACATAATTCTTCCTGACACTTTTTTAACCTTACCTTAGCCTTTTGAACTTTAGAAGACAGATCACCAAAATTCTGTCTATTGAAAACTTTCAACCTGGACTTAACATACTGCATATTAATCTGAAACATCTGAAAAATGTCTGCATGAGGTAGTCTCTTCCAACACTCAGCAACCAAAGAGAGAAAATTAGGATGCAAAATCCACATATCAAAGAACTTAAAAGAACTTTTAAACTGAGGAGGGGGTAAATCCAGTTTTACCAAAGAAGAACTATGGTCAGAAAAAAGAGTTTCATTAAACTGAGCAGAAGACATAGGGAACTTGGTTAACCATGGAGTATTAACCATAACTCGATCCAATTTAGCCATAATTAAATTGTCTCCCATACTCCTATTGGACCAGGTGAAACTCAGACCTGAATAAACAAGATCAAACAATAAAACAGAATTGCAACAATCCACAACATCAGTGACATCTGCAGAGTTAATGGAATTGCCTTGAAATTTCTCAGCAGCTTGGAAAACCACATTAGAATCCCCCATGAAAATCCAAGGGTCATCACCCACCTGACAATCCACTAAGGCCTGCCAGAGAGATTTCCTTTCACAACCTACATTAAATCCATAAACAAAAGAAGTAAAGAACTTGTAGCTAGAATGAGTAGCAGAAACTGAAACATGAAGAAATTGTTCACTACTAAAAATAAGATGAACATCCCACACCCTACTATCCCAGATGCACTATATTCTCCCATTTGGATTGGAATTATAATTATCTAACCTGCTCCAATGAGAGCCCAATTTATGCAGAACACCATTAGCTTTATTACTCTTTACTCTAGTTTCAAGAAGACCAAATAAGGTCACTTTATGCACTGAAAGCCAGTGCTTAAGCTCCTTCTGCTTATAGGACTGATTAAGTTCTCTAACATTCCATGCTCCTATCATTAGACTTTGATGGGGGAGCCAAATTAGAATTAGGGAAACTAGCCTGCAGGTCTACTAGATCTGCATGATCTTGCAGACTAACATCTGAGAGAGAAAGACAAGCATATCTATTCTCTTAACAAACATTATTAGAGGACATGAGATTCTGGTCCCAAGAAGAATGCCCTTTAGGAGTCAGGTGGTCCTTTCTAGGACAACCATTCCTAACAGAAAGGCTAGAAGAGAAACGTTGAACATAATCCACAGGATCAGGCAATCTGACCTCCTCATCCTGCTTTTGTACCTGTTGAGATTCTAAAGGCCTGCCAGATACCTTACACCAAACAAAAGATCCTTTCTCCCCTTGTGAAGGAGCTGCAACTCTAGGGACAACCACTACAACCTGATCAACTCCTTGCACTTTAGAATTCATCTTACACTTATCAATAGAATGACCTACTTCTTGACAAGAATTGCAGAAACTAGGCCGCTATTCATAAATAATCTTCTGAGACAGAACATCACCATCAGGATCCACTAAATCTACAGAATCAAGTAATTTCTTTGACACATCCACTTCAACCAACATGCGAGCAAAAGAGATTCGATCCCCCGAAGCAGTAATACCATCCAACTGAAGAGGCCTACCAATAGCACTTCCTATTCTACTCAAAGAATCCACATCCCAGTAATCCAATGGAAGATTAACAAGTTTAACCCATAAAGGCAGAAATTGGAGCTTCTCTTTAGTAAATTGAAACCTACGATGCCAAGCCTTAAGAATAAAAGATCTGTTGAAATAGGTCCAATAAGGCTTTGATAACACCCAGTCCCTATCCTCATGGGACTCAAATTTAAAAACAACAAAACCCTGATCATGCAGAAAAATCTTTGGCTCATGAAGAACAGACCAATTCCTTTTAACATAACCGACATGTTGAGACATTGTTGGTCGAAACCCAAGAACATAACCAACCACTGCCCATTGCCATTCATGACAATTCATATCCACCTTGTACTTCTGAAAAGAAACCTGGATCCTATCTCCAACTCTCTCAGGAGGGACATAAGTTAACGAGGCACCTTGAAGAGGAACATGATTACCAGCCACTAAGTCTTTCCAAGAAGAAACCATAGGATGTGAAAGCTTATGTTCAGGGTGCAACGACCGAGGAATAGACTCAGTGTTATCCATGGGTTCAGAACTTAAAACCCTAACGTTCGCATCTTGAAGGACATGAGAATCTGCATGAACCAAATCAGAAGAAGTAAGTCCAAAAACACGACTAGGCATAGCAGTGTTAGAAACATCTATTGATTCGGACGATAAACCCTAACGCCCGCAACCTGATCGACGTGAAGGTCTGCATGAACCCTACATGACGAATCTACGGGCAACACATCAGTCCCCTGACCATCTAGAGCAAGATCCAATCCACCATTCCCTGTGGAAGGACTCCCTGAAGCCATATTCTTCTTCTTGGCAGCCATAACACTCCTCGTGCGAACCATGGAGGAGGAGGAGGAGAGAGGAGAGAGCTCCTAGGGTTTTCTTATTAATATTG
Organism: Tamarix chinensis; assembly: GCA_030549775.1. Classification (NCBI taxonomy): domain Eukaryota; kingdom Viridiplantae; phylum Streptophyta; class Magnoliopsida; order Caryophyllales; family Tamaricaceae; genus Tamarix; species Tamarix chinensis. The sequence continues at coordinate 80,674,368 of CM060173.1, read as the reverse complement.
GTAATATGGTAATTTAATAAGTAAAAAGGGTAGTTTGCTGATTTTGGCATAAAAAAGGTGTAACTTGGTAATATTATGAATAAAGAGGGTGATTTGGTAATTTAGTAAGTAAGAAGGGTATTTTGGTAATTTGGCATGAGGAATGGGTAATTTGGTAATTTAATAAGTAAGAAGGGTATTTTGGTAATTTGGCATGAGAAAAGGATAATTTGGTAATTTCATAATTAAGAAGGGTATTTTATTAATTTTGGCATGAGAAAGGAGTAATTTGGTAATTTAACAAGAAGGGTATTTTGGTAATTTGGTATAAGAAAAGGGTAATTTGGTAAGTTAGTAAGTAAAAAGGGTATTTTAGTAATTTTGCATGAGAAATGGGTAACTTGAAGATTTTATGAATAAAAAAGGGTAAATTAGTAATTAAATCACTCAAATGGGTATTTTGGTAATTATACAAACATGAAAGGTAATTTGGTAATTTAACAAGTATGAGGGATATTTTGGTAATTATATAAGTATGAAGGGTGATTTGGTAATTTAATAGGTGTGAAGAGTGTTATGGTAATTATACAAGTATGAAGGGTAATTTGGTAAGTAAAAAGGAGTAACTTGGTAATTTTACAAACAAAATGGGTATTTTAGTAATTTTATAACTATGAAGGGGTAAATCGGTAATTTACATATAACATGGTAATTGATCTAACTTGTTTATGACCTTAGTATTCATAAGGGATATTAAATGATAAAATAAGGGTTTATGACCTTAGTATAACTTGTTTAAGTATAACCATGTATATTATAATGATAAAGGTATTTCGGTAAATCGGTGAATATCATAAGGATAATGCATGGTATAGGGTTAAATGGATAATTAAGGGTATAATATGATGTTTATTTGATAATCATGCAAGATGTACCTTAATTGTTAATTATGCATGGAAGTGTGTTTTGGATGTGCTAGAAATACATGTTAGAGTTTATGTGTTCAATGATCATTTGGTATAGAGTACTTGATTCCATTACTAGTAGTATAATTATGATATGATAACCTATTATGGCATGTGAGTAAATGAAAATGAATTCTGTGATGAAAATAGATGATAAGAGGAAGCCTCAGCCTTAACGACATTTTGGTCATTTTGACCTAAGGTGCCTAACTGTAAGAATTAGAACCTAGGTTGGCCTTAGTGGATGGACAATATTACTCATAATGATTACTTAATAATAAGGGAAATAAATAAAAGCAAATACGTAAGTGATTGTTATATTTCTCGTAGTCACCTTAATTAAGACACTAATAATTACAGTGGAAGACACTAATCACTTATAGTGTAACACCACATTAGGGGTCGCTACCCTAAAAACGTAGTTTAGTCCACGATTATTCTAGATTTTACTGGTGTGCCTTAGTACCCCAGCCAGACCCTACATCTTACTTTGTTTAGCTTCATAGACCTACTTCGGGGGTATGCATACTTATGGATTAGGTGTTCTTGTCGGTAGAATATTGTATGTCCTTATGCATCAGTGCGATCAAGGTGCCTTTACATCCCTAGGTTAATGGATGGAGGGTACTATGCTTCCTGTATGCGCCAGTATGACCGGTGTACCTTTGTGTCTCCGGGTTCGTGATCTCCCTCTTACGATAAATAAATGGAATTGGTGTGTAAATTAAATGAAAAGACATTAATCACTTATAGTGGAACACCACGTAGGTCAGGCCTAGATGAATTATATCATTTGTACTGATCCACCGGTTATAATAGTGGCCAGGGCTGTTTGCCTTAAAGGTTATATATGTGTACCGACCTGCCGGTTATAATGGTGGCTAGGTACGTGTTGCCTTGGAGATTGTACATTTTTACCGGCCCACCAATTATAATAGTGCTCAGGTGCATTTTGCCCTAGAGTTGAATATCTTGTGCCTAGTCCACCGATTATAATAGTGGAGTCCCTGAATCTACGTAAATATAATTCAAGAGATAATATTAAATAATATTTAATTAATGGCTTAAGACTAGATAATGTTGATTTCAACATTATGATCTATTGTTATGGTATAAATGTGGCATTGGTGCCTGTCTCTCTTGGTAAGTGTTGGAAATGCTAAGGGATTGGATGATATATGATTCTTGCGGTACTAGCCCATCCTATGTTGTTGTGATTATTTCTATGCTCGCGTATGTTATTGTTCTTATATTTGAATTTTTATGATGTGTTGTATGCGGGCCCTAGCTTTTAGTTTTATATAAAGGATTACTTAGTACCGTAATACTAGGTTCCATTTGTAGGCCCCTGCCTATTCAATAGGCAGTGTCCCTTTTAGGTTAGCTTGCAGGTGCTATTCAAGTTCTTTTCAGGTAAAAACGTAAGGACTTTCTAGGAAGCTTCTGGGCTTTACCCTTTTAGCTTTCCTATTTTCTTATGTAGTGTTTTTATTTTCATAACCACTAATGGTAGATTTTATCTTGTAATATAATTTAATGCGCAACTTTGATTTAGTTTTATAAATTGGTTTTGTGTAAGATATGTTCTCTTTCTTTTTAATCATTAGCTTTTTCTATTGGAATGGTAGAAAGAAACCGGTGTTGTACTAAGTGTGGTGGTAACATCCCTAAAATTTATTGTTTTTACTTCTGCTCAATTTTAATAAAATAAAAATTTTTAGTAGTAAATTTTGGGGGTGTTACAGGTAGGCCCAAGGCTACTACTAAACCAATCTAATAACCATTTCAATCTAATAACAATCATTTTCATTTTACATGAGGATATTCAATAATAACCCAAAGTCCTAAAAGCTTTTTGATCATACTGGCATATAGGGCGACACAACACCCTCCTTGTAATATCTCATTTCTAGAAACCCTAATTATAATCGGTAATTATGTGTATTAGTTGTAATAATTATTTTAAGATAATTGGTACTAAATATATTATTAATATGTGTAATATTATAACAACTTATTATATAAAAATTTAATTAGGTTAAAATCTACTAGAAGATGTGTATTAAAATTTTAAACCTAGGTTGGGTCTTAACTGGTATTCATTCGTCGAATAAACCTAATCCGATAACCTAATAAATTTTACATAGATGTTTTAATCTTTTTTTACCTATAATTTTATCCTAACCTATCCCTTAACGTGTGCTCAAATTCTTCACCATCATCATACTCCCTCTACCTCGACGCCTTTATCTTGCGCACCAACCCTACACCATCTACACTATACCTCCCCCCTCCCCATGTTTTCTTCTCCTTTTTTGCTACTCTTTTCCCTCCACTCTAGCCCCTTCTTAATCACTTCTCCTCCCCTTATTGTGTTGTGCCAAGCCTTGAGCAAACCTACAGCCTTCTAGCTCTCCCAAGGTCCCTCACAAATAAAAATTATCCTCTCCATTCTCCCCCATCATTTGCTCCTTCCACCACCATTTTTTATTTGCCGCAACACCACCACCCACTAAAATCCTTACCCTGTCAATAGCCGCCACCACCAATCCTCCATACCCTGTGCCGGTAGCCTGTGCCACAACCTCTCCATCATCCACACACAACCTCCCTATAGCAAGCCTCTCCCTTATGTAACTTCCCCTTCTGTTGCCTCCCCACCAAATAAACAACCAAACCACCAGCTAACCAAGCCATTCCTTCCACTTCTTCTTTTTTAATCCCTTCCAAAATCACCCCAACCTGCACCTTAACCCACTAAAGCTAACATCTCCCACCTTTGGCCATTTTGACCAAAGCTTTATCCCTTTCTGCTGCACCCATTTTTACCAAAGCCCTTCTCCTCTTCTTAGACCCTTTGTGCCATATTTTCATCCCCATTTTGGTGCACCTTTTCCTCCATTCTTAGCCTCCCTAGCACTGACCATTATTTCCATTCGTGCCTCCCTAGCACTGGCCAAGACAACCTAGCTCTCCCCCTTCTCGGTTGAAGCTTCTTCCTTTGGTGCTAAGTTTTTCTTTGTCTTCCTCTTGCCTTGTTCAACCGGTTAGTGAGTCTTAAATTATTTTAGTAAATTTGTATTATTTTCATGTAATATTATATATATATTTGGATGTTAAATTCCTAGGTAATTCTTAAGGGCTTTGGAAAAGACTTCTTTTTGTATGAGCTTGAGTTAGGTAAATCTAATCACTCATAAGATGGTAGAATTTATGTGTGAGCATGCTAGGATTTTTTAGACCTAGAATCATGCTAGGATTTATATTTCCCAAGTATTTTAGCATGCATGATAAAATGATAATATGTTGAAGGGACGATATGCATGATTATTGATAGTTGAGTTGTATGCGTGGTAATATGTCAAATTTTTTACGTCTGCATATCTAAGATTTTGTTAGAATTTCCATTCTTATCAAGTTATGATTCAAATTCCATAGTAACTGCCTTATTATTTCTCATGCATGGTAATTAAAGTCACAATAATTTGCATGGAAGCATATGCACATGATTAGTGTTAGCTTACAATAAATTCTATTCTCATGACTAAGGGTTAGAGATATTCCCCTACATGTACTATGGTTTTAATATTCCTATTTAAATAATTTTATATGCTTTAAATGTGTACGTATATGCTACATGGAAGATGTGATAGGGTTTTGGTGGCCGCAACTCACTAAATGCATAAAAAGTGGAAAATACAGTTAATTGCCAAAATGCAAAGATTACCTATGTGCTAAAATAATACGGAAACTTTCCTTTTTGCCTACTCATGAAAAATATTTCATAATGATATTGTTTGAAAAAAAATGAAAAAATGGTGAAACTAAGGTTTTGGAGAGCATTTTAGTAATTTTAACCCAATGTATCATTTACTAATAATTGGATGCTAAGATGACTTTAGTCTATTGATAGGTTGACCTTAGCTTTGACTTAGATTGACATAAACCTATGACCTTAATGTTTATCTAAATAATTAGAAATAAAAGGAAAAATGGTTAAGTATGGAAAATGAAAATTGTTTTATTAGGGGTATTTTGTTCTCAAGGGTATTTTGGTCACTTTTGACCTAATGCGCCTAATATGAATAATTAGATATAGGATGACCTTAATGTATTGATAAGTTGACCTTAGTGTTGAATTAGACCCGGACTTGGACTGTTGGCCTTAGTGCCGACTTGAATAATTGTAAATAAAGAAAAACTTGTCAAGTAAGGAAAATAAAATTTGTTGTGTTATATGTGACTTATGTGATCACCTCATAAAATATTAATACCTAAAGTGAAAGACCTCGAGTTGGAAATGGTTACTCTCTAAGGGTCTCTAATTTAGAGGTAAGGTGTTAACCTTCATTATTTTTGTTCAATGATGAGTTGTTGTGCCCTATTTTAAGACCCTACTCTACTCTATAAGTGACTTAGAGGCCCTATAGTGGGTATTGATAATTAAGGACTAGGTGACTAAGGTTAGGAGGATACTATGTTACCTTCGTGCACCGGTATAAATAGGAGTGCTGCTGTCCCTGGGTTTGAGGTTAGGGTATTGTGTTGCCTTCAAGCACCAATATGACCAGGTGTAGCGCTATGTCCCCAGGTTGATTTGTACCCCCTTAGAGTAAGTAGATAAAAATGGAAATATCTATTGTGTAATAAAAAGAAAAAAATGGATTTGTTGGTTCAATAATTGTCTCAGTGCCATACCTTGGTATTATGATGGATTTGTTGGTTTGGTAGTTGCCTTAGTGCTCTACCTTGGTTTGTGTGATTTGTTGGTTCGGTAGATGCCTCAGTGCCCTACTTTAGTATTATTTTAGATTGTTATTTCGATAGTTGCGTTAGTGCCCTACCATTGTGTTTCGAATATATTTAACTAATCATATATGACTTTGTATGTTGAAATGATGAGAAATTCACTGGTATGTTTTACTGTTGAATTTGAGACTAGATGTTTATATATGTTTTTCAACGAATATTGTTTGTGGTTATGGTTCATGCTTTGTGCACAAGTATGCCTTTTGGATTTTGTGTGACTGTGAATGTAGGTATGCTACCTCTTGTGAGGTATCATGATTTACATAGTACAAGGAAGTTATAATGATACTACTCTTGTAGCTAATTTTGTGAGGGCCATAGAGTGGCATGGATCATATAAAAATGGGAAGGATAAGTGGAGTCATTGGGAGGAGGTTCTATTTTCACAGTGGGCATTTGGGTCTAAGAGTTAAGGCAAATCGGAGTCATACCTTTGGACTCTTATGTCCCTTATTATATTTTGGTTATATTATTATACTACAACACTTATTCATAAATTTTATTCATATATTATTCTATTTTCCTTGTTTTACTTTAGTTATAGTTTATTTTAACTTTAGCACTTAGCGTAAGAAATGCAAGAGAGTTGGCCTTATGCTAAGTATGGCGGTAACACCCAATAGTTTAGTAATTAAAGTTTCAACAAGACAAAAATTTTTAGTGGGTATATTTGGGCTATTACACTCCCAACCTAGGACACCTAACCCTTAGGTAATGATATCTCCTATAGGGACCATAGGTTATCTATAGAGTAGACTAGGGCCTTCTATACCATAATAGCACACTGATGAACCAAACAAAATTAAGGGCTCCTACCTCATCCCTAGGGTAGGTATCCCTAGAGACTAGTCATTTCCAAACTTGAGATCTTTTACTTTAAGTATTAGTATCTTAAAAGATGATCACAATACATCAAATATTGCACACAGATTTCAATTTCATACTTAACCATTTTCCCTTTATTTCTAATTATTCAAGCCAACCCTAAGATTAATATTCCAAGCTTGATTCATATTCAATACCATGATCAACCTATCAATACACTAAGGCTATCCTATGTCCGATTATTCACGTTAGGCATATTAGGTCATAAGTGACCAAAATAACCTTGAGATCACTATTACCACATTATCATCCATTTTAAATACTAATTTCATTTTATTTATTATTTTGCCATGAAAAATTTAAAACATAATAATTAAATTACATAACATATAAATAAATTATTAGACATGTTAAATGGCCATTTTGCCCCTACGCATGATTTTGCATGTACAATCCTAATATGTGTTTCTAGGACATTAAATCACACATACCCATGTTCAATAAAAAATAACACATATTAGGAACACTTATCAAAATAATTATCATGATATGATTACAATGACAAAAATACTTCTAGGACATATAGCAATAATCATCATGCTAAAACATGTGTTCTAAAATATCAAATTACGTATTCACATACTTAAAAATAATCACACACTTATATTAACCAAAATACTCCTAAGGCATATAATAATAATAATTATGCCAAAATATGAGTTACTAAAATATAAAATCATATATCTCCATACTTAACAATAATTAAGACATGTTAGGCCTTTTTACCAAAATAAATATTACGATATGCATACATGACCAAATTGCCCCTATGACAAAAAATATTAATAATTATGCTAAAAATGCTTCTAAGCATGCTCAACCTATCATATTAGACAAATATGACATGTATAATTTATGTCCATCATTTATCCTGTTTTAACTAATATTCATACACACAATAATTTATGCAAATTATTATACTCCATTTTACCAAATTCCATGCTAAAACTTTTAGCCAGATAATTAAAACATAACTAACATACTTAATATAATTTATACATCAAAAACCCTACATTGTTATGTTGTGGAATTATCATGGGTGTAAAGAGATCTAAACTAAATCAAAATTAAAAAGATAATGCACAATTGAGGATTTAAACACAAAATAGAACAATTGAGGGGCAAGTAGAAATCTTTATTCATGTTCATGTGTAATTACATGATGATTAAACAAATCAATCAATCAATTATAAAAATCTACAATTCTCTTTGAATGGTAAATTCTATGGTGAAGAAGAAGAAGTTGGGATGTGTATAGATGAAAAACCCCTATGAGGCAAAACAATATGTTTTGGAAATAAGGAAAAAATACCTTTCATGAGTAGGAAACATGGGATCACCATGTTTATTTCCTTACTTTCAACTTTTGAACATAAAACATCAAAGATTCTAGAGAGAATCATGGTCCATGATTATTAACACATGACCCCTATTTTTCTCACACAAACCTCCATACTACACTAAACTTCTCCAACACACTTGAAAGAACCAACACAATGTTATGTTGTACTCAAATATCCAATCAAAACTCACAATTCTCCACTTGATGAAGTATTTGTGATGCATGACATGTAAATATCTCTACAAAGAACATTAGCCTAGCAATGGACCTCATGGCCTATGAATACAAATCAAGTCTAAGAAATACTCAAACTTATCCACTGTTAGTGTCTTCTATAGCATATTAGTTGGATTATCCAAATTACCCACTTTCTCCAACATACCTTTGCCTATAGCAACAGTACCTTCGATAAAGTGGTACCTTATGTCAATATACTTCGTTCAATGTTGGAAATAATTTTGATTCTTCACTAAATAGATAACACTCTAGATATCACCATGAAAAACTAGAGCACCAAAACAAAAACCCAACTCTCATACTAAACCACCAAGAGACAAGGCTTCCCCAAAAGCCTCTATCATAACCATATATTATAACTTAGTAGTGAACAAGGTTTTCACATCTTACAAGGAAAACCTCCATCTAATAGGGGAACCACCATCAAATAAAACATATCCATTGGTGGATCTCCTTTTCTCAAGGTCTCTACCATAACTAGAGTCCACTTCATTGCTAATCAATGAGCCTTTTTTGAATTCGCTATATATCAACTCACAACACTAACAACTTGAGCAAAATTAGGCTAGGTACACACCATAGCGTACATGATATAACCAATAATATTCGAATATGGAATAATTGCCATGAAATCCTCTTCCTCTTTGGATCTAGGATAATTTAAAGCAGATAATTTGAATTGAGTAACGAACGGAGTGTTAATTGTCTTGGGATCCATCATATGAAATCTCTCTAACACCTTATTCACATAAGACTCTTGTAACAAGTACAAATGCTTTTGCTCACGGTTTCTAATGATATCCATACAAAGTATCCTCTCCACAGCTCCAATATACTTCATCTCAAACTCATTCTTTAGTATTGTCTTATCCTTATTAACATCAAACATATATTTTGCTTCAATAAGTATATCATCAACATATAGCAAAAGAAGCAAAAAAGAACCACTCTCCACCTCCTTCAAGTGCACACATCCATCATACTCACTCTTGGAGAAACCATGATCAAGCATAAACTGATCAAATTGTTTATACCATTATCTAGGAGAATTCTTCAAACCATATAGTGACCTCTTCAATAGACACACATGATCACGCATTCCCTCAACCACAAATCCATCGGGTTGTCACATTTAAATCTTCTCCTCAAGCTTACCATGCAAAAATGTAGTTTTTACATCAACTACTCTAGCTCAAAGTCATGCATAACCACAAGCGCAAGTAAGGTATGGATAGAAGTTTGTCTAACCATAGGAGAAAATACCTTGTTATGTTCCATGCCTGGAATCTGACTGAATCCATATGTAACTAAAAAAGCCTTGTATTTTGGTCTCTTAACTCTTGGAGATCCTTGTTTTAGCTTGTACACCCACTTAAAATCAACAATCTTTTTCTTTATTAGTGCCTTCACAAGTTTCCATGGTCGATTCTTGAATAAAGGATCCATTTACTCATGCATGGTAGCATCCTACTTAGTAGAATTAGTACTCTAAATAGCCTATGAGAATGATGCTATCTCATGTACATAAAAAATAGTCTTTACACTAGATAAAGCATAGCCATCCAATTATTCATAACCGTACCTTACTGGAGGCTTGATAGTCCTCTATCCTCTACCTGGAGTAATGACTCTTTACTCCACATGTTGCTTGGATCCATCCACTTTAGGAATAGTGGGTCTATTAGAAAGCTAATTATCATCCAACTCGACCTCAACCTCCTATTGGCTCGAAGCACTATCCTACTCAAGCTTCTTATTGAAACCATCACAAGACTTAGTCTTCTGGAGGAACATAAACTCATTAAAGGTGACATCTTTACCTATCAAGAATTTAGATGTAGTTGGGTCCAATAACCTATACCCTTTCACTCTAGATGTAAAACTAATAAAGATACACTTCTTTGATCTAGGCTCAAGTTTACCATCATTAACATAAGCATAAGTAGGGGTAACCAAAGGCATGAAAATTAGAGTAATTAATTGACTTACCAAGCCACAAATCCTCAGGTGTCTTCAAATTGATGGATCGATTTGGTGACCGGTTCACTAGGTATGCTTCCATATAAACTGCCTTAGCCCAAAAGTCTTTACCTAGCCTTCCCTGTGATAACATATAATGAGCTTTCTCTAATAGGTGTCTATTCATTTTCTCAGGAACCTTATTCTATTGTGGTCTTCCAATAGAGATGAGGTATCTATGTATCTCATGATCTTCATAGAAATCAACGAAACTCTGCTCAACAAACTCAAAACCATTATCTTTCTTGAAAAACTTAACTAATTCAAAATATGTTTCTCTTTCAAGGTCTTCCAGTGTTTGAAAACATCAAACACATCATTCTTATGCATTAAGAAATAAAATTATACCTTTCTAGAGAAGTCATCAATGAATATGACAAATCACCTTTGGAAACTACTCTTGCTGAACCCCACAAATCTAAATGGATATATTCAAGAGGCCCTCTCATACTATGCTTAGCTATTATAAAGCTAACCCTCTTCTACTTTTTAAATACATAGTGCTCACAGAAGTTCATAGTACCTGTACTTTATCCATCTAGTAGCCCCCTCTTAGAGAGCTAAGTTGGACCCTTGACACTCATGTATCCTAGGTTTATATGCCGAAGTCTCTTAACATCTAATTTTAGCAACTTTGATGATGTCATAGAAGCTATCCCCAAAATAGCAAAACGCACCAACTCATATAGTGTCTTAACCTGCTTTCCCTTAATCGTTGCTAGAGTATATTTTGTAAATCTTAGGGTACCATCCTCAATAGCATAACGGTACCCATTAAAATCCATGGAACTCAGAGGGATGAGGTTTTTGGTTATCTTTAGGACATGTCTTATGTTAGATAGTGTCCAAACCACACCATCATGCATTCTCACCTTCACCGTCCCAATCCCAAAAAATTTCCAAGCAACATCATTGACCATCAGGATAACCTCACCATAAGTCACCTCGAACATCGGAAACCAATTCATGTTAAGAGCACCTAGAATCCAAGGTTCTTCTATCACTAATCGTGCTCTATCTATTAGTGGCTGATAATAAATCTCCATCACCATCACCATGGGTAACTACAACATCATCCTTTGTACTAGATGAATCACCAAATGTAACACCGAACTTTCTATTAGGATAAAACTTCCTAACATTCCCCTTCTTATAAAACCCATAGCATGTCACCTTCTTCTGCCAACTCTTCGACTTAGAGCTAGACTTCTTACTATCACTAGACCCCCGCACCTATTTCCTCTCCCTTGCTACCAATCTCTCACCATGTGAATCCCCAAAAGTACCATTTCCAGTCAACTAACTATCAATCAACTCCCGTCTTAGTAGGGAAGATTTCATACCCTTAAGCACTAACTTGTAGGCAAAGAACATAATAATATAACAACCAAATCTTCATCATCTAATTTCACATCTATATTATATAAATCCATAAATATAGAGTCAAATTTATCTAAGTGACTTTTTAGAGATTGTCCCTTATTTAATTTTAGCTGAGCCTTCAACAATAGCTTATTTACTACTAATTTTACCATATACAATGACTCTAGCTTTAATCACAAGGTAGCCACTATTGATTCTTTTACCACTTCCCACAATACCTTATTCAACAAACACAATTATATGTTAGATCAGATCTAATTCTTCAAATCTCTCATCTGTTATCAATTCTAGCTTCTTCAAATGGTCAGATAAAGCTTTATCCAATATGTTATGAATTATAATCTTCCACATCTTTAATTTCCCTAATCCAAAATTTATGGATCTATTAAACTTCTCAATATTGAATATTGTACCCATCCTAATAACCAAATCTCTTCAACAATGTAGCTTTGATACCAAATTATTGCAAAATTAGTGTGGATTTGCAACGATTCAAACCAATTCATAATTGACAGGATTATACACAATTGTATCTTTAAACACAAAATATAACAATTGAGGAAAAAGTATAGATCTTTATTCATGCTCTTGTGTAATTACAAGATGATTAAAATAATCAATCAATCAATTACATAAATATACAATTCTCTTTAAATGGAGAATTATATAAAGGAGAAGAAGAAGTTGGTATGCATGACTCTATGCGATTATTATTTTAACATATCTCCTTTTATAGAATAAAAAACCCTATGGGGGTAAAATAACGTGTTCAGAAACAAACATGGTCTGTGTTTAGGAAACATGGGACCCTCATATTTATTTCCTTACTTTCAAGTTTTACACATAACACATTGAAGATTCCATAGAGAAACACTGCCTGTGTTTATTAACATAAGACCCCCGTATTTCTCACACAAACTTGCTTACTACATTAAACTTCTCCAACACTTACATGAACCAACATAATGTTATGTTGTACTCAAATACCCAGTCAAAACTCATATGCTATCATGCAATATCTCACATTTTTGTAGAGCATTGGAGTTACAATGTAAAAATATATGCTTGACATGGTTTACACTTCAAAACCCTAATGTGTTATCATATGATATTTGAATATTTTAGGAGAGTATAGAGGTTACTTGATTCTAGCAAAAGCACAAAATACGGGTAGCGTACTAAAATTTATAAGGCTTCGCTAATTAAAATTTTTTGCCTAAAAATAATATCATGTTAACCATATTAATATTTAACAAGTAAAATAGAAAATTTTATTAAAATAATTAATAAATATAAAATTACCAAAATACCCTTGATGTTGAAAATGACAAAAATATACGTATATTCACTCACATAGCTCACATTGCATTTGGCATGAGGGGGGAATATGTAGGGAGCTTAGGGTGGTGGAGTTAGTTGATTGGATGGGTGGAGGTTGAGAGGTGCTTAGTGGTGGTGAATTAGTAGCAACAAAGGAGGAAGGTGGTGTCAAGACGGTGGAGGTTTGTTGGTAAGGCTACTAGCAGTGGTTGGCATAGATGGTGAGGAGGGGCTAGCTTTAATGAAGGTAAAGTAGGCATGATGTAGAGGTAGAGGTGGTTAGGTTATGTAGTGGTTGTGGGGATGAGGCTAGGGCAGCTGAGGGTGTGGTGGTTAGATATGGGACGTAGCAGGGAATGGCGATAGATAGGGAGGAGGTGATGGTGTTCGATTTCTCAACAAGAGGAAAAAAGGCAAAAAAGGAAGGCAAGGAAGGCTGGGTAGTGGTGATGTGAAAAGAGATGCAAAAGATTAGTGGTTAATGGCAGTAGGTGGTGTGGAAGGTAAAGAAGGGTATATAAGGGAAGTGGTGGTGAGGGAAAAGAAAGAGGTAGGTGAATGTGGTAAAGGGTAGGACTCAACTAGAGGAGAGAAGGAAGGAGCAAAAGGGGTGCGGTAGGGGGTGGGTGTGTGTGTGTACACACACACACACGCATGCATAAGGTTGCAGATGAAGGGAAGGGAATCGATGGGGGAAATGGTTGGTTTAGGCATGTAGGGTAGGCAAATGGGAGTAGGTGGTGGTAGGATGAGAAGTATAGTGTTGTAAAAGCTAATAATGGAATGAAAAGGGGCATGCAAGGGAGAAGGGCATGGGTTAGTTTGGGTAGAAGAGGAAAGGAGGATAAATGAGGCAAGGGAAATGAAGGACATGTAGGTTAGGAATGGAAGGAAAAAGGTAGGGGGTACGTCAACCAAGGAGGAAGAAAGGAAAAAGAAAATAAGGGCATGGGTTAGGTTGGAGTGGAAAAGTAGAAATGTGAGAGAAAAAAAAAAGAGAATAGGTGGGCTAGGATTACGTAGGTTGGATGAGAAGGAGAAGGAAGAAAAGGGAAATAGAAAGAGGGGAAAAATAGGAAAGAAAGAAAAAAGGAGACAAATAAACAATGAAAATGGAAATAAATTTAGGTTTAGAATTAGGATTGTATTGGATTAAGATAAAATTAATTTATTTAGGCTTAGGTACTTGATTAGGAAAAATAAACTAGGGTAAAATTTATATATTTTTAGTCTAGATTAAAATAAAAATAAATAAATAAAATAATAGGGGTAAATCTTATTTAACATTTTTTTAGGGTTGCTAATATTTAAGGTTTGAATTAAAATATACATTAATTGAGATTTATATTTAAAAATATTTGGGGTATAAGAGGAAACCTTCAATATTTGAATCCAAACCCTCACAAACACACATATTCACTCCCTTTACATTTTTTTCTTTCCTTCTAAAAATATTCTAAGCATTGAGAGCTCTAACCTTGTTGGTTTTCTACTTAAATTGAGTTTATTCTTCTTTAATCTTATTCTTTCTTAGCTCATTCTCTCTTTTAGTCTTCTTCATAATTCTTTTTTTTTTCTATAAACAAAGAAACTTTCCTTGATTTTCCTTTTTTTTGTCCTTTTGAATTTCTGGGTAGATGTTGAGGAAAAAACCACTTTTCACCCATTTTTTCCTTATTTTTTTGGTGTTGGCCTTTTTTTAAGAGTTTTTATCAATTTTTTGATGTGGGAGCATTTCAAGGAATGGAAAAACTTTGCTTTCTAGATAAAAAAAATTCAAATATTATTGGTTATCTATAAAAGATATACAACACTTTCTTGAATATTAACTTATTCTCATGTTGAAAAAAAGGAATCTTCAATTTATGAGCAAGCATATCTACCTTGCAATATCATATCATTAGAAATCATACTAAATCAAGACTCCAACACGTTTTTTAGATTTCAATCTTGAGTTTTTTTACACAGAGTTATGATAGTCAAGCTTAAATTTTATATGTAAATGCATAAGATTTGGCCATATGGATTAGCATGATATGAACAATCATTATGTTTTCATATTTATAAATTAGATTTTTATATACTTAGTTAATAATTTTTTAAATATATTTGTTATTTATAGTGAATTTTATCTTATTAGGAGTTTGTTAAGATTTACTTCTTGTTATCTTATGATTTCATCTTATTTTGATGTGAGATATATTCTTTTATCATTGATTATCTAGTTATAATTTGTAAGAACCCTATATAGTGGTGAATAGGGTTTAATTGAATGGAAATGGCAAATAAAAAATTTATATACAATGTAGAGTGGTTCAAGAGAAAATTATTCTCTACATCTACTACCAAAAGATTTTCCCTTTTGGATTTTGAATAGTGATGTATTTTTATTTATGGTCACTCTTATATCTTGGTTTATGAGCCTTATAATCTCAATGACCCTCCTTGATACAATGTACAACTTGACCTATTTATCTTTTCTAGACTGTCAAGAAGAATATCTCAAGAATGATAGGTAAATACTCACTAACCTCTTTATAATGAATTGTGTAAGGAAGTTGTGATTACAATTAATTCTCACCAATAATCAATATATAAAAGTTTAGAAATTTAGATGAGATATAATCTAGCTAGATATAATAAAATATATTACAATTTTAGAGAAATTCTATCCACAAAAAGTGAGAAATGAGCACTTTTCAATGAAAAACTTAGAGTATGAAAGTTGAGAGAATTTGAATGAGTAATTGAATGATTATAAAAGTATATGATTGATTGTACAATGAAATGAAGTTGATTTTTTTTAATAAATGCCAAGGTGGCTTCTTTATATATCTCACCCTCATCAGGCAGCTGTTGGATGTGAAAAACCCAAAAAGTTGTATTGCCCTAAAGGCAGACAAATGAAAATTTATTGCTCACTAGTCGATCAGTTTGGGAAAATCGATCAATCGGTTGTATGACCAGTTGATTAGTGTTTCGAAGTAGTTGAATCAATATGTTCAGATATAAGATGATAACGTTTTTGTTACACAAACTAGTGGATTGGTTTATAAAAATGAGTCGATTCGTGTAGTGTTGTACTCGGTTAGTCATATGAACATATTTGAATAATATAATGGTTTAGTAAACCATTTGATGTATCCTTGAAACTAGTCAATTGGTTTATTTAAACCAGCCAATTAGTTTGGTAAAAATAGTTAATGAGTCTAATTAAAGACCGATGGATTTTTCCAAAAGCAAAACCCATGAGCTAGTTGGTTAAACCAGTTGATCAGTTTAGAAAACCTAATAGATGATTTTAAATAGGGACAAATAGGCTTCTATCAGACCAAAATCCATGGATTGGTTGGTTAAAGCATTTGATCAGTTTCCAAACTAGTTGATTAGTTTGGGAAAACTAGTGAATAGGTTTAAGTAGAGATAGATGAGTTTCCGTAGGAGCAAAAATCATGGACTAGTCGGTCAAACTATTTGATTGGTATATCTAAACTAGCTAATAGGTTTGTTGCAACAATCATTATGTTTAAGTTTAATTCATTTAATTATCTTGGTTTATACTAGACTAGCAGACTAGTTTTAAGACCTCTTGACTAGCCTTGAATGGAACCAAACAAGTTCTAAAACACTTCAAAAAGATTTATAAATCAATATTAATTATGAATTCATCTAAAGTGAATTTCAAGTCAATTATTTGAAAAAATTTGAAGCGTTTTGATCAATGTGATATTACTCAACTTAAGACTTGAGAAATATAATCCTTAAACCTTAAGTCTTAGTTGTCTTCATGTGATTTTTTCTTTTACTTTGAAACTTGATTACTCTTTTAAGTTTGAACATAAGAGATGATTTGAGTAAGCATGATTTGGCCTCTTTGTTTGTCAATCATAGTTCATGCACACTTAACAAACTCATTAATTCTTTAAACCCGTCTATTATCATCAAAATAAAGACAAGGATAGTATTTTACTTATGAAATCAACAATCTCCCCCTTTTTGATGATGATGAACAAAGAGTATGAATGTGAAAATTGAAGGGTAATGAATATAAAGTATTTGAGAATTATACTATATCCTTTTCATTCACCAATTTTGCCACTTTTAATCTGAATATCATATTATCTCCCCCCTTTGTCATCAACAAAAGGTGAGGAGGAAGGGTTGGCAAAGGTAAAACTTGTGAGAAAAGGTGATAAAATTATAAATTCCTTAGGAGAACTACCCCTAAGCACGCGTATATAAGTCTAAAATAGAAAGGCATACATTAGGGAATCATAAGAAACACTCCCCCTGAACCAATACACAAGTAAAGAGCCTTTATCTGATTCTTAGAAGATATTAGTGAACAAATATTAGTATACATAAATAGAGGTAATATATAAGAAGTAGAACTAGAAATCCATATCATGCTTATTGGTCAAAGTATACAATAAAGAGAGATCTTATAAATCAAACAAATATAAAAGAGTACAAGCCAAAATAATGAGCTACACCTAAGATAAAAAAAAATAGATACATATTAGCGTGTATCAGGGGGGATGGTGTAACTAGAGTAATGATGGAGTACGTGGATTATAACACCCCCAAATTTACTACCGAAAAATTTTGTTTAAATCCAAAAGGTTTAGCGGAAGCGAAAGATAAAACCGTAAACTCGGGGGCATTACCGCCACACTTAGTACCAGATCGGTACACTTCTACCTCTCCAGTACTAAGTGCTAAGGCTAAAACCAAACAACATCAAGTGCGAAATATTAAAACATGAGTCGACATTTGACATAAATCATTAACGAAACACAAGTCAATTAGTATTTAGAATACAGTTTAGGAGTACAACTTAAGAGTACGATTTCAAAACATGAAGCGTAGTACAAAATACAACTAAATAAAACAAGTCCCGAAGGATCAATATCTGGATTGCCTACTCACTCAAGTCAAGCCTTCCACCCCAAAATAGTACCCAATCATAAACCTGCACAGGAGGTCTGCTCCCCACCATCGGTGGATCATCACAGGACCCATTCAATCAAGGTAGTATCAGTACGGGTCCAATACTGAGTAAGGTAGCGAGTGCGCTAAGGCCAAGTATACAATCATACCACATAACACACATAACACAATCACATAGGCAACATGTAATAATATAGATGATGCAGATTGGTTATGGTCCAATCAGACTTCTTCCTTTCATAACTCTGATAATTATAGTCATTTCACGCCATAAACTTTATTAATCCATGGGAGTACGGGAGCCCCACTATTATAGCCGGCGGATCGGTCACTTATAGGGCAGAACGCACCTAACCACTATTATATGCCGGTGGATCGGTCTCCAGGGCACAACGCTCTTGGCCACTATTATGCAGGTGGATCGGTCTGGCCCCGACTCTCATGGTGTTTCACTGTAAGTATATAGTAGCTTTCCCATGATTCATTTACAACATACTGTTTGGTTTGTTGAGCTCGGGATCCCCCACTATTATAGCCGGTGGATTGGTCACTTATAGGGCAGAACGCACCTAACCACTATTATATGCCGGTGGATCGGTCTCCAGGGCACCCCGGCACCTGGCCACTATTATGCTGGTGGATCAGTCTGGGCCCAGCTCAACAATCTTAATCTTTAAGTAATTATTATCTTATTCGTGTCTTATCAAATAAAGCTTTCCACCCTTGACATGCATATCAACTACCCTCTACGTCTATCCTCCTCAGGGGGCCCGTCCCATATCTTGAGACTCCTGCGCCCCTTATCACACCCCGACATCCATTCCCTTTACACTTACCTTTAGATGAAAGATTCAACCCCTACGGGTGTGGGTTAGGCCCTACACTCATGAAATCAACTCCACCTCCCATTACCCCTAGGGTTTTCCCTTGAAAACCCTAATTAGGCCGATGTGGCCCAACCTTCTCCCACTTACGCTACCTTTAACTCATTCAACGCCCCACATCTTACCTCAATTAGATCCTCTCCCAAAACATATCACTTTACCTTTCGATTCAGCACATAACCATGAAAAACCCTAGTTAATCACCTCAACCCTAGTACCTTTCTTCTCCCATAAGTAACCTCTCTCTTTTCATCCCAAAGTCTCTTCTTCCACATGGGAACCCATACTCACCTTTTATATAAATAAAATCTCACTCTTAACCCATACTCCACCCTTCCTTAATCATTCTTACTTTTGTACTTCCCAAATTTCCACTTTCTCCCAAAAACCCTAATCGTATTCCTTATACACCCTTGCACCAACCTACGTACTATTTTTTATCCCAAGTCTCCAATAGCTCCACAACTCTCCTATTCTCTTATTTACACCCTAATTCAACTTTTCTCACGTAAGATTCGCCCCCATGCAAGATTTATCCATCCCATGCAAATTTTATGACTCCCATGCATGGTTCCCTAACTCTCTTTTATTTTGGTCATTCCTCCCTTATTAAATCTTCTCTCATGGATCATGAGGTACTTAGGTCAACCTCATATCCCCCTTAGTGAACTCACTTCCCATTTATTTTTGGTCATCCTTATATTCCCAACTTATATTACCATTTATCCTAACATGCATGTCCTAGAGGGCCATATCATATCACATCATAAACATCATACACATACATGTCATGCTCATGTCATAGGAAACACATACAAACATACCTCAATCTCCAAGCTACGCTACATAAGACAAGTTTCCCACAATCATATAATACACGACATAGTATGGCATATACAACATTCAAACATATAGGTCACACATCACACAAAGGCCATAGCTTCGTCCTTACCTAAGGCGACGCCGGGCTTGGAGCACGCTCTAACTCCTTAGGGCTTTGGTTGGGATTACCTATATAACATCATCCCTTATTCTAGTTTAGGATTAGGGTTCTTATTACTAAAGGGGGTATTATACAAAAACTAGGGTTTTTACCTTAAAATTAGTATACCAAATATTACTAGTCAAAATATATTTATTTTTGATACTTATTGTTATCCTTATTTTATTAGACCCGTTAGTTCTAATCTTGTAGTAATAGGGTTCATGCTAACTATAGGAAAATAGTGATAGCATTAATAATAAAACTAATAATAGTGACACTAATGTTTAGTGATAGAAACCCTAGTGTTTTAAAGGTCAAGTCTATTAATGGTGTTAGGGTTGAAATAATAATAATACAAAATCACAATACTACAAGTAAAATATTCCTAAAGGTGATAATGATAATAGTTGTATATTCTTGAATAATATAAGGGTTCAATGCTTTTGGTTACAATAATAAAGTAGTGATAGTAGTAATACTAGTAATAGCTAACAATGGTACCATAGTAATGAGGTTAGGGTTAAAGGCATTAGGGATAATGTTAAGTGGTAGGGTAATAAGGTTCAAGTACTCTTCTTATTTAACAACAACATGATATTCACTAACTTTGAGTTAAATAACATGGATAAGAACAAAAGTAGTATTACTATTAACAAAAATGATAAAGGTGTTAAGTATAATAATAATAATAATAATAATAATAATAACAATAATAACAACCAAGTAAGGTTAAGCAATACTAATAATAACCATAATAATGATAATAGTAATAATAATAATAATTTTAATACTAATAATTATAATAATAACACTAAATTTACGTATAATAGGAGTTAAGGTTCGAAGGGATGATAGCGTTGGTAAAAATGATAACTTTAATAACAGAGATAATAATATTAGTAATAATAATAATAATAAAAGTAATACTAATAATAATAATAAAAGGAATAATAATAATGATAATAATAAGTATAATAACATTAATATTAGTTAAATTTAATAACAGCTATATAAAAAGGAATGTTAAGGTTTGGATGAGTGGAAAACCACCTAGGGTCGGTGGTGGTCCAGCGGCGGCGTGTGGTGGCGACGACGGCGGCGGTGGAGGAGGAAGAGAAGGGAAAAGATCAAGGTGGAGGCTGGATGGAAGGAGGAAAAGAGAAGTTTGAGGTGGGGGAACAAACAACAGGTGAAGGGGAGTGGAATGAGGGTGATGGCGTGGCAAGAAGTGACGGCGTGCGGTGGTTGGCGCGACTGGTGAGGGTGGTGGAGAGTGGTAGAAAATGGGGGAGGTAGAAGGAGAGGGAGGAAGGGGGAGATGAAGTTGTGGGAAGGTAAGGGAGAGTCTGCTGGACTTTTTGGAGGGTGGTGGAGGTGTTGGCAGAGGCGGAATTGGCGGCAGAAGGCGGTGTAAGGGGCGGCGATGGCTAAAGGTGATGGTTTCGGGGTGGGAACTTTGCACGGCCAGGGCGGCACGTGCAGGGCAAGGCGGAGGGTGGTGGTGGCTTGGTTTTGTTGAGGGAGGTTCAAGGAAGATCACGGTGGGTAGCGGCGGCGGCGGCGGAAAGCTTGTCTTTTTGAGGCGGCGGAGAGGCAGGGTTTCGGGGCAAATTCGAAAAAGGGAGCTGATTATGGCTGCCAATGGGGGGTATTTATAGGCAATTGGGAGGGGAAAACGAAAAGGGAAAAGAGAGACGAGTGGGGCAGGTGTGGCAGGACCACCAGTCGACGGTACAGTCCTGCCATGGCAGGTTAGGTCGGGGAGGGGGAGAGGAAAAGGGAAAGAGATGGGCACACAGGAAGGGGAGAGATGGGCTTGGTCGGGGTAGAAAAGAGGAAAGAAAATGACAGGGAAGGGCAGGGGAGGACGGTCGGCGTTGGGCTGGTGGTTGCCGGCGAGATTCGGGGTTGCAGGGTCGACGTTGCAGGTCGGGGCTGGGAAGAAGAAGACAGGGCGGGGTGGACCGGTCGGTCCAGGGGAAAGAAAGAAAAGAAAAAGGGGGCGGTTTGGCCAACTGGGGGGAAACGAGCAACGAAGGAGCTGGGCAGGCCTGGCACGCGAGACGGGGGAGAAAGGGATCTGGGCCGGTGGGCTGGCCCAGTAGGGGGAAAGGAAGAAGAAAGGAGAAGGAGGGAGAAAAAGAAAGAAAAGGGAAAATGAGAAAAGAAATAGAAGGGGAAAATAAATAAAATAACTTATGTGGAAATTGTAGTATTTTTGGGTTATTATACATTTATATATATATATATATATATTTTCTTGAATGTTTAAAAATTATTATAATAATAATTTAATTCCCTTTTTAGATTAATTTTGGCTATTTTGGGTAATTTTCCTCCACTTTCATTTTAATTAGTAAAATGTTCAAAATTTCTAAATAATTTATTTATTACTTTCTCTTTATTTTTCTCAATTAATTTCCTCTTTATTTAATAAAGTAATTTATTTTCTTAGTTTTCCCTAATAAATCATTATTTTGCTATAATTTCTAAATTAGGATTTTTGGGGTATTACATGGATAGTATATCCAAATCCTCACTCTCATTGCCCTTAGAGTTAGAACTCTCAATATTCATGAGACCAATGAGAGTAGCCTCAATAAATGACTCATCGACAAAGAAACTAGTTGGAGGAGGAGATGTATCACCCTAGTGAGAAACCATAGGAGCAGGTCCAGGTGCCTTATGGATAACCTTAACACCTAGGTGTGTCCCTACATCATCTTGATGTTATAGTAAAAAGTTAGGCTAAAACTCTAATCCAACTCGTGGGTAGAGGATAGGATGTTATCAACCCCATAACAATCCTTTAGGGTCATTTACACCCCTAAGCCAGCCTATGGGAATATAATGGATCACTCTAAATAATGACACACTCCTTTGAAGGGTAGTAGATAGTAATAGCTGGTTGCACCACCATATATGAAGTGGTAATAATGTATGTTGAAGAGAACAAAGTCGAGAATATGAGGGTGCATATACTTAGTATATGTCATGTAAGTGGTAATATCATGCTTGATCCCTAATACTGTGGCTTTTCTAGTGTCATCTACCACTATAGGGATGCCTAATACATGAGTGGTGATGGTTGATCCCAAAACATGAACTGTAAGGTTCGCATAGAAGACATAAACCAAGTCATAGTAGACTACATTATGAAGAGTGAAGAGAGGGAGAAGATAGAGATTAGAAAGAGATTAAATAAAGGTAATTTTAGACTATTCAAGGCATGACATAGTGTTAATGCAATTTCTTGGGTGTACTTTCTTTCCATGAAAGTATTTCACCTAGTGCTATTAGCAATATATAGTATAAAAGAAATAAGTATAGTGAGGGGATGACTTTATGGTCCTTACTAATTGACTGGAGGAGCAAATGAGTGCCCTTGTAATGAGAAAGGAGTAATGGACCTCGATAGAGGTAAAGATGGGTACCTATTTTCTTTTTAAGAAGGAGAAGAATAAGACGATGGATGGAGAGGAATGAGATGAAGGAGAGGGATCCTAATTCTAATGGTCATCCTAGGCAGATGATTTGGTTGGGTACAAGCCCATTTGGTAGGAACTAGAGCAAAAATCCCTCAAAAGGTACTTGCAATAGTAAACTTTTTACTTATTTATGATAATATGTTGAATAATTAGAAGCTAGGTTCAAAATCAAAGATGAGTGTAGAGGAAAAATTAGGGTTATTGATAGATTTTCATAAAGGGTGATGAATAATGACAAAATAATACATCTTTACCTATTAATAGTCTATAGGAGTATGAACCAAACCCTAATTAACCCTTAGGCAGGGTTGAAAATGAATGTTTTTGTCAAATTTAAGAGTAATGATTTATAGGAACTTACCCCAAATTTGAACAAATAATGATGGAATTAATCTTAGTTATTATCGAGAATCAATTATGGTTCTTTGATTTGATCCTAATAAGTCCTACTTTATATGATATAGCGATGAAATGTGTGAGAGAGGAGAGTGTAAGGAGAGAATTCAAATGGTTTGTGAAAACTAGGGTCGAGGGTTTGGTCAAATAGGTGAGGGTCTATTTATATGCTCGACAAGCAGATAAACTAGTTTATTGCTTCAATTGATTGTTCTTGGCACCAGTTAAGTGATTTGGAAATTTCACTTGATTATGGATATAATTGGTCAACTAGTTTTATTAGTTAGGTTGACTAATATCACTTGGGTCAAAAGCCAAACATTCACGTTTTGCCGCTAGTTTCACTAGCATCATTCGATGGGTTTGATCAATTAGGCTATATTTTTTAACTCATCAAATCATTTTGGATTAAGGATCATGATTGCATATTTATCTCAAGTTTAACACATTAATCAAAAATTATATAGGTTAATTTTTAGAACTAAATCCATGCATTCTTAGGCCAAGTAATTATGATATAGATTAATTTTCATGATTTATCCTCATGTTTTCAAAATTTTCACAAGTTTGAGAGAGATCAATTAGATCATAGAAATTTCATTCCTAGTTTTATCTTAATGGTTGTGAATATTTATTCATTTAATATCTTAGTGTAGATGTCTCCCCATTAATATAATGTTTCTACAAATTCCATAATAACATCCCCCTTTTCAATATGGTTTCTTACAAAGTGATGTCTTATTTCAATATGTTTAGACTTAGTGTGCTGAATGGGGTTCTTAGTGAGGCATATAATATTAGTGTTATCACACCTAATTATATTTTTTCCTATTTTAATTCCATAATCACTCAATTGATGTTTCATCCAAATTAATTATGCACAACAAACACCGACTGCCATATATTTTGCTTTACCTATAGATAATATAACACTAAAAAATTTCTTACTATGCCAATCAACTTGGGTTTTCTTAGGAATTGACATGTAGTCAAAGTGCTCTTCTTATGAACCTTATTTCCTTCAAAGTCAATGTTAAAATAACCTATAAGGTCTAGAAGTGTATCATTAGGGTAAAACAATCTTAGATTACGAGTTCCAATTAGATACTTAAGAATGATCTTAAACGTAGTTCTATGAGATTCTTTGAGGTTATATTGAAACCTAGCATAGAAGTATACACTAAATATAATATCAAGTTTAGATGCGGTAAGGTAGATAAGTGATCTAATCTTACCGTGATATTGCTTTTGATCAAGTTATTTACCTAATTTATCCATGTCAAGCTTTATGGTAGTGGCCATGGGAATATTACAAGACTTGCTCTCATTCATTCCAAACTTCTTAAGCAATTCCTTTGTGTAAATTTATTGGTTGTAAACAATTTATTCATTTGATTTTTTGATTTGAACTCCAACGAAATAAATCAACTCCCCCATCATGCTCATTTCAAATTCAATAAACATCAAAGTCAAAAAGTCCTTGGACATTAACTCATTAATTATACCAAATATTATGTCATTAACATATATTTGCATAAGTAATAAGTCCCTTTTGGTTTCTATAGGAAGGGTGTTTTATAAGGTTTGCCTCTTTCAAAACCTCTTTATAAAATAAATCTACTCAACCTTTCATACCAAACCATAGGGTATTGTTTTAAACCGTAAAGATCCTTGTTAAGTTTATAAACATTATTAGTCTTTAATTCATTTTCATAGTATGGTGGTTGCTTAGCACATGCCCCTTATTCAATAAAACCACTAAGAAACAATTTTAAATGCCATTTTTTATAATATAAAACACATGGATGATGTAAAAGAAATAAGCATATGAATAGCCTCGAGTCTAACTACTGGGGAAAAGGTTTCCTCGAAATCAATAGCTTTCTTTTGGTTATATCATTTGGCAACCAATTGGGATTTATTTCTAACCACACTTCCACCCTGATCTAGCTTATTTCTAAAGATCCATTTAGTCCTAATGATGGGTTTATTTTGAGGCAAAAGGACTAACTTCCAAACTTGATTTCCATCAAATTGGTTAATCTCATCTTATATTGCCATAATCCAATTTCTATCATTCATTGCTTCCAGGTGACACACATGTTTCATTTGAGATAGAAATGCTAACTGATTATAATTGTTACCTATTGAGGATCTTGTTGCAACTCCTGTTGTTGGAACACTAATGAGAGCTCATAGGGAGTCTTCTTCAATTTGGCACAGATGAGTACTCTAATCATTACATATTTTGTGGTGGCAATGACTTTGGCATAAGAATATTTTGGAAGCTTGGAGTCACATAACATAGTTCTTGAAACCTTATCTAAGGTTCCATTCTTCTTTTTCTACCACACCGTTTTATTTTGGTATCCTTGGTGTAGAGACGTTGTGAGTAATGACATTTTAATCATAGAAATCCATGAAAGTGATATGATTAAACTCATTGTTGTGATCACTCCTTACAATATGGATCATTTTTCCCTTTTCTACTTGAATTTTCTTAGAAAAAACAAGGAAAATGTTAAAAACATCATATTTATTAAAAATTAATAATGTCCACTTATAACGTGAGTAATCATTTACTATGACTAGTTCATATCTACAACCACTCATGCTACAGGTCCTAGTAGGCTTAAATAGATCCATATGTAACACTTCAAGTGTTTGAGATGTAGTCACAACATTCTTGGGTTTAAAGGAAACCCTATGTTGTTTTCCTAATTGGTATACATCACATAATCAATCTTTTGCAAAGTTCATTTTTGGAAAACTACGCATTAGGTCTTTTCTAGCAAGTTTATTTAATAAATCCATGCTACTATGTGTAATGCGTTTATGTCATAACTACTCATTATCATCAATTAAAATTAGACATGTATTATGCAAGCCAATTAATTTAAAATCAAGAATTTACACATTGTTAATGTGTGGGCATACAAAGCAAATTGATTTATCTACTCCATTTAAAGTCATGCAATGAGAATATAAAATATTAACTAGAAACCCTTTATCACATAGTTGATTAATGCTATCCAAGTGGTAATTAAGGTCATAAACCAAATACACATAATTTATAAAGGGTTTAGAATTACCAATACTGGTGCTACCCTCACCAATGATCTTTCCCTTTGAGTTGTCTCCAAAAGTCACACTTCCACTATTATATAGAGTTAACTTGGAGATCATGGTTCGATCACCCTATCATGTGCCTCGAACATCCAATGAATAGGAACCAATTGTGTCTTCTTGTTTTGACTTTAATGCATACCTACAAGCACAAATGTCCTAGTTTAGGTACCTTTTTAATTGGTCTTTATTGGATCAGTGTTCAATTCTTGAGAGATGGTCCCTTTAGGTACTCACACCTACTTGAATTTTGGAACAACTTTGGTATATTTAGTAAAACCATATATGAAGTAACAAGACCATATCTATCGCACATATTGGATAAAATATTCTTCTTAGGAGTAGAGGTAAATTTTGCATTACCGGCATGCCTACACGTTGTAAATGATTATTCACTGTTTTCACATACATTATAATCACTTGATGTATTAAAAACATGCACTTGATTATCATTAGAGGCTTTCACAAATACATTTTTTTAGTGCTTGGTGTTTTATTACCTTTTTGTTTTCATAGCCTAATCCTCATGGTGCTTACGATATCATTGAGCACCAACCAAAAAAATTAATCCTTCTTCACTCTTGGTGAAAGTTTAGGTTATCTTTATAAATTTATCACATTTAGCTTATATATCAAATATATTAGATTAAAGTTGATCTATCTTAATCTTGTGATCATAAATAATAAAATCCTTGTATGAATTATATTCAGTCACCTTCTAATCTAGCTCTAATTTTACAAAAGCCATGCAAGATTCAAGAATAAAATTTTCATTTAAAACATGTGTGCATTGTTCATTCAAGTGATTGAGCAATTTTTTCTTTTTGTCTCTTTCCTTAGTTAATTTATCATTATCATGTTAGGAATTGTGCAACAACCATGACAAATCATCCTAAGAGTAGAGATAGTTAGATTCTACCTCATCGATGTCATTATCACCATCAGAGCTTGTGAAGGAGGTAGAGATTCATGATTCCTCTCCTAGAGCCATGAAATAGAGGTTGGACACTTATTCTTCTTCATGAGGTTAACACCTTCCTTTTTTCCTAAGGTGGCCATGGATTTTATTAGCCCTTGCCTTTTTTTGATGTTTATTATATCCCCTTTGTTTCTTGCTATTTGTTTACCAATTTCATTTCTAAACTCATAGCAATCTCGGATGACATGCATGTCTTTTCCATAGTTGTGGCATTTTATCTTATCATCCATTTTAGTTTCTATAGGCCTCCTTATGTCACTCAAAGATGTCCTTCCCACTCTTCCATTTCTCCCTTCTCTTGATTGAAGGAATCTTTTGGATTTAGTGGTTATAAAGGCCACTTCCTCGTCATCCATATAAGATTCCTCAACACCTTCCACCCCTTCCTTTCCTATTATGTCTTCAATTACTTCCTAATGTATATAATAATTTGAAGCTTTTAGAGCTATAGGATTCTTCTTTATTTCATCTAATCCATCTTTCATCTTTAATTTATGAACCATGAGATTTTTTAAGAGTTCTTCAATGGTCATCTTTATTAAATCTCTGGCTTCTTTGATGGTTGTCACCTTGGGACTTAGTCTAAATTAAAAGATATTTATTATATGCTTTAATTCAATGTTTTCCTTCTCTCTAGATTTGAGATTGTTGAAAATATAAGTAAGGTGATTTCTCAAGTTGTTGATGCTTTCACCTTGCTTTATACTATAGAGTTCGTACTCTCTAGTGTGAAGAGTGATTCTTTGATTATTAACTTGTTTTTTCCCTTCATGAGAATGGATGAGTTTATCGTATATCTCTTTTTTGTTAGAGAATAGTTGGATGTAGTGGTACTCTCTTTTGCCAAGGCCACATTGAAGATTCATGATGGTTTTGTTGTTAAAATTAAGTTCTCTTTTCAACATCCATGAGCTCGTCCCTTGTCTTTTTCATTAGTTCACTATTAACCTATTTAGTGACTTTGATCGGTCCTTTAGTGGCTATTAACCAGATGTTATAATCTTGTGACTTGATAAAGAAATTCATTATTTTCTTTCAATAGAATAATTTCTCACCATTGAATAATGTTGGTTTTATGGTAGAGATGCCTTTGTTTATAACAATTGAATCTATTCCACTCATATATCTTTTTCATCTCTAATTTTTTATTCCATTGCGAGATACCCAAGCTCTAATACCAATTGAATGAACCATATACGGGGGTGAATAGGGTTTAAGTGAATGAAAATGGCAAATAAAAAAGTTATACATAGTGAAGAGTGATTCAAGAGCAAATTACTCTTTACATCCACTACGTACCAAAACTTATCGTTATTGGATTTAAAATAGTGATGTTTCTTTATGATCATTATTCTATAAATTTATGAGTCTTACAATCTCAATTACTCTCCTATATATGATTTACAACTTGACATATTTATCTTCTCTATACTCTCAACAAGAATCTCTCAATAATGATAGAAAAATACTCACTAATCCCTTTGTAATAAATTTTGTAAGGATGTTGTGATTACAATTGATTCTCACCAATAATCAAGATATAAAAGTGTAAAAATATGGATGAGATATAATCTAGATAGATGTAATAAAATATATTACAATTTTAGAGCAACTCTAGTAGAGAGAAGTGAGAAATGAACACTTTTTAATGAAAAACTTAGAATCTAAAAGAGGAGAGAGTTTTAATGAGCAATGGAATGATTGTAAAAACATATGATTAATTGCATAGTGGAATGTAGTTGATAATTTGTTTGATAATTGCTAAGGGAGCTTCTTTATATAGCTCACCCTCGTAGGGTAGCCATTGGACATGTAAACCCCCAAAAACTATATCGTCCAACGGACAAAACATCAACATTTAATGCTCACAAATCAATTGGTTTGGTAGAAATGATTGTTCGGTTATGCCTATTCGATTGGTGTTTTAAACCAATCAATTGAATATGTTTAGACCTAAGATGATAAAGTTATCTTTATGTAAACTAGTCAATGAGTTTATAGAAACCAATCAATTAGTTTAGTGTTGTACTTAGTTGATCCTATGAACATATATGAACAATACCATGATTTAGTAAACTAGTAGATGTGTTCTTCAAACAGGTGCTCGATTTGGTAAAACAAGAATATGAGTTTAAATATAGACAAATGGGTTTCTACAGAAGTGAAAACTATGGGCTGGTTGGTTAAACTAGTCGATTGTTTTCTAAACAGAGACAAATGTGTGTTTGTGGGAAAGAAACCCATGACTTGATTAGTTAAACTAGTTGATTGGTTTGGAAAAACTAATCGATGAGTTTAAATAGAGATAAATGGTTTTTAGCAATAGAAAAAGCCATGGACTAGTTGGTCAAAAAATAGTTTGATTTCTAAGCTAGTTGATCAAATTTTCTAAACTAGTTGATTGGTTTGTCACACTAATTGATTCATCCAAGTTTGATGCATTTATTGCTCTTGGTTTAAACTAAACTAGTATATTGATCCTAAGGCCATTTGACTAGTCCTAGCTAGAACCAAATAATTTTTGAAACACTTTGAAAAGTCTTAGAAATCAAGATTAATTAAGAATTCTTATGAAAACTTAAGGTTTTAGAAATATGATATTTAAACCTTACATCTTGGCTATCTTCATTTGATCTTCTATTTTGCTTTGAAATTTTATTTCCTTTAAGTTTTCACTTGAGAGATTATTTGAGTAAATATGATTTGGTCTCTTTGTTAGTCAATCATAGTTTATGCATAAGCAAACTCATTAATACTTTAAACCCATTTGTTATCATCAAAAGAAATACAAGGAAATTGTTTGGCTTATGAGGTTAACATAATTATAATTAAATATAGTTTATCTTATTATGAAGGAGGTGGAAAATATCATATAAATTCCCATGAAAAATCATTATTATTTATTATGCTGGAGTTGAATAATATTGAAGTTCAAACTTTTAAAACTTTTATTCTCTTTTTGAGATTTGTCTTGTTTATGTTTCTATGTGAATTATAAACTTGAAAGCTTCTATATTAATTCTATGTGAGCTCAACGGGGGTTATTTAGTGATTTATATTATGTGAGTTATTTGTTAGAGATCATTTGAGAGTTATTTATATGAGAATTTCAAAACCAATTTGAATAATTACTCTTTACGGTTATTCATGTGTATCACTATCCTATAATCATTCATCATTAAATTTTTTAACCCTAACCCTTCCATCAAGTGTTATTAACATAATTATTCATCCATAAATTGGGCATTGACCAAGCCCTCTATTCCCCAACACATCATTTTGAGTTGTTGATTTTACATAGGAAGTCAAGATGCCTTGGTAGTAGAGCCACCAAAGTAAGACTCTCTTATCTTTCTCGATGGTTTTACTTAAGAAGGTAAATCAAAATTATCTTAATATATCACTTGGTTCTTGTATGATTGTCTTAAGTTTAGGCATGAGATTGATAAATCATGTTAATATGTTTTGACGTATTTTGGTTGACATATGCAAGCATATAAGGCTAGGCCTATTATGTTTTGGGTTAAGTTCAGGTATGATAGGAGTTATTTTTTGTTTAATGTCATGTTTAACATGAGTTTGTAGTATAATATGTTATTTGAGAAAAATGTTGTCCATCCTTGGACTTTTTGATGGTTTTGTTGCAAATAACATGTATGAGTGTTCTAGTGTGGTTCAAAGCATAATACATGCGTTGAGTATAATGAGCATGATTTTGTATAATCTCTTATAGTGTGAATGCATGTTGGAAGTGATTGAATTTGGTTAAAAATTTATAAGTTTGATTCATATAATATATGTGTAGTTTAGAGAAGCTAGTCAACTTGTTAATTTGGTATTATTTTGTTTTCTCTCAACTTGCACTATTCAATTGGTTAAGGGCTTAACCAAACAACTAGTTGCACTTAAACAAACCAACTAAATAAACTAGTTAAGGTTTATATGTTCATTGAGATTGTTCCCAAACCAATCATCTAGTTCATAGAACTAGTTAATTGGTCCTCAAGGATAGTTTGGATATTTTAAGGTTTGACCATTGTGGTTTAACCAAGTGCTTGAACTTGTTTGCTTATGTGTTTGACTTTATTCATCAACATTACTTGTTCTTTTGGCCTTACATAATTGAGTTGAAATAATTAGAAGGATGTAATAAGGTTCCTTCACTAATTATGCATATTTAAGTTTAGGCTACCATACTCACTATATACCCTCCAACATTGGACTCTAAGTGTGGTGGATGTTAAAGATCTTGATATAAGTCCCTTGGCTTGAGTGACAACTATAATGAGTGTTGTAGACCTAAAATTGAGAGTATGCCCCTGATATTGAAGTCTTAGGATGGTGGATATTGAAGATATTAACACTAGTGTGTAGTGTATGGTGGGAGTTACATTCTTACATTCACCAATGTTATGGTAATGACATCAATTAGGAGATAAATAACAAAGATTCTCTAAGTAGCCTTACTTATAGGTTTTGAGATGCCTACTTGATATGTATCATGATTATGTCATATTATATGTGTTAAGCATTTTTCTATGTGTTATGTGATAACATGTTCCCTATATGTAGCATAAGTTATATATTATATTAGAGTAGCCTTGTTTTACTAGTACTTTATTTTACTGATACTATGTTGTTATGGTCCTTATGTTATTTTGGACTTTTATTTCGGGAATTAGATGAGGATTTAAGAGATTATGATTCTTAGATTGAGTATTATGATGATGGAATGAGCTATTAGGTCGTTATTGCTTAGGGCCTTTATATTGGACTGAGATTTAAGCTAACATTTTTAGATTTTGTCCATTATTTAGGGTTCGTTTGTATCTTTTGGTTATTTAACCTTTGGTTGTATTCCTTGTAGTTGGAGGTTTTGTAAAACATTACAATTGACATATATTATATTATTTAGTTCTCCCTTAGTCTTTGTATATGTATGGTTAAAATTTCTTCAAGCTAAGTGAATGTTCGCACCATATTCATGTTTGATATGCTAGTTACATCCCTATTTCGGCTTTATCGTTTCTACATTGTCTCAAAATAATAATTTCCCTTTGTGAAATTGGAGATGTTACAAAATCAAAGTTACTTATCATATAAAATTATTTCATTGATCTTGAGGGGAAAATCCTTTCCCCAAATCAAGATATTTCACTTTACTTATTAGTCCATTAATTAAGGTGATTACACTTGTGTACATAATTGCACATCGTTATCTTGATGCGTGTACGGTTAGAGTTTCGGACTTGGATGGAGTTTATAGGGAGTATTCGATGAGGATAGAGAATGGAGGTTGATGATGGGGATTTGAAGGGGTTGATGACGATGGAACACGAGGTGGAAGGATAAATTAATCTTTAAACCACACAGAAAAAAAGATTAAGGTTTCGAGAACAAAACCATTCACATAGATTCGGTTTTGTTTCGAGACGAATCCACATAGAATTCGGGTTTAAGCAATGCTTAAGGTTGTTTTTCTTATTCAAGTTGTGTGTTTCTACTCGGTTTCCTATGGTTTATATAGCCAAGGAACCGAGCATCTTCTCAAAAGATTACAAGCATAATCCCTCCCAAAAGCATTAATTCCCTTAAGACTAGCTAGTTAATAGTCAGTTACTAACTGACTAAAAGTAAATAACAGTAACTAGTACTTAAAAATAAACGTTACGCTAGTTAACAAACATTGACTAAAAGTAAATAACAATAACTGGTACTTAAAAGTAAAAGTTACGCTAGCTAACAAGCTTTGACTAAAAGTAAATAACAATAACTAGCACTTAAAAATGTTACGCTAGCTAACAAACGTTGGCTAAAAGTAAATAACAATAAATAGTACTTAAAAATAAATGTTACGCTAGCTAACAAACGTTGCATGAAGTCATGCACACCCCATATTCATGCACCCGCTCTGAGTAGCGTAACCGTCTTCCTCGGTGTTATGTTCTGTGACTCTGCTCCCGCATCATTCTCCCCGGGTTGGTTTGAATTTGTCCTCAAGTTCACAACTTTGATGAGAAATGACAAACACCAAAGGACATATTCTTCAACGTGATACTTGTCCTTGTATTCTTTGAATATCTCCTTCACACTAAAGTTATATTTGAAAATCATCCAATGCCTTTTAAGCCTTGACATTGGATCTTCATATGCTCACATCAATGAACATAAACCGAATTCATGGGGTGCATTATGGTTCATTTGCTTCTTCATATCACATATGTCTTCATGCACATTATGCACCTTCGAACTCACCATGTTTTTTTCTTCAATTTGCTTCGAATGATATAAGGGTTCCATGATAACATTTGCTCCATAAAAACACAAGGAAACTATAGGATATTAATGCACATCATTCTCTACATAATCAATGTGATGCATGTAAAAACTTGGTTTCCCTTCTTCCGCTTCAATGGTAGTATATGCATGATTGTCTTCATCATTACATACTCTATTTTCTTCCTCATTCACACTTTCCTTTTATTCCCTTTTAATCTCCTCAATTTCTCTTAGGGTCATAAATCTTTGATTAGGACACTCTTTAGCATAATAACCACAACCTATACATTTAAAACATTATCTACTTTTACCTTCAGTCTCCCTAACTTTATACTTCTCCATGTGTGGCTTAAGATCATTTTCTTCTATGATAATGCTCAAATTTGATGGCATAAAAGTCGAAGATGATGTTGCTTCATTCGAAAAGGTAGAGGAAGGTTTGGAGAATACCTTAGGCCTTTTGAGTTTCCTTTCAAATTTTATAGCAAGCTTGATCATATCTTCAAGTGTATCATATAGAGAAACTTCACCTTTATCTCTAATGTTGAAATTTAATCCTCCAAGATATCTTGCACAAGTTTGTTCTTTCCTCTCTTGTACATCACATATCAAGGATAAATTTTCAAAGTTCCTTGTATATTCTTCCACACTTGAATTCCCTTGCTTCAATGCCATCATTTTGATGAAGTTGTCTTGCTCAAATTCTCTTGGGATGAATTTTCTCTTCATGTGCCTTTTCAATTTCTCCCATGACTTGATCTTTGAATTTCCATCTCTTTCCCTTGATCTATTGAGATTATCAAACCAAATTCTTGCAAATTTTTGAATTTTAAGAGTAGCCAACTTACATATCATATGATCATCATATTCTTTAAATTCAAAGATGGATTCTATAGTGTGCATCCAATCTATGAATGTATCCGCATCTAACTCTCCATGAAATTTTGGAAAATCAACCTTCAAACCCTTATATTCACCATGCTCTTGCCTTCTTATTGTTTGACCATGAGTGCTTGAAGATGGACTTGAGTCTTCTTCAACATATTCAAATTTTTTATTCAAATGACCTCCTTTTGATTCAATGGCTCGCCTCACCATGCCTTCTACCCTATAATTTTGTTCTTCCATCTTATTCTCCATTTTTACTTCAATCTCTCAAATTGAATGTTTATGGAATCAAGGATGGACTTCATAAATTCTGAATTTTCCATTGTTACACACGCTTGGGTTTAACTCAAGGTGATCGAATGAAGTTTTGTAAATTGAGAGAAAACCAATGAATGAAAAGGAGTATTGTATGCTAGGGTCGAGTATATCACTCAAGGAGAAATGTTTTTATGTGTGTGTAATCTCACAACACTTAAAAGAATGGAAAGTATTAATGTATATGTGTGGCGTATGGAAGAAGAAAAAAAAGAGAAACAACAATCTTCAACTTTAATTGAATCTTGATGATGTTTATCAAGATCTTGATGAAGTTCTTGGTTGAAGATGTACTATAAAAGATGAATATCTTCAAACAAAGGATGAAGAAGTGCTAAGGACTTATGAATGTAGGATCTTAAATGAAATCTTGATGATTCTTGATGAGTGGAATTCAAATCCTAGGAAAGTGATTTACCTTAAGGAAGGATGAATCATGAGGCTCTGATACCAAATTGATGCGTGTACGGTTAGAGTTTCGAACTTGGATGGAGTTTATAGGGAGTATTCGATGAGGATGGAGTATGGAGGTTGATGATGGGGATTTGAAGGGGTTGATGATGATGGAAAACGAAGTAGAAGGATAAATTAATCTTTAAACCACACAGAAATAAATGTAACACTCCCAAATTTACTACTGAAAAATTTCGTTTAATTAAAAGGGTTTAGCTAAAGAAAAAAGATAAAACCGTAAACTCGGGGGCATTACCACTACACTTAGTACCAGATTGGTTCACTCCTACCGTCCCACTACTAAGTGCTAAGGCTACATAAGGTTAACATTAAACACGAGTCATTAATAAAAACACAAGTCTTTAGTAAAGCACAAGTCATACAGAAATCAGAGTGCGATTTAGGATTACAATCCAAAGAGTACGTGGCTAGAGTTTTTTTTAGAACATAAAGCATAGTACAAAAATACAACTAAAATATGATAACACATGGTCTAATAAAAGAAACAGAGTCTGACCGAGTCTCTCTCGATCCCCAAGTCAGGTCTAGGCTCAACGCTGAGCCCCACCCGATGCCTCGTAGGTGTCGTAGGCATCAAAGACATCATCTCCTACCTGCACAAGCTCAGATGGGTCTTTTGCTCGTGGGAATGAGCAGCACCCATAAAACGAGTGATTAGTACGCTACATACTGAGTAAGGTAACATATGCGCTAAGGTCAAACATACAAAACATACAACATAACATACATGGCACATTCACATAAGCCACATGTAGTAATCTATATAATGAAGGCCAGCTATAGTCCAGTTAGACTTATTTTCTTTTGAATCTCTATTAAATGTAGTCATTTCACACCATAATCTTTATTAATCCATTCGAGTGCGGGAACCCCACTATTATAGCCAGTGGATCGGTCACTTATAGGGAAGAACACACCTAACCACTATTATATGCGAGTGGATCAGTCTCCAGGGTAGAACGCTCCTGGCCACTATTATGCCGGTGGATCAGTCTGGCCTCGACTCTCATAGTGTTTCACTGTAAGTATATAGTAGCTTTCCCATGATTCATTGGCAACACAATGTTTGGTTTGTTGAGCTCGGGATCCCCCACTATTATAGCCGATGGATCGGTCACTTATAGGGCAGAACACACCTAATCACTATTATATGCCAGTGGATCGGTCTCTAGGGCACCCTGGCACCTGGCCACTATTATGCCGGTGGATCGGTCTAGGCCTGGCTCAACAATCTTACTCTTTAAGTGATTAGTATCTTATTCGTGTCTTATTAGATAAAGCTTTTCACCCTTGACATGCGTATCAACTACCTTATACTTCTATCCTCCTAAGGGGGCCCGTCCCATATCTTGAGACTCCTGCGCCCCTTATCACACCCCGACATCCATTTCCCTTTACACTTACCCTTTAATGAAAAACCCAACTCCTACAGTGTGGGTTAGGCCCAACACCTTATGACATCAACTCCACCTACTATCACCCCCTAGGGTTTTCCCTTGAAAACCCTAATTGGACCGATGTGGCCCAACCCCTTCTCTCACTTACACTACCATTACCTCGTTTATCGGCCCCATACCTTAACTCATTAGATCCAATCCCAAATCATACCACTTTACCACTTGATTCCACATGTGACCGAAAAAA
This sequence comes from Tamarix chinensis, assembly GCA_030549775.1. Classification (NCBI taxonomy): domain Eukaryota; kingdom Viridiplantae; phylum Streptophyta; class Magnoliopsida; order Caryophyllales; family Tamaricaceae; genus Tamarix; species Tamarix chinensis. The sequence continues at coordinate 80,637,021 of CM060173.1, read as the reverse complement.
CCCTAATTGGCCACTTCAGACCCTAGTACCTTTCTTCTCCCATAAGTAACGTCTCTATTTCTCACTCAATATTCCTTCTCTCCCATGGCACCCATACTCACCCTTTACATAATAAATTTCCATTCTTAACCCATACTCCACTCTCCCTTAATCATTTTTACTTCCACAATTTCCAGATTATTACTTCCTCCTAAAACCCTAATCGAATCCCTTATACACCTTTACACCGGCCTACGTACTATTTTTCATCACAAGTCTCCAATCACTCCACAACTCTCCTTTTAGCTTATTTACACCCTAAATCAACTTTTCTCACATGAAGATCACCCCCATGCAAGTTTTATCCATCCCATGCAAACACCCAAAGTCCCCATGCAAATTTTAAGATTTCCATGCACGGTTCCCATCTCTCATTCATTTTGGTCATTCCTTCCTCTTTAATTTCCTCTCATGGATCATGGGGTATTTTGGTCAACCTCATATCCCCCTTAATGAACTCACTTCCCATTTCTTTCTTTTTGTCCTTTCATTCTCATATCATTATCAATTGTCCTAGCATGCATGTCCTAGAGGGCCATACCATATCACACCATAAACACCATATATACATATCAAACTCATGTCATAAGAAGCACATACAACATACCTCAACTCCAAGCTGCGCTACATATATGACAAGTTAAGGACAATCATACAATACACAATATAACATGATATATATAGCATCCAAGGCATACAAGTCATATAACACACATGGGCCTTAGCTACATCCTTACCTAAAGTGACGCGGGGCTTGGAGCACGCTCCTACGACTCCTTAGGATTTTGGCTCAATTCACCTATAAGAGGGAAAATAATAAGGATTAGTTTCCCTCCTACCAAAAGTACCATTACTCCTTATTTTAGTCTAAGATTAGGATTATTATTATTATTAAAGGGAGTATTATACGTGAAAACTAGAGTTTTTATCTTCAAGTTAGCCTACTAGATATTACTAGTCAAAATATGTTTATGTTAATATTTATTACTATACTTACATTATTAAACCTAATAGCTTTATTCTTCTAATAATAACACTAATACTAGTTATAGCAAAATAGTGACAATAATAATAATAGTAATGTTAATGCTTATAATGATAGAAACCCTAGCATTTTTAAGGCTAAGTCTAATAATAGTCTTAGGGTTAAAATAATAGTATAATAATTGCAATACCAAAAAGTACAAATATTCCTAAAGATAATAATGATAAAAGTTATATTTCGAATAATGATAATATAAGGGTTCAAATGTTTTTTTGTCACAATAATAGTACTAAAATAATAACAATAATAATAGTAATAACTAATAATGATACCATAGTAACAATGTTGGTGCTAAAGGCCTTAGGAATAATATATTAATTATATTCTAGTATTAAATAGTAAAATACTAAGGCTTAAGTATTCTCCCTCTTTAATGACAAAACGATAATACTCCAACTTCGGTTTAAATAACATTAATAATAGTAATAATAATAATAATAATAATAATAATAATAATAATAGAGATAACTATATTAATACTAAGGTTGTGAATAATAATAATAATGATAGTAGTATTAGTAGTAGTAATAATAATAATAATAACAATAATAATAATAATAATAATAATAATAACCATTTTAATGTTGAAGTTGTAGCCTTTTAAATAGTTTACCCTACTTATAAGTATTTTCTTAAATTAGGTTAGGAAATAAGAGGGATACATAGTAATAATATTAGTAATGGTAATAATAATAATAATAACCATGATAATACAACACTAATAATAATAATAATAATAATAATAATAACAATAATAATATTAATATTAAGGATAATACTAGTAATATTAAATAAAATTATTAAAAATTATAGAAAATAGTTTAGGGGCTAGGGAAGTTGGAGCACCACCTAAGGTTAGTGGTGGAATTGGCGGCGGCGCGTGGCAGCGGTGGAGGAGGAAGAGAGGTGGAAAGATTAATATGTAGAGGGAGGTGTGAGGAAGGTTTTGGGGGGCGAAGTTTGCGGTAGAGATCATCGAAGGCGACGGGGTAAGAATCTGTTTGGGCGGCGGCGAGAAGCAGAGTTTCTGGGCTTGTGAAAAAGGAATCTCGATTATGGCTGCCATGAGAGTGTATTTATAGGCTAATTGAGGGGGAAAATGACAAAGGGAGAAGAAGAAAATTGAGGGTAGGTGAGGCAGGTCGCCGACCAGCAGTGGCAGGCGGCACATGCCCTGTGAATTACAGGGTACGTTTGGCTCGGTGTGGGAAAAAGGAAAGGGTAGCAGCACGCGTGAGGAGGGAGGACGAGTAGGATGGGTCAAAAATGGAAAGGAAAATGACGGTGATGGCAGGGGAGGACAGCCGGACGGAGCAGGTGGCCATCAGTAGGTGCAGGACTGCAAGTCGGGGGTTGCATTCCGTGTGAGGAAGAAGAAGACAGGGTGGGGTGGACCGGGCGGTCCAGGGAAAGAAAGAAAAGAAGGAAAAGGCAGTCTAGCCGAATAGAAGAGGTGACGGGGGTGGAAAACGTGGCCTGGGCTGCGCAAGACGGGTCAGGGGGAGTTTGGGCCATGGCTGGCCCAATCAGGGAGGAGAGGGGAAAATAAGGAGAGGAGAAAAAGGAAAAAGGAAAAAGAAAAAGATAAAATGGTTGGGTAGGGGGTATTTGGTCTTTATTTATTTATATATTTAAGTTATATATTTAAATTTAATAATAATTATTTTAAGAAAAATAATTAAATCCATTTTTAGAATAATTAGGCTATTTTGGGTAAGTTTTCATTAACTTCCATGTTAGTTAGTAAAAAGTCCAAAATTTTCCTAAATAATTCCTTTATTATTTTCTCCTTGTTTTTCCTTTATTAATTCCACTTAGTTTTTAATAAAATAATTTATTTACTTAATTCCCCTAATAAATCCCTATTTTGCCAAATTCCTAAATTAGGGTTTGGGGGTATTTTAATAAAGATTAAGGTTTCGAGAACAAAACAGTTCACATAAATTTAGTTTTGTTTCGAGACGAATCCACACAGAATTCGGGTTTAAGCAATGCTTAAGGTTGTTCTTCTTATTCAAGTTGTGTGTTTCTACTCGGTTTCCTATGGTTTATATAGCCAAGGAACCAAGCATCTTTTCAAAAGATTACAAGCATATTCACTCCCAAAAGCATTAATTCCCTTAAGACTAGCTAGTTAATAGTCAGTTACTAACTGACTAAAAGTAAATAACAATAACTAGTACTTAAAAATAAACGTTACGCTAGTTAACAAACATTAACTAAAAGTAAATAACAATAACTAATACTTAAAAATAAACGTTACGCTAGCTAACAAATGTTGACTAAAAGTAAATAACAATAACTAGGACTTAAAAATAAACGTTACGCTAGCTAACAAATGTTGCATGAATTTATGCACGCCCCATATTCATGCACCCGCTCTGAGTAGCGTAACCATCTTCCTCGGTGATATGTTTTGTGACTCTACTCCTGCGTCATATCCACACTTTCTCAAGACCACTAACCCACAAATAACACCATAAAAATTGTTACAACTCTTAAAACATTAAGATTAAGATAGTACAAAGATTCAAAGGGGAAAAAACTATACCCTATGTTATACCTTAAAAGCGCTTTATCTCCAAGATTCTTACTTTAACTTCACACCATACATACATTCATTTCTAGGAACACTTAAGTTTACAACAAAAAGGAGAAAAATACACACATGATATTGGAGAAGAGAAATATACCTCAACTACCTAATACCTATACACAAGTACCGCCACATTAGGTGATTATAAGAAGGAGACAAAGATTAACGTGTACGCAACTTGTCAAGTCACCACAAAAAATGAAAAATAATGATCTAATTTACTAGAGACTGTCAAAAATTTGGCCATGAACTAGGCCAAATTATCAATATCTCCTTTACTTAGAAAAATAGTGAACTATCAATCCTAGCATCAACTAAAAATGGGACAATCAGAATATTATTATAGTAATATACCTAATCAAGACCACTTCTCTATTTGTCAACCATCTATTCATTTACCAAACCACCACACAATTTATACTTTAGCCAATTCATGAACGCCTTTGTTCTATGATGACGTAATTTAGCTAAGATGTCTTCAATTAAGTTAGAGTAATGTTTCTTATATCAGAGTAGAAGAGATCACAATCTATTAACCAAGTACTGATGTTAATTTAACCAAGGTACTTAATCTTAATATAAACAAAAATTAATTTTATTTATCCAAAGAACATTAGATTCAACCATTCCATTACATATGTCAAACCCATGTCTTTTACACTAGTTATAACACGCCAAGTTCAACTCTTACTAAAGTTTAATAACATAATTTCTCATTAGCCCTAATTGTATTTTCCAAGCCATAAGTAAACATTTATGCACATGAAAATCAACTATAGAATTTATATAAATATCATAACATGAGTATGCATAAAGAATAAGCTAACAAATAATATATATATATATAGCTCTCAATTATAAATTAGAATCCAAACTTGGGCGGTCTTGGTGTTGAAGATCCTCATCAGTCTCTCCTCATAGGTCAAATTCTCACCAAGCTCGGCCATATCTATCTAAATGACATGGGAAGGATCTATAATGTACTTCCTCATCTGGGATAAATGAAATATTTTATCTCCATGGATAGTGCTATCCATTAGACAATCTTGTAAACTCACTCTAAAATCTCATAAGGGTTGATATAATTCAAATTAAGTGTCTTCTTGATAAATCACACCACTATTTTGGTGGTTTATATCCTCAAAACGATTTTATCTCCCATTTTATGCCAATATGTCCTCCTCCTCCTCAAATCAGTGTAGCTCTTTTGTTGTTTTCGGGTAGCTCTCATATGATTTTATATTGAATCTCCCTTATGGTTTCCTTAATTATATAATGTCCTAGCAAAACTGTCTAGTTGATGTCGCTTCACCGTAATGGACTATACTAATTACATTCATATAATGCCTCAAATGGTGCCATATCTTTACTCATGTGATGACTAATATTATAAGAGAACCCTATCAGATCTAGATAATCATCCTAACTACCTTGAACATATACTCCAAGATTTGAATTTTTCTCTTTGTATGACCTTGGGTAGCATGATGAAAATCAAACAAGTTAGATGAATATTGAATAAAAAACATGGAAAATAATGGTGAAACTACTAATTAGGGTTAAGGTTTGGGGTTCAAATTGTGTATGGATGATTACAACAATGATTTTGGATTTTAATTGGGATTCAATCTCATTTTTTATGGTTTAGATTACTAAATAAAAATTTAGCTTAATAGTGGTGTTAATGGATATTGGGTGGGCTAAGGATAGGTTTAGGGTTTTAAAGGTAGAAGATGATAAAAAAAACATTATTTTATGTGACAAATATTGATTTTTGTTGAAGATGAAAATGTAATGTGGTGTAAGTTATGGGTGATTGGCATCAATGAAGGATAGATTGCTATATTAGCCCACATAGGAAGAATATAGAGGGTTTTTAAATATTTCACTAACATAGAATTGATAAAAGCAAAGATGAACTGACATAGGACTCAATTTGAAGATTCATCATTCAATTTTCACCCCAATTTACTAAACTAATGTGATTACATTATATTTAAATATCATAATTCATATGAATTTTCCACACCAAATATAAGCTAAATTTTAAAATAAAACCCACAAAAATAATCATATCCACACCATGCATGAAAGATTTAAATCATACTCTAATGAGATAAAAAACTATATTTAACAAACTCCAATATTCTAAAAAGATTTTTAATTATTAAGTAACTAATTTATTAATGGATAGATAATTCTAATAAGGAATTATCCAAGCCATGCCAAAATCTTCCATCCCATATGCCATCATTATGCTTTCGTTAAACTTCCTATAATTCCCTTTTTGTCACATTTTAATTCGTATAGACCTATATGTACTTCTTTGATCTAATTATTCAATCAAGCCTTTTCGATTAGGTCCAATAACTTATTCACTTTCCCTTCAATTATAAGATAACTTGTAGGACATGAACCTATTCCATAGGTTGAAAGGTATTAATCATCTTCAACCTTGTCCCAAAGGTTGTTTGCAATTTCTCTTAGAAGTATGATAAGAATGTAAATGTTTGGTTTGGCACATCATCCATAGATACCCTATGAAGCCTCATTATATGTTTTATTTATGTATTGGCTAATTGCTCCATGATCCAAGTTAGCTTCTTTGGGAGAATACTACTAACTAGTTAATTAATCAATAATAACCCAAATATAATTAAAATAATTTTGAATCCTTGAAAGACTAACTTCAAAGTCCATGGAGATGTTGTACCATTTTCACTTGGGGATATTTAGCAGATGAACTAATCTTACAAGCCTCATGTGCTTAAATTTAACCTTCTTATAGGTCAAGAATCTAACAACAATGTATGTAACCTCACAATTCATAGAAGACCTCTAATGAATAATTTTTTGATCCTTATATAACTTATCCTCTTTAGGATGGACACAATAAGGTGTATAGTTTCTCTTCTTGATAATATTCTTCTTGAGCTCCTACAGCTTTGAAAAATGCACCATCTACCCTAAAATAAAATATTATTGTCATCATAAATTTGAAATCCCATAGCTTTTCACTCAATTATACCTTATCTAAACCTCTTAAGCTTAACACCGTCATGCTAAGTTGCTTAAATCTCATGAAAATGGAATAAGTGATGGTAAGAGCACTCATCATTACCTCGAGACCTCCAGCTATAATAAGCTCAACCCCCATATTTCTAAGCTTATGGAATAATGGATTTGATATTATAGTCATACTTAGTTAATGTGATGCCTTCTAGTTGAGGGCATCTTCAAACATCGGGGTCTCACCCTCATGGTAAATAAATTTCTAGTTCTTATCCTTAACTAACTCTAACCATCTATGTATTTTCATGTTCAATTCGTGTTTAGTGAAACTATACCTTGGGCTTTTATGTTCAATGGATAAAATACACTAGATGCCATAAAGATATTGCCTCTATATCTTCAAAGCAAAGAACATTACTGTGAGCTCCAAATTAAGGATTGGATAGTTCTTCTCATGCCGGTTTAGCCATTAAGAAGAATGATCCACTATCCTCTTATGTTGTACGAAAACATAACCCAAACCATGCTTAGAGGCATCTTTATGCACCTCAAAAACTTATGTGCTTAATGATAAGGTGAGAATTGATGTTGGCCAAATATACTTATCAACAAGTATTATAGTCATAAGTAATATGGGACACTAAGAGTACTAATTATCATCCCACGAAGAGTGATGACTACTCAAAGACTAATCAAATACGGGCCACTATAATCAAATAAAAAATTGATCATTAATCTAAAGTAATGTTTTTAACTATAAAACTAATAAAATATGGAATTCAAGACCTAAACAAATCAAATGAAATTAAGGTTGAGTAATGAATAACAAACTACTAAAGATTCCTAATTTACAACTATCCAATTATAAAATTCAATTATCCATCACTTGAATTTTTAATTACCAATTATGTATCAACATCAATATTTAACTAATACACTCTCTCAATTTATGCAACTCTATCTCCAATCATTGATCTCTTTGTCTCTAATCAAAGTATTTAAATAAATGAGGATAATTTACATTCAATTAAATAATTAGTTGTAACACCCTATTGCATAGCTAGATTTATATTTTATTTTACATGACAATCTACATTAGCTAAATAAGAAATGTAGGACAATCTACATAAGCTAAATAAGAAATTTAGGGAACTGCCTACATCCAAAATAGTAGATGCATGACTAATACCTAATGTATGCCTTATGCAATTTTAAAAAGTAAACGCGTATCCTAAAAGGTAGGTATTGATATCACTAGACCCAAGTCTGATATAAGATTTACAAACCCATATGAAAAATTAATACAAGATCCAAAAGATCTCAACACCCACCAAAATAAAATTGAATAAGAGACCCCAAGGATCCAAATTGAATAGCTTATTAAGTCGACTAAGAACTCAACATTCTCAACCCCACACAAGTAAAGTATGAGATACCTATACAAGGAACCTATATGGTGTGGTATTAGTACAATAATCACATTGAGTAAACATAACCTACTATAAATAATAGTATACCCAAATAATATACATAATGCATGTTGATATTGTGAACATAATCATGGTACATGATATAAAATATATGAGACTTAATGAGATAGAGAAGTACTCATAAATCACTCTAACAAGTACACACATATATGATACATGTGTATACTTGATCACATAGGCATATTAAAACTAGCAACCTAGGGGTAAAAGAATAATATAAATTCTATGTATAATTGGTAAAATATGGAATCATAAAGGATTTGATAATCATAGAGGAATTAGGCAAATCTTATAGCATCTCTAGCATACACTTTAACCAATAATCAATATCATTTGACTCATGGATGTATAATAATTTTTAAGTGATTACACTACACAAATTTTAATACTCATGTATGGATATCATGTCCCATCACAAATATATATATATATAGGTTAGAATCACAATCATTGCCATCATAGCAAAGGAATCATACACACCAATCTCGGCTAGGAATCAAAAATAGAAGCTTGAATCCACTACACATGAGTATCTAGGTTGAGGGAATTTTCCAAGGATGACACTTCCACCTTATATAGGTCTCCAAATGCTATGACATCTTGGACATCCAATTCCCGCCACTAATGGTTTCCTGCCATAGTGGCCTCACCAACAGTATCCTAATCCTTAAGTGTGAACACCCGTATAGGGTTTAGAGGGACTTGTGGAATAGAAAATACACTAATCTATTATACGACTAGCATCCCCTTCTATTTTACTAAAATAGAAAGCAAAATTCCAAAGGATATCTACCCTTTTTAAAGGATAACATGTAACCTCATTTATTTTTAAAGGATTACCATAACCTCTCATATAATAGAGATAATAATTGACACACATGTTTGTGAATTTTAAAGGAGAACACATAATCTCTAATGGTTTTAAAGGATTACCATAAACTTTCACATCACAAGTGTTTATGGTTAACACCAAACTTCAAAGAGTGTTCTCAAATCATTCAAAACCATGAAAATCATTGATACAAAGGATCATCATAGATCATAAGTGTAATACCCTAAATTTTAGTAAAATCTAATCCCAAATAATTAATATATTAACCAAATTCTAACAATGAGAAATTTATATTTCTATCTTACCCTAAATCTTTGATTTTAAATCTTAGCCTAACCCTAAAATTTATTTCGGGTTAATACTATTTTTATCAACCTAAACCTAGAATCAGTTAATAGATAATTAATTTACCCCATTATCTTAAATTAATTTATTTAATCTAAGTATAAACCTAAACTTTTTCTTCTTTCCTTTTTTCTTTCACCACATGCTGTTTGAAAACATCTCCTACCGCTTATTCCTTTATTCTTATGTGTAAATCCCTTATAAACCTTACATTTGCTAAGTTCCCTCCAATCACACATCAAACCCCCACTCCTCCCATGCCTTACACGTTCCTTGTCATGGCCTTACTAATTATCTTTCTATTTACCATTCTCACCCTCTCCCCTCAAGCGTGTGTGTGTGTGTGTACACACACATAACATATTAATCAATACACTATTTCTTTTCCTACATTTTCTATTAAAAACATCACCACTAATGCAATACCTTCTTCCTTCTTCTTATCCTCCTTGTATTCGACAAAAAAAAACTCAAAACGCACCATCAACAACTTCCCTCGAGGCACCTTCACCACCAACAACCACCTATATCAAAACACCCCTCACCACTAGTGGACTTCACCGAAACTCCCCCCAACCACTGACCAAACCATCCACGCCTCACCCTTCCATTTAATATAAGCAACTGAAACCCCTTTCTTTTTTTCCTTGGCTAAGCCCACAACCACTACACCACACCATTCCATTTTGGCAACACCCAACACAATCCACACTACACCTTTGGCCCACCACACCATAGCAATTGACTTTCCTTTTTCTTCCCTTGGTTGTAACAATAACAACTACACCACACCATCACCATTTGGCCAAACCAACCACACCATGCCCTCCACCTTCAACCAGATCCACCGAAACCAACCCCTTGATTCGACCATTTCTGCTAGTGCGCAACTCTTCTTCATACATTTCCATCGGTGTACACCATCTAACAATAACAGCTTGTACCATTGTCGCACCCCCTTGGCTAGGCACTTTTCCATTCTTCTTCTCTTGGTTGTGTAAGATCTCTCGAAGTGGTTTGTTTTGGTTTTCCTATGTTCTTTCACCCTTTCAATTCTGTAAAAAATCTTTAATTATGTTTTTTAATCCTAATGGTGTTTTATTATGGTTTCTTAGGTGAAATTCTAGGGATATCAAAAGATGCGGGATAGGATAAGTTTGCTTAGAGATCGGAGTCATTTTTGTAAGGATACTTGTCATAGTCTATGATTTTTGGTTTCTTAGTGTTATGCTTGTTTTTGTGTTATACCATTCTATTATTATCATGTGATTAAATGCATTATTTTTAATTTTATAATATGAGGTTGATATTATAGGATAGAAAATAAGCAAGTGGGGATTATGTGGTATCGTTATTCTATGTGGGAAACCCTCGGTGTGATATATGGTTGTAACATGGGTTATTAAGGTATGGTAAGTGGGGTAAATGACTATTATAAGGTATGTGGTGATAAATGGTGGATTCAAACATAATGTTACCAATATATGTAAGATCTTCATAAAATAGGGCTTATGTTATCAATAAGGACATTTTGCTTAATATGGATTTAATATGGGAATCATGGTATTCTAATGTGTTATACAATTTAAAATATGCAAAGGAATTTATAGGAAGTTTTTAGAGTAATCGTGAATGATCTAAGTTTAATAAAATATAAAAATGGCCTAGTTTGGGAATAATAACCCTAAAATGATATGGTTATTATCACATGTGCAAAATGGAAAAGTTAGAGTACGAAATTCAAATATGTTGTTAAAATTAGTGTTTTAGGAATGCTCATTTAATCTATTAATTGTTTGAGGCCTACATGAAAAGCTATGATGTACTTGTAAAATTAGGGTTATACGCCCCAAAAATAGTAACTTTTGAAATAGGGTTATTATTACATGTGTAAGACCTTAGAGTTATGCCTTGAAATTAGAGTAAACTAATAATAATGATATTTTGGAAGTGGTACTATTTTTGGTGTATAAAATAGTAATAGAATAAGAGTTATGGCTAAAAGGTGAAATTAGGGTTCTTAGGGAATATAAGGGTCTTACCCCTAGAGAATGACTTTATCTTTATGATGTGATTTATATGCTTTAATTATGTTCTATACTTTTGAAATCAATCATGAATAAGACATTAATCATTTAAAGTGAAAGATCATGTGAGTTGAGTCAAGATATTTATAGGTTTGTTCCATCGGATGATAATAGTGGCTCACTAGGGCCTTACTTTAAGAGGCTCATTAGTCCATTCTATCAAATTTAAAATAGTGGGTCCCTAAACTCAATGTGAAAGATAATAAGAATTGAGATAAGTAATATAATGGATAAGATATTATTGGATTAAAGTAGAAGAGTACGTGAGTTAGGATCGAGGTGTTGGGTTCGTTCCTATAGATGATAATAGCGGCTTAGATGTGTCATCCCAAAGAGGTACTTCAAACCATTCCACCAGTTTAAGAATAGTGGCTTAGGATCATTTTTCCCTGAGAGGTGTTGGGTTTATTCCATTGGATGATAATAGTAAATCAGGTGTGTTGTCCCTAAGAGGTACTTTAGAATATTCCATCGATTTAAGAATTGTGTGGTCCCTAAACTAAGTGTAAATAAAAGAATGAAAATTATTTTATCTAATATAGAGGCTTGAATCAGTACTTACCTTGTGATATTTTATGTGTTTCGCATGTGTACTTATTCTCTAATATGAATGCATATATTTAACTATATTCCTAACTTGACAGTATTGTCACCTTGCTAAGTACATAGCCTACTGACCATTCTTTTCATAGGTGTTACTCATTCCCACAAGCAGATGACCCTAATACTTTTATGCAGGTCATTGAGAACTAGCTAGATGATTTTGTTGCCTATGATGCATTGTATGGGGGTGGAGTGATTATTATGTACTAGAGGTAGGGTGAAGAGCCATGTTATATTGATGATAGTTTACTCGAATACCTTTTTGGACTCTTGGATCTAGGGTATCCCTTTTATCTATATTTTATTATTGTACTCGGAGTAAATCTCCAAACTCGTATTCGTATTTATAAAATTTCTCTTGTTTTCTATTTATGTTGATTCACATTTTAATAGTTTTAGCCTTGTAATTGATGCGAGGATAACATAGTAATCTGGACTTACATTGATTATGGATGTAACACCCAGTATTTTAATTATAAGCTTCTATTATTAAATGAATTTTTTTAATAGTAAAATTTTGGGCGTTATAAAAAGACCCCTCAGAAATATTTTAGAAAAGACCTCTAAAAAAAAGGCCAAAGTCCCCAATAAATACTTTTCTCAAGGTAAAAGTGGTACGCTTCTTACCAATTAAGAGTCCTAAAAACTAACTAAAGTCAAACATATGTTAATAAGACTTTAAGTCTAATCTACTAAAGTATTCATTTATTTACTCATTAAATGACCAAAATTCACTTTAAAAATCTAAAACTTGATCTATAAGTTCATATAACCCCAAACGAGGATAAAAATGCTAAAAAAGCCCACTTTTTGCAGCTAAGATCAAAATTAGAAAAAGTTGCATATAAAATTAGCTTAACTAGATCAAAATAAAGTCCCACATCAAATATGAAAATTTTTACCATTAATGAAAATCACTAGTCACCACCCCCTAAAAACATGTCATTTTATACCAAGAAGCCAAATAATATTTTATTACCAAAAATTACTATTCACAAGTATTCACTATTTATGAGGGTAATATGGTCAAATGTCAAAGATTATGGTCAACCTTTAACTCTAGATGTTCACTCAATCCTTTTAAGGTATTTTTATTATATTTTGGTTAACTATCTCAAAAACACTATTATTGAAATATTAAACACTACTTTGGGTAATTAGTGTGTTATTAGCTACGAATGCTTCAAATACTGCAAAAAATGTGAATGACACCACCTAAACCATAATGAATTTCAACCATAATTTAGAACACCCAAACATATTCAAATCAAGGTATGCTATGTATGAAAAATCATCTAAATATTTTAACCTATAAAATGGTATAATCCATTTCATAAAACACCTAAGAAATCAAATACCCCTAAATAATATATATTTTAAATCAAAAATAAAATAGGCTTAGGATCATCAAATTATACTATTTTATATATCAAATTTAATCTAAAAATTATCAATATTAACATGGTATCATTAATTTATCAAATCACTTAGTGAATCAAAAAGCCTAATTTAAAAAATCTCAAAATATTCAACCAAGCGTAGCATAGTCAAAATCAATAAAATAAAACATGTTAAATATCAAAATTCTATCTACTAATATTATATTTGTGTTTTCCTTTACATAATATTCCATAAAAAGGAAGAAAATGGAAGCTTGAATAAAACATTAAAATTCTCCCAGTCATTAAAGATTAACTTGTTTTTATTTAATTAAAACACCAACAAGTTAATCTAAAGTTCAAAGGAGGATGAAAGGTAAAAAAAATGGTTAATTATGGGTTGTTGTGGCAGTGGCTTTAGTGGTTATAAGAAACTAAGGAGGAGAAAAAAGGTTGAACATGAAATTTATAATACGATCAGATCAAGTGTTAGATACTAGGGGTAATTTGGTAATTTAGAAAATGTATCAAAGGTATTATAGTAATTTACGAGCTAACTTATTTTGTTCTTGTGTGGCTAAAGTTTTTAACAGCCATAGGCTGATCATGGACCTTCATTTTCTTGTATTAAATCATGGAAGTTTGAGATTAAATAGCATAAAATTTAGGATAATATTGAAGAAGAAAAATCAAATCTGACAATGTCTACACATCCAAAAATATTTAAGCCCAAAAATTATTAAATTAACCACGAAGTATTTTTAAATCATCTTGATCTCACTGACACTAAAATATGGTAATCCCTGATGTTTTATAAATTTTAGATAGCGAAAAGGATCTCCTAACCTAATATAATTTCAATTCAGACAAGTGTTTTGAGCATGCAATATAAAGGTAAGTATTAGAAGAGTCATTGCATTATGTAGCAAATCATCGATCCCATAATCGACATCCCTACTGATGTAGGAGCAAACACTCAAGAATTAACATTCATCATTATAGAACTAATTGTTCTTCATTTAGAAAGGATCTCCCACAAAATTAAAGAAAAACTAATGGTTATATTGCTAGTAATAGATGAAATATACCATACAAGCTACTAAGCGTATACTTGCATGTGCATGGCATGTATGGATTGCATGACTACATGCATGGGTGAAATAATGTGCAGCTTTGACGTACATATTAATTGATTTAGTTAATTAATTAATTAATTAGTAGAGTTAGAGAATAAAGTAGCATAAATCTACCTTGTTGAAAAAATATTATATATTCTAGTATCTTTCAGCATATTCTATATTCTAGTATCTTTTAGCTATTTATCTTTCAAAGAATTATACCTTTTAGCTAGTATCTTTTAATCGATAACCTTGGCTATATAAATCCATAGAATTGATAATTGGAGATACATCAAGATTAAATTGAAGTTGAATGCAAATTGTAAGTATTGAATTATGTGTGAGTTCATCTTAAGTTTAATGGAATCTATGTGAGCGATTAATCTTGAAACCCTTAATCTCTTCATCTACGTGAATTATATATTAAGTACTATATTTTATGAACTCCATAACCCATTCCCTTCTAGCCATATTCATCATCCAAATACATCCCAAAATCAAAGCCACCCCTAACCCTAATTTTTGAAACTAAACCCTAACCCACGAAACCATCCATCATCAAATCATCCTCATCATCATCTCATCATTGTCAAATCATATTCATCATTCATCCATCAAATTTGAATCACCACCACCATCATCATCATTATTCTACCCTATTTGAATATCAGTATTTTTAATTCAACACTTTTGAACCTACTTCTTCTTAATTCCAACATAATCGAGCATTGGTTTTATATAATTGATAATTCAAAATTCCCACACACATCAATTTTGGTATCACAGTGTTAGGTTTGATCTATTGTGATCAAGATCCCATCTTTCCTCAAGATTTTTGCAAGAACATGTCTTTACTTCACGATTCTTCAAGAATGTGTCTCTTCTTCAAGATTCTCCTAATAATTCATCAAGAAGACACCAAAATCCAAGCACTTGTAGATGTTTTTGGAGAAGAACCACTCATTTGGTAAAGGGAGGAGATGGAAAACCAAAAGGAGGACTTGAGAGATATTCTCAAGGTCTTGGTGGCTGAAATTAAGGAGGTAAAGCTATGTGTGGGGAGAATAGAAACTTCACAAGCTCAAGGGTCACACGTGTAGCTATAAAATCAAGGTGAATAAGTAGAAGAATACCACATAAGAAAGGTACAAAATCAAATGGAGGGAGGATAAGAGAGTATGGGAAATTATGGAAGACCACATGACACCTTAAGAAGAACTTACGATGATGTGGAGAAGGGAATCTGATTTGATCTACCAAACTTTGAAGGTAATCTCAATCCTAAATCTTTTCTTGAATGGTTACAAATTGTGGAATCTATTTTTGAGTATAAATATATTGATGATGAGAAAAGGTGTTGAATAGCAATATTAAAGTTTAAAAAATTTTCTAGAGTGTGGTACAATATTTTTAAAAGGAGAAGGGAGAGAGAAGGAAAATTGAGAAATAGGTCATGGGAAAAATTAAAAAAACATTTGAAGAAGAAATTTGTGCCTCGAGAATACGAGCAAGAAAATTTCATAAAGATGACTTCATTGAGGCAAGGGTTGCTTGTAGTTGAGGAATACATTAGAGAATTTGAAAAGTTAGCTCTCATTTGTGATGTCCAAGAACAAGAAGAAAAAAGGTGTGCATGATTCATTAGAAGACTAAATATGAACCTTAGAGAGAAGGTGGAGGTGTATCCTTATGAAGTGTTTGAAGATCTAACCAAGTTAGCAATCAAGTTTGAAAAATAATTGAAGAGAACAAAGCCACCGAACAAGTCAACCAATGGTCTATATGGTTCGAATTTCAATGAGGTGTCAAAGCCACCAATTTATCAAGCCACAAATAAAGATAATGTTAGAAAGTTCACACATGAAGAAAAGGGCAAGGATTAAGTGGTTGATAAGGTGAAAAAGAAATGCTTTAAATGTATAGGTTATGGTCACTTTGCTTAGGATTGTCCAAACCAAAGGGCATTGACTTTGAAGGAGATAACAAGTATGGAGGCTTGTGATGAGCACAAAGATCTTGATGGAGACCTAGAAGAAGAAAATGATAGCCTGAAGGATGATTTAGAAGAGGGAAAAGTGGATTGCTATGTGTTGCAAAGGGTGCTCCAAGTACAACAACAACCTTTACTTACTCAAAGGGATAAGATTTTCAAGGCCAAGTGTAGAGTTGGTGATAAAGTGTGTGAAGTCCTCCTTGATAGTGGCTCATGCACTAAAGTTCCTATTGAGAAGAGGGTGAAAAAGCTCGGTTGAGCAATCATGGGTCATCTAAGACCATATTCACTCCAATAACTCAATAAAGACAAAGGTGTAAAAACAAACTCATATCTCCTTTAAGATTGGAAATTATTTTAATGATGTTTTATGCAATATTTTACCTATGGATGCTCCTCACATTTTTTTGGTTAGGACATGGCAATTTGATAGGAAGGTTGTGCATGATGGAGTCCTTAATGAGTATGTGGTGTGCAAGGGCCAAAAGAAGTTTAGGCTAAAACCTAATCTTCTAGATGGGGAGGATTTGTTTTTGAGGAATGAAAAGGGGAAGGAGCTGAGAGCATGCAACAAAAGAAGGAAGATAAAAATAATGAAGATATCAAGTGTAGGAGGGGAAGAAAGAAGAGCAGTGTGGAGTTGTTGATCCTTAAGGAGTGTGAGATGAATGAAGCTATCAAAGATGAGAAGATATGCTTTGAATTTGTGATAAAGGAGGTCCAACGAGGGGAGAATGATAATATGGATCCAAAATTATAACAAGTGTTGAGAGAGTATGTCGATGTTTTTCCAGGTGAGTTACCTAATGGGCTACCTCCTTTGAGAGGTATTGAGCACACTATTGATCTTATACTAGGAGTCCCATTACAAAACAAGCCAGCTTATAGGTACAGTCTGAAGGAGACTAAGGAGATATAGAGACAAGTGCAAGAGTTGTTAGACCGAGGCTATATTCAGGAGAGTATGAGTCCATATGGAGTTCCAAATTTTTTGGTGTCTAAGAAGGATAGTACGTGGAGGATGTGTATTGATTGGATAGTAATCAACAATATCACAATCAAGTATAGATTTCTAATGCCAATATTGGATGACATGTTAGATGAGTTACATGGTGCAAAGATGTTCTCAAAGATTAATCTTAGGAGTGACTATCATCAAATGAGAATAAGGGAAGGGGACGAGTGTAAGACAACCTTCAAGAATAAGTATGGGTTGTATGAGTGGTTGGTGATGCCATTTGGACTATGTAATGCACCTAATTACTTTATGAGATTGATGACCGAGGTACTTAGACACTTCTTTAGAGTCTATGTTGTTGTTTACCTTGATGATATCTTAGTATATAGCAAGATTGAGTTCAAGTACATACAACACTTAAAGGGGATATTTGATAAGCTTAGAGAGGTGAAGCTATATGGTTAATTAGAGAAATGTGATTTCATGATAGAGAGGGTGATTTCCCTTGGTTATATTATGAGTGGAGATGGTATAAGAGTTGATCTGTCAAAGGTGGAAGCTATCCAAACATGGCCTATTCCTACTAATGTTCATGAATTTTGAAGTTTCCATGAGTTGGCCTCATTCAGGAGGATCATCAAAGGCTTCTCTACCAGTGCAACACCTATCACACAATTGATGAAGAAAGGATATTCCATTGGAATGATCAACCGACGAAGGCTTTGGAAGACTTGAAGACAAAGCTCTCAAATGCACCAGTATTATCTTTACCTTTTTTTGATAAATTATTTGAAGTAATATGTAATTCTAGTGGTGTAGGACTTGGGGGTGCGATCTCACAATAAAGGAAACCGATTGCTTTCTTTAGTGAAAAGTTGAATGGTACAAGACTCAATTGTTTGACCTATGATAAAGAGTTCTATATTATTATGCATTGTTTAGAGACATGGAGTTGTTACTTGAGATGCAAGCCTTTTGTGCTTCACTCAGATTATAAGAATTTGAATTATCTACATGGTTAAATGAAGGTGATTCCAAGACATGCTAAGTGGATAAGCTTATTGCAAACATTTATGTTCTCTATAAGACATATGGATGGCAAAGAGAATGTTGTGGTGGATGCATTATCTATGAGGGACATTATACGTACCATGATGGATGCAAAGATTTTGGGATTCGAGATGTTGAAGAGTCAATATGCCATGGATGATAATTTTTCTATGATCTTCAAAGATTAAAAGAAATAAGGAAGTTATGGAGCCTATGTTCTTCAAGATGGATTCTTATTCAAACACATTAAATTGTGTGTACCCAAGACCTCAGTTCGAGACTTACTAATCAAAGAGGTGCATGAAGGAGAAATTTTAGGAAAATTTTGAATTAAAAAAACTTTGGAGTTGTTGCAAGAACATTTCTATTGGTCGAGAATGCAAAAGGGAGTATAAGCCATGGTTGCTAGGTGTGCTACGTGCCAAAAGAGCAAAATTTTCTTCCACAAAGGGTTATGTATGCCTTTACCCATGCCTACTCAACCATCGGAAGGTGTTAGTATGGATTTTATTTTGGGATTACCTAGGACACAAATAAGTAAGGATTCTATTATGGTTGTAATGGATTGATTTTCCAATATGGCTCATTTTGTTCCATGTTGCAAGACTGATGATGCTAATCATGTTGCAGATTTGTATTTTAAAGAGATTGTGAGATTGCATGGAAGTATATTTTTGGATAGAGATGTGAAGTTCCTAAGTTATTTTTGGACGATGTTATGGCACATGCTAGGAACAAAGCTTTTATTTATCACATTGCATCATCCTTAAACGGATGGAAAAACTAAAGTTACTAATACAACATTGGGCACTTTGCTAAGGGAATTAGTGAGTAAGAGTGCTAAAGATTGGGATGTCAAGTTAGCGCATGCTGATTTTGCTTACAAAAAAAGTCCTTTTAGTACAACAAGCTCTAGTCCATTCGAGATAGTATATGGTATTAATCCATATATGCTGATTGATATGGTACCATTGAAGAAAGGCGAAATGAAGAGTTATGATGCGTAAGAGAGAGTGGAGTTATTTTAAAATCTTCATCAACAAATCAAGCACATTATTAAAAAGGCAAATTAAATATACCAAACAAGAGCAAACAAGTATAGGAGTCAACATGTTTTTCAACCGGGAGATTTGGTATAGTTGCACTCAAGAAAGGAGAGATTTCCTAATCTAATTAAGAACAAGTTTATGCAAAGGGCAGATGGTCCTTTAAAAGTACTTTGAAAGTTTGGGGAAAGTGCTTATGAGCTAGATTTTGTTGATTCATATGGTGGGGTAATAAGGACATTCAATGTTAGAAACATTAGCCCTTGTTATGGAGATACAAATTTGAGGGAAAATTCAAATCAATAAGGGAAGAATGATGCTAGAGAAAATACTTAAGAATTGGCATTCATTATTATGGAACCAATTTTTATTCATTTAGAAAGTATCTCCCATAAAATTGAAGACACACGGATGGTCACGTTTCTTGTAATAGATGAAATGTACCATACAATTTACTAGGTGTATACGTACATATGCATGGCATACATGGAGTGCATGGCTACATGCATGGGAGAAATAATATGCAGCTTAGACATGTATATTAGATGATTTAGTTAATTAATTAATTAGTAGAGTTAGATATTAGCTAGAGAATAAAGTAGGATAAATCTACCTTTTTGAAGAATATTCTATGTTCTAGTATCTTTTAGTATATTCTATATTCTAGTATCTTTTGAAAAATTATACCTTTTAGCTAGTATCTTATAATCGGTAGGCTTAGCTATATAAAGCCATAGAACTGATGATTAGAGATACATCAAGATTGAATTGAAGTTGAATGCAAATTGTAAGTATTGAATTATGTACGAGTTCATCTTAAGTTTAATCAAATATGTGTGAGTGATTAATCTTGAAACCCTTAATCCCTTCATCTATGTGAATCAGATATTAAGTACTATATTTTATAAACTCCATAACCCATGCCTTTATAGCCATATTCATTGTTCAAACACATCCTAAAATTGAAGCCAACCCTAACCCTAATTTTCAAAACTAAACCCTAACCCTAACCTACAAAACCATCCATCATCAAACCCTAATCATCGAATCATCCTCATCATGATCTCAACCTTTTCGAATCATATTCATCATTCATCCATCAAATTTAAATCGTCATCATCGAATCATTATCATCATTATTCTACCGTATTTGAATATCAACATTCTTAATTCAACACTTTTGAACCTTCTTCTTCTTAATTCCAACATAATCGAGCATTAGTTTTATATAATTGATAATTCCACATTCCTACACACATCACCTAAAACCTTATTCGAGCCAAAAACCTACTCTCATTTTTATAATAATTATCATCCATATTCTATAAAACATGGAGTTTTCAAAAACTATTTTGTTTCTATAGTCCCAAATTGTACAAATTATCGAAAAGAAGGTAATGAACTAGATTTCCGCCTAACCCTCCATCCTAGATCTAATTGAAACTAGAGAAACACCTATCATAAAACATGCCATTATCCAATTGTAGCTAGTCACAAACATTTTACCATGGGTTCCTTGTAATGCTATTATGGAGGAAAAGAAGATTTTCTAAATCATATTCAATGCTATAGAATGGGCACCAAAATTCTCTCAAATTGATGAGTTGGAAACTAACCAACAAATATTTTATATTTAATTTTTATCGAATAATAAGCCATACAACGAGCGTAATCCTTAGTATAGCTATGCTAGTCCATAATTTACTCAATTCTTTGATATCCCTACCACTTATTTATTATTCATTTTAATAATCCTCAGAGAATAATCGCATAACATATTATCCTTATCATGGTTCTCAAAAACCATGTATCTCCTTTTCTGACATAAAAACACTTGCTTAATAAGTTTCTCTCTTCACCACCAAATCAAGTTCCATTACCACACTTATCCATCCTAAAACCTACATTTGCAATCTTCTTGTTCCAGTAGCACAAAAGCAAGAAGATCATTGGAAAATTTTATCTCAATGATGCCTGTTCTAGCTAAGCATCTTCCCAAAATCAGATCATATTACCATCTCCTAATACAATCTTCAATCCTTCTACCTATAACTTATTCTTCCCACCATGCCTACTATTTATACCTATGGTGCGTTGTCTTTATTATTCTCTCCCAACTCCAGAGTGCCCAAATGTTCACCTAAATAGATAGATGTAATAACTTGCTTCCAAAGTACTACATTGTCATGAAATAACCACCACCACCATTTGAAGATCACGACATTATTTGTGAGTATTGCATTCTTGATTCCTAATCCACTTAAGATTCTAAGACTTTGGATCACTTCCCAACTCATCAATAAGAAATTCCTCCAATCCTTAGTGCTTTCCCAAAAGAAATATCTTTAAATTTGGAAATTCTCCTTGGCTACACCTCTAGGAATTTTTAGCTTAACCATATAATATAATGGAAGGCTATTAAGAATGCTCTTAATAAGCACCAACTAACATGCTTTGAATAATATCATGGCCTTCCAACTCTTTAACTGGTATTTTACGTTATCAATAATTGGTTGTCATATCTATCCACTTCACACGTTTCCAACTAAAAGAAGCCTAATGTAAGTGACAGGTTACTTGTTGATCTAACAATTAAAGATATCAATAACTATCTCTTGCATGTTCCTCTTTATGCATAAATTGATAACCTCCAACTTTTCATGATTTATGCCTGGGACGTAAGTCAAAAATAAACTCCACTAATATTTTCCAATTCCTTTTATTATCCTCCTTTACTTCATAAAAAATCATCTTATCATCAACATTCTATAAGTGAGTCACCTCAAGCTGTCTTCTCCTCACTTTCACTCCTCAAAGCATCCATCTATTAATAACTCTTTGAACTAGCTAATTAAATCCTTATATTACCAACACAAATAGGAAGGGGGAGATGATCGCCTTACCTAACATCCTTATTCATTTCTAAAGGAGGGGATGATGAGCTATTTACAAGCACAAAAATATTGGTTGTCTTTAAACATTCCTTAATTCATCCCCTCCATATTACTCTAAAGCTCATTATCTTAAAAATGGAATCAATAAAGTCCCAATGGTTTATGTCATAATCTTTATGAAAGTCCAACTTAATCATTAGTTCCTTTTACCTTTTATTCATGTTAATCTAATTGACCATTTCATTTTCTACATGTATCCCATCTAGAATGCTTCTACTTGCGATGAAAGTGGATAGGGTAACACTAGCTAGTTTTTTTTATCACCCTCTTTAATCTTTCATCCATAATATTATAATCTTGTAAATGCATTTTGATGGGTCTAAAATTCCTAACCTCTATGGTCTCTTAAACTTTTAAAACCAAAGTTACCAGCATAGTGTTGTGTAACTATGGTTGTTGGCATGAAATAAAGAATCCACCTCCAATGAGGCGAAGTCATTCCCTATGACATCCCAAATATTTATAAAAAAATCCATTTGAAAGTTGTCATAGCCAGGGGCCTTTAAGGGATCAAAAGCTTATACTACTCCTTTCACCTCTTATTTATTTAGTATTTTCCCTATTCATCAACTTCAATCTATCAAGAGCCTATTATTCCTCTCACCATATATAACAAAAATAGGTAGATCATGTCCCCCATACAAATCTTTGGAAAAATATATAGGGATTTGCTTGATTCTTAGTAGATCTAATCCTATATGATCATCCACCTTAATTTAGTAGATCGATACATTCTTTTTCCTAATTGTTTCTATGGTGTAAACGTACCTTGTATTCATTTACTTTATATTAAAGCCCCCTACTTTGGAATGGTGTAGCTAGCAACTTTATGTTCGTTTATGACATAACCATAGCTTTTTCTAAAGCATTATCTTCGAGCCTCCAAATCTTTTTAGCTAGTATTACCAGTTTCCATCTACTTTAAATTTTGTAATTTATTCTCAAGTTCATTAAAATTCTATTCAAAGTTCACAAAAACACACATGTTCTACTTCCTTAATGGCTCCTTAAGCATCTTGAGTTTAATGTGGCATGGAACATCACCTAGCATAATCCAACATTCAACAATACAACTCCTAAATTTTAGGCGGGACCATATAAACCATGATCTAAATGGATTTGTGTAATCCCCCAAAAATTTTAAAAGCCTATAATTTAATAAATTACTTTTATTAGGGATAATTTAACTCTTAAACTTATTTAATTTAATTACGTTGAGGATTTTTGCCTTTTAAATTTATTTAACTTAATTATTTTGTGGGTTTTAAGTATACCAAATTAGATGTGAGTGTTTAATAAATTAAAATAAATAAATTTCTATTTTATCATACTCATTTTATTTAAATAAGGTTCAAACCAATATTTTTCTAAAAGCTACCTTTTTAAACTAATATAATAAGATATAAATTACTAAAATTTTAATTATCTACCAAAAATACTATAACTCACTCCATAAGTCATTTTAATTATTTTCTTCCCTAATTATTTTCCTTAATCCCTTTTTCTCCCTTATTTTCCTTTTCTCCTTTTCTCTCTCCCCCCTCTCCTTTCTCCCTCTCTCTCCCCCATTTCCCCGACTGGGCCAGCCCACCGGCCCAGATTAGTTTTCTTCCCCCTCCTGTCTCGCATGCCAAGCCTGCCCAACTCCTCTTGTCACCTGAACCGCCCAGTCGGTTCCCCTATCCCTTTTCTTTTCCTTCCCCTGGACCGACCGGTCCACCCTCTTTCCTTTTCCTTCGTCTTCCCCGCGCATCTGCGCTGTTTTGCACCATCGAAGCCTGCAACCTCTGCGCCGACCACCTGCCTGCGCCGCCTACACGCCGCCTCCCCCTTCCTGACTTTCCAGCCACCCTCCCCCGTAGGGCCGACACCCCCAACACCACTACCAGGCCTGCTCCTGCCCCTTTCTCTTCTCGCGACCAACTAGCAGGTCTGCCATGGCAGACCCGCGTTGGCCTGCCACCGCCGGTCGGCGTGCCACCTGACCTGCCTCCCCTTGTCCCCTCTCTCGATACTCCCCCATCTTCAAGCCTATAAATACCCCCCAAGGACCCAGCATCGGGCTTTTTCGAAACCATAGCCCAGAAAACCACCCTACGCCACCCTTACTTCAGACAGCCACCCCGTCGCCACCGCCCATCGCCGCCGCTCGATCCACCCCCAAAACTCTTTCTTGCATCGCCCTCCACCGACCTAGGCCTCCCTCACCCCTTGATTTACTTTGCACGCGCCACCCCGGCCATGCAAAGTGACCCTCCCGATCAACCCAGCTTCGAACCCCGCCGCCCACCGCCGTGCCGCCACTTCCAGCACCCCCTCTGCCTTCTAAAACTACCAAGGGAGCTTCCCCAACCTCCCTAGACCCTCTTTTTCCCCTGCCAACCTCCCCTTTTCCTTCCTCCCCCCTCCACCACTTCTCTACCTTCCTTCTCCCCCATCACCGCCGTCGCCGTGTGCCGTGCACTGCCACCTGTGCCACCAGCACCCTAGGTGGCCCTCTAAACTCCCCCAACCCTTAAATCCTTGTTGTTCAAGTGTTAATTATTTTTAGTATCCTTAGTATTATTATACTTATTATCATTATTATTATTATTATTATTATTGTTATCATTATTAATTAATACCATTTTTATTATTATCCTTTATTATCCTTAATGTTATCATACTATCACCCCTTCCAACCCTAACCCCTATTATACTTAACTTAGAGTTAATGTCATTATCTTTATTATTAACATTATTATTATTATTATTTTTGTTATTAGTATTATTACTATTATTGTCATTACTATTATTATTGTCATTATTAATTTCTCAATCATAAATGTGTTATTTTCTTACAAGGCCATCATCCCTCCAAAACCCTAGCTTTCATCATACTTAACCATTAGTGTTGGTATTATTATTATTATTATTACTATCATTATGGTTATTACGACTATTAGTGTTATTACTACTTAATCCAACCTTATGTGGGTATTGAACTTATATTAATATTGTTTTGCTATACCTAACACCATTATTAGACTTAATCTTAAAAATGCTAGGGTTCTATTACTTGAAACATAAGTGTCACTATTAGTAGTCTTATTATTATTATTATTATCATTATTATTATTATCATTATTTTACTATGACTAGCGAACACTAGTATTATAAGAATGGAACTAACGGGCCTAATAATATAAGTGTAATGATAAGTATTGAAAATAAAGATATATCGATTAGTAATGCTTAGCATAATAATTTTAGAGTAAAAACCCTAGTTTTGTATAACACCCTTATTAAGGATAAGAACCCTAATCCTAAACTAGAATAAGGGTTGAAAGTATTTATAAGGGAAACTAATACTTAGCATTTTTCCCCTTTTCATAGGTGACCCCGATCCGAGCCCTAAAGAGCTAGAGGAGCATGCTCTAAGCCCGGTGTCTACCTAGGTAAGGACAAAGCTATGGCCTTGTGCTATGTGTGATGTGTTGATGGATGATGAGTATGCCATGTTAATGTGTATTATGCATGTGTTATGAATAACCTATTTTGTGTAGCGCAGCGTGGATAATGAGGTATGATGTGTGTGCCTTATACCATACGATCATGACATGTTCCATGTTTGATGTTTGATGATGTGTTGATACGGCCCTCTAGGACATGCATGCTAGGGTTTTGGTAGCATGAAATGATAATAAAAGAACAACAGGAAAGTGGACGTTTGGGAAGTTTGCATGGGGGGGACTAGATCTTGAATGGGCGTGATCCTTACGTGGGAAAATTTGATTTGGGTTGTAAGTAAGAGTTTTGGAGAGCCTTAGAGTGATGGGAGACTTGGTAGGAAAAATAGTACATGAGTTGGTGCATAAGAGACCTGATTAGGGTTTTGCGAGTAAGTGGGCGTTGGGGAGTCTGCAGGGAGTATTTAAATTCTGCATGGGGATGAATCTTACATGAGAAAAGTTGATTTAGGAAGTAAATAAGATAATGTCAAAGTTATGGGTCCATTGGAGACTTGGGTACAAAATTTCACGTGGGTCGATGTAAGGGTGTCTAAGGGACCCAATTAGGGTTTTGGGAGAAAATGAGGAATTTAAAGGGTAAAAGGGTGAAAATGATCAAGGAAGGATGGAATATGGGGTTGAGAGTGAGAACTCACTTATATAAAGGATGAGTATGGGTTTTCTAAATGAGAGAAGAGAATTTGGGGTGAATGAGGGAGGTTACTTGTTGAGGAAGAAAAGTGCTAGGGTTTGGCGCGGTCAACTAGGGTTTTGGGTGGCCAACTAGGGTTTTTTCGGTCACGCGTGAACTTGGGAGATAAAGTAATACATTTGGGGAATTTCCTAATAAAAATGAGGTGCGAGATAGAGAGCAAAGTAACGTTTGGGTAAGTAAGAAAGAGTTGGGCCACATAGGTCCTATTAGGGTCTCCAAGGAGGAACCATAGAGGGATGAGGACATGTGGAGTCGATATCATGTGCGTTGGGATGGCCCATATTCTTGGAGATTGTGCCTTACTATATGCCACTATGCCTAAGTCTACGGGGGATGGATGTCGGGTGTGAGAAGAGGTACGAGTCTCAAAATATGGGACGGTCCCTCTGGAGGGGAAAGAAGTAGAGTATCAACCGCATGCATGTCAAGGGTGTGATGTGATTCAATAAGACACTGATAAGACATTAATCACGTAAAGCGAAAGATGTTGAGCCGAACCCATGATCCGATCCACCGACAATAATAGTGGATCAGAGGCGTTCTGCCCTGTGCATTTATTTTTCGGTCCACCGGCTATAATAGTAGATCAGAGGCATTTTGCCCTGTGCGTTTATTTTCCGGTCCACTGGCTATAATAGTGGATCAGAGTTGTTCTGCCCTGTGCGTTATCTTCCGGTCCACCGGCTATAATAGTGGGGGATCTCGTGCTCGACAAACTAAACGAATAAGTTAATCCATGGGAAAGATACTAAGTACTTAAAGTGAAACACCATGTGAGTCGGGGCCATGATCCGGTCCACCGACTATAATAGTGGATCAGAGGCATTTTGCCCTGTGCGTTTATTTTTCGGTCCACCGGCTATAATAGTGGATCAGAGGCGTTCTGCCCTGTGCGTATATCTTCCGGTCCACCGGCTATAATAGTGGGGCTCCCGCACTCACATGGGCTATTGAAGAATGTGTGGAATGAATATATTATTAATGAGAATAAAGAATAAATCACCGGAAAGTACTCAGGCCTTATCTTGTGTGTTATCGCATGACTTATATGATTGTGCTATTTGGGCTATGTGGTATGATTGTATGCTTGGCCTTAGTGCACCGGCGACCTTACTCAGTATTGGACCCGTACTTATACTACCTTGATTGATTGGGTCCTGTGATGATCCACCAATGATGGGGAGCAGACCTCCTATGCAGGTTTTGATCGGTTACTAATTTGGGGTGGAAGGCTTGGCTTGAGTGAGTAGGCGATCCGGATATTGGTCCCTTGGGATCTGTCTTATTTAGCTATATTTTGTATTACGCTTCTTGTTTTGAAACCACACTCTTAAGTTGTAATCTCAAATGATATTTTAACTGTTGTTAACTCGTGGTTTTCGTGAATGATCTATGTTAACTATGGACCTATGTTTTGATGACTCTTACTTAATGATCGTTTAGTTTAGCCTTAGCACTTAATATCGGAACGGTAGGAGTGAACCGGTCTGGTACTAAGTGTGGCGGTAATACCCCCAATTTTATGGTTTTAATTCTTTCGCTTTCGCTAAACGTTCTGATTTAAACGAAATTTTTCAGTAGTAAATTTGGGGGTGTTACAATTTTCCCCTCCCCCTCCATTATATAATAGTCTAATAGGCTTGCTTGATCTATAGTAGGTTAGAGTTAGGAACTTGCTAATTTATTCATGACTAATTAGAAATCTATCTAAACTCATAAAATTTTCCCTATACCAAGTGTACTCAAAATTTTATGGTGTCATGTCAAAGGGGCATATTTTATCAATCCACTCATTGAAATCCCTCATACTACTACGCCTCTCTATGGTTCTACTATTCTGATCATATGGTCTTCTAAGCTCATTGAAGTTACCCACAATTAGTATAAGGGTAGACAACTCATGTTTAAGAGCAAATATCTTTTATAGTGACTCTATCCTCTCCCCTTGTTCAAAGTACATCAACAATATACTACACACAAATATCCTACCTTGAAGTAAGATCCATAACTCACCATAAAAAATCTTATCTACTTTGATTTTTTTTAATCCTAATTGAGAATTAGCCCATTGCTTTACCCTTATGCCTTAATGTTTTTCCTTTTAGATTCCCTACTCCAAACTCATCAATTCCACCCTTCTAAAATAGATGAGTGATTAATTCCTAATACTCACATAACCTATGGATTTTGTTTCGTAATAATCAATCAAATGCCAGATGTTTTACCTATAGCTCCACCTCCTCTAATGTTCCAGCAAATTAGAATCATAACATACAAGAGCATTCAATCTCCTCACTCCCACTTTGGTTCTACTTTATTCCTACTTCTTATGAGTGATTCTCTAGCTTCTCTTAACTGAAGTGAATTTTCTACTATATGCTAGCTCTTCTTTCAAGGTTAACTTTAATTCCTTTGCTAGTTTCCATGTTTTGATCTTCGTGAAGAACTCACTTATTTTCCTCTCTACTATTACCTCATATTCCCTTACTCTTATAGGCATGTCCAACCTCTATAAAAATGGGGTCAAACCCATTCATGGACTTATCAGAGCCTAGTATTGACCTGGTGTTAATGGCCTCAAGGTAAGTAATGATTGTAAGAATACCCTAGTCTCCCTGCCAAGATAGAGTTCCTACCAAATGCACAACACCTCCCTCTATCATGTGAGCTACCCTATTTGATACTATACCAACTTCATCCTCCAAATCATACATAGCTCTAGCCGCCGTTATGTCCTTATAGTTCTCACCGCATTCTTAGTGACTATTGACCTTGAGAGTCTTTTCCACTTATGGGGGGTCCACCCACTACATATAAAGCTCATCATTATTTTTTCTATGATTTCTAGAGCTCTCGTAAACCTTAATAACTTAATGAAATCTTCCTCTACCCTATAATCTTTCTTGTCTATCTTTTCCTTTTTCCAAGCACCCTGTGAAAGCTAGCACATGTGCACCCCTTTGAAGGAATCCTAAGGGGGTGAATAGAGTTTTAGGAATGGAAATGAGAAAATAAAATTTTGGCATAGAGTGTATAGTGGTCCAAAAATTGAATTTCTCTATATTCACTACCAAAAGGGTTTGCCTTTTGGATATTAAATCTTTGATGTTTTTGTTGATGATCAATCATATCTTGGTTTAAGAGCCTACTATCTCAATGAATTTATAGGATTTGATTTATAAGTTGGCCTATTTATTATTTATAGGTTTATGGATATAATAATCTAATAAACTTTCTTAGATATGTTAGGTAATACACAACCTCAATATAATGAGTTTTAACGAGAGTTGTAGTTGATTATAATGAATCTCAAAAATGATACAAATATAATAGTGAAAGAATACTTTGTGAGTGTAATATAGCTAGAAATAAATAAATATTACAATCAATGAGTAATTTATAGCTAAGAAGAATGAGCACAAAAACCTTCGAAAATATATTAAGTTGAGATGAATGTGAAAGTGAGTAGATGGGAATTAATTGTAAGAAGGAGTAAAGACTTGGTATATGTAATTAATGATAGCTCAATTTTTTTTTGTATGATGCCTTGTAAATGCTACTTATTCACTATTGTGTAGTCGTTGGAGTAAAATAACACATATTTCTTACGCGTGTAACTTGCATATTTTTCAGCATTTTATGTTGACTAGTTAATCGGTTGGGCAAACTAGTTGATTGATTACCCACACTAGTGGATCAGTTGTTCAAACTAGTTAAATGAGTATTTTCAAACCTAAATGTTATTATTTCATAAACTAGTTCATTGGTTATTGATGCACTGTCGTATGCACAACAAATTTAACAAATAATCCTAATCCCCAAATACGTAGTATATGGCAAGAAGGAGTCGAACCCACAAGGAATGACGTTTTAATCACTAATTTTGCTATTGATGTTATAAACCCGTTTGTACAATTTCATTGATTCCTAAATAAATTCAATTATACTAAAGCTTTAACCACGACTTTACAATTAGGGGAGGATTGAATTGATGATGGAATTAAAATGTCATACATTCACATAAAAGAATGATTCTAAATAGTTTAATGTTGACTTAAGAAATTCAGAATAATAATTTCTATACTTCCTCTCAACCTTAATAAATTGAATATGCTCTCAATTTATTTTTGCATCCAATTAATAACCTAGGTTACGAACACTAGATTCAATTAATGGTAGCATTATGAACGGGAAGTAGCCAACTACAATCATAATCACAAAAGCTCGGATCATGCAATTGCACGAATTAATGGTCTTTTTGCTACTACAGACAAATTAATTAACAATTACGGATTAATTTCATTGTCTTAGCAAAGACTAAATTCTAAACCAAATAGGTGATCAATCTAATCAGTTCAAGAATCTTAATCTATGATATGAAATCATTCAATTCAGACCATTAATTCAATTAAACATCATGTAGAATCAAACATTTACATTATAAGATGATAATTACGTTATGATTCCATCTTCAATTCATCCTACCCTGTTTTACTTATTCAAATTTCTGCATACTCATAATTCATGCAACTATACAGAAATACTAAAAGTTAATGACAATAACACATTCACAAATTCTATTATTTCAACAATTAGATAACAATGAAATGATCACAAGTAAAATTGCATAAAAACTACTTAAATTCTGCAAAATGAAAATACAGAAATTAACAAAGGAATAGAGGAAACTTATCAATTGAAGTGCAGAATGTCAAATCATCAATAGAATTCAAGAAGATCAAAGATTGGAATTGTGCATTAAATGTATATTCTAAAGGAATAAAGGGAGAAAAATACATTCGATCGCCTCTCTCTCGATATCCCGAACTCTGTTTTATATCCCATTTTTATCAGAAACAAGTCGCGTGGCAGTTATACATTTTTAATCGAAAACACGGTCCGTGTTTATGAAACACGGGACCCCCGTGTTTTCTTCCAACCGTTCTGCTGACAAAGCTTTACCGACCGCCATTCGGGACTAATAACACGGTCCGTGTTATGGAAACACGGGACCCCCGTGTTTTCTTCTCTTCCACTCAATTCCTTTGAAAGTTTGAGCTTCACTTCTCTTGATATATTTGTTCCTTTTCCAACTTTGCTCTCCTTGATTCGGCATTTCTTGATGTGTTTTCTACTTGATTTCTTGTTCTCATTGATTTCTCCTTGAATTTCTTCAATTCTTTTCTTTCCTGTAAAACTTATTCAAAGGAGGAAAACTCAACGAAAAGATTAAATCTAGTAGAAATTATGAGGGATAAATGATATTTTTAGACATGAAAATAATCAATAAATCTCATCTATCAAATACCCCCATACTTGAATTATTGCTTGTCCTCAAGCAATATCATAACATGCAATGAATACATCAAGAAACGTAAGAGAAACAGATCATGGAATACACGATTTATTAGATTGGAATTATTCATATACGAAGTTCAACTCGGACTGGGACTGAAAAATACTTGTAAATCATGAAATATCACTGATAGAAATATTCTTGGATCACATCTTAAATCACCTTAAAAACAGTCTTATCAAATGCTCAAACGGTTTAAGAACGAAAATTATAATAATTAGTATCTCATCATGCAAATTAGATCAAGACTAATGAAATTCAATTTGGTAAATTCTTACTTTCGGAATGTGGGAACGCTCACTCTTTAGTGCAAAGGGTAAGATGTGTTTACTCTCAAATTCTCTCCAAATGATGATGATCACCCATATGTTTGCCATTATTCTCAATTCGCCACCACTAAAAGAACTAAATTATATAAGAATCAAAAGGTCTTAACTTTGGTTGTAATGTGGCTAGGGTTCTAAGGTGGGATGGAATTTTGGTATTGTAGCTAGACTCTACCAACTAGAGGAGCAGAATTTTTTTTTTTTTTGAAACCCTTCCATTCAACCAAACAACATCAAAAGACATGAAATTTTATTCCCTGTTTCTTCTTTTCCAATTTTTTTTTTTATTTTTTATTTTTTTATTTTTATTTTTTTACATATCCACACCCCCATACTTAGATTTCACCTTATTAACAAAATAAAAGTTATCCTTGAAAATATTTTTGCTCCACTAGTCGTAGAGTAAGGAAGGGAAAAACATATGGAGATTAGTTGTTAATAAAGTTTAAATCAATAAAAACAGGTCAATAGGCTCAAAGGGGTATGCAATGGATAACAATTTTTCAAGGTAGGTTATTTGGCCTTGTAGCTAACAAAGAAAGAAGAGTGCCTTTATCATTTTCAAATATTCTAAAGTTCTATGCAGTCTTGAAGAGACTAATGGCAAATTCTAGTTTCACATATCATTGGAGAATCCACACAAAAGAGAAATATAATTTGGATAAGCAATGTATCCAAAGATTAGGCCCAAACTCTCACCATGTTAAAATCACCAATTTGAATTTCATTGTATCTCATTCTTAGTCAATGCATGATTTGATCTCTAATCATTCTAACTTTCTTTCCTTCACTATTATCACATCTTCAATTTCTATCTTTAAGGTGTCAAAAGATGTTGATCAAAACATACAATAAGTATATAAAATTATCCGTTTTGAAAATAATTCAGTCCCATACTTTGTTTTACTTCGTATATGGATTACTCAAATCTAATACTTAATTAACTAACTACCACATAACAAACATAAATAACAGTTACTAACTATTTCAACGAAAAAGTAATCACAAGCCTACAATACGAATGCACCAATGCACCCCCCCTTACTTAATGTGTTCATTGTCCCTAATGAACAAATGCAAGAGAGAAAAAAAATGAAGAATTGAATTCAAGAGGGAGGTGGAGGAGGATCTCGGCTCCCGAGATGGAAATCATAGAGAGTCTTCATCATCTCCATCATTTGATTTTGGTTAGCTCGAATGGAATCCAATTGGGAATACACCTGATTTTGAAATTGGAGATGCCATTCGGGAACAAAAGTGGAGGAGGAAGAAGAGCTGGCTTGGGATCGGGGTGGTGGTGGTGGTGGATGAGCACCATGAGGTAGAATAGGATGTTCAATTGCTAATGGGGTAGGGTTATCTTCATCCTCATTAGGTTGCCAATTCAAAGGATTTAAAGGATCAGTTTTGGAAGGGTTAGGAAGAGGAAAGAAAACACGCCCCTGATAAGAAAGGTACCACGCATTATTCCTACGCTCAATAAGATGCGTAAGGCGACAATGTTCAATATCAATGCGGGTACTCATGGCCTCAATAGGCATATCCTCCGAAAGGGGTATGTCCAAACTCAAACAGATGGTGGTGATTAAACCCCCGATAACAATGTCCCCTTGTTTGGAATTACTGACCCTTTGAAATTGTTTGGCAATAAAATAGGCAGTATCAACAGAATAATGTTCAAGCATGGAGTAGAGAAAGAAAAGTTCAATTGAACGAACGACTCCGGTACTATCTCCCCTCCCAAATATGGTAGTAGCCAAAAACCTCTGAATGTATCGGAAAACTAAGTTAAATATCCTAGAGGATTTGGCTTCAGAAATGCGGAATGTATCGGGAGTAGGCATATTCGTGGTATCACCTATTTTTGCGAAAAAATGGTTGGCATAAAACAAGGGTAACATGAATCTAACTCCCTGTGAAGGTAACATGAAAATGTGGGCAAGTTCATGCAGCGCTAATTGTCTATCCTCATTAAAAAGACGAAAAGAAATATACCCTTGATTATTCTTTGTATCACCAATATCACCAATTTCAGCACACAATTCAAAGGTACTTAGAAATTCTAAAGTCAAACGTCTATAGGTGTGGTTAGTACAATAGACAAAATTTTGCAAACCTATAGTTTCGAGCATATGCATGACCTGATTATGAATGCCCAATGTGTGCAAACATCCATCATCTAGATATCTAGTACCAGTAAGACGTCTCTGAGATAAGTAATCGTACCTTTCTTGTTGTTCGGGGGAGGTAAAAATGATACCTAAATCGTTTGGACAATTACGTCGTTGTCTTGCTTGAGTTGGTGATGATCGGGATCTCGAGGAATCACCTTCAGCACGTTGTTTCTTTTTCGGTGCCATCTACACAAAGATTACCAATTTTAAGTTAAAAATCAGTGGTGACAGCATGAAAGTGCAGCATATACATAAGAATTAAACCAAATTTTGCAATGATAATATGCCAAAGCTGCACTGAACGCATACATATGCTGTCACTATGTCAATCACCCAATTTTCAATCCAGTAATTCGGGAAAACAACATTCGTGAGAGACATTGACACTGAACATAATTACTGGGACAAGGGAAGAAAAATACTTACCTTAATTCGTGAAAATTGGTTAGACAGGGTAGAAATCGGAAGAATGATATCTGGATATCAAATCCCACGAAAACCTTAAGTCTAATTGCAAAAAAAAAAAAATAGAGGAGACAGTGGTCGGAGGAAATTAGGGCTGGAGACGAACGGTGATGGCTCTGTTTTAAATTAACAGAGATAATGACAGGGTAAAGAAAATTAATGCTGGGGAAAAGAAGTTGAGATGTTAATGGAGTAGGAGTTGGGAAGAATCGAAGGTATGAATGAGTAAAATGGAAGAATCGAAGGAGAAGAAGGCTGCGAAGAACGGGAGAGAAACGAAGAGAGGGTCGTGTTTTTTCAGATCTGAAAACACGGGGGGAAAAAAGGCTCTGGAAAGAAATACGGACCGTGTTTCGGAAATACGGTACCCCCGTGTTAAATTTTTGGCTCTCTGGAATTTTGAAAAGTTTTGCAGAGACGGAAACACGGGCCGTGTTAAGAAATACGGACCCCCCGTGTTAAATTTTGAGCTCTCTGGAATTCTGTGATTTTCTGCAGAGGAAGAAACACGGGCCGTGTTAACAAATACGGACCCCCCGTGTTAAATTTTGAGCTCTCTGGAATTCTGAGATTTTCTGCAGAGAAATAAACACGGGTCGTGTTAACAAATACGGACCCCCCGTGTTAAATTTTGAGCTCTCTGGAATTCTGAGATTTTCTGCAGAGAGAAAGAACACGGGCCGTGTTTGAAAATACGACCCCCCCGTGTTTTTTTTTTGAAGTAAGTAAATAAAATACCAATGTTTTGCCACACATATACACAATATGTACATACAAAGTTATACCAAATATGTAAAAAGAAAAGTATGTAGTAAAGAAAACTTATATACAACACTTGGGTGTCCCAAGTGACAAAATGCAAGTCTTTCAGCTCTCATAATTGGGAGTGGTAAGATCAACCACTTCCAAATTGTGCACTTGATGTCCTTCGTAGTAAGGTTTTAGGCGATGTCCATTGACCTTCCATATCTTTCCTGTTTTCTCACTCTTAATTTCAACTGCACCATGAGAAAAAAAATTAGTCACAACAAATGGGCCGATCCATCTCGACCTCAATTTTCCTGGAAACAACTTCAATCGAGAATGATATAATAAAACTTTTTGACCAATTTCAAAACTCTTTCTAAGAATGAATTTATCATGAACTGCTTTAGTTCTATCTTTATATCTCAATGCAGTTTCAAAAGCCTCATTTCTTATTTCTTCCAATTCTTGTAATTGGAGGCTCCTATGTTTCCCAATTTCAGTTGACTCCATGTTACATTTCTTTACGGCCCAAAAAGCTTTATGTTCTAACTCAACTGGTAGATGACAAGGCTTACCGTATACCAAACGATATGGAGACATACCAATTGGAGTTTTGAAACCTGTACGATAGGCCCAGAGTGCATCATTAAGATGTAAGCTCCAATCCTTTCTTGTTGGTTTCACCATTTTTTCCAAGATTGATTTGATTTCCCGGTTAGATACCTCGGCCTGACCATTGGTTTGTGGATGATATGCTGTAGATATTCGATGTGTCACATGATATTTCTTTAATAGAGCTTCTACGGTTCTGTTGTAGAAGTGTGAACCTTTATCATTGATGATGGCCCTTGGTATGCCAAACCTTGCAAAAATGTTAGTTTGAAGAAAATCTACAACAACCTTTGCATCATCAGTACGGGTGGCCTTAGCCTCCACCCATTTTGACACATAATCAACAGCAACAAGAATGTATTTAAACCCAAAAGAAGATGGAAAGGGGCCCATAAAATCCATACCCCAAACATCAAATATTTCGCATGCTATGATAGGAGTTTGTGGCATTTCATTTCTAGGACCTAATCCCCCAGTCTTTTGACAGTTTTCACACGTTTTACAAAATTCATGAGAGTCCCTAAACAATGTAGGCCAAAAGAATCCACTCTCTAGAACTTTATAAGCTGTTCGCTTGGGACCAAAATGTCCCCCGCAAGCATAACTGTGACAAAAATGTAAAATAGACAAGACCTCACTATCAGGAATACATCTTCTAATGATTTGGTCGGCACATTGTTTCCACAAGTATGGATCGTCCCATACAAAATATTTTGCCTGACTTTTCATTTTATCTTTCTGTGCTTTTGTAAAGTGAGAGGGAAATACCTTAGCTACGAGAAAATTGACCATGTCAGCATACCATGGTATCTCATTCCCAATGACATGAAGTTGCTCATCCGGAAATGCTTCATTGATAGGTGCTTCAACTTCAACTTGTTTAATTAACCGACTTAGATGATCTGCTACTCCGTTTTCGGTTCCTTTCTTATCTTTAATGCGTATATTGAATTCTTGAAGTAGAAGAATCCATCTAATCAGTCGTGGTTTTGCCTCTTTCTTTGCTAACAAATATTTCAACGCTGCATGATCAGAGTAAACAATTATTTCAGTTCCTAACAGATAAGAACGAAATTTATCCAAAGCAAAGACAATAGCAAGAAGCTCCTTTTCGGTAGTTGTGTAGTTAAGTTGAGCTTCATTCAATGTGCGTGAGGCATAATATATCACGTGTGGCTCTTTCCCGATTCGTTGACCTAACACCGCACCAACAGCAAAATTAGATGCATCACACATCCATTCAAATGGGAAATTCCAATCAGGTGGTTGAAGAATGGGTGCACTTATCAATTTTTCCTTTAAATAGTCAAATGATTTTTGGCATGCATCATCAAAATGAAATTCATTTTCTTTTTGAAGAAGCTTGCATAATGGTTGGGCTATTTTAGAAAAATCCTTGATAAATCGGCGGTAAAACCCGGCATGCCCTAAAAATGATCGCACATCTTTGACAGTTGATGGATAAGGTAATGAAGAAATAAGATCAATTTTTGCTTTATCTACTTCAATTCCTTTGGATGAAATGACGTGTCCCAAAACTATTCCTTGTTGGACCATAAAATGGCATTTTTCAGAGTTTAGCACAAGATTTGTTTCCAAACACCTTTTCAAGATAAGGGTCAAATTACCTAAGCATTCTTCAAAAGTATCTCCATGGATACTAAAATCATCCATGAATACCTCGATAATTTTCTCCAGATATTCAGAGAATATACTTACCATACACCTTTGAAATGTAGCTGGAGCATTACATAATCCAAACGGCATGCGCCGATATGCAAACGTACCGTAGGGACATGTAAATGTGGTTTTCTCTTGATCTTCTGGAGCTATGGGAACCTGCACATATCCCGAATAACCATCAAGAAAACAATAATAAGCATGACCCGCTAGCCGTTCTAACATTTGATCCATAAATGGTAAAGGAAAATGATCTTTCCTAGTCATGGAGTTCAGTTTTCTATAGTCAACACATACCCTCCAACCATTTTGAACTCTAGTAGGAACCATTTCTCCTTTATCATTCTCCACTACTGTTATGCCTGTTTTCTTTGGGACAACCTGAAGCGGACTTACCCAACTACTATCAGAAATTGGGTAAATGACTCCTACACTTAGCAATTTTAGAACCTCTTTCTTCACAACCTCCATCATTATCGGATTCAACCTACGTTGTACTTGTCTACAAGGCTTCACATCTTCTTCCATTAAAATCCGATGCATACAAACTGAAGGACTAATACCCTTAATATCAGCAACTGTCCACCCCAAAGCTGATTTGTATTTCTTCAACACGTTTACCAGTTGTTCTTCCTGATGAGATGTTAGTTCACTAGATATGATAACCGGAAGGGTATTCTTATCTCCTAAGAATGCATATTTGAGATGGTCAGGTAAAGGCTTCAACTCCACTTCAGGGGGTTGTTCTATGGAAGGTACAGGCCTATCCACTGTCAATGGTAAATCCACAAATTTTCCAATTCTACTCGGACATGTTCCCAAAGCAGCCACTACCTCCTTGATTTCTTCATCAACGTCATACAATTTGCTTAATTCTTCCAATTTTTCAGTTGCTATTCCTTGTGTCAAAGTT
This sequence comes from Tamarix chinensis, assembly GCA_030549775.1. Classification (NCBI taxonomy): domain Eukaryota; kingdom Viridiplantae; phylum Streptophyta; class Magnoliopsida; order Caryophyllales; family Tamaricaceae; genus Tamarix; species Tamarix chinensis. The sequence continues at coordinate 80,597,995 of CM060173.1, read as the reverse complement.
ATTTCTAAAGGATCAGCTGATGATAATTGGTACACCATTTCAGTTAAATTTTCAATGACATCAATCATAGATACCTCTTCACCATCTGCAGGAAATTTCATGGAATCATATATGTTAAACTTAATAATTTCACCATCAAATTCCATGGTTAACACTCCATCGTGGACATCAATTTTTTTTTGAAGTTTTTAGGAATGGTCTCCCTAACAATATAGGTGATGGATTAGCCAAGCCATTATCTTGCATATCTAACACATAGAAATCCGCAGGAAAAACCAACTCATTAACCTGAACTAAGACATCTTCAATAACCCCTTCAGGATATGTGTTAGATCTATCAGCCAATTGGATAACAACACGAGTATCCTTTAAAGGACCTAGACTTAGGGTGTTAAAGATAGATAAAGGCATGACATTTATTGAAGCACCTAAGTTAAGCATGCATTTTCCGTACCTCGTGTTTCCAATTTTACAAGGTATAGTGAAAATACCTGAATCTTTGCACTTTGGTGGAAGCTTTCTTTGCAACATTGCTGATACATTTTCTCCCACACTTACCTTCTCATTCTCATTAAGTTTCCTTTTATTTGTACACAAGTTCTTGAGGAATTTTGCATACCTGGGTACTTGTTTGATCGCATCAATGAGAGGAAGGTTAACTTCTACCTTCTTGAATATGTCAAATATCTCCTTATCATGATTTACCTTCTTGTTTTTGGCCAACCTGCTAGGAAAAGGAGCAGGAATTTTTATAGGAGAATGTGACTTACTCTTCACCGTTGGTTCTGAATCTTCCTTTATTTCTTCTTCAACATTTGTTTCATCTATGTTCTTGTTGTTTTCTTCTTCACCCACTTTTCTTGGATCTGATAATTGTTTTCCACTGCGAGTTGTGATAGCACTAGCATTTTCCTTGGGATTTCTTTCAGTTTGGCTAGGAAATTTTGAAGAACCTTGTGCTTGCATTTTTCCAAGGGAATCTGCTAGTTGACTCACTTGATTCTCCAAATTCTTAATACCGTTTCTAGTCTCTTGTTGGAATTGTAAGGTATTGGTAGCTAAAGATTTTACCAAATCTTCCAAAGGCATACCCCCCGATTGTTGTGAAACTTGTGGTGGAGGCATCGGTTGAAATGGTGGTCTTTGCTGATTTGGTGGAATTTGGAAAAATCCGGGAGGTGGATTTGCTCCTTGCTGATTTTGATACATCTGTGGTCGGAAATATGAGTTACCACTTTGTTGAGTGTTTCCATACCTTAGATTTGGGTGATCCTTCCATCCAGGATTATATGTTGGAGCAAATGGATCATTCCTTTTTGGAAATGGTTGTCCTCCAATGGCGTTTACTTGTTGTTCTTCCTGCAAAGTAGGACACATATCCGTTGGATGACCTGTAAAAGAACAAATTCCACATACCTTGGCAGGAATCTTTTCTCTTACAACTCTTTCCACAAGAGCTGTCAAATTTGATACTTGCGTTTTTAATTCAGCAATATTGGTTTCTTTCACCTGTTGAGACATAGAAGTATTACTCCTATTACAATATTGTGAGTTAGATGCCATATTCGCAATTAACCTTTTTGCTTCGATGGGTGTTTTATCAACTAAAGTACCACAACTAGCAGCATCTATCATATTGCGATCCATAGGAGATAAACCTTCGTAAAAATATTGTATTAATAATTGTTCACTAATTTGATGATTAGGACAACTACCACACAATTTCTTGAAACGTTCCCAATATTCGTGTAAAGATTCTCCTCCATCTTGCCTAATACCACATATTTCCTTTCTTATATTAGTTTCTCTTGATGAAGGAAAATATTTTTCAAGGAAAACCTTTTGCATATCAGTCCAAGTGTTTATTGAGCCCGCAGGTAGATCATATAACCATTCCTTAGCAGCATCGGCCAAAGCAAAAGGAAAAGCTTTGAGTTTAAGTTTTTCTACACTTACTCCATTCGGTTTCATACCAGAACAAGCTATATGGAATTCCTTGAGAAATTTATTTGGGTCGGTGAAACAGCTTGAACCCATGGAATTATTGTCTTTAAAACCTGTAAAAATAGGTAAGGCTCGTATTAGTCCAGGTTTGATTTCACAAGTATCATTATCAGCAGGATAATTAATGCATAAAAGATTAGGGTTGAAGATAGGAGCAGCTAGCTCCTTGAGAGTTCGCTCTGCCATCGGTGGATTAATGTAGTAAGGTGTACTACACAAATCCTCTATGTCGTCTTCTTCCAAGTTTGTGGAACTTTCTTCAAAAGGTGATGGAATCTGATTAGCTTGTTCCAACTTCCTTCTTGTCCTAGTTGCAATTGGAGAAGATGAGTTTGGATCTATGGCTGGAATAATTTGTCCTTGATGCTCGATCGCAAATGATCTCAATTGTGAATGCCTGAAGATTACACACAATCAAAGATTAGATGAGGTCACGTGAAGAATTTATCAAAAACTAAAATAAGAAACCACAACAAAAACAAAACTAGAGATTATAATTGCCAATTCCCCGGCAACGGCGCCAAAAATTTGATGCACTGTCGTATGCACAACAAATTTAACAAATAATCCTAATCCCCAAATACGTAGTATATGGCAAGAAGGAGTCGAACCCACAAGGAATGACGTTTTAATCACTAATTTTGCTATTGATGTTATAAACCCGTTTGTACAATTTCATTGATTCCTAACTAAATTCAATTATACTAAAGCTTTAACCACGACTTTACAATTAGGGGAGGATTGAATTGATGATGGAATTAAAATGTCATACATTCACATAAAAGAATGATTCTAAATAGTTTAATGTTGACTTAAGAAATTCAGAATAATAATTTCTATACTTCCTCTCAACCTTAATAAATTGAATATGCTCTCAATTTATTTTTGCATCCAATTAATAACCTAGGTTACGAATACTAGATTCAATTAATGGTAGCATTATGAACGGGAAGTAGCCAACTACAATCATAATCACAAAAGCTCGGATCATGCAATTGCACGAATTAATGGTCTTTTTGCTACTACAGACAAATTAATTAACAATTACGGATTAATTTCATTGTCTTAGCAAAGACTAAATTCTAAACCAAATAGGTGATCAATCTAATCAGTTCAAGAATCTTAATCTATGATATGGAATCATTCAATTCAGACCATTAATTCAATTAAACATCATGTAGAATCAAACATTTACATTATAAGATGATAATTACGTTATGATTCCATCTTCAATTCATCCTATCCTGTTTTACTTATTCAAATTTCTGCATACTCATAATTCATGCAACTATACAGAAATACTAAAAGTTAATGACAATAACACATTCACAAATTCTATTATTTCAACAATTAGATAACAATGAAATGATCACAAGTAAAATTGCATAAAAACTACTTAAATTCTGCAAAATGAAAATACAGAAATTAACAAAGGAATAGAGGAAACTTATCAATTGAAGTGCAGAATGTCAAATCATCAATAGAATTCAAGAAGATCAAAGATTGGAATTGTGCATTACATGTATATTCTAAAGGAATAAAGGGAGAAAAATACATTCGATCGCCTCTCTCTCGATATCCCGAACTCTGTTTTATATCCCATTTTTATCAGAAACAAGTCGCGTGGCAGTTATACATTTTTAATCGAAAACACGGTCCGTGTTTATGAAACACGGGACCCCCGTGTTTTCTTCCAACCGTTCTGCTGACAAAGCTTTACCGACCGCCATTCGGGACTAATAACACGGTCCGTGTTATGGAAACACAGGACCCCCGTGTTTTCTTCTCTTCCACTCAATTCCTTTGAAAGTTTGAGCTTCACTTCTCTTGATATATTTGTTCCTTTTCCAACTTTGCTCTCCTTGATTCGGCATTTCTTGATGTGTTTTCTACTTGATTTCTTGTTCTCATTGATTTCTCCTTGAATTTCTTCAATTCTTTTCTTTCCTGTAAAACTTATTCAAAGGAGGAAAACTCGACGAAAAGATTAAATCTAGTAGAAATTATGAGGGATAAATGATATTTTTAGACATGAAAATAATCAATAAATCTCATCTATCAGTTATTGAAACCATTCAATTGGTTTTGGGCTTTACACATTTAGTCTTATGAACATATATGAATAGTATAGTGGTTTAGTAAAACTAGTTGACTGGTTTAGTCCTTCGGTAAAAACCAATTTTAACTTTATATCAATCATTAGCTTGGTTGTTCAAGCTATTTGATTGGTTTGTGAACCATTTTATCATTTTATTAAAACTAGATGAGGTGTTTAAACATATACAAAATGAGTTTTTATAAGAGTAAAACCTATGGAATAATCAGTGAAGCTATCAAATTAGGTTTTGAACTATTTAATTGGCTTTTGTTAGCTAATAAACATGTTCAAATAGAGATCAAATATGTATCAATTGGAGCACAATCTATATATTGGTTGGTTAAAATAGTCGACCAATTTTTGAACTAGTCATTTGGTTTTATACATAAGTGAATATGTACAAATAGAGACTAAATGGTTTGTCTGTAGGATCAAAACCTATGGACTTACGATACCCTATTTTTTAAGGTCTATTATGTGTACCAATCTATGTGCTTGATGGTGATATAAGTGTGTTTGATCATGTTTTAGAGGCATTTTTGGGATTGGTTTGGTTTGGTTTATCTCAGTTTGGGATTTGGAGGATAATTGGTTTATCAGTTGGTTGGTTTGCTCATTAAATTTGAGTTTTGAAACCTAATAAACTGATCAGCTAGTTTGGGGTACTATTTGACTAGTTCAATTGAGCTGGTTGTCTTTCTAACTTAATTTTCATTATTAATCTTTCCCTAAAATTTTCCAGCATTATGGTTATGTTTAATCTGTTTTATTTATTTACAATGGATTCACAAAAAATTAACTTATGAGGAATCAATTTCATGACTTTAGCTCATTTGTCTTCTTCTTTCTTATTATCTCTCTCTCTCCTATGAGATTCTTAAGTGGATTATTTTTGTCTAAAACCTTGTGGATTCTGAAATTTGATTCCCTTTCCTTATTGTCATTATTTTTTTTATGCTCGATATTTCTGAGGCACATTACCTAACTCATTGTAGTTTCACAAATTGTACTCCAAGGCAGAATTGATAGCTTTAAACCTTTGAAGCATGCAATTTGAAGCTTGGATTCAAGCGAAGGTTTGGAGTCTTGATTTATACACCCCCTTACCCTTCTTTCAATAGAAACCCTTGGTAAATTGAACCAAAAGGCTTCATTTTCTCCTTTTTCCCCTAACCTCTAAATTTTCCTATTTTTCTTCACACTTTTTTACCCACATTTCCTCTCCTTGAAATTCATTTATAATCTTCCTTGCCTCTTCTAATAATTTTTATAGCTCCATCTTGTTTTGATGTTGAGCAAGATATGGCTAGATTTAGGAAAGGAGTGAGGGTTTAGCTTCCATCTTTGGTGTTCTCTATTTTACCATTGGAAGTTGAGGTTTCTATAATTTTCTTCTCCTAGGTATGTGATTTTACTAGATCTTTTTTGCATGATTTAAAAGGTTTTACTAATTTTTAATATGGATTTCTTAGAAGGTGTTCTAGTGTTTGAAAGGGATTTAGTTTTTTCAAAGAATTTTTCTCTTTTTGGTTTATTGCTTAACCATTTTGAGGTAAACCATTATCTTTCCTATTTTTGTAGAAAATTGCATGGCTAAGTGTAATGAATGTTCCATAAATATAGGATAACCTAAATATTACAGATGGTAATGTGCCTGAACTTATTTATTATGGAATGAATGAAAGAAGTGGTAGCAATCTTAGCTTGAAGCCTTGTATGCATAAACCTCAAAAATATGATTTTAGGTTTATAATTACCTTTGATATTCTGGGTATCTTAAGTGACAATGGTATGTGTGACATGATGGATAGATTGTTTCATGATGGCCTAGAAATAAGAGAATATGATGTATGTTTTTATAATTCTTATTAAGTTCGTATAGTGCAAGCATGATTTTACTGAGATTCCCATCATGATTTTGGTGTTGTGCATGTCAATTTATGAATAATGATTATTAAGAACCTTGAATTACCTGAGATTTATGTTCGGATTGATATAATAATGATTATGACATTTAATGGTCTATAAGTTTTTTTTGTCGGGGCTATTTTCGCCCTAAATGATCTACTAGTCCCTAAGACCAATCAATTGGTCTAGTAGAGCCATCAACTGGTTGGCCTATGGCTTTAGTGGTCTTGATCTTGGGTTAAACCCATCAACTAGTTCCTATCACAATTGATTGGTTAGGCCCATTGATCAATCAGTTGGTCTATGAGCCTAGGATTCTTAGCCTTAGGTTTGGCACATCGACTAGTTTAACCAAACCAATTGACTGGTTCTCATAATTGTTGACTAGTGAGATTGACAGATCTATTGGTTCAACACCACTGGGAATGTTGGTACCGTGATCAATCAATTGATACATGAAACTGATTGGCTAGTTAGCGAGACCCATCGACTAGTTCTGAAATTTCGTCAAATGATCTCAACCAGTTTTGCTTTTCTTGCTTATTTCTTATTGAATGTGATATTTTGAATTTTATTATGCTTGGATGATGAACTAAGATGCTAGAAGCTATATATTTACCTAGATTAATGAAAATAATATATTAAAGTAAAGAGAACTTTTATCCTAGTTGATCAATGTTGACCTTAATTTAGCATTTGGACCTTTCTCTTGGCCATAACTTAACTAGATGATTAGATACATAAAAATGGACTCTTCCTATGGTTATGTAATGATTAAAAATGATGGATAATAGACCTCTAATGACTTATATCATGGCCTTAAAAATATGAAACCTTCTAAGTTTGATGACTAAGCAAGAGTAGAAGAAAATAACATGGACATATATGGTGGCCTTAATTTGACCATATTCATAAAAGATGAATTTCACTTAGCTATTGAATAAATGGATAAATACTCATGCGTTTAGGTTAGGACTCTAGTTGACCTCCAATCAGACCTTCAACTTTGGTCTTAGGGATTAAATTGGAACATCCTTTAATGAATAGTAAGATTATGGTTAATAAATTAACTATAGCTTAGAACTTACCCCCAAGCTTTGACCTAGATTTGAATTATGAAAAAAAGGGAATAAATGAAACCAAATGTTGTCTTGGACATTATCGATGATGTTAACATTATATAATTCTCCCTCTTAGCATAATTAATCACCTAATGGAATGATCACTTGAAGATACGCTAAATGGGAACACTTGATGATGTGAGAACCTTTCATGGGTACATTGAATTGAGATGGCTTTTTATTTGGTGTGATATTTTTGTGGGCCTTTATGTGATATGACATCCCTATCCAATAAGATAGTAATCACTTAAAGTGGAACGAGCATTTAGATAAGTTTGGAATATTTGATCCTCGATTAGATACTAAGGGTTAGTCTGCCTTTAGGCATTTTACCTTTGGGTGGGATTCTTGTTTATCTCGTGATCCTCATTGATCCCGATGGCTTTCTTACTCTAGAAACTGACTATGTACTAGAGGGTATTGATACTAAAGGATTTGGTTATCACAGCATGGTTATTTGGCACGAGTTAGGACTTATATTGATGTGAAATATCATCATCTAACAATCTTCAACATTTTTAGGAACTTTTTCTATTAGCCTCAAGTCTTACAAACTCTTCAAAGCTTCGAATGATATAGAGTTTGATAAAGGAATGTCAAATAACACTTGGAGGGTGTAAAAGATTTAACCTAATATTTTCATACTTCTAAAGAGAAATATTATATTTCTCAATAGAATACTCTCTACTACTCTCCAAATATCTCAATTGAATAAGGAGAAGAAAAGAAGAAGAAACACACACACACATGACACTTATGTTGTTTTTCTCTCAAATTAGCATGTGATTCATTCATTGTCCACTGAGATCAAGTGTATAAGTCCTTATATATACATGCACCCATGCAAGTCCCTTTCATTAACAAGCCCATCATTTGGCCCTTATTAATGAAATTAGCCTCCTAATGCATGATACAAGTATATAAAAAAGAGTAACAATGATAATTATTACAAAGTATATATCAAAATAACAAAGCAACATAAACTTTAATCATGTAATACATATGCTTAACATATGTAATCAAACTTTATGTCTTCTAGTCTTGTTCTTTCATGCACTTTGCAATCGTTGTAATGCCATTTTCATTGTCTTGTACATCAAAGATCTTCAATAGTATGAAATTGTTGCAAATATATACAATACCTGCAAGAATTACTTGGAAAAACATTGGAAGCATAATAATTTTCAAGCACAATGGGTTCCATCTCCAAGTATGCTAATTCTTCTTATTCTTCAACCTTTGAAAAATAAGATTGAGAATGATTTAGAGATGCTCCTACATTATTCTCCCCTTATAAAGAATAATTTACCCTCAAATTATCATCATTATAGTAAGGAGATAAGTCACCAATGTTGAAAGTCCTAGATACTCCTCCACGATGTTCAGGTAATTCATGTTCATATGAATTATTTCAAAATATTCTTAAGATTTTTAATGGTCCCCCAGCTTTTGACATTATTTTATTCTTTTTTATGTTTGGAAATTTTTCTCTTTTCAAATGCAACCATACCAAATCTCCGAGTTTAAGCACTTGTTGAATTCTATTTTAATTTGTTGAGCTTGGTATTTAGCATTTGATTTTCAATGTTATCTTTAATTTGTTGATGAATTTTTTTAAAGAATTGGATTCTTTCTTGGACATCATAATTTTTTATATCTCCTCTTTTACATGAAAATATATCAATGGTTAGATAAGGAGTATCCCCATAGACAGCCTTAGAAGGACTCAAATAATTTGTACTAGAAGGACTCCTATTATATACAAAATCAGCATGTGCAAGCTTTATATCCTAATCTTTGGTACTTTTATTCACTAAACCTTATATCAAAGTTCATAGAGTTCTATTAGTCACTTTAGTTTGAATATCTATTTGGGGATGATGAGAAGTAGTAAATAACAACTTAGTACCTAACATTTGCCAAAGTGTCTTTCAAAAGTAGTGTAACACCTCTATCTGACACTATGCTTGTAAAATCTCTATGTAACCTTACTATTTCTTGGAAATATAATCCTACTACATGTTTTGCATTATAAGTCTTGTTGGAAGATATTCATTATGCCATTTTTAAAAATTGATTTACTACCACAAGAATAGAATCGCTACCTCTTTGCGTCCTTGGTAAACCTAAGATGAAATCCATGCTAACACTTTTCCAAGGTTGATTAGAAACTTGTAAAGGAGTATACAAACCCTTATGGAAGAAATTTTTACTCTTTTGACAAGTCACACATCTTCTACTAATAGCTTGTACTAATCTTATCGTACGTGGCCAATAGAACTTTTCATGTAGTATTTCCATGGTCTTATGAACTCTAAAATGACTAGTTATACCCCCTTATGTACTTCTTTAACAAGAATTCATGTACACTAGAACAAGGTATACACAACTTATTAAGTTTGAAGAGATAGTCATCTTGTAGTAAATAATTACCACAACTACTATTCTTTTTGCACGCATTATATATGTTAAAAAAATCTTCATCTCAAAACACAATAATTCAACATCCAACATAACTAATATCATGGATCTTCTAGACAAAGAATCTCCTTTAGGAAAAAGTAATGTAAGTACACAACATGGGCTCATGCTTTCCCTCACATACACTTTTCCTATGAGCTCTTGAATTTTTTTTCCTATTTCCTTAGCCTCATTTGGATTACATTGATATGTAGGCCAATTAGGTAAGGACACATCAGAAATTAAATCTATGGCATATTATATTCCCCTCTTAGGTGGCAATCCAGGTGGTAATTCATTTGGAAAAACATCGTGATACTCATCAAGGAGTTTAACTAATTGAGGATTATCATTATTTCTCTCCCCTTTTAGATATTACTTCATAACCATAACATAACAAATTCCTTCTTATTGAATGCATTTCATCATTACCTTTTCATGTGGTAATAAAATCTTTTTATTCTCAACTATTCTCTCATTATCACATTTATAAGGTTTAATTTTATGCTTCTTCTTATCCTTCTCAACTAGGTATTCATTAGTAATACCATCATGAATAGAATTTCTATCATACTACCATGGTCTACCTAATAAGATTCCACATGCATCCATAGGTAAAACATCACATAGCACATCATCATGATAGTTACCAATTTTGAATGATACTAGGGTTTGTTTTATTACCTTGACTCCCTTCTCATTATTTAACCATTAAAGAGAATAAGATTTTGGATGCGGCATAGTTTTCGACCCCAAATCCTTAACCATCGTCTAATTTTCTACATTCATACAAGATCCACTATTAATGATAATATGATTAACCATATCTCCTAATCTTCCTTTCATCTTAAATATCTTCTCCCTTTGAGTAGGTTTCTCAATAGCTTGTACTTGAAGTACTTTCTCCAAGACATAAAAAACACTCTCTTATTTCTCAGATACATTAGAAAATTCATCAAAAGGCTCAAATTCATGTCTCCATGGCTTCAATTTCTTGTATGGATAATACCCTTTGATTGGGATATTTGTGAGAGAAGTGTCCAAGCCCTCAAAATTTAAAACATTACCTAGTAGGGACTTTATTCACTTTATTTTTCTTCTTTTCTCCTCTCTAGTAATTCATTGTTTTTTTATCAAGATTGGTAGAAGTTGAAGTACTCACTTCAAATTTTGTAGCTTGAATACTTAAGTAGTACTTTATTTAGCACGAGGCTTAGTGACATTAATTTTTTTTAAATCTTAGGTAAAATTTAAACATATAACCTACAGAATTACATAGATAAGTTTTTATCTTGTCTCTAATCATCATGTTAAGGATACCTAAAAATCTAGCACAAGTTTGTTCCTTCCTTTCATGGATATCACATATAAGTGCCAACTTGTCGAACTCCCCAACATATTCTTCTACATTTAATAGTCCTTACCTAAGAGTAGTCAAATTAATATCGTTACCTTATTCATACTCTTTAGGTATAAGTTTCTTCCTTAGATCCCTTTTAAGTTTTTCCTAAGATTTTATCTTTGATTTACCATCTTGTTCCTTAGTCCTTTTTAGATTATCATACCATATTCTAGTAAAATTCTTAAACTTAAGAGCAGCTGGTTTACTTTTTTTCTCATCTTGATAATATTTAAATTCAAAGATAGCCTTGATAATATTTAAATTCAAAGATAGCCTCCACTTCATGTAACCACTCAAGAAATAAGTCTATATCAAGTTTACCATCAAAATCGGGAAGATAAAGCTCAATGCCTTTATCCTTGTTTTAATGATACTTTAGTTGATGGTGATCGAGCATTCTATTACTCCCGGTCCCTATAAAATCTTCATCATGGTCTATTATTAAATCCAAGTAACATCCCTTAGATATATTATTTTATCTTATAGCACTTACTAATCGATCTCCACAAAATTATCTATGTTCTTGGACATTTTGAACCAAATCTTGTTCGGCAAACTCTAACTTTTGTAGTTTAGTCTGTATTGCAGATACTTATCTAAGTTGAGCATTAGTGGCATCTAAATTGTTTTAAAGTTTTTGAATAGCTTCAAACATGGCTTGGAAATTTTATCCTCCCTCCATGATTTAACTATTACAATTCTAGAAAATTAGATTTCCACTAGGTTTTATTTGAATGGTTGATACTCGAGATGCTAATTCCTATAATGGAAAACACAAAAATCAAGATATTTTTAAAACCACATATGGCATGCACAATTCTGCACACACTACACACATAAAATTTTCTCAAAACCTAAGTCGAACTCTTCATGCAAAAAAAAACCAAGATCCTATCAAGAAATATGCAAGATTGTCTTTATTACATGCAAGGATAGTTATAACATGCATATCTTTCAAAGAATGCATCAAGATTAAAAGGACTCAAGCAAGAAGATCAAGAATCTTACAAGAACTTCCAAGCTAGCATAGGTTGATGTTGAAATCTACAACGAACTTTGCACTTGAGTTGGCACCACCTATAGCCATGCTTTGATACCAATTTTTATGTGGAAGATAATAATGAAACAATATTCAACATTTCCAAAACTCTTCAAAGCTTCAAATGATATGGATTTTGATAAATGAATGTCGAATAACACTTAGAAGATGGTAAAGATTTAACCTAATATCTTTATCCTTCTAAAGAGAAATATTCTATTTCTCAATAGAATACTCTATACTACTCTCCAAATATCTCAATTGAAGAAGGAGAATATAATAAGTATAAGAAACACACACACAACACTTGTGTTGTTTTTCTCTCAAATTAGCATATGATTCATTCATTCTCTACCGAGATCAAGTGCACAAGTCTTTATATATACATGCACCCATGCAGGATCCTTTCATTAACAAGATCATCATTTAGCCCTTATTAATTAAAATAATCTCCTAATTCATGATACAAGTATATAAAAATGAGTTACAATGGCAATTTACAAGTATTACAAAGTTTACAACAAAATAACAAAGCTGCACAAACTTTAATCATGTGATACATAGGTTTCGTATATATAATACAACTTTGTGTCTTGTAGCCTTGTTCTTCCTTGAACCTTTGTAATCCTTGTAATGCCATTTTCATTGTCTTGTACATCAAAGATCTTCAATAGCATGGACTTCTTGCAAATATATACAATACCTGCAATAATTACTTCGTAAAACATTAGAAATATTACAATTTTCAAGCATAATTGGTTCCATTTCCAAGAATGCTAATTATTCTTATTCTTAATCCCTTGAATAATAATATTGAGAGTGATTTAGATATGCTCCTGCATCATATGTCTTACTTTGGCATAAGCCAAAACTTGTGTCCACGAGGTTACTTAAGCATGAGCGAGGACTTATGTCCATTTATTTGGTTTGACTTCCATGGTATAAAGAGACCATAGGGAATAATCATACCTATTATTCAATAACTTGGGGTAAAAGAATTCTATGTTCACCTATTGCTTAATAAGTTAGGGTAAAATAATGCTATGATCACCTATTGCTCAATAACTTAGTGTAAAATAATTCTATGATTAGTTATTGCTCAATAATTTTGTATAAGAGTTCTACATTCACCTAACACCAAATAATAACCAGAAAAAATAGAAAGAGGTATTAATTAGCCTTTTATTATTCTATGTTTGATCTTGATATGATTATTTTGCCGGTATGACACTTGCTTTGCCCTATAAGTACTTAAAGAGCTCACATCTCACCAAAGTATGAATATGTTGTGTAACTCACATTTACCTTCCTTAAGTTCTATGCCAATAATATTTTTCCCTTGAATCCCCATTGTGGTATGTTTTTATATTTTTGGCATGTTTCCATGAATGATTACATGATTTATTACTATCATAATCATAATCCACCTATTATAAAATCCAAAATTGGAAAGTCATATATGTAATTTTGATTTTTCACTACACTCCAAGTTATACTCTAAACATTGTTGTGTCGATATTCTAAGTAATATATGTTCCTTAAGAAGGCGATATGTATGATATAATTTGTATATCTTGATATGTCAGTACGATTACAATTAAGCATGCTTCAGTGGATCCAAATATGTTTTGTATAACCTATGTGATTGTACGTGAATGATATAGTGGGGGAATCGCATGTACATTTTGGTAGGTCCTGCTGTGAGCATGTAATGTGGGTCTTATTTGTACTATAACCTACATGATAGTGGTAGATTGGTTTGCTCGGTATGTATGCATACTGATGGGGTTGTTGTTGTAATCCCTCGCTCAATCACATAAGCAGGATGTTCAATGTAGGTTCTTGAGGACGGCTAGTTAGTGTTCCATCCCTTTCTCAACATGGTTGGGTTGATGAGCGTAGGCATTTCATAGGTTGGATTTGTGTTTCTACTTTTGTAATGTTTTAAAACAAAAAATTTTAGTAGTGAAAAAGGAGATGTTACAAGACTATTTTGTCAAACCAGTCAATTGGTTTCTAAAATAGTTGATTAGTTTTGTAGCTAGTTGACCGATTTACTAAATTAACTGATCTAATTGAGTTTTTACATGTTTAATGCCTTAGGTTTGAACCAAACCAGATAATTGGTGTTAAGATTGATCAAATGGTTCTGACTGGAATCAATATGTTCGAACACACTTTTAAAAGAGTTTGGGATTTAAATCCATAATGATTTTTTATATTAAATTAGTTTTAAAGGATATTTTCAAACATCTTAAGAGATTAAAATCAAAAGTGTTTAATTATCCTATTTTACAATATAGCTTAAGACATGAAATTCACATCTTGAGTTCTTAAGTATTGATTAACTTGATATAATTTTCTTTTGCTATTTGAAATTTAATTGCTCTTTTAAATTGCACTTGATAACTTATTTGATTAGGTGTGTTTGACTTCTTTATTATCAATCATATATCATGCACACTTCAACATCCTTGTTAACTCATTCCAATTCATTTGTTATCATCCAACATGGTTTGAGACATTGATTGACCTATGAGGGCAAAAATATTCCTCTTTTCAATGATGATAAACAAATAGTACAAATGTATATAGGATAATGGTAAGACTGAACTTAGAACATCCATATAGGCCTTATTCCTTGCCAGTTTGCAACTCTAGTCCAAAATCTAGATTTGTCTCCCTCTTTTGGCATCAACAAAAGTTGTGAGGGGTGATTCATGCACGATCCTTATGATTGATTAATGATAGACTAATGGCCTCAAGGCCCTAAGAGTATTGATTGTTCATGATGGCCTATTAATATTTGGTCGACTTGTTAAGTATGTGAATGCGCGAAAATGAATATCACCTATGGACCATTAATATCCGATTGAATTGTCAAGTATGTGAATATACGGATCTGAATATTATGTTTACACCTGTCGTTATGTATGGATATAGTAGTATATCATGTGTTACATTGCGGGACTACTTTTAAGTGTATTTTAAAGGGTTACTCAGTACAGTAGTATTAAAGGGTTCCATTCATGGGGCCCCTACCTATTCAATGGGCAGTGTCCCTTGCAGGTCTCTTTTTAGGTACTATTCAAGTGGGCAACGGGAAAAAGATTAAGGAATTATTCGGAACTTTTAGGGTTTTCTCTTTCTCTTTTAAATTCCTGGTTTCAATGTAATTATTGTTTTTTAACCATCACTGGTGGATTTTATTCTTGTAAATGGTTGTTATGCTACTCTGATTTAGATATGGTTTGTAAATTATGTTTTACTCTTCCAGCCTTAGCACTTGGTACTGGAACGGTAAGAGTAAATCAGACTGGTACTAAGTGTGGCCGTAATACCCCCATAATTCAAAGTATTATTGTTTTTCTTCCGCTATTTCTTTTAAACAAAAACAAAATTTTTCGGTAGTGAATTTTGGGGGTGTTACAAGTTGGTATCAGAGGGTTGGTACTTTTGACCACACTCGTTTTCGAAAATAAATTTGGTTTTATAAATTTGTATTTGATTCTAAAGCTTGTTTTGACCGCTCCTCCATTTTTCTATTCTTTTTAAGCTGATACCACGATTTGGTATCAGAGCATTGGCTTCGATAACCATGCTTTAGTTCAAAAAAATTTTGGTTTAACGAAGTTTTTCTTGTTTAAAAAAAACATTTACACTCAGAGTTGGTTTCAAAACCTTTTTCCATTTCAAATGTTTTAGCCAATACTACAGGTTGGTATCAAAATCAGTTTCGACCATTCTCTCAATTTCAAACCTTTTAAACCGATACCACAATTTGGTATTAGCATTTCTTTTAACAACTCTTTCCATTTTAAAGGAATTTAAGCAGATACCACAGGTGGTATCTGATTTGGTTTCAATCACTCTTATAATTTCAATCATTTTAAGCTGGTACCACAAGTTGGTATCAGGTATTTTCATAAAACCTTTCTCGGTTTTTAAATGTTTTGAGCTGATACAACAAGCTAGTATCAAAGTATTTCATGAAAATTTTTCTAGTTTAAATTATTCTTAAAAGGATTTCCCATCCTATCTATCCTTTGTTTCGAAAACCTTGATTAGTCCTAAAAGTTGGGTATGGATAGATTAAGTAACCTCAACTTAGGTCACCTAGATTAGAAAATAGCACCCTCCCTAACGCACTTTGGTTTTGCAGCTAACTCGACATGGACCAAGACGAACGGGTCGACAATCTAGAGAGGGCATTCAAAGCGCTCATGGGATTCGTTCAGCGATCTCCAGTACCCCAACCTCAAATCGTTGCCTCTGATGGGTATCCAAGAGGATCGACTCAATAGGATTTTGCGTCATCAACCCTAACCTACATCGGGAAAGAAGACCCCGTGGTCCTAGAACGTTGGATACGAGATTTTGATAGGACTTTCAAGGCGCTCAATTACCCTGAAGAGCAAATGATGAACATCGCGACGTACCTTCTTCGATGACCAACCAATACTTGGTGGGAATAATTTCGAACCCAAGGAGGAATACCAGCATCTTGGGAAGACTTCAAGACTGCCATTCGTACACGTTTCTACACGAAAAGTCTCAAAAGGGCCAAACACAAAGAATTCATGGAACTGACGCAAGGACACATGTCGGTCCGAGAGTACTACGCATGATTCACGAAGTTGCTAAGCTTTGTCCCCGGAATAGTAGCTAGCAAGGCAACGACGGTCTTTCAATTCGAGCAAGGACTTCACTTCAACATCCAAAGCATGATGGGCGCCAACATCTTCCATGATCTAAGTACGGTATACGAGCAGCGTGTGTCGCCGACGCCTTGGTCCCGGAATGAGCATCCATCTTGGGAAAGAGGAAGAACCAAGAGACCAGTCCGACACTACATTTGTCATCATTGTAGAAGAGATCATCCAAACAAGGATTGCGTAGGAAAATTGGTTTAATACAACGACTATGGACTACTTGGTGTAAGAGCTTCGAATGCTTCGGCGCATCTCGTGAAAGAATCCAGAGGTCACAACAACTATCGTTTTAGCAAAATCAAGCACTTGGAGCAACCTATTCAACGTCGTTAAATGAAGCAGATGAGAAAGCAATCAATCGGTATACAACTTCTTCGAGCTTACCTTTGCATCTCGCGTAATTATTTGTAGTATTAATTATGTGTGTAGTTGTTTTCCATAGTTAAGTAAGTTTGTCTTTAAAGGGGTAGTTACTCCAAGTAACTTAGGATCCCTCTTTGTAACCCTAGTGCTAAGGCGTAAACTTTGGGGACGAAGTTTTTCTTTAAGGGGGTAGTGATGTAATCCCTCCAAATTTTAGAAAACTAATAATTTAATAAATAGCCTTTATTTGGGATAAATTAGCTTTCAAATTTAATTAATTTAATTATTTTATGGATTTTTGGGTATATAAATTGAGTAGGAATATTTAATAAGTTAAAATAAATATTTTGTCATTTTACCCTACTTATTTTATTTAAATAACTTTCCAAACAAATACTTTACTAAAATTATCCCTTTTAACCCATATATTTAAATATATTATATTAAAACTATTAAATAAATTTATTTCCCAAAAATATTATATTATAATATTTTATAAATTATTTTATTTTGTTTTCCCTATTTTCCTTTTCCTTTTCCTCTTCTTTTCTTTCTCCTCTTTCTCCTTTCCTTCCTTCTTCATTTCTCTCCCCTTGGGCTGGGGCATCAGGCCAACCTCTCCCCTGATCCTGGGTCGTTGGCCCATCTCCCCTCTCCCTCTCTTTCCCCTCCTCTCCCGCACGTCTCTACACAGCCCAGCTCCCCTATTTTTTTTTCTTTCCTTTCCTTCACCTCGGGTTGGCCTAGTTCCCATTTCACCTTCCCCGACCAGCTTGATGGCCCCTTCCCCTTCTTTTTTTTTCTTTCTCTTCTTTTCATACGCCCTGACCGATGCCCTCAAACTATCCCCGTCACCATGTCTATCGCCCCAAACGCCACACCCAGCCGCCGCAACCTTTAGCGACTGCCACCACCTCTCTCTCTCTCTCTCCTGTCTTTTTTTCACCATTCTGGAACTGGGCAGCCATGCACCCCATCCTGCATGGCTCCCTTTCTTCCTCCTCTTCACCCTCTCCCTACCACCCTACGACCCCTACCACCCTAAACGCTGCCACCCGATCAGGCACCTATCCCTCTACCCTCCCTCTTCTTTTTCTTCTCCCCTTCAGCATTTTTCTACCCCATATTTTTGAGCCCTTATCCCCCCAATATCCTCTTCTCTCTCATTTTCTTCCTCTCCATCTTTCGCCCCTATTTTGTGCACCACCGCCGCTCTCCGCCGATGCAACCGCCTCATCAACCGCCTAAACCACCTTCTGCATCCCTCTACTCCTGCCCAACACCATCACGACACCGTCAAAGCGACCCCGCAACTCCACCTTCCTCCCATCTTCTTTTCCTCCCCATTTTCTCCCTTATCGGTAGCCCACCTGCAACCCCTCCATTCACTATCGTCCAGCCAGCTCTACCGCAACCTAAATCACCAATCCACACCCTGCAACCTCCTCTACCATCCCCATGCCTACTTTGGTCAAAAACAGCCCCTAAACCCCTCAATTTTTCCCTCTCTTTTCCTTCCTTCTTAGCTCAGTCCACCTCGGCAGCCCACTTCGCCACCTTGCCGCCGATGCCTCCACCACCCTTGGCCTCCACCAACCCATCACCAGCCGCCACCTACACCCCTCTTCACTCATGCACCCTTCCCTTGCCTTCAATCCTCCCCCATCTACCCTCTTTCCTAGCCTAAATACCCCAACCCAAAAATAACCATTAATTCTTCCTTTCACCCCCTCTTCGAGCCTTCCTCTTTTATTTTTGCATGCACCTCATGCTGCATAAGCAGCATGAGTTGCTGCATTTATTGGGCATTTTTATTAATAATTTTAAGGTATGATAATATTTAAATTAATCATTTCATTGAGTAAAATTTATAAAGTCTTATGCTTTGATTTTCTTATTTCTAATATAATAAGTATTGATATTATTTTTAGGTATTGGTTTTGCTAATCAAAGCTTAAATCTTTAACAAGAATATCGGTAAGATTCAATTTTGTGGGAATTAAGGTAATCGTTAAACCCCACTTAAACTCATGGATAAACGTATGTTTGCACATTAGGGTTTTTAATATGTTATTATGTTTGATATATGGTTGTTAGTATAATTTATATGTTTGCTTGTATTGCTTAATAAAAAAAGGAAAGTATGCTCTTTTATGTACTATGTGTGTAAATGTTGTCTAAGGGAAGAACGTGATTATTAATGAAAGTGTTTAAGTACTTATCCATGTCATATTATGTTATTGTGACCATTGATGCTTAAATAATATTATTGTGAGCCCTAGGGGCATTTTAGTAATATTTTTTGTGTAAGAATGTGGCTTAATATATGTGGGTGCTAATAAGTATTATATTAAAATATAATAGTTGGTGGAGTTGGATATTGTTAAGGGAGTATTAATATTATTATTCAATGTAGTAATGTTAATATATTAAAAGTGGTGTAATAGGAGGACAACATGGTAATTTTGGAAGAAGAGGGTAAAATGATAAATTTTCTAAGTAAACGGGTAAAATGGAAATTTTATGGAAAAATGTTAATTTTATAAGTAAAGGGGAAACATGATAAATTTGGAGGTAAATGGTAATATGGTATTTTTATAAGTAAATGGCAAACTGTTAATTTTATAAGTAAAGGGGTATTATGGTAATTTTGGGAGTAAAGGGTAAAATGGTAATTTTGTAATTAAAGGGTAAAAGGGTAATTTTGGAATTAATGGATAAAATGGTAATGTTATAATTCAAAGGAAAAATGGTAATTTCATAATTAAAGGTAACGGTAATTTTGTAATTAAAGGGCAAAATGGTAATCTTATAATTCAAGGGAAAAACGCTAATTTAGGAAGTAAAGGGGAAAAATGGTAATTTTGTGAATAAAGGGTAAAATAGTAATTAAAGGGTAAATTATTAAGTTTGTAATTAAAGGGAAAAATAGTAATTTCATGATTAAAGGTCAAAACAATAATTTTGTAATTAAAGGGTAAAATGGTAATTTCGTAAATAAAGGGGCAAATGGTAAATTTTTGAATAAAGGGTGTTATGGTAAATTTTGGAAGTTAAGGGGGTAAATGGTGAATTTAAAAGTAAAAAAGGTAAAATGGTAATTTTGTAAATAAAAGGGGTAAAGTGGATATTGGAAAGGAGTAACTTGAGAATTATGATAATAGAGAAGGGTAATTGGGAATTTAAATAACTAAAAGGTAATTTGATAATTTGACCAACTAAAGGATAATTTGTTAATTATAATAAAAGAAATGGGAAAATTGGTAATCTAACCAACCAAATGGGAAATACATTAAGTATAACAATTAGGAAGGGTGATTAGTGGCCTAATAAGTGTGTGGGAGATGGCTCGGTAACCTAAACCGTGCAAGGATGTGGCTAAGATCAACTATGTGTGGGTTACATGCCATGTGTGCCATGTATTATACCATATTGTGTACTTTATGCTTAATGATTAATCATTATAGCGCAAATATGAGTGAATGCATGCTTATGTAACTTCCTTATGGTATGTGAATGATGATTATATATGTGGTATGTACAATGTTATATGATGTGACCTTCTAGGATATGCATGCTAGGATGTTTAATAACAGGATATAGGGTGAAAGGCATGAAAAAGAAAAATGGAGAATAAGATAACCAAGGGGAATTAAGTTGGCTAATGTAGGAAAGAATGACCTAAATAATCCATGATCCTTGAGTGGTGAAAAAGAGAGGGGACATAAGTAAAATGAAAGAGTGGGAGAAACTAGGGTTGCATGGGAGGAACTAGGGTTTAAGAGAAACCCTAATGTGAGAAGGTGGAAAAATAAAATAATAAAAATAAATGAGAATGAGTGGGGTATGAAGTGAGAGTTGAATCTAAGGGTCATAACGTGTGGGGTGTTAAATAGTTTGGGTGGTGTGAGGATGGGCCACATAGGCCCAAATTAAGGTTTCTGGAGAAAGCCCTAGGGTAAGGCGGTGAGTTGACCTTGGGGTATAAGGTGGTGGGCCTTGACCCACACACTTAGGAGTCGGGCTCTCGGTGTGAGAGAGTGGATTAAGGGAAGGATGTCGGCGCGAGTTAGGAGGTATAGAAGTCTCAAGATATGGGACGGGCCCTCCTGGGAGGATAAGTGTGAATATAGTTAGCCATGCATGTCAAGGGTGAAATACGTTCGATTAAGATACGATTAAGACACTAATCACTTAGAGAGGAAGATGTTGAGCCGGACCCAGACCAATCCATCGACGAATAATAGTGGCCAGGGCCGGGATGCCCTGCATTACCAGTCCACCAGCGAATAATAGTGGCCAGGTGCATTTTGCCCTATATGACCGTTCCACCAGCTATAATAATGGGGGATTCCGTGCTCAACAAACCAAATGTAAAAACGATAAGACATGGGGAATGAACTAATTACTTACAGTGGAATACCTTGTGAGTCAGGGTCAGACCGGTCCACCAGCGAATAATAGTGGCCAGGAGCAATTTGCCTTGCATGACCAGTCCACCAGTGAATAATAGTGGCTAGGAGAATTTTTTCTTGCATGACTATTCCACCGACTATAATAGTGGGGTTCCCGCACTCACATGGACATTTTATAATCCGAGATGATTGATTAATGATAGACTAATGACCTTAAGTTTCTAAAAGTATCGATTGTTCATGATGGCCTATTAACATTTGGTTGACTTGTTAAGTATGCGAATGCGCGAAAATGAATATTACCTATGCACCATTAATATCCAATTGACTTGTCAAGCATGTGGATATACGGATCTGAATATTATGTTTACACCTGTCGTTATGTATGGATATAGTAGTATATCATGTGTTACATTGCGAGCCTACTTTTAAGTGTATTTTAAAGGGTTACTCGGTACCGTAGTACTAAAGGGTTCCATTTGTGGGGCCCCTGCATATTCAATGGGCAGTGTCCCTTGCAAGTCTCGTTTTAGGTACTATTCAAGTGGGCAACGGGAAAGAGAGTAAGGAATTATTCAGAACTGTTAGGGTTTTTCTCTTTCTCTTTTAAATTCCTGGTTTCAATGTAATTATTGTTTTGTAACCATCACTGGTGGATTTTATTCTTGTAAATGGTTGTTACACTAATCTAATTTAGATATGGTTGGTAAATTGTGTTTTACTCTTCCAGCCTTCGCACTTGGTACTAGAACGGTAAGAGTAAACCGGTCTAGTACTAAGTGTGGTGGTAATACCCCCATAATTCAAAGTCTTATTGTTTTGCTTCCACTATTTCTTTTAAACAAAAACAAAAATTTTCAGTAGTAAATTTTGGGGGTGTTACAGGGTATGCTTTTAAAAACTCATTAAAAATAATTTTTAGAACATGATTTCAAATCAACTTCTATTCCATATTAAATCATAACGTTAAATTAAAATCAAAGGCCCAATTTTTTTTTAAATTTCTCATCCATCCATTACACAAAAGTGTAAGTTATTACATAAACTTTTACACTTTTTACAAGTAACACATCGGTTTACTTCAATTTGCACACCATTTATCATGTGTGGCCAATAGAACTTTCCTTTCAATATCTCTAATTTTTATCAGTACCAAAATGACCTACAATACCTTCTTTATGTACCTATTTTATAAGTAAATCCCTTATACTTGACCTCGGTACACAAAGTATATTAAGTTCAAGTAAAAATCCATCTTGCATTGTATAATTACCATGGTTTCCATTTTCTTTACATGCCCAATATTCTTCATGAAAATCTTCATCATTAGGATACATTTATTTTAGAATTTCAAAACCTAGCAAAACCTATTTTCTTTTCCATCAAAGTGTTTAATAAATAACACAAAGGATTGTAAGAAATTTACCCACTTTGCATGTTTAGGGCTTATTTTCTTTTGACCATGTAAATATTTCAAACTTTCATGATCATAATGTAATATAAAGGGTTTAGGCCTCAAATAATGACTCGTTGTCTCAAAAATTCGTATGATGGCAAAGAATTCCTTACCATATGTAGACTACATTCATATAGCACCATTTAGTTGTTCACTAAAATATGATATAGATATTTTTTTCTTGTAAAAGAAGCCCTCCTATACATACCCCAATAGAATCACAATTTACATCAAATAGTAGGTCAAAATTAGGAATAGATGAAACAAGAATGTTACACAATTTATTCTTGAGAGTATCAAAGGATTTAGTGGCTTCTTTTACCCAAATGAATTATCCTTTTTTTTCATGAGTTAAGTAATAGGTACAGCTATAGTAGAGAAATATTTAATAAGTCTCTTATAGAAACTAGCTAACCCATGAAAACTTCTTACTTTATGTATATCCTTAGGAATAAGGCACTCTAGAATAGCTTTTATCTTTACAAGACTTTAATACCCTCACCACTAATAATATAACTAATAAAAACTATACTTGGAAGAATAAATTCACACTTTTTTTTTCATTTAGTTTAGTTTTCCTTAGTTTATCAAATAATTTCCTTAAATGTAAAAGATGATCATGTTCATTATTACTATATACAAGTATGTCATCCAAATAAACTACAATGAAATCACATAGGAAAGGATAAAGAATTTCATTCACCGATCTCATGAAAGAACTAGGTGCATTATACAACCCTAAAGGCATAATAACCCATTCATAGAGAACATATTTAGTTTTAAACATTATTTTCCATTCAACTCCTTCCCTAATACTCATTTGGGGATATCCACTTCAAAAGTCTATTTTGATGAACACACGTGCACTACATATTTCATCAAGCATGTCATCAAGTCTAGGCATAGGAAAATTATACTTGATAATTATCTTATTCATGGCTCTAGAATCTATGCATGCGCCAGGCACCATATTTTTTAGAAATTGATAAGGTAGGTACACAAAAAGGACTCATTCTTTCTCTCACATAACCTTTATTCACTAGTTGTTGAATTTATCTACAAGCAAGTCGATTAGGTAAAGATATTCTAGGAATTAAATCTATATCATGCTCTATACCTCTAATAAGTGGTAGTCCAGGAGGTAAATCATCTAGAAATACACCACTATATTCCTAAAACAAACTAGTAAGTTTTGAATTGTAAGACTTTTTTCTCTTTAAACTGAGATTATTTTGCTACTATGGCATACGAGACACCCTCCTCTTCAATGTAATTAATCATTCCCTATTCATATAAAATTAAACTCTTTTTAACCTTTGATGGTTGTACATAATTACATTTAGATGGTTTTAACGTATATTTCTTTTTATCTTTAAGCACAACATATTCATTAGTCACACCATCATAAGTTGCATTGTTTTCATATTAACATGGTCTTCCTAGTAAAATATCACAAGCATACATAGGTAAAACATCACATAATACCTCATCATGGTAATAACTAATGCAAAAAGTAATTAGAGTTTTTTAGTCACCTTAGCTCATTTATTATTATTAATCCATTTTAATGAATATTTTTTAAGATCTGTAGTGGTCACTAGCCCTAGTTTTTTTTACCATATTTTCACTAGCAACATTAGTAAACGAACAACTATCTATTATAACCTAATAAACATTATCTCTGCTTATATAATTAGTTTTAAAAAAAATTCCCTTTTTGTATATTGACCATTAGGCTGTATTTGTAATGTCCTTTGAAGTAAAAAAACAAGGATTTCCATCCTCTTCATACATACTTAAGACACCATCATTAGATTTGGTTTCTAAGTCATCATCAGAAATACATGGTTCCATGTTCTCAATTTCACTTAAATTCAAAACCCTTAGGTTAGGACATTCTCTAGTAAATTGATAATATCATTTACATTTGAAACGTTGCTTATTGGACATTTCACTTACTTTATTTCTACCCTTTTTATCTCAGTTAGGGTTAGTATTTTATCATCATCCAAATAGACATGCGTCCCAAGTTTTGATGTAGATACACTAGAATAAGTTTTGTTGGACGTAGAAGTTGAAGCACTAGTCTTATAATAGGTTTAGTTTATCTTTTACATTTTAAGGCCGACTTAGTCAAATCATCAAGAGAATCATAGGAACACATAGTATCTAAAACACTTTTGTTCTTTTCTTTCTTTCATGTCACACAAGAGTGCTAGTCTTTCAAATTCCCTAGTGTATTCCTCTACACTAAGAATTCCTCATACTACTTAGGTGCAAATTTTTTTTCTTAGGTGTTTCTTTAACTTTTTCCAAGACTTGATTTTACTTTTTCCTTGCCTCTCATGGGTTCTCTTAAGATTTTCATACCAAACCCTAGCAAACTTTTTGAATTTGAGAGTTGTTGAGTTACACTTGCATTCATCATCATACTCTTTAAAGTTAATTATTGCTTCAATTCCATGAAACCATTCAAAATATAATTCAACATAGAAATTAGGAAGGTCGAGCATTATAACTTTATCATCAAAATAGTTGTACCTTAATGGATGATTTATAATTCCTCTTTGATTTTGGTTAAGGTCATTTGATCCATTTTCTTATGCCCTCTCTTAATACTCCACTTGAGTATTGATATGGCTACCTCAAGCTTGAACTACCCTCCTTACCTTACCTTCTGCTCGGTAAGTTGTAGCCTCCATGGTGTTGTACATATGTTGAAGAGTATCTTGGTTGGCTACCATAAATTCTAGCCTTTTAAGTCAACTTTTAATGGAAGGAAGTTGCTTCAATTGTGTATTTGTTGCATGTACACTTGCTTTAAGTTGTTGAAGAGTATCATACATAGTCTTCATTGATTCCTCTTCACCCACGATTGAATTATTTGCTAAACATTACCTCGACACAACTCAACTAATGCTAGAAGACACTTCTTGATGTCTTTTTAATCGTGTGGCAGGGGCCTTAAAGGATTCTTGAACTTAAGAATATGATGGGAATAGAAGGTAAGTGATGGGATGTGTCATCAAATATTTTTGATACACTTAGATGCAATCTTGGCGACTAACAAGTTGAATATTGCTTGAAGGAAGACCATAAAGAAATGGACAAAAGAATGGACAATGGCCAAATATAAGTGAATAAGTTTTATTCCCTAATTATGATTAAATGCTAAAGAATATAAGAGAAGTTGAATATCAAGATGATACTCAACTAAACTGCATGAATAGGTGATATTATAGCTTGATTTGAATCTATCAAGATTGTTGTTGAATCTGCAAGGATTATTTGACCCAAGGTGGTCAGATGATAAATGATTCACAAGGAAGAAAGAAGAGTATTATCACAAGGGAAAGGAATCAAAAATTACTTAGCACTTTGAAGTTTCAAATAATTTCAAAGATAACTAAAGAGGGTTGAAGTAGAATGTTGGAAGATTAAAAGAAGATGAAAAATAACTGACTACATACTTTCAATATTAAAAGTTTTGGATGAGAAGAAGAAAATATTGAACCTCAAATTTGAATATGTGAAGAGTAGGATAAAGATGTACTAGGTTCTTGGTTGAAGATATACTACAAGACTCAATCACCTTCAAGTCTTAAAGTTAAAGATTAACTAGCATGCATGGATGTGCATGGGAGAAATAAAAATATGGAAGATCAATGTAGGTGTGGAAGTAGAAGAATGAGTAGATGACCTTTGACTTTGGAGCAAAGCCAGCTAAGGCTTTGATTCCAAAAATGACACAAGTCCTTTAGAGATGTTGAAGATTTGTGCGATTAAAGAAGAATATAGGATTGCTGAATACTCAAGGGAGAAGAAGGAATGAAGATATTCAAGAAAGAATTGATAAAGAACTCAATAAGAATGTGTCATTATCTAGTCATACTTATTGGAAGATAATGGATCATACTAGATAATGATACATCCATTTGAAGGGTGGCAAGCAATAAGAGTTGCCAGTGCTTTCTTGCACTGAGTGGTGGTGTTGCATGTCTGTGAGGATGGTGTCGGGAAACTAAGTCTTCATTCACTCACTATAGATCATCCCGCTACTAATGTCACTTTAGATACCAATAATATTAGCCAGCCTAGTCTTACATAGTATAATGGGGACCCTAATAATATGGGTATTAAGGGGAAAGCCAAGAACATGATTGGTAAGGTTGATGTAGAAGAGGCAAACCAAGTGGATGTATACTACATTGCAGAGAGTGAAAACAAGAAGTATATGGATGATTGAGAAAGACTATATGAAGGGAAGTTTGAAATGCTCAGTGCAAGACTTTATGCCAATGCATTTTCCTAGAAGAAGTTTCTTATCATGGAAGGATTTAATCCAACATTGCTAGTCAACCATGGTATGGAAAACGAAAGAAGAGTAAGGAGATGTCTTAGTGATCTTTGATAATGAAGATGAAGATAAAATAATGTGTAAATCATTATACAGGGTAGGTGTAGTGGGCCTTTTAGTAGGTTTTGATGAATGCCTATGCTCCATCAAGGGGGAGTATACTATCTAGATGTGGAATTGATAAGGGTGTCAACGAGATCTTCAATTCGATTGTCTTGGTTAGAAGATTTGGTAAGGTTTGTGCCTTTTTGGGAGGACCCAGAGAAATTCCCTTCTCCTTATAAAGGTATGAGTGGTGGTATATTTCTATTTTTTTTAATGAGAAAGTGTAAAGCAAAGAGATGAAGACTAAACACTTAGAATAACACCAAAGAGATTAAAATAAAAAAGAAGAGAAAATAAAATTATGGTGAAATGAAAATGGAGCCAACCCATAAGAACTGTGAAGAAAATTTATGATTTTATTTTCTGTCAACCATTAAATGGATAAGAAAACATGAATTGAAACTTAATTTAGCTCCAAAAAGCTCAAATTTAAACAACATTTTGGAAAATGGAATTTAGGATTCAGTGGAGACTTAACCTCGATTTTCTTTGAAATTGATGAACAAGTTAGTATTTTTTTGTCAAAAATCAGGTTTGATTTGTGCAATCGGTCCTAAAGAGTTATATATCATGTGATTTGGTGAAGAAATGAGCGATTTGAGTGAGAGAGTGTGTGAGGGTGCATAGGAAGGAGTTAAATATTTTTGGAACTAAGGGCTTAGATTGGTCCAAGTGTACAAATACTTATTTATATGCCCATGAGACCTGTTAACTAGTTTGATATTTGTATTATCTTTCTTAGACCTAGTCAACTAGTTTGAAATTTTTTTCAACTGCTCTTGGCACCAGCCAACTAGTTTAAGATTTTAAATGACCTATATTACCCAATTTAAAAAATAAAAAATAATAATAAATTTTTAACCCTAAGTTTCATTGGAACCCATCAACTAATTCCCTGAACCACTAGACTGATTTGTAAACCAATTCACTAATTTTACCAATGTTCACATATTCACTTAACACATAAGAAACATTCCAAATCATGGATTATAAATATGAATTATCACTCAATTTAATCACATAAATCATCAATCATGTAGGCTAATTTCCTAATCAAATCCATGTAATTTAGGACCATTTTATCATGATTTAGATTAGAATTCAAGATTTATCAACACATTTTTCATAATTTCATAAGTTTGAGAGAAATAGCTTAAATCATAGAAGTTTCATCCCAAGTTCTCTCCTAATTGTTGTGAATCTTTCTTCATTCAAGGGTTTAGTGAAAATTATCACCCTATTCGTGTAATGTGTCCATGAATTCTACACTTATATCTCCTTTTTCAACCTAGTCTTTGATAAATTGATATCTTATTTCAATATTATTAGACTTAGAGTGTTGAAGAGGACTTTTAGTGAGACAAATGGCATAATGTTATCACATCTAATGGAAATTTTATCAATTTTAAGCCCAAAATCACTCAATTGGTGTTTCATCCAAATGAGTTGAACACAGCAAGATCTGGAGGCTATATATTCTTCTTCCATCATTGATAATGTCATAATAGAATTTTTAGTGCTATGCCAACTAACCAAGGCTTCTCCTAAAAATCAACAAGTATTATATGTGCTTTTTCTATCTACCTTGTAGTTCTAAAATCCACATTAGAGTAACCAACAAAGTATATGATGGTATCACTAAGATAAACTAATCTAAGATACCTAATAATTATTTTTATAACTATGAAGTGAGATTCCTTAGGATTACATTGAAATTTAGCACAAAATCATACACTAAATATGATGTCTGACCTAGATGTTATAAGATGTAGAAGCGATCTAATCATACCTTGATAGTGTCTTGGATCAAATTCTTTACTGCCTTCATCCATGCCAAGTTTAGTGGTGTTTTCCATAGGAGTTCTACAAGGTAGCTTTTGTACATTTTAAATTTCTTTAGTTATTACTTGGTGTACATTTTTTAGTTAAAAATAATTCCTTCATTGGTTTGTTTGACTTGTAGCCTTGGAAAATATGTCAATTCTCCCATCATACTCATCTCTAATTGACTACACATCATCTCATAAAATTATTTTCACAATGTTTCATTAGTAGCACAAAAAATGAGGTCATCCACATAAATTTATGTTATCAAGAGGTCTTTTTTAGTTTGTATCTTTAAAATATTTATATCAAGTTTTCCTCTATCAAATCCTTTACTAATTAAAAACTTATTAAGACACTCATACTAAGCCTTGAGAGCTTGTTTGAGACTATATAGTGCTTTTTTGAGCTTATTGGAATGTTTGGGTTTTGAAATGTCTTCAAAACAAGTAGATTGCTTGATGGAGCAATAAAATAATTTAAGAATGCATTTTTAACATCCATTTAATATAGAGTGAAACATATTGATGAAGCAAATGCTAAAAGCATGTATATAACTTTGAGTCTAGCTACATGGAAAAATATTTTTCAAAATCATTACCTTTCTCTTGGTTATAGATCTTGGTAAGACATTGAGATTTATTTGTAACCACAATACCCCTTTATCTAGCTTGTTTATAAAGATCCATTATTTCCAATTATGGGTATATTTGGAGGCATAACGATTAATTTCCATAATTATTTTTTCTCAAAATTGTTAGGATCATGTTACATTGTCATGGTCTAATTTGCATCATTCTTGTCTTCTAAGTGAAGCTTAGGTTCCACTTGATATAAAAGTGATAATGTTTTTAAAGATTTTACTTATTGAGCATCGAAAAGCCTCCACCCTATATGGATCATTAATGGCGAGCACTTGAAGAAGTCCATATGTATATTTCCAAGTTCTTGAGATATCTCCACTAACTTTATCCTCTTTAGGAGCAATAAGAGGGGCATCTTCCTTTTCTTCCAATTGATCCTCCTTAGTTTTTAATCTTCTAGTTCATGCAAGCTATCTAACTAAATTTATGGACCTACTTTGTCATCATTTGTACCTGTTATACTAGGAGCAAATTCATCAAAAGCAACATATATCGATTCTTCAATTACTAAGATTATTTTATGGAAGATTCGGTAGGCCTTACTATATAATGAATAATCAATGAAAATACCTTCATTAGCTTTATATTCAAACTTACCCAAATTTACAACCACATGTGTGAAAATGTCCTATAATTGGTTTCTTACCTTTATGGAGCTTATAGAGTGTTTAGCTAAGAATGCCGCAAGTTAACACTAAATGTATCATGTAGTTGGTGGTTGATATGACTTCGTCCCAAAAGTACTTGGGAATCTTGATATCAAATAATATTGTTCATACTAATTCTTTCAAAGTCCTATTCTTTCTCCCAACAACACCATTTGTTTTGTGCAGTTCCTAGGGCCACAAAGTTTTGGGAGACCCTATTCTTATCGTATATTTCATTTTTCCTTTTCCAACTTGGACTCTCTAGCAAGTACAATAAAAGATTTAAAAGCATAATCTTTGGTGGAAATAAATAAATTCTAGCTATACTAAGACTAATCATCCACATTGATAAGTGAATATCTACAACCACCTATTTTATATGTCCTAGTAGGTCATAGCAAGTCTGTATGCAATAAATCAAGTGGTTTAGGTATGGTCACAATATTTCCAATTTTGAATGATACTCTATGTAGTTTTTCTTATTGACATACATGGAATAATCTATCTTTTTTAACATTTATTTTAGGAAGATCATGTACTAAATATTTTTGAGCTAATTTATTTAATAATTAAATACTATCTTACGTCATAACCATGCATCATTATCTGTAACACTTAAGAAGTTATTACGTAGCTTAATTTATTTTACATCAAGTATATAAACATTATTAATGTGTGGAAATATAAATATTATGGATTTATTTGTTGAATTTGAAATCATACAGTGAGAGTAAGAGAGATTGATCAAAATTCCTTATTATAAAGTTGACTAATGATAGTTAGATTATGCGTACGACTACTAAATAAGTACACATCGTCAATGAAGTATTTATTGTTTCCATTACTAATGATATCAACTCCAATTATCTTTCCTTTGGAGTTGTCACCAAAAGTAACACTTCCTATATTATAGGATGCCAATTTTGTGAACATTATTTGATCATCCATCATGTGCCTCTATCACTTAATATCTAGGAATCATTTGTAAATTTTCATCTTCACTTTGAAGCAAACCCACAATCATAAATGTCCTAGTTTATGATTATTGTAATGGACCCTTAAGGGTTTAGTGTTCAATTTTCATAGGATGGTTCCCTTAGGTACCCACAACTCCTTGAATTTTGAAACAACTTTTATACTTTAGAGGGAAAAAAAGATGAAGCATCAAGATTGTTTCTACCACACACAGAAAAATATTTTTCTTTTATGCATAAAAGTGAATTTTTCATTATTAGCATGTTTACAAATTGAAGAATAATGCCCATTTCCCCCACACACATTACAAGCACTATATACAAGACATGTACGCACTTGATGAGCCTTAAAGACTTTCATAAAAAAAATCTTTAAGGCTAGATGTTTCATTACCTTTTTGTCAACAAGAACCTAAGCCCTTGTGGTCCTTGCAATACCATTGAGCACCTAGCAACAAGTTTAATCCTTCTACACCATTAGTGAAAGTATAGGCCACCTTTACAAATTTATCATAATTAGCTTTTAGATCAACTAACATGAATTAAAGCTGATATATATTCACCTTGTGATTAACATAAATGAATTTCTTATATGCATCAAATTCAATGAATCCTTTTTCTTTTCTTTTTTTTTACTTAGCTCATTTGTAATGTGCAATATGCGTAATTCTAAGATAGTGTGGTCATTAAGAAATTTTATATGCAATTCGTTTAAGTGACTATAGTGTTTTTCATATTGTCTCGCTATTTAGTCACCTTTTCATTTTCCCATAGAGAAACATGAAAATCACATAATATTTCATCATATAAATATGGAACTTTAGATTGTACCTCCTTATCGTCATACTCGTCATCAAAGATGGAATAGGAGGTGAAGGAGAAGGAATCATCTTCAAGTGCCATAAAATTGAGATTTGCTACCTCTTTTTCCTCTTAATATGGTTCTCCTTCACTTTATCCAAATGCAATCGTGACCTTCCTTAGAGCTTGTTTATTGTAACTTGTGTTGCCTTTGCTCTTTGCCATTTGTCTGGAAATATCAATTATGAACTCTTGACAATATTGAATGATATATATAGGCTTGCCACATTTGTGAGACTTGATATCATCCTCCATCAATTATTCCCTTGGCCTCCTTGAAGTGTTGGAAGGATATATTCCTCCTCTTCCATTTAGTTCTCCTCCATATTGAAGAAATCTTTTGAATTTAGTATTTGTGAATTCCATTCTTCTTCATTAATTGTACCTTCACCATCTCCTTCATCATCTTCAACATATTATTTGATCAACATGCTCTTCTTTTTTTCTTTTTATTTTTTGCCTAGATGACGAGGATGATTGTTTTAGAGTAAGAATCTTCTTTGCCTATATCTTCCATCTTGGATTGATGGACCTAGATATTTTCAAAGAGCTTACTGATGGTCATATAGTTGTGACCATGACTTTCCCCAATACCTTAAGGTTACTCATGATGGAGGTGAATTGATTGATCAATTCACTTATTTAGTCTCCTTGATTCATGGGGAAGAGCTCGTATTCTCTTGCATGAAGAGATATTCTCTAATTATTCACTTGTGTTATTTCTTCATGCATCATTTTTCCCAAATTTCTTTAGTAATTGTGTATGATTGTATTTGATGATATTCTTTCTCTCTAATCCCACATTATAAGATCATGATGGCTTTATCATTGAGAGTGAGCTTCTTTTTATCAGCATTTGTGAGTTTAAATCATGTTTTCTCAACCATCGTGCCACTGTTATCCTTGATTTTGTTTGGGCCATCAATTATAATGAAACACATATCATAATCTTGAGTCATGATGAAGAAAAATGTTATATTCTTCTAATTAGTAAAAAAATCTATTTAATATTGGAGGCTTTGTGGTGGACCTCCCTTTATTTAATCCCATTGAACCCATTCCTCCTGAGAATAAAATTTTCAACTTGGATTTTTAGATACTTTGTAGTTTTAAAGCTCTGATACCAAATCAAAGAACCCTAGAGGGGGTGAATGGGCTTTTATAAATTTAAATGAGAAATATAAAACTTTGACACACAATATATAGTGGTTTAAGAATTGAATTTTTCTATATCCACTACCAAAAGGGTTTGCCTTTTTTTTATTTTAAATCACTACTATGTTTATTGATGATCATTTATCTCTTAGTTTGTAAGCTTACTACTCAATGACCTTCTAAGAGTTTATTTGCAAGTTGACCTGGTTATTCTCTCTAGGTTTATAGATCTATTAATCCAATGACCTTTCTTAGAAATGCTAGACAATATACAACCTCAATATAATGAGTTTTCAGGATTTGTGGTTGAGTATAACATATCTCACAAATGATACAAATATGAAAGTGAAAGAACATTTGGTGCGTCTAATCTATCTAGAAAGAAATATATATTACAATTAATGAGTAATTTTTTTCTGAGTAGAATGAGCACATATACTTTTGAAAATGTCTCAACTTGATATGAATATGAAAGTGAGTAGTTGAGAATTAATTGTAAGTAGGAGTAAAGGATTGATTTGTATGATTGACAATAGCTTAAAAAGTCCATTTTATGCTACCTTATAAAAGGTATTTACATTTATGCACTAATATGTATTCATTAGAGTAAAATCACATATATTAGTTGCAAAAGAAATGGGTAGATATTTTAGAATTTAATGGTGACCAGTCAATCACTTTCCCAGACTAGTAAAGCAATTTTTTAAACCATTCAACTTAATATGTTCAAATTTGAAGTGAAAATGCTACTGCTGCATAAACTAGTTGAAAATTTTTTTGCTCTATACCTTTGGTCTTATGAACATATATGAGCATTTGAGTGGTTTAGTAAGGCAGTTGATTTGTCTTTCATAATAATCGATTACTTTTCTCAAACTAGTCAATTACTTTAATCCTTGGGAAATAAAAAAAATTCACTTTATCTGAACCTTTATCCTAGTTGTTCAAACCAATTGACAAGTTTTTGGACTAGTTAATCGGTTAGGTGAAACTAGTCAAAATAGTTTAAATAGCAAAATGGGTTTCTACTAGAGTAAATCCCATAGATTTGTTAGTGAAGAAAGTTTATTGCTTTTTGAACAAGTCAATTGGTTTTTATCAACTAGTCAATGTGTTAAAATAGAGATCAAATGGGTATAGGATCAAAACCCATGGAATAATTAGTTAAACTAGTCGATCAACATTATCCCTCAATTGTTGTGTTTAAATAGAGACCAAATAGGTTTTTGTAGGAGAAAAATCCATGAACTAGTTTGTTAAAATAATCAATTGACATTTGAACCAATTTATTGGTTTTATATCCAATCTACCTATTTGAGTTTTCACATGTTTAACACATTGGGTTTGAACCAAACCAATCAATAGTTCTTAAGACTAGTCAACTAGTTTCGACTGGAACTACTATGTTTGAAAATGATTTTAAAAGACGTTAGGATTAAAATCAAGAATGAATTTTTAGCAAATTAGTTTTAAGGAATATTTTGAACATCCCTATAATTTATTTATTTTTGCTAGCTTAGGGTACTCACCCATTCTCATACTCTAATGGATTTTACCCTTCTACCCTTAAGTGTCATTGTTGCTAGATGGACTCTTCATCTTCCTCAGTAATCCCATGCAACTCTAATCAATTATAACTTTATCTGATCCTCTCTGTCCATTATGCATGATGGTTCCATCAAATCTGTTAAAGTATAACCTTATATCTTGAGTCCCCGACTATAAATACAAGGCACTCTATAATGTTCTCTAAAATATGGATGTCTATTAGCACCCTCAGCACCTCCATGGATATACCACTCTCCATTTCCATTTCCTAGCCAATTCATTTTCCCCGTGGTTGTATAACTTTTAATAACACCTTCTTGCACCATGCGCTTATAGGGATGCCCCTAATCTCCACCCATGTGCGCTTAAATTTTCGTGTATCCTCCATTTTCCATTTTCACATTATCGGAAAATGGTTGAATATCATGATATTATCATTTATCACCTCTATACATGCCATTTTGACTGAAATATAAGAAGAAACTTATACCAACCTTAGTCTACCCCTCTACATGAGATACTCCATGATTTAAATAATTTCAAGATGATTATCTCTAGCATATAAGGTTCTAAGGACTCCCCAACCAAGCTTCTATCCATTTGTACAAGAGTGTCTACTTTTACATCATTAAATAACATCCTGCATCCACCATTCTACATCCTCACTTGGGGAGGATCTCCTCTAGTAACCATAGCACAACTTCTTTGGTCTCTATAAGCTTCCCTTCATACTCCTCCCTTTGAACTACTAGATAATTTTTTCATAACTTCTTACCTACGTACCTATGTCACCATACTTTGTAATTTTCATAAAAAAATCATAACTCTATATAGTAGCATGCATGGGGTTTTCTCCTAGCTTCTATAGCCTTTTTTTAGAGTATTAGATGAACCTAAAATAGAGGCTCGTAAACTATATATCCTTCCTCAAGATGTATATATCTACCACCCACCCAAACTCTTTAAAGTTATCTTAATCTTTGTAGGTGTGACCTACTTCACCAAGTTACCCACAAATAGGGTGAATAGCTTCTCTTGTCTTTTTCTATCTTGTTCATTCAAAGCCACACACTCCAATCCTTCACAAGCATATTTTCCTTTACTTTCTTGCAATTGAGTGGTGCTAAGGTGCCATTGACAAATGTTAGGTCCTCTATCCATTGAGCCTTTTATTTCTATCATTATCATTTTTGCACCAAGGGGAGAAAGTGGAATAATGGCATTGATGCATTATTCACAAGACCACCACTTTGTGTGGGGATTTTGTTGATCAAATAATATGCATATTTTTTAACACCAAAAAGTAATATTTGATGTATTAGAAGCAATTCAATATCTAACAAATTTTTCAATATTCCACTATATGTATGTACCTTCATATGTCATGTGAATCAATTTAATCCATACATCTCTTTTTATTTTTAACTCATATATACTTCAGCCCATTTAATTTTTTTTATTCTATTTCATCTAAAGTGGAGAATTAACTACACTCTCAACCCAATTTGTTAAATGCTAATTAAATATGGTATGTCTATTAATTAGACACAATTGAGCATAATAGCGTAAAATAAATAGAGTAATTTATAAACCAAGTAATCAATCAATTCAAAATCACAAAATATAGGATTTCCCTACATTTAAGTTAAAGATATATTAGATCATGGTTTTATTTAAAATAAACATGATCAAATTGAATATAGAAAATAAATTATGCATAAATTATTAAACTTGAGAATAATTTAATAAATAATTGTAGAACTTTGGATCCAAAATCAAACTGAGGACTAATATTCTCTATGTCTTTGTTCTACAAAATTACTTAACACAAATATTTATATTATGCTAAATTAACCCTAAACTAACTTATGAGGTTACAAACAAAAATAAACTTAAGCGGGAGAAAATTGAGCCAATATGACTAATGTTGCTAAACATGCCTCCCTCCATTTTCACTACTCCTTGATCCATTTTACATCATGTTGACAATTTTATGTTCAATTATCAAAGCTTTCTAGGTCAACTAACTA
Source organism: Tamarix chinensis (assembly GCA_030549775.1). Taxonomy (NCBI): domain Eukaryota; kingdom Viridiplantae; phylum Streptophyta; class Magnoliopsida; order Caryophyllales; family Tamaricaceae; genus Tamarix; species Tamarix chinensis. The sequence goes on along the minus strand of CM060173.1, from coordinate 80,560,872 downwards.
CTCCTTGTTCCATTTGACTTGGGGATAATGTGTCAACTTAACTCCTTTTTATCTATTGTCGTTCAAATAATATTTTGCCAAATATTTTTTGCTCCATTTGGCCTCAAAAGCATTTATGCTACAAAAATTAGCCGATAAACAATAACTCAAACAAAAAGGCATATAAATCATATCATATAATATAAATATGTCTAAAAATAATAGCATACATAAACTCCACCACACTTAACTTCTCATGATAGGAATTGGAATTTTCAACTAAAGAAAATAATGTAAAGACAACTAATTAGTCATTTTTTTATGTCTCATGATTGTTATTAGCATGTAAAATAAGCCTTTTAGATTCATAGATCACCCTTAGAAAACTAGTAAGGTATTATAAGGGGTTAATTTATGATTTACCAACAATCTCTCTCACAAATCACATAAAATAAAATAAAAATTATCTTCTAACACCCTTTACAAATGCTATGTCAAGATCGTATACTTTCATAATTCCAATATTAGCATTCAACCAAGATTCAACATCAAAAACTTTAAATGGTTTATTTCAACATATAATTTACACATAAACATGATAGATTTTATAGAGAAATAATAATGGATGAATGCCTAACCACACATTAGTCACAATAAGATCCTTCCTCAAAAAGGTATCCGTCTTTGTTCACTTGTTTATTTATGGCTGCATATGTATAAAAAACACCAAGGTATGTGAGATATAAGATGACAAGAAAGATAGACAACACACACACGTATAAGAAAAACTCATATTTTTATGGATAAACCCATATGAAAGATATCAAATACTTCCTGAATGGATCAAACCATATGACCGATTCATGTGATTAATATTCAAAAAATCATTGTTACCCATCTCAATAATCAAATAAGACTTCATAAGTGTTGTAATGGGGCTAGGTTTAAGGGTATAATAAATAAAAGGGAACTAAGGATTTAACAAAGTGTCCTTAAACTTAGTAGAATCATATGATGTAGAAAGACTATTCTTAAAACTTTAAACTTCTCAAGGCACCTTTGTAGTACATAACATAGCATCGTGTAGGCCATATATCTTTATATTGACCCTTATATCATTTTTATCATTTATCTTCAAACTATAAGAAAGGAGAAAAGATAACTTCTTTTTTTTTACCCATTTTCTATTTTTTCCCACTTGATCCATGCTTTACTAAGGCAAACGCATTTTATACTTCATCCTACTCCACATGAGGAATTAGAGATTGATTGATCCATCCCTTGCTTTCCACTTTGGTACCTTAAATCATTCTCTCTTTTTCTTCTTCTTCTTCTTTTTCTCCCTCCCTTTTTTTCTTACCTCCTTCACAATTATTTTTTTAGATGCTCTCTGACACTTTTTGTAACACCCCAAAATTTGCAAGTTTTTTTAAAAAAAAAACATTATATAACTTAAAACTGTAAATTTTTGGAGATGTGACCGCCACACTTAATACTAGACCAGTTCACTCCTACCGTTCCAGTATTAAGTGCTAAGGCTAAGATAAATGCTTGAAAGAAACATTAATAATAATTCAAATTCATGGTTATTGAGATCAAATATGCAATAGTCCTTACACAATGCAAAGTACGAGGAGTAGTTCATTTAGGAAGGGGAAAACAGTAATAATAAAATTGTTCCAAAGTACGATTCATAATTAAATGACATAGAAATAAAATCCCAAGGAAAGTCGGCCATGACACTCTAAGAACAGATCCCACCCCATCGTCACTCGATCCCTTCTGATGTCTCATAGACATCAATGGCATCATAGTACATATCTCCTACCTTCATATAATCAGATGGGCTTTCTACTCATTGGAATGAGCAGCACCCATGAAACGGGTGATCAGTACGCTACGTACTGAGTAAGGTAACCGAGCACTAAGGCCAACACATAACATATAAATCATGCAGAACATAGAGGAGCACAATCATAAGTACATAGGATCAACCAGGTGAAAGTACAAAGGCACATTCATAGTTTGGATTAATTACTTAGTTAATCTCTGATCAGATCTCATTTCATACCATGCCTTTTTATCAATTCTATGCGAGCACAGGAGCACCCCACTATTATAACCGGTGGGCCGGTCACACATAGAGCATCATGCCCTAACCACTATTATTACTGGTGGATCGATCACAAATAGGGTCAAACCCTAACCACTATTCCTAACCGGTGGATTGGCTCGGCTCCTGCTCGCATGGTGTTCCACTGTAAGTAATTAATATCTTTTACTTACCTTAACAAAAATTTGGTTTATTTTCATTGAGATCGGGAACCCCCACTATTATAACTGGCGGGCCGGTCACAATAGGACATCATGTCCCAACCACTATTATTACTGGTGGATCGGTCACAATAGGGTAAAACCCTAACCACTATTTTAACCGGTGGATCGGTCGCACATAGGGTAAAACCCTAACCACTATTCCTGACCGGTAGATCGGCTGGTCCCGTCTCAATATCTTCCTCTTTAAGTAATTAGTATCTTAAGTATCTTATTCACAAGTTTTGACTCAGACACGCATGATTGGCTTCTACTTTCCTCATCTTGCAATCCTAGTTAACCACCACCATTAACATTAATCCTGACCTTCCCTAACTCTCATGAGAACTCTAACTCCACCTAAGCTCTACTCCATGGAAACCCTAGCTTCATGTAAACCCTGCTCCCATGCAAACCCTAACTTCATGTAAACCCTACCCCCATGCAAACCCTAACTTCACGTAAACCCTGCTCCCATGCAAGCCCTAACTTCACATAAAACTTGCGCCCATGCAAACCCTAACTTCACGTAAACCCTGCTTCCCATGCAAACCCTAACTTCACGTAAACCCTGCTTCCCATGTAAGCCCTAACTTCACGTAAACCCTGCGCCCATGCAAATCTTAACTTCCATGCAATAGTAGCACCACCATGCAAAACCCAAGCATCATGCAACTCATACAAAACCCTAACACCGTACAACCCATGTGAAACCCTAACACCATACAATATATTCATTCCATGCAAAAAATCCAACTCCTATGAAACTCCCCAATATTATTTTGTAAGTCCATCATGCATGTCTCGAGCCATATCACATCGTATAAAAAACATATTTATACACATCATTCTCATGCCACAATCATTTAACGAAACACACCTCAACTTCCATACATGCTGCATTCATAACAATTACATAATAATTACATGAAATACATGATAGATCATATCACAAGGCATGCATGGCATATAAATCATATATAACACAAATGGCCTTAGCACCCCTTACCTAAAATGTCACCGGTCTTGGAGCAAGTTCCTATACCACTTGAGGGCTTTGGTTGGGCTCACCTACTATGGAAAAATACTAGGATTAGGTTTTCTCTTAAGAGTGCCATTATTTCTAACTAATCGCAATACCTTATTTTTAATTAAAAATTATTATATTAAAATTAATAATGTGATTCAAAACAAAAAGGTGATATAAGGGTTTCTACCCTTCATCAAAATAATATTAGTAAAGATAATAATAATAATAATAATAATAATAATAATAATAATAATAACTAACTATTAAAATAGAGATAATATCAAGAATATTAATAAAAATAAAAATAACAATAATGCATAAGCTTTAAAATTTAAAGTGGGGTTTCGAATCTACCCCTAATTAATAAAATACCATTCAATAATATTAATAACATATATTATTTATAATAATATTAAAATAATAAGGATAATAAAAATAAGAAAAATAATAAAACATATAATAATTCAAATCATACCCTAAATTCGAAACTAATTATTTTATTCCTGCTCTCTATATCTGCAAGGAAAATTTAGCCTTAATATTTCATCTAATAATAATAATAATAATAATAATAATCAAAATAAAAAAAAATACTTGATTAACCATGAATTAATTTGAATAAAACAAAACAAAGGTAAATAAATATAAAGGAAGTCTAAGGAGGTCTAGGGTTTCACCTTGAGTCGTCGGAAGCGGCGACATCGGCGGTGGTGCATGACGGTGGCCGAAAAATGGGTCTAAGAGGGCAAAAGATGAAGAAACAAATAGAAGGAGCAGGGGAGAAATTAAAATAAGGTTATGGTTCGATGGATAAGGATTAGAGGGAGTTTTTGGGCGGTTCAGAGGGCAGTAGAAGTGGCGAAAACGGCGGAGGACGACGGCTTAAGGGTTTCGGAGTGAAAATTATGGTGAGACGAGCAGCAAACTTGGCACGGCTATGGAGGCCCGTGCAAGAAGAATCGAGGGTTGAAAATGGTTTAGTTGATTATAGGAAGTTTCAGGGAAGAAATTGGAATGCTTCGGTGGCGCTAAGGTTGACTATCGGCGGTGAAAATGGCGTCTGAAGTTGCGATGGTGGCAGCCTGCACTTAGGGTTTCAGGTAAGAAAAGAAATCCAAAACTCCTACCATTAGGCTATTTATAGATGTTGGAATGGATAATGAGGAGCTGGAGGTCGACATGGAAGTGTTAAATGCAAGAATTTGGGTGGCCGGTGGCAGTAATGGCTCGACTTCCGTTTTGGGGTGGTTCGAATTTCGCACACCAGTAGAGAAAAAACGGGCCAGATTTAACGTCCAATAATTATGCCCATTTATTCCTGGAGTTAAGAGGAAGACAATGAGGTAAGAAATGGTCGGTATTAATCACCGTAGCCAGAGATGCCATTGATGGAAGCCATCATTGCAGCGTCGTCGACGACGGGGGAAGGAGGAAGAAGGAAGAAGAAAGAAGGTGGACCGGTCGGCCGGAGAAAAGAAAAGAAAAAGGGAAGAACCGGACCGGTCGGCGCGGGGAGGGGGTCATTAAATGAAACGACGAGTTTCAGCCGTAACACGGACGAAACGCAGTGCTTAGGCGGGCGGAAGAAGGGCGACGGGCGCAGGCTGGGCTGTGCCGAAGAAAAGGGAGAGCAAAGGAAAACTAGGTCGCGACCTGGCCCAGTCGGGGAAAAGAAGAAATCGAAAGAAAAAAAAAAGAAAGGAAAAAGAAAGAAAGAAAAAGAAAAAGGGAAAAAGGAATGGAGAAAATAATTAGGTTAGAACCAATTAAATTAATTTGAATATTTAGGATATTGAAATAATAATATTTGAATAAAATCCTATTTAAATCCCTTTTTAGGCTAAATTAGGATTTTTGAAAGATTTTCCATAAACTTCATTTTAATTAGCAAAACACCCTAACTTTCTTCCATTAAATTATTTATAAACTTAATATTAATTTGGAAATATTTCCTCCTTCTTATTTTAAGTAAAAATAATTTATTTATTTAATTACCCAAATTAAAATCATTAATTAGTTAAAATACCCAAATTCCTCCTAATTAAAATACTTATAAATTTATTCTTGATTTTCCCTAATAAATTTTCTTTTATTTTAAATAATATAATTAATTAACTATTATAATAAAACTTCATTTAAATATGCTATTTAAAATTATAAAATTTCGGGGCATTTCACTTTTTCCTCTAATAACCCTTAATCACATATATATATGTTGCCTAAAGATTTCTATTATATTCTAGAACAAAGGTATAGTTGTGTTTTAGGTTTAGGCTTAGGAATAAGATGGGAAATGAAAGAAATAAGGGCATTATAAAATGATCAAAGGGGTTAATTAATGGGGTGCACATCTTGTGTACACAAAAATGGGGTAGTAGGATATCTCGCTATTTGGGAATAAATACTAAGCTATCTTTATCACTTTTTCAATTAGGGTGATTATGACTTAAAAGATTCGATTAACGCATGAAAAATTTATGATGATCTCTATATTCCATTACAAGAGCTATAGCAAGTAATTTGATCAAAAGAAGTAAGTGCATATGAGGTTTGCAAAGAAAAAAGAAACCAAGAAATATAGATTATTTTATATGCAAAAAAACTCAAATAAGAAGGCATATATGGCTAAAAGCTCACAATGTGTAGTAATGAAGCTCAACATCCCATGTTGATGGTTAGTAAAGCATGCACGTTCTCATTCTATTCACATATAATTATGTAGATATGTTCCCTAAATCAAAATTAATTTAAAAAATCTCCACTCTACCTTATATCAATTTTGAAATCCTCTTTTAGCACTCAACCATACTTAGGGCTTCTAAGGTTCAAAAAAAAAGAAAAATAATCAAATAAAAAAAGCACTCAAAACATTTAAAATAAGAAGATAGATAGTATGCACTCAACAAAAGGGTCATGATAAATAATATAAGATAGGAATAAAAGGTATAAACATACGACAGGTTAATAAAGCACAAGAATTTTAGCAACTCAACATTTACCACTAATTTTTAGTTTTATATTTCGGGAAGCTAAAAATAAAATGATTAAGTGTTACAACCATCCTAAATGTAAGTTTGGTTTATCGTTCCATTCTAGTGTCCAGTACAAGGCTAAACATTACAAGCATTAAACAAGATAACAAGAAGATAAGAGAGATTTAATAAAATACAGAGGAGTTTTGGAGATAAACTCTACGTACAATGATAACCAAAATATAACAAAAAAAGTGTCTTATAGAACTAAGAGTACATAAGGTACCCTGACAAAAAAATTAGCTATCAAATAACCCAGACTTTACATCCAAACCGATATAAATAAGTCACTCGTCTATAAGAAGTGCATCAAACTCATCAAAGCAATCATTAGAAACATCCACATTAAGAATTGTGTTGTCTACTCATGGGAATAAACAACAACCATAAAAATGGTGGTAAATAATTATGTAATGAGTAGGGTGACAATGCCTATGGATTGTTAAAAGACATGTAGAACACTTCAGGTTACATGAAGAAAGTACTATATATATACACTATTCATGTTATGAGATGAGTTAAGAATGCAATTGTTTTAATTTTCATACATAGGTGATCACACAATTTCATTTATTTAGATACATTATGACCAGGAAAATACCCATAAAAATACTATCCTCTTCCTTTAAATGGGAAAAGATAGTTAACATCACTAAAATTTTAACCTTTTAGGTAAAACACAACTAGGTCAATAGTAAACCCTTTAGTATTTAAGTACGCATAGTCGTATATGTCAGTTGATAAGAATAATATAGAGTAGATTAGATTCCTCTAGTTATGATGGAACTATGTAATAACATTCAATAAACTTAAGCACTTATTCCTAATTCATGTGAACATTTACTTTAATTTCTAATGTCTTCTTAGCTCATTAATTAAAACATAGCTCATAAAAATGCATTACTTGATTTACTAAGGGTCATGTCACTTTCAATTATGTTACAGGTATGTTAACACATGGAAAACTACTTATCATCTCATTATAAGAAACATTGTTTTTCATGAATTCATTCCAACACTTATATTTATAAGAAACACCTAGAATTTTTCCATGGTTAATATCAAGAATGTACATACCACATGAAGTAATGAGGAGACATAAAAAGGGATAACATACACAATAGGGAACATCGTGCAAGTGTAAATACTATAAAATCCTCCTAAAACCCTAATTTACAATTATGCCATGACTTCCCTTATAGGGCTCAGAAATTTACCAAATTAACGTTTTACTCCAATATATTATTATAAACAACATATCTAAAAAGTAATACTTAACTCCAATATTTCGTATATAAAATACTGATCATGCCCTTTGGGTTTATAAGTCCATTTTAATCCATTTTTGCATAATAATAATAATAATAATGATAATAATAATAATAATAGTAATAATAATAATAATAATAATAATTTTGTTATCCACATTAACCATAAACTATTTTTACATCACATTAATCACATTTTAACCCAATTAGACTTACGAAAAATAAAAATATTAGAATTAACCCAAACTAACCATTTTGCCCTTATTTCACCTAAATGCCTTAATGTTTCTTCTTAACATAACTTGATCCAAACTCAACCAAGCCTTAACATATTATAAATAAAAATTTAAGAAAATATTGATGAATATGATTAAATACTTTTTTTCCATAAAAAAATCATAAATATGACCTAAATACCCTAAATCCAAAAAGGATACCAAAACTCTTAACCCACAAATTATACCAAACTTAACTAATATCTCAAATTATCTCCCAACTAACTCAAGACGCCTATATATATGATTTAATTTAATTAAATAAACCTAAATGCCATCAAATTTAGGGTCAAAACACTGTAATACCAAATCACCAAAATTAACTAGCCTCAATCATTTCCATCAATATATTAACATGATTACAATTTATACACTTATTCATATTCTCATGAAAAATAAGAGTATATAACGTATACTTAAGAATTTAAAGAAACCCTATAATAATTTAGCATATGGAAATCACATTATATCATGAAAAACACACATATTATCAATGCCCTAATATAGAGACATGTATCCTTACCATATAACAACTTTAATATCTAAATAAGCAAATTAAATAACCTCATAAGCACCATATTCCATACCTATAGGATCACCTACACAAATAGAAAGTATTGTGTTAAAAGTGCCAAGGTCATCAACAAAAGGTAAGAAAAAGGAGGAGGTAAGCCAAATAGAACCAATGCAAGAAAGTTAGTGCGGTTGAGGTAGTTAGTTGTGTGAGGGAGTGATGTGGAAAGGATATTTGACATGAGTTTCTTACATTGCAAGATGAAAATAATGTGAGGCTTTGACATAGAAAGGGGGTTATTGAAATTGGAAGTGCATGTTGGGTGATGTTGGTGGTGTTGAAATTTGAGGGGTTGGCATTGCTAGAAGGTTCTAACACAAGGTGTTAATAAAGGTGGTGGTAGGGTATTTGGGTGGTGGATAAATATAGGGAATTATGGCACAGAAGAAGGGTAGTAACATGAGGGATTAATTCTATAAAAGGTAGTGTAACATGATCGAGTGGCATAGGTGGTAGTGGTGTAGTTCAAATGGAAACAATGTCAAACTAGGCAAAGATGAAGAAAGAAAGTGTGGAATAATAATTTTAGAGCAAATTAAAGTAGGTATCTTTGTTAGGGATAGAGGAATGAAAAAAAGGAAGAGGAAGGGAAGTATAGAGCATACTCTAGTTATGTGAATTAGATGTTGTGTGAGATGGGGATCGGTAAGGTGAACCTAAGCATATTGAGATAGAAGAGAGGAAAGAAAAGGCATAGGGAAGGAATGAAGGGTTAGACTTAGATATGATTTGGTTGACTAACCAAATTAGTGCGAATCTTCTTGGGAAAAAAGAAGATTTAATGGTTAGAAGAAATTGTAGGATTGGTGGGTTGAAGATTGAGGAGAAGGATAAGAATCTTCAAGCATGATTCAATTAAGAATTAAAGAATGATATGAATCTTCAAACAAGATTCAATAATAATTCAACAAGAAGATATCTTTGAATGTTTCTCCAAGAACAAATTCAAATTACTTTAACTAAGATTACTCCAAGTAGTTTTAGGAAGAAAATTTCTCTCAAAGAGAGAAAGATAACCAAGTAGTATACTTGTTATTAGATTCAAAATATTTGACTCATCTTGTTACAATGTGCCAAGAACTGCCTTATATAGGTAATGGCAAGTCTGCTAATTAGCACTAAAAGGTAGCGAAGTTAATGCACACATGGCTAACTAGCACACTAACCTCTAATAGCAACATACTACTAACCTATATAATACATGAGTCGAACAAAAAAATATTACAAAACAAACTTAGCTAATTATTATGTGGAAAAAATTAACAAAAGCCTAATTTACATAAGAATGATGACTAGGTCTTCTTTGACTTGAAAGTTTGACTTCCATGCATAATAACTCCTTTAACTTATACTAAATTGTAACATAAGAAAGCTTAAATGTGTTGACATCTTGAATATTCTCCTTGCAAATATGATACACACCTATAATAATAACTTAAAATACACTTTTTATTGTTATTAAAGTTATATTATCATCAAAGAAACATATTATAACAGGCTATGTTCCTAAGAATGTCAAATCCTTATTATCATAAGAATTTATAGATGATCCTACATCACAAATTGAGAAAAATAAAAATGATAATGAGGGTTCACATGAAGGGTAAAGGGAAAGAGGAAGGAAAAAGGAAAAGAAGCTTTTAAGGGATAAGAGAATAATTAAAGGTTAAGGATTAATTATGGAATTAAGAGACTAATTATCTAGAAATTAGGATGGGGAAATTTAGGGGGAATTATAAGAATAAAGTAAAACTACTAAATATTTATACGCTAAAAAAATATCCTACTTATAAAATCAAAACCAAAATAATTAAGGCACATAATAAAATACATTCACAAGCTTTGGTTGCCTTCCAATAAGCACTTGTTTATAGTCACTTGCTTGACTATAATCCTATTCAACCAGGAACTATTAAGTGTATGGTAATATTGAAGATTTTGAGCTCTCCACCCTCATTCTTCTTTAGTTGGTCCCTATTAAATTTTATAAAGATAATATAGGCACACAATCCCCTAAAAGTTTCAAATGATAACAAGTTATAATTACCCTTATCAAAGATGAAATGAGAATGAAGACAATAATTAAATAACATAAGGATTAAGGTTAGGAGGTATTTTGCATTAAAAAAAATTATAAGGCACAAAGAAGGGAGGAATTGCCAACCCTAAGGGATCAAAAGGGTGGCTCATAATCATTATTATCAATAATGAAAGGCTAGGATGCATTCTCATAAATTTTAGATGAGAAAGGAAGAAGTGAAGCTGATTTTGATGACTTATTATGCCTAAAAATATCTTATTAAATCCAAACATTATTAAGATAACTATAAAAACTTTAAAATTATCTACATCCCAAAAATGATCAAATATAATGATCCCCGAAGTTTCATACAATTTATATAGCTAATGAAGATGTTTTAGGGTGTAAAACACATTATAAACTAATTTGAACAATGAATAGTATTTTTTTCATGAAAACATTTATTTTCATTTCCAACATGTGTGGGTGACTTTAATAAAAACTAAGGAATTTAAATATGAGCAATTTAAAATGATCTAAAAAAATTTTGACTATAAATAGTGGATTAGGAAGTCTTATGAGACTCAAAAAGGTAAGAAGGGTTACGAAATCCTAATTAAAAGATTTTAAAAATGTAACAAGAGTCTTGAATCACTTAAGGGATGTAATAAAACATCAAAATAAGGTAACTTTATCTCTAAAAAATAAAAATCCAACATAAATCACATTTTTTTAAAAGATAGGGTATTACACTCATACTCTTGTCCTTCTTCCTAGCAAAAAGGATTGGTGTTCCCAAGGGTAATACACTTGGTTGAATGTATCCCTTTTTTAATAAATCCTTCAGCTAAGCCTTAAGTTCCTTCATATCTTTTGGTGCCATTATAACACCCTAAATTTTTTATCTAAATTTTTTTGTTGTGCAAAAGCTTAAATATAAATACATAAGTGTTATCACTATATCCAACACAAAAAATGTACAGTTAATACCTAAACCATTTTGGGTACAAGTTTAAAAAGTAACACGTACCTTAAGATCAAGTTTAAATAGTACCTAATAAAATATCAATATAAGATAACAAACCAATTAGAAAGATTAAATGATAAAAAATCAACTAGAATAAAATAAAGAAATAGAAGGATACATACATAAATACATATATAGGGAGAATATCTAATGTGGACCATCCTTTATGCTAAGAATGGCGAGCCATCATATTTTCCTACGCTAATTATAGCAGTTTCCACCACCTACTACAAGTATTTTCCTAACTTGAAATATAAATACTTAATATTTACAAAAAAACACCCCATATTTTTTCTCTCACAAATACAATAGTTTCTTAAGAGACTTACAATAGGTTTCTCTATCCACTAAAGGTAATTTACACCGCCTACTATAGGTAGTTTCCTAACTTAAAACATATATACCTAATATTTAAAAAAAATGCCGTTAGTTTTATTTCTAGCACTAAAATACTATAGTTTACTAAAAGATTTATAGTAGTTTCATTCACCTACTAAAAGTAGTTTCACCATATACTATACGTAGATTTGTGACTTTAGATATAAATGTATAATATTTATAAGAATTCCACTAATTTTTTTTAACACTCAAATACAATAGCTTCTTTGGCTACTTACAGTAGCTTCATCTAACTATTAATAGTAGTTTTTACCACCTATTGTCTATAGTTTCTTTAATTGAGAGTACTAGTTCTCAGTTCTCACTGAGAGAGCTAGTTGTCATTGGATATCCCATATATATATATATATATATATATATATATTAGTGTTACTTGGCTACAAAATGAGATAACAGATATTTGTATATGAATATAAAGCAAACACCATCGAGGTATGAAATAGATATTCTACTCTAAACCCTCCCAACTAAAAGTCTATAAAGATCTCACCCTTAGCTAGGACCACCATACTTTTGTCTCCCACCATATCTCCCATATCATATTTTATCTTTATCTTTATCATTCAACCATAATCTTGATAATTATCCCATCACCTTATACATTTCAATCATTCCCACCTAATTGCACCACCATAATTCTTTCTCCCATACTCCACATTTTCCATGTTTTGCAATAAACCTCAAAATTAGACTTCCCTCCCCTCTCTCCTCTTGGTATTTCTATATAATATGGTTAATACTTTTATCGATCATTTCATATTTAGCAAATTTACCATTTTCCCCATTTTTCCTTCTTCTATCCTTTGCATTTCCTCTTATTCTTGAGTTGCAAATTATTCTTATCATTTTCCCTTAGTTACCAAGCCTCTCTCCTCCTTATTTTGCATATTTATCTTCTCATTTTCTTTTATATTGGTTCCTAAACATTAATTTAAATTTAGGGAGATTATTTTTAGAAAAAGAATTTGGATCCTTAACCTTAATTCCCTTGGTGAAAGAAGTGATCAAGTTAGGAGTAATTTTGCTAGAAGAATAGTGCCTTAAGGTAAGGGAACTCATATCTAGCTTAGTTTTTTTGGTTAAATTGCATATTTTATTTTTAAACTCATGACAACATGTGTGTGTGTGTGTGTTTAGAAATACATGGTTCAAAGTATTGCATCTTATATTGTGTTTGTAATTTGTAATTTCTTGAAAGTATGTGGTTTCCATGATTTTATGTGATATTTGCATGGTTGGGCCATATTAAGTTTGTTTTTAAGTTTTAAATCTTGATACTATAACATTTTATTTTCATTGAGTATGTTTTTAAGTGTTATCTATCATGAGATTAAGTTTTTTTGAGTAGTTATATGTTTGCACTTGCTTTTGATGATTTTTAGACTTGCGAGAGTCATGGCCTTAAGGCTTTTTGTTACATTTTGGGTTCATCTAAATTGATTCAAGTAAATAATTAGGTTGTAAATATTATGTTTGAAAAATTAGAAGGAAAATTAGTAAAGGTTGAGTTTTGGGTATTTCATGTGATAGAATCGATTAAAAGCATTTTGCTCAATTTGGTGGGTTTTTTGTGAAACCTAATAATTCCATTAGATTTATTAAAATGTTTAAATTTTTTTGATATATAATATGAAAGGGTTTTTTTAGTATAGGTTGAGTTATTTTAATAAGGAGCTTTGAGGTATTTTGGTGAAATAGAGACATAATAGTCATTTTGTATTAAACCTTGGAAATTGAAGTTTTGTGTAAGTTATCACTGATAAAATATAATAAGTTTGGTATGTGAAATATTTGGATAAATTATGAGAATCATTAATGTTAATTTTATGTTAAACTGGATTAAAATGGGATTAGTAACCCTAGGGGTACTATAACGACCCCAAAGTTTACTACCAAAAAATTTTATTTAAGTGGAAGCATAATAATAATATAAATGCATGTTACCACCATACTTGACAGAAGTCTCAGTTACCATACCATCCTTGCATTGAATACAAGGCAAAACTGTTAGAATTTAAATCATAATAAATAGAGAATGAGAGAAAATTTTAGAAAGCTTAAATAAGTATTAGGAGGTTAAATCCAATTACAATATCAAAATATATCAAAATAGCATAAATTATAACTAAGAGTCCAAAAGGTATCTGATGCAAGAGCATCTATATATACTCCTCAATATGATAATGATTTGACATACTTGATTATGGAACCAATCACATTATATGTCTTTGATAATAATGATATGACTAACTTTGATGATGTTACTTTAAGTCATTATTCCAAGTATGTAACATATTTGCAGGAAGAATATAAAACCATTTAAGAAGTCAAGATGCATAAGATTTCATGTATTAAAAGATATTACAAAGGAATCTATTGTGCATGAAAGTAAACTCTACCAGTTAAAAGGCTTAGTAAACAGTTTAAATCAACATCATTATTTGATTAGGCTTCTTGTTAGTTGTTTTTATGTACTACTTAGCTTATTTTTTTTGTAATAGTTTTGTTGAGTCGTGTATTATATAGAATATAATTACATTGTTAATACTAATGTATATGCTAGTTAGCCATGTATGTGTCATGTGGATAAATTAGTGTGCTAATTAGCAATGTAAGGTCCCTATATATAGCATGATATCAATAACTTGTAACATGATGGTTGAGTATATTGAAATCTAATATCAGTAAATCACTTGGTTAATTCTCTCTTTGTGATTGAATAATCCTACCTAAGAATACTTAGATTAATCTTAGATAGGATGACATTCAAAGTTGAGTTCTTTGAGTTATTGTTGAGTTCTTTATCAATTATTGCATGAATATCTTCATTCCTTCTTCTCCTTTGAGCAACCAACGATCCTAACTCTTCTACAATCACACGATTCTTCAAATTCTTATAAGACTTGTGTTAGTATCTAGACTAGAATCTATAAACCGAATAACATGAGTCTATATCCTGAACCCTAATACATAAGAATCACTCCTTCCTAGGTAAAGAATTATATGTGATAAAGCCATCCAAGGAGTTCTCATCAACATGAACAAAAATACCTAGGTTGTCTACTTATGGGAATGAGCAGCATCTATGAAAAGGATGTTCAATATGCTGCTTATTGAGTAAGAGAACCCTACAGTCATAACAAGGTTACACAATGTCATCAGGTCACATAAAGGAATAAACATGCATACATATTACATAACATGATGCAAGATAATAAATAATTCCATAAAACTATTATTAGATATAATTATAATCCATATTCTTATTTACATTAAGTAAAGGGATCCCACTATTCTTAATCTAATAGAACAGACTTAAGCACCCATCAAAGCAAAAAACTTCTAATCCCCTATTATTTTCTTGCATAATGAACCCAATAACTACTAGGCCAACTTACTCCTAATCACTATTATTAAATGGATGGAATAACTTGAAGCATATCTCAAGTAAAAATGCTCCTAAGCGACTATTATAGAAAGTGGAACAAAAATAACATCTCCATCTTGACTCATGTAATATTTCATTCTAAGTGGTCAATGTCTTATCTATTGCTATTATTCTCAAGATCATCATGCACAAAAATATTCTAACTTAAATTTATTTTTTAAAATACATGACACATAACCCCATGAAGATCAAGATATCCTCTTAGGAAAAAGGCCCTAATTTCCTTAAGAAAATCCTAATTTAACAAGGTGAGCATAACTTCTCCCATAACACTTATTTAACAACTAAATTTCATACACGTTCCTAAAATATGATCATTGACAAGATATTTATAAATAAAGTTTTAACTCATACATCTTACACATGTAATAATATCCATATCTCTAAAGTTACTATTTATAATCACTATAAAGCCCTAATTTAACAAGTTATGTATAACTTTTTCCATAAGGCTCATATAAACATAAAATTTAGTATATGTTCCCAAAATATTATTATTAACATCATATCCAAAAATAAAGGTATAAATATAACATCTCACACGTGTGACAACAATCTTTCTTTTATGGTTACTATTCCTTAAAAAAGTCATTTTCTTATATTATTAGACTTAGGTCATTCATATTACCTCCTATAGGGTTACTATTCACAAAATTATATTTAACATATTTTGAACCAATTAATACATTAAAATACCATATACTCCGTATTCAACCCATGTTGACCAAAATACCCTTAAGATAGTCCAAAACACCCATATTTTCAAAAAACAATTACCTATGAGTCACGACATGATTGGTTTTCAACCTCTAACATATATCCTCATGAAAATAAATAACCACATACACACACACACACACACACACACACTAGTCATTCATCATATCTCAATTTTTATGGTGAATCATTTCAACTTGTCGAACTTATCGTACAACACAACTTATTATATATGATCACATACCTTACACTCTAACACGTGATAAGCTTAACTAAACAATATACATAATCACATGCTTTCATATTTTTCTCACTTTTCCATCATACAATGTAACTTATCATATAATAACATTAAATCATGGAATTATCCATATAATCATGCCAACATGATATTTTATATGAATTTACACATTACATATAAAACCCTAATTACAACGTGCATCCTTATAAAAAGACATTGATCTTTAAATATATAAAATCCCTAAGATGCCTTCTCCAAAACCATGGGAAAATCAGAAAAAAAAAACCGAGATAAATACATGGTTAGAAAATAGGAATACAACCAAGTAAAATATAAGGAAAAAGGAAGGTGGGAACATAGAAAATTTGAAGCAAATAGAGCTTGGCACTAATGGAACTAGTTTCATTGGAAGGTCCCACAACAAGAGGTGTGGCTATGTGGGAATGTGATGTGGCTAGAAATTGGTCGCATGATTGTTGGATGCAGCTTAGAGGGTGGTTTAGTGTGGTATAGATGCAACTTGGAGGGTGGTGGCATGAGGAATGACGCTAGTAAAGGGTACAATTCGTAAGTCAGTGGCATTGGGGAAGAAGGTGGAAGGCTGCATGGATGAATAACGCATCTAAAGAGGTTCTTGGGTTAAGGATTGATGCGGTTAAAGTGAATTTGTGTTGGGTAGTGACACCGATAAGGGTATGGCAGCATAAGGCTGCAAAATTTATGCAACTTCTCTATACGGCAATGGAGGACAACAATGGGATGAAGCGTAGATAATTTGGAGAAGGGAAGATAGGGAAGAGAGGAAGTTTGGGGAGAAGGTTGGTGAGGCATTAAATGAGTTAAGAAGAGAAATTAGAGTGGTATCTATATATATATATATATATATATAGAGAGAGAGAGAGAGAGAGAGAGAGAGAGAGAGAGAGAGGGAGAGGGAGAGGAGAGGTGGTGATGGTGTGAAAGGTTGAATCAGGTAGAGAGTGAGGTAGAAAGGGGTGTATGGGTGAGGTATGATTAGGGGAATGGTCTGGGGTAAAAATTTAGTGAACCACAACTCTTGATATATGAGAGGTGATGGTAGTGGTGATGAATTTAGAATACATAGGCTAATGGAGTATAGGCTTAGCAGGGTGATTTGGATAAAAGAAGATCAAAACATACAAAGGAAGAGGGGAGGATGAAAAAGGCTAGGAAGTAGATAAAAAAATAAAAGAAAAAATTTATATTTAATTAAGTTTTATAGGTAGAATTAGTTTAAAATTTAGGATTCAGGAATTTGATTAAAATAGTAAACATCTATGGTTAGGGTTAAGCTAAAATATTAATTATCCATAATTAAGGTTGAATTAAATTTGGGGTATTACATCACTACCCCTTTAAAAGAGAATTTATCCCTAAATTCAACAAGTCAAGGTTAAGGAAGAAAAAAAAGGATGTAAGGAAAAGTGTCCGTGATGGTTAACTCTATAAGATTTGACACAACACTACTAGTACGAACCCCTTAATAGAGAGAGAACTCTGAAGCCTAACACGTTTGTGCTAAAAAAATTAGGATGTAATTTACCCATATCCTTCTCTATCTCCTAGATTGCCTCCTTTTCTCCATGGTGGTTGTAAAAAACCTTCACAAGCAGAACTAAGGTCATACGGGTTCATTATACCTTGATGTCCAAAATCTACAAGAGTACATCCTCATTGGATAATGAATTATCAAAATCAATCTTGTCGGGTCTAATAATGTGGGAAGGATTTAGAATATATTTCCTTAACTAAAAGAAATGGAAGATGTTGTGGAATTAATCTAACTTTGGTGGAAGTGAAAAGTGATAAGAAATATCACGGGCCCTATCAAGGATCTCTAAAGGACCAATATACCTTAGACTCAACTTACCCTTCCTACTGAACCTCTACATCCCCTTTTTGGTAAGAATCTAAATAGAACTTTGTCCCCTATCTCAAAATCATCATTGTGATGGCTCTTATCTATGTAGTTCTTCTTTTAAATTTGAGCTAGCCTAGCCCTTAATCACGTAAACCTACAGAGTCTTTTTCTTGATCATATTCGACTCAATTTCAATGATCTTTCTAGTGTCACTCTAACATAAAGATGTCCAACACTTACGTCCAACTAGTGCCTCAAAGAGTGGCATCCCAATACTAGTGTGATAACTATTTTTATATAAAAACTCCGCCAAATTTAGGTCATCCTCCAAAATACCTTAGAAATCAAAAGCACAAGTGCTCGATAAGACCTCAAGTGTTTGAATTGTACACTCAATCTATCTATTTGCAGCTAGTTGAAAAGTGATACTCATCCTCAAATTCCTGTCTATATCCTCCTACAACTATTCCCAAATGTGTGAAAGAAATTTAAAATCCCTATCAAAGACTACGTCGGTAGGTGTACCATGCCTTTTCACCACATGCCTCATATAAACATAAACTAACTAATCCATGATCCAAGTAGAATTCATTGGCACACAAACTACCAATTTAGCTAATTTCTTGACGATACCCCAAATTGTATCCCATAAACTATGAGTCCTTGATAATCCACTCACAAAATCTATAGAGATGAAGACCCAATTCTATCTTGGAACATCCAAAGGCTGGACCAATATTATAGGTTTGTGGTGCTTTATCTTGACCTTCTAACACTTGAAACACCATGACACGAACTCTACTACATCTCACTTCAAGTAATACCCCATATTTTTGTATAATCTTGCATGAGAATTATGCCAATTTTTGGGCATTTGATTTTGATTTGGTATTATAATTTGGTTTGACTTTGAAATAAGGGTGGAAAATAGAGTTTGTTGAGTTGGCAAACTAATTGATTGGTTCATCATTTCAGCAAAATGAATTTTATTGACTAAACTGATTGACTGGTTTGTAGAATAGTTGACTCATAGGCCCAAACTGATCAAATGGTTTGTCGAGCTGGGTATATTTTCAAACTCAATTTTTTTAGAAAATTCCTTATACTAGAATGGAACCTTACTAACCCATGCTAAATTATCCCTACGAGATTCTTAACCCTTTTTATGATGCATTTAGGCTAAAACACTGTGTTATATTATTCTAGAGGTTGATTAGAACAATTAAGGGGGAGAGATAACTTCATCCTTGTCCTCTTCCACAGCTCCCCTCTACACATTTTTGAGAGCAATGCTTTAATCTCAAGCATTATTTTGAGTAGCTAGAAGATTCCTTCCACGCTGACCTTCCATTACCTCTGCTACAAATTCCAATTCTAGCCTAATTGGCTTACATTCTTTAGAAATGCCATTTGAGCTCTAGAGAATAGGTTATCATATTTTTGGATAAAATCCATCCATTTAGCTTAAATTCATATGGTAATTACTAGGGTTTTTGAAATTTTCTTAAACCCTTTATGATTCCTTTCAATTAGTTGGCTATAAATAGCCCCAATCACCCATTTTGTGTACCTTTATTTCAGCCACCGAAATCCTTAACTCTCTATATTCAGCCTTTCTCCTTTTTGCACTTTGAACCTTATAATCAATTTCTTGCACTTTTATGATCCTATATCTAGTTCTCTCTTATTTTAATTGTTAAGTAAGGAAGCGTTAGATTTGGGAAAAATATTGAGTGGTTCAAAATAGTATTTCCCTATTTTTACTTTAAGTGTGGTATGTCTTTCTTTCCCGTATGTTTCAAGTATGAAATTATTATGGTTTTATACAAAATTATGAGTTTAATATTTGTTGTTTTAAGGTTTTAAAAGATGATATTTTCACAAATTGGAATTTCTAGGTTATGGGGGATTTTAGCTGCATTAAGTATGTGATTCTTGCTTCTAAAATGGTTTAAAAGTATTCCTACATGATATGAGTTCCTTTAAGTTAAGCTTATATATTAGCATGAATGTATATACCTTTTAGAATTTATTTTGATGGGCAGATTGTATATTTTGAGTAAATAGCATGAAACTTTAGAAAAAGGGATGTGGTGATTAGATAATATATTATACGAGTTAATTTGGTTGGGAATGTGTTTTATTATGCTAATACATATTTTAATGTGGTTGATGGTAATTTATAAGTATGAATCTGCATGAAAATATTGGTTTGATATTGTTATAGGGTAAATTAATTGGTTGGTTCCTAGAATAGTCAATTAGTTGACCCAACCCATTAATTGATAAGCCTACAGAGAGCTTGGTCTTGCTCTCTAGTTAAACCTATAAATTGGTTTGGTAGAACCAATCGACTAGTCTATGAACAGTCAACTGGTTTATCCAAATTGATCGAATAGTTTGAGGAAAATCAATGTTGGGTTGAGTCAAACTATTCGACTGGTCAACCCAAACCAATCTATTAGTTGGTGCAACCGATTGATTGGTTGGGCTAGATAAATTGACTGGTTCAACTGGTTTGTGTGATTTGTTTCCCTTTGATTTAGTTATGCTTTGATGTTATGTTTAGGATTTCTCTATGGTTACTAATGGGATAAAATACAAATTTTATCATGGACTAATAGCCTAATGAAAGGATTAAATGGATCATAATTTATTAATACTCTGTGAGTATTGTAAAAGCTAAATGGGTATACCACTTATGACATGTGATGGTTTTGAGAAAAGAGTAATGAAGCATGGCTTAGGCTTAAAGAAAATACCATGATGGGCATGAATAATATTGGAAAAGGATAAACAGAAACCCCTACATGGTTAGGAAATGGAAAGGATTAATATGGAAGAAATATGTTATTCCCTTGCTTATTCTTGTATAGGCCTTGTGTGATCACCTACCCTTATGAATAATATACTAATCACGTAAAGCAAAAGACAATGGAGTTGTATATGGTTCTAGGTTATCCAATCCTCAATTAGATACCAAGGGTTAGTCTGCCTTTAGGCTTTTATTGGTGCCTTCAGGCATTGACTTCGGGTGGGATCCTTAGAGGTTTTGGTGCCTTACATACTCTAGACACTGATGATGTACTAGGGGCTATCGATACTAAAGCGTCTAATTAGCTAGGGGGTTGGCTTCAGCCTGGACTTATGTTCATATTGGTTGGCTTTGACTTGGACTTATATTTGCTTTGGTTATTGGCTTCGGCCTGGATTTTATGTCCCTTATTTGGATAGGCTTCCATGGTATGTGAGACCATGTGGTGGCGCATAATCCACCTCTCGATAATAAAATATGCATGATAAGTAACTAGATGATAAATACCTAGATAATGAATAAGAAAATATGAATAATTGGATAAGAATGGAAAATGGTTAGATGAGAAAAAGGATAAAGCTAGTTTGTACACCTAGTTAAGTACTTAAATGACTAATTAGTTATTGAATGAAATGTTAGCTGGATGTTGACCTGTGTCAATATATGAATAAGGAAATGGTATGATCTTAAGAAATTGGAAATGAACCATAGTGGTTTCTTGGATTAATCTATTTGCACATGTGTGAATACCTATAAGATTATAAATACGAAACAAAGAATGATATATTCTATCTTGTCTAAGTTATGCATGATAGTATACTATGAATGCCCTATTACCTAAATATATATGATATTAGCATGAAACATGTTAAACATTATATACATATACGATAGAATTTGCATACTTGTGTCTCTATTGAGGGAGTAACTTGGCTTACTCAATACGTAGCATACTGATGTGTATGTTTTCTCGATCACTTGCTCATTCCCATGAGTAGAGGTTCATGTAGATGTTTTTGATGATGGCCAGTAGAGTTCCTACCTTAGTTTGGGTTCGAGCCTTGAGAGCATGGATATTCGGAGATTTTATGGGGCTCGTGGTGGATTGTGGTGTTGATATTGGGGTCACACCTTAATCTTATTTTAAATGTATCCCCGTACTCTTATCTATTTGTATTCCCATAGTGATTTGGTCAGGGACCCTTGAGGTCCTTCGATGTAAAAAAAATATTTTAGAAGGTTGATATAATTTATGTTTGCGCACTGTGTTTTAAATTTATTGGTTTGTTTTAGCCTTGTATTTGATATGGGGTAGGCGGCGGACATCTATCCTACGTCAGGAATGGTGGTAGCACCCCGTTTTCCCCTAAGTGTATTTTTAGCTTTCGCAATGTTTAAACAAAATTTTTCAATAGTGAAAAATAGGGGTCTTACACTTCATGTGAAGACACATATAAATCTTCTTAAGATCCCTATATAGCTTAGCCCCTCCGAGGTGAAAAAAATATAGAGTACATTGAACCTCCTCTAAAGTATGACTCTTTAGGTCAAAAAAACTCTAGGGTACACACCAATGACTCCTATAGTGAATACTACCGCCCTCATGAATATAAAATCCCTCAACTCAATCATATTCTATCTTTTACTAAATACTCTAGAGCATAACATCCCCAAGTTGCCCAACTTGGATCTCATCAAAGACAATAATCGTTAAAGCACTGGCCCGGACCTTCAAATCACCTTGCTAGAGTATTTCTATCTTTATCTCACCCTACTCTTCAAGCAATCCATAACTCACCACACAATAACTCAAAAATTGTGATGTCTTCCTACTCAAGGAAATTAGAATAACATTGGCCTTACCCCCATGGTAGGTCAACTCAATATCATAGTCATTCACCAACTATATCCATCTCCTCTACCTCATATTTAACTTCTTATGAGTAAATATATACTTGAGGCTCTTATGGTCAGTATGCATTGTGTCTTGTACATATAATGCCTTCAAATTATCAGCATGAAGATGACTACAACCAACTCCTAACCATACATCGGGTAGTTTGGCTCATGTTACTTCAACTGTTGAGAAATACCACCCACTACCTTACCATGCCGCATCAATACTCAACCTTGAACCCATTTTATCCCGATGATAGAGTCAAAATTGGTGTTGTAGTCAGATTCTACTTTAACTCCTAAAATGCGCCCTTGAATGCATCAATCCACTTAAACCTAGTAGTCTTCATAAGGTTCATCAAGGGATGAGCTGCCTTCGAGAATTTCTAAACAAAGTGTACATAGTACCTGACCAAATCTAGGAAAATATAAATCTTGGGGCACTAATGGGTGTATTCCTCTCAATGGCTACCAAAATCTTTGTCTCATCCACGACTAATCCTTCTACTAAAACCACATGACGTAAAATTCTAACCTCTTGAAGTGAAAACTCACGCTTAGAGATTTACACATACAATTTATTATCTCTTAGGAGTGATAATATAGTGTAAATATTCTATTCATACTCCTCTCCACTATAAGAATATACAAAAATTTCTTCTATGCAAACATCCATAAATTGATGAAGAAATAGCCTAATGATCCTTTTCATCAAATCTATAAATATGGTAGGCACATTAGTGAGCCCAAAGGGTATCACTATGAACTTATAGCGCCCATACCATATCCTAAAGGTCGTCTTCATGATGTCTTCCTCAATGGTACATAGGTCATGATAACCCAACCTCAGGTTTATCTTTGAGAAAATTGAAGTACCTCAAAGCTTATCAAATAAATCATCGATCGTTGGAAGGATATATCAATCATTCACCATTAGCTAGCTTAGACCCCAATAATCTATACACAAACAAATACTACTATCTTTATTCTTCACAAAGAGAACCAGTGCTTTATATGGATACACACTCAAGTATATATACCCGTGAGCCGCTAACTCATCTAGTTATGATTTAACCTCCCATAAATCTACTAGTGTCATCTGATAGGGTACTTTCAAAATTAACTTAGCCCCTGATACTAGCTCAATGGTGAAGTATATCTTATTGATCAGCAACATACCTGGTATTTCCTCCAAAAATACGTCAAGAAATTCCTCAACAACTAAATTCCCTTCAATTGCTACACATCCTTGTTCACTTCTTGAACACCACATAAATACATAGGGTAACCTCTCTATACCAACAAGTACAACAGCCATATACAACATTTTTTTGTAAGCCTAGACTTGTATCTTCTGTAAGAGACCCTATCACCTTGAGGTCCTTGTAATGGTACTCGTTATTATGCATGATTATCATGGCTTGGTATCTCCACAACATAACAATCCCAAGGATCACATTAAAGTCCCATGGATCCATGTCAACCAAATTTAATAGGAATTCTACCCCACTTATCTATAAGACCACATCTAAGTAGATGCTATATCCCCCAAAAGGAAACATAATAGATATAAACACACTAGAAAATGGAGACAAGACGGCTCTAGCAACAAAAGTAGCAGACACAAAATACAATGGACAAAGGAAACTTCCTCCTAGATGAATGATCAAGATTGATAGGAGGAAACTTATGATAATGTGGATTGGGGTTTAAAATGAATATTACATGTATTGTAGTTTCTTTTAGCTTTCAATAGAGCCAACATGCAATATGTGCAAACCACTAGTTATTTTCTATACCTTAATGGAGGTATTGCAATCTCCCTTCAAAGTTGAAATTAGGATAAGGCAAGGTAACCCTCTATATACATACTTATTAGTGATGGTCATGTAATATTTCAATGAGTTATAGAGAAGAATTTGGGATAATCCAAGCTTCAAGCCTCACCGTAACACCAAGAGATTCGAACTTACAAGTTCGATGCTTTTTTATGATCTTCTCTTATTTTATAAAGGTTGTCTGAACTCTATAAAAACTATGTTTGATACTTTCAAAGATTTATCGGATATCTCATGTTTGCATATGAACTTAGCTAAAAGAAACATCTTATATGGTGGAGTAGTGTATTTCTTTAAAAAAAAACTATTCAAGCTCACTTCTATATTCCTAAAGGCTCTTTTCCTATCAAGTATCTTGGAGTTCCTTTTAATGGAAAGTTCCTACATAACAGCCAACACTAACCTTTAATTGACAAGTTCACTTCTAGGCTTTGGTAGTGGTAAATTAAGTTACTAAGCTATGTAGGAATATTGTAGTTAGTCCAGTAAATGCTTTAGAGCTTGCAAGTGTATTAGAGTTTGGTATTCCTAATACCTAAGCAAGTTATCCATTAGATCAATGATCTATGTTGAACTTTCTTATGGTCAGGGGTGATAGAGTAGTTATAAAAGAACCTATTTTATATAGCAAAGCTTGCTACCCTAAAGAGGAAGAAGGCCTAAGGTTAGTGGATGTGCACTAGTGGAACCTAGCAGCACTAGGGAAGATTTTATGATGCATTATAAAGAATAAAGATAGCCTTTGGGTGAGGTGGGTGGCATCTAGATGTCTGAGCTACTAATTCTAAGTTGATGAAGAAGCTAATGGGCTCTAAACATTTGTTAAGTAGCTTTTTACATTAGCACGTCAGGATTTTCTTCCCTATGTCAAGAAAGTGTAGTATATACAACTTATATGACCTTCGTAGACCAAGAAGACCAAATCTAGATTCGCCTGAAGTTGTCTGGTCTACCTCGGCACAAATTCATTTTGTGGATTGATTTTCAATAAGAGCTAACCACGAAGGAGAAATTACTCAATATGGGACTTTTACATGATGCGTAGTGTGTATTTTGTGGTAATTATAGAGAAAATATAGTGCTCCTATTTCCAAATTGTGAGTTCACTAAAGGGATTTGGTGCTCTTTAATGCAAAATTTTGGTGCGACCATCATGCATACCTCTTAGCAGCATGTTATAAACTAGCTTGTGAGAGGAGGATGGGGATCTACCATTAGGAATCGAGTAATGAAGGTAGTGTTTGGGCCTATGGTTTACCATATTTGGCAGGAAAGGAATAAGAGGATATTCATGCAGCAACAACATTCTAAGAAAGATATTATCAAGCAACTAGTGAGAGAGTTATCTCTAATGATGGCAACCCTAGCTTCGAGCAAATCTTTTACTCTTTTTATTTATTTTATAAATAGTTTAGCTTAGTGGGATATTTATCATGGTATGCTAAATTTTATATTATTTATTCTTTATTTGATAATAATATACACACGTTAATTGCCTAAAAAGGATGATCCCAAATCAAACAACATATACACTGGAAATGAGAGAATGGTGAATGTATAAAGATTACATCCAGCTATCTATCAACCTCTGTCTAGCTGATGACATTCAGGCACCCACCTAACTATTGTCATTGGTATCCTCCACAATACCCTATAGAACCCTAGTCTTCTCCTCTTCCTCCCTAAGGAATTGGGTGAGGCCCCGATCGTCTCCCATTATTTTCCCTAGGTTATACACTGGCTTGGGTTGGTGCCTCTATTGATGTTGTTGTTGTGGCTATAACTTGTAGGTCTATTATTGATAAGCTTGTTGCTACAATACAAGTAGTTTTAGCTATTGGAAATTACCCTTATACTACTAAAACTTGTAGGATTGGTGGCCTAACTAATCGCAAGCTTGACACTAAATAAATGTACCCCTATAGTCTCATTTTAGATGATATTATCCACAAAAGTACCAAATAAAGCATCTCAACGGTTCTGAAGGTCTACTCTATCCTCCCGTCTAACCCTTATACTGAAAAATCAGAGTTCCTCCTCTGTAAAACTGAATTTATCCTCTGAAGTCTTGTGCCTTGGGCTTCTGATCGCCCATAATAAAAGAATTCTCTTGAGCCATCATAATGGCAACATATGCCTACTCATACAAGGTGGAGAAGTCCTAAAATTCCATAGCACCCATCATCCTCAAGATGCTCAAACTAATAGATCACTGTTAACTCATTAACCTCTATACCCAGAGTAAACAATAATAACTTTGCAAATCAAGTGTGGTACTTCCATAAAAACATGCTCTCTTAGGTCAGCCATATGTACTCCTTAAGCTTATCCTTCTTAAGGCTCTTAAGATAAAAATTCATTATGATTATCATGTTGAAGCCCTCCCAATACATCGGTAGTCCTATTTTTGCATGATGACATACCACTAGGCATTTATTGCTCTTAAAAATATGATTAAAATACCAAATCTATCTTTCTAGGATGACTAGATCTTTTTCACTAATGTAGATCGGCGGGTAATGTACAATCACCCTCTAAAGCCGAATACCCTTGTGTGGGTAATGCAAAGGTAGTGGTAGGGATCAAGCCTAAGGTGGCAGTGGTAGACACCTAATGAACTCAATGGAGATCTTAAAAGTGTCCTATCAACAATGGGCATATGACTGTTTAGTGCCATAGCTGATGGAAACCTGTTAGGGTTTCTCAAAAAGGATCGAAGAATAATCGAGCGCGGGGTTCGATTCACCGAGATCAGCCTAAGGAAATTTCCAAAGGAAGATCTAAGAACTCAGAAGCGCAGTATAAGAACGGCTACTAAATTTGAGAAGTAAGAACGATCAAGAATCGATCGAAGAGAAGGAGCAGAAGTAGCAGAAGAATGCGAGTGAGAGATTCGCCAGAGAGAGAGAACGCGAGAGAGAGAGAGAGAGAAAATTCAGAATCAACTTTTCATTCAGCCAAAAAGTGTCAAACAATCCGTATAAGCCATATTTATATGGCGTACAAGACTCGTACAAAATACACGATGCATGCTATACATACGTAGCCAAATCAGCCCAAATCAATCAGCCCAAATAAACAAAAGGGTGGGTCGACGCTGAATCAATTCGAACCAGCCCAAAATTACAAGGAAATATTTATACATTCAATTCCCATCAGCTAAGAATAATTTAGCTAATTATGTTTACTAAGGGATGATTAACCCACAGTCCAACTAATCCATAAACCATGGATTGGGTGGCGGGTTATACAGCCAACTTAATCCCCATTAGCCAACTTTGTCGGCGAATGCATCACATGGGATTACATATCTTAAAAACAAATTTCTACAACAACTTCAACAGCTACAGCAACTTTAATTCCATCCTCCATGTGCTGCATTAATACTCCCTAATCAAGCACACAATAAGACAAACAATTATAAGTACAAAATGATTTACAGCAATTATCAGAATTAAGTAAATACAAATATTGGATATTTATATCAATAGTGAGCTAACTGCAAGATAATAATAATAATAATAATAATAATAATAATAATAATAATAATAATAATAAATAAATAAATAAAACTTTTTAGGATAAAATATTCCAAGCTTAGTAGCACATAATATACATAAGCACATTCAAATACCACTTAGCCTAGCATTTTTTATTCCTCACAAGTTAATTCGAGTTTTTTTTTAAAAAAATTGAGTTTTTCAAAATAGGAAATAGACCGATAACATCATATAAAAGATTGTTTGAGAACCAAAATTT
Organism: Tamarix chinensis; assembly: GCA_030549775.1. Lineage (NCBI taxonomy): Eukaryota > Viridiplantae > Streptophyta > Magnoliopsida > Caryophyllales > Tamaricaceae > Tamarix > Tamarix chinensis. The sequence goes on along the minus strand of CM060173.1, from coordinate 80,532,359 downwards.
TTTAAAACAAAACACATTAATCAAAACCAAAAATGTGATACCAACTTGTAACACCCTAAAGTTTACTACTAAAGGATTTTTTTTAATAAAAAGCATAATAACAAAATAAATTGGTATTGCCACCGTACTTGACATAAGTCTATCTTACAATATCATACTTACATTGAAAGCAAGGAAAAATAGTTAGAATTTAAATCATGATAAATATAAAATGAGAGAAATATTCATAAAGATTAAGTTAGTGTCTTGAGGTTAGCTTCGAATGCAATATCATAATACATTGAAATGGGACACATTGGGACTAAGATTCTAAAAGGTATCCAAAGAAAAAGTTATAAACTCAATAACATGACTCTATGTCCTAAACCCCAATACATAAGAATTAATATTTCCCTCTATAAGTAGCAAAGTTATCCAAGAGGTCCTTATTGACCTATACAAAAACACCTGGGTGATTTGCTCATGGAACAGAGTAGTAACCATAAAAAGGATGACAAATATACTATGTACTAAGTAAGAGAATTATATAATCATAACAAGGTTATACAATGTTATTAGGTCATATGAAGGAATAAACATGCATATAGATTATATAATATAATATAAGAATAAATTATTCTAAAAACCCATTATTAGATATAATCATAATTCATATTCTTATTTATGTTGAGGTTAGGGATCCAACTTTTCTTAATTTGGTGGAACGAACACAACACCTTAGTCTTAACTCACATAATTTTTCATTTTAAGTGGTTAACATCTTATCCATTATTCATTTTCTCAAGATCATCATGCACACACCCACATATAGATATGAAAGAATATAATCCAAGTGAGCTTGATTATTTATAATACATGACACACGGCTACATGAACATGGGGACATCCCCTAAGGAAAAAAGCCCTAATTCCTATATGAAAACCCTAGTTTCACAAGGTAAACATAATTGTTTACATAATACTCCTTTAACCACCAAATTTACTAATCATAATTAAAATATGATAATTTATAATATATGTAAAATCAAGGGTTAAATCTACCTTCATACACGTGCAATAACAATCCTACCTCTTGGGTTACTATTTATAATATCTACGAAACCTTAATTTTACAAGTTAGGTAATATTTTACATAAGACTCATATAACAACCAAATTTATTAAAAAAATACTAAGATATTATTATTAAAATCATATTCCAAAATCAAATTCTACCTCCAACGTCTTATACATGCAATAACAGCATTACCTCTAGGGTTATTTTTTCAATTTAAGTTATTTTGTCATTTTGTTAGACTTAGGCCATTCATAATTACATCAAATACTCTAAAAAATAAATTTAACATACTTTGAGCCAATTAAAACATTATAATACCAAATAATTCATATTTAACTCATGTTGACCAAAATACCCTTTAGATAGTCCAAAACACCCATATTTTCACAAAAATTATATGAGTCATAGCATAAATGGTTTTCAACCTCCAACACATATCCTTGTGAAAATATGTAAGCCCCACCATACTCACACACACATAAACACACACGCGCACGCATGCACATGTACACACAAGCCATTCATGATAAACTAATTTTTATAGAAATGATTACCAACTTATGTGACTTACATGACAAGCTTAACCAAACAATATACATAATCGCATGCTCCCACATTTTCCTCACTATTACATCATAAAACAAAAATTATCATATAAAAATATTAACGCCATGAAATTATCCATATAATCACAACAATATGATAATTTCATACAAATTTACACATTACATACAAAACCCTAGTTATGATGTGTACCCTTACCAAAAGATATTGCTCTCTAAGCATGTATAAGCTCTAATATGCATCCTCCAAAACAAACAAAAAATCTCGTAAATCAAAAATTAATATAAGTTATAACTTAGGGATAAAAACAAGGAAAATTATGGAAAAGGGAGGGTGAAGAAGGAGAAACTTTGAAGCAAATAAAGCTTGGTACAAATGGAACTAGTTGCATTAGAAGGTGTTGCAATAAGAGGTGTGGTTGTATAGGAATGTCATGTAGCTAAGAGTGGTGAATGAGTGTGTGACACAGCTGGAGGGTTTTTTAGTGGATGGCTGACATATCTTGGAGGGTAATGGCATGAGGTAATGGCGTAGCTTAGAGGGTTTTGGCATGAGGGAATGACACAAGTAAATGGTATGTTGTATGAGTTGGTGATATTGGTAAAGAAGGTGGAAGGATTTGTGGGTGAATGACACAACTAAAGGGGTTCTCGAGTCAACTATTGCCATAGATAAGGTGAGGTTGTGTTGGGTAGTGATGCTGGTAAGGCTATAGTTACATAGGTTTGTATAAGTTACACAACTTCTCTACAGAACAATGGAGGACAAAAATGTGATGAAGCACAAAGAAGTTGAGAAAAGGAAGAGAGGGAGTTCAAGAAGAAGGATGCTGAGTCATTAAATAATGTACAAAGAGACATAGTGGAGGGGTATATAGAGAGAGGAGAGGTGATGATGGTGTGTAAGGTTGAATTAGGTAGATAGTGAAGCAGAAGGGTGGGTATAGGTGAGGCATAATCGAGAGAAAGGTGCGGGGGAAAATTTTCAAAACACATCCTAAGATATATGGGAAGTGATGGTGGTGTTTATGAATATAGGATAGGTAGGTACATGGAATGGAGGCTTAGCCAGGGGATTTGGTTGAGAGAAGAACAAAACACACAAAACAAAAAGGGAGAAGAAAGTCATAAAGAAGATGAAAAAATAGAAAAGAAAAAGGAATTTATAGATAAGATTATAATTAAGTTTAAATTTAGAATTAAGGAATTTATATAAGATTATAATATTAATCATCTGAGGTTATGGTTAGGTTAGAATATTAATTACCCATAATCAAAGGTATATCAATTTTAGTTTATCATAGGTATGATTGACATTTTATGAATAAATTTTGGAGTTTAAGTCTAATTTTTAGATATGGTACTCAATATGATAGGTTAGAGTATGTTGTTAAGATTAGTGAATCAGAAAGTCTTATACGTGGAGTTATGGCGTAATTATGACTTTAGGTTTTAGGAGGGATTTTTAGTATTTTAACTTGAAGAATGTTTGTAACTATCTTTGTTTGTCTTCTTATGTGTTTTGTTAATTACCTTAAGTGTGTTAAAATATTTATCTTAATCAACCTTAGCATAATTATAAGTCTATATAAATTAAATAATTGTTCGAATGATCTTAGTGATAAAAGGAAGTATTATTTATGAAAGTGAATGAATTTATTCATTACTATATGTTAAGTATTGAACTAATGATATAACAAGACATTAATACTTAAAGTGGACATTCATCTAAGATAGGACCCCAAATGTTGTAATTTTTTTGAATAAATGATATGGTTCTATTGAAATTAGAGGATCCTACTAAAGGATTAATGGTTTAATAGTATGACTAATGTTTTAGATGAGTTTTCATAAAAATGATTTATTTTTGATAAAGCTAGAGGACCCTCTATCTAGTCCATACTAATCTAGTCCATTAGTCTATCAAGGTACAGGTATTTAAGGATCAATGGTTTACTATTAGCTACCAAGTGTGGTTTACCTTGGTCTGACTCTTATCTCCCATTTATGGGGGGAAGGGGTGTGGTTGTAATTTTAATGGGGTCCCTATCAATGCATTTTCATTTAGGATTCCGTAAAAATTGTTTGAAAAAAATTTTCTTTGGTTCATAAAAATGTGAGTTTTACAATGCTTACACTGAAGACATAAAAGATCATATGGAACATATTAAAAAGGAAAGAATCAAAAATCATGCTACTGCATTCTAACAAAATAGCCTAATTAAGATAATAACATGCAATAAAAGATAACTAGGGATATTATAGGTAAAATATGGAAGAACATATTATAACAGAATTTACTTGCAATATAGTGTGTTCTTTCACACCCTATAAGCACTATATAACCAACATCACTACATCATCTATTGCACAACCTTATCTAGATGGCCAAATTGAAGTTGCTCACCTAAACCTAAACTTAGTCTTTTACTTGAATTGTTAATATAATAATTAATATCAACCACAAAAAAGGTAATTTACCACTTTTATCAATAAATAAAAATACTACTCACATAAGATATTATTAATTGCATTGAAATACATCGATAAACACCTAAGAAAAACCATAAAAAAATTACTACTTTAAAGGCTCTTGTGCACCGGAATGCATAAGATTATGTGGAACTTCATAAATTGTAGGTTGATGACATAAGATCCATATGAGTGCATCTCAGTTTAACTAATATACAAGAAACTCCTCATAGAATAATATGTAAAGTGGATAGAAAGTTATGCAATCAAGCATGGGGAAATATGTATGGTGATTCCCATACGGTATTTCTTCCACCTAGAGTTTTTTACCATGAATGCATTGTAGTGACAGTCATAAAGGAGTCTCAACCAAGCCCTATAACTTTTTTCTTTCATAATATATGGGTGGAAGATCCTTGTTTTTACTCCATTATTTAGGATCACTAAAGATGTTGTTGAAAATTTTCCATGTTAGAAGGGGTAAGATTAGCATTAAATATGTTTAAGAGACCATTAAAAAGGTTAAATGAATTGAAATTTGGTAATATATCATCTCAGGTAAATAACGTAAGACAAGAGTCAGTTTATATCCACTAGAGGATTAATCTATATATATCAGTGCTTAACTTATCCACTAAGAGGCTCGATGGAGGGAGAGCTTCGAACACCTTGAAAAGTGTGAGGATAGTTTCTACAAAAAAAAAAATCAAGAGTTAATCGATTGAATAATGGGAATTGTAATTCTAATTTCTTCCACTCCACAGTGAGTAAAAGGAATATGAATAACAGAATTATTTTTTTTCTAATACCACAATGACAGAATAAGGGACTCCTTAGAGGATATTTTCTAAGAATTTTCACTATTTTACAAACATCTACAAGGCACTACCTCCCTCACAAATGGATCTTCTTCTAATGAATTGATGAATAGGGGACCAAAACTATCTTTTGTGAAAGGAAAGGCCCTCCTTCTGCCTGTCACTAAAGAATAGTTAAATAGGATTTATTCTCTATGAATAATGAGAAAGCTCTGAGTCATATGATTTGAATGCTTTATTTTTTAAGAAATCATGGCACATAGTGGGGGATTTTGTGTGTCAATCTATTAGGGAATTATTTGTGATAGGACATATGCCTTGAGCCATTAATATCACATCTCTCAATATGATACTTAAAGTTCCTAATATCGAAAGACCAAGGAACTTTAGGCCTATTACATATTGTAATATAATCTACAAAATATTAGGTAAGGTACTCACTCACATATTGCAATAAGTCTTATAAAATGTAATTGGTGAGAACCGAGCAACATTTGTAATAGGTAGAATTAGAGACAAAAATTTTATGGCCTCTGAATAGGTGAATGTTTTCAATCAAAAAAAACCTATCACGAATATGCATGATCAATTTGGACACAAGGAAAGCCTATGACTTTGTTAGTTGGCATTTATTGGAGAAGATGTTATTAGAGTTGAACTTTCCTATCCATTTTGTTCGGCTACTAATGCAACATGTCACTATAGTGAGTAATTCGATGAATCTAAATGGCTTATTACACCCATTTTTAATGATTTTAAAGGTTTTAGATAAGGTGATCTCGTCTTAACTTACCTTTTTGTTATTGCCATAGAATATCTCAATAGATTATTGAATACATAATGGGTTATGTTTGGCTTTCACCCTCACCCTAAATGCAAATGAGTGGAGCTCATTTCCTAGCTATTCGTAGATGATATTTTGTTTTTCAACAGGGGTGGTACCATTTTTTAAACATTCTATAAGTTTTCTAATCTCTCAGGTTTGTAGTTTAACACTTCTAAAAAGTGTTATATACTATGAAGGGGGGACTATGAGGAGATCAAGCATAGTTTATTATGTCAATTTGACATTCTAGAAAGTTCTCTCCCTATCAAGTATTTGTGGTTGCCCCTCACTAGGAATTCCTTAAAGATAATAGAGTACTAGGAATTAATTGATAAGTTCAGTGAAAGACTTCATGCTTGGTAAAACATTTTTCTTAGTCAAGTAGGTAGATTACAACTAATTAAATCACTATGATTTGGAATTCAAGTATACTAGGCTTATATGTATTTTATGCCTAATAAAGTTCTCCAAAATATGAATGTTTTATGTAGATCTTTATTGTGGTTGGGGTCCCCCGTTATTACTAGGAAAAGTCTCGTGGATTGGCATCATGTTTCCAAACAAAAAAAAGGAAGGACGTTTAGGGCATGTGTGTTTAGTCTTTATTTAGAGTGTTATTTAATCATTTTTTTAATTAGTTGTGTTATGATTGGCTAGTGAATAAAGTAGCTTTTTAAGGGGATTCAATCTTATTCTATCTTATTGGGTTTATCTTATAAAATATGCTTGGAGTGGGGAACAAGACATTGCATGGGGGCCTATTAGATTAGATTTTTATTCCTAATTAAATAGAATTATATTGTAATATTGAGGAGGTGAAAATATTCTATAAAAGCCTTAGGGTTACATGTTTATAGATAGCCAAATTGAATGAAATACAAGTTATTCCTTATTTACATTCCATGTGAGTTCTTCTTAATTATAATAAATTATGTGTGAGTGATTATCATTGAAACCTTTAATCTCTTTATCTTTTTGAATTATGTGTTACAGACTATCCCCAAACCCATACATAACCCACTCCAATCATCAACCCTAATCGTCATTTTTATCATACATTCATCATCTTCAGCCTATTCTTCTTACTTAATTCTACCTATTTTATTTCCAAACCTTTGATAATAAATCTGTTATTACCATGTGTTCATCATCTCCAAATAATATTCTAAGTCTATTTATCAAATCATAATCATCCCAATAATCCATCATTATTATAATCATCCCACAACCAACCCCTAATCGTAAACCCTAACCCTAACCTATGAACCATATCACCCTAAAACCCTAACCGTTCAACCATTATCCTTCTTAATTTATCATCACAAAATCATTATCATCATATCCAAACCTTAATTGACCCATATTACTACCTAAATCATATGTCCATAATCCTATACACATCAAATTGTGATATCAGAGCATAGGCTTTGGTCTATTTTGATATACAAGATTGAATCCAACTTTTTCTTCAATATTCTTTCAAGTATGCATTCTTACCTCAAGATTATTTTAGGAACTTATCAAGAAGCTACAAAGATTCAAGATTTTGATTGATTTTGGGAGAAATGTTTTAAGAACACCATTTGGTTGGTGTAAGGAAAGCATGGCAAGCTAATAGGAAGATTTAAGAGATGTTATCAAGGTGTTGATGGAGGACATCAAGGAAGTAAATTTACGTATGGTAAGGATGGAATCCTCACAAGCACAAGGATCACATATCTAAAATCAAAATCGAAGAGATCTGTAGAAGAAGATTATATGAGGAGAAAACATGACTGAATGGAAGAAGAAGAAGATGAGAGTTTCAGGAATTATGGATGACCCCATGATACATCAAGTAGATCATATGATGATGTAAATAAGGGGATTAGATTATATTCAATCTCCCTGATTTAGAAAGTAATCTTGATATGGAGTCTTTCCTTAAAGGGTTACAAATTGTTAAATCTACTTTTGAGGATAAATAACTCGATGATGAGAAGGTGCAAAATTTCCATATTGAAGTTTAAGAAATTTGCTAGAGTATGGTATAATAACTTGAATAGGAAGAGAGAAAGAGAAGGAAAAGTAAAAATAATATCATGTTAGAAATTTAAAAATCATTTAAAAAGATGACTACTTTGAGGCATGGGTTGCTTGGAGTTGAGGAGTACGTTAGAGAGTTTGAAAGATTAACTCTTATTTATGATGTTTAAGAAAGAGAATAGCAAAGATGTGCTAGGTTTATTGGAGGTATAAGCATGAATATTAGAAAGAATGTGGAGGTGTATCCTTATGAGTTATTTAAAGACTTAGAAAAACTAGCAATCAAATTTTAAAATCAATTAAGGAAAACAAAGCCACCAATCAAGTCCACAAATGCACTATATGGTTCAAATTTTAAGAGGATGTCAAAGGCATCAAATTCTCAAGCCACAAATCAAGACATTAATAGGAGGTTTGATCGAGAATAGAAGGGTAAAGACAAGGTGGTTGATAAGGTGAACACGCAATGTTTCAAGTGTAGAGGATATGGTCACTTTGTTAGCAATTGTCCAAATCAAAAGACATTGAATTTGAGGGAGATATCAAGCACGAAGGTTTGTGACAAGGAAAATGAAGATTTTAATGAAGACCTAAAGAAGGAAGTGATAGTCCGAAAGATGTTTGGGAAGATGAAAATCCAATTGCTATGTATTACAAAGGATGCTTCAAGTGCAACAACAAACTCAACCTACAAAAAGGGAGAAGATTTTAAAGCCAATTATAGAGTGGGAGTTAAAGTGTGTGAAGTCATCATTAATATTGGATCTTGTACCAATGTTTCTAGTGAAATAATGGTGAACAAGCTTGAATCAGAGATAATGGATCATCTAATGCCATATTCACTTCAAAGGCTCAATAATGACAAAGGTGTAAGGGTAACTAAACAAGCTCTTATCTCTTTTAAAATTGGAAATTATTTTGATGGTGTTTTATGTAATATTATACCTATGGATGTTTGTCATATTTTATTGAGAATATGATGTGTATCTAAACAATTTTAATTTTTATCTGGATATTTTTGTTGATCATTGTAATATAAACTGTACATATAACTATCTTTATTATTCTCTAATTAATTAGGGAAAGTGATAAGGGACACAGGTTGCTGGAATGGATTGTTGGATGCTGCTAATTGCTGTGATTGAATGTTGGATGTAGTGATTGAATGTTTTACTGCTGGTTGCTGTGATTGATTATTTTTGTGTTGATGTTGCTAGATAAATTGAGTCTGATTGTGTTGACAAAGTTAGGAAAAATTATTATATTCCCATATGATGTAATCGCCGGAATTGAAGCTAGTAGAATTAAGTAGGCCACATAGGCAGCCACCCGGCCCATAATTGGGTTAGTAGGATTGTTTCCTATGCAACCCTTAGTTTCTATCATTAGCTAGATAAATTAGCTAATGGAAAATAGGATTATTGTATTCCTTAATTTTTGGATTAGTTATAGCTAATTGTAAGTGGGTTGAATAAATAATCCAGCACCACTCTTATTTTTGTTATATAAATATGGGTTGTAGGGATATGATTGGGCCGAACAATCTCGAAGCCCAATCGAGCCTAACAATGTATTTGATATATGTGTATGTCGTGTAAGGTCAGGGACTATACTCATTACTCATTATGGAATATTGATATATGACTTTTTCATTTCTCTCTCTCTGGCTCTACTTTTCTCTCTCTTAACTTTTCTTCCTTGCTGAAACCCTCCCTAAATCTAATTCTTCTCTATTGATAAACTCAATGTGCCATTGATTTTCAATCGAGCCCTTAGTAACTTGATATTCCTTTGGTGTTATATCATTAGCTGATCAAGATCAGGTTTCCTGCTCATATATGTGTATAAATTTTGTCCGACATTTCTTCGATTCCAACTAAGGTTTCATCAGAATACCTTGGCAATTTGATAGGAAGGTTACACATGATGGAATTCTTAATAAGTATGTGATAAGCAAAGCTAAAAATAATTTTAGACTTAAGCCTAATATAGATGTGGGGAGCTCGATTTTGAGAAGTGAAAGGCAAGAGGGAGCCAAATTTATGAAGCAAAATGAAGGAGAAAAAAAGGGGTTGAATTCAAATGGAAGAGGGGAGAAAAGAAAAAAATGAAGTAAAAAAAGGGGAAAAAAGAAGAAGGAGATGTTGATCCTAAAGGAGTGTGAGATGATTGAAGCTATTAAGGATGAGGAAGTATGCTATGTATTGGTGGTGAAGGATGTTCAACTGGGGAATAATTCTAGTATGAATCCAAAGCTACAATAAGTGTTGAGGGAGTATGTAAATGTTTTTGCAGATGAGTTTCTACCTATATTACCTCATTTAAGAGGTATTACGCATGCCATTGATCTTATGCCAATAGTTCCATTGCCAAATAAGCTAGCTTATAGATGCAATCTATATGAGCCTAAGGAGCTGCAAAGATAAATGCAAGAGTTATTAGACAAAGGCTATGTTCATGAGAGTATGAGTATGTGTAGTGTTCTAACTTTATTGGTGCCTAAGAAGAATGGTACCTGGAGGATGTGAATTGATTCTAGAGCGGTGAACAATATCACAACCAAATACATATTTTGTATGCTAAGACTGGATGATATGCTAGATGAATTGCATGGAGTAAAGGTATTTTCTAAGCTTGACCTTAGGAGTGGCTACCATCAAATGAGAATTAGGGAAGGTGATGAATGGAAGACAACTTTCAAGACTAAGTATGGGTTGTATGAGTGGTTGGTGATGCCATTTGGGCTATGTAATGTACCGTGTTCATTCATGAGATTGATGACCAAGGTACTTAGACTTTTCCCTAGAGTTTTTGTTGTTGTTTACCATGATGATATTTTGGTATATAGCAAGGGTAATTTCAAACACATGCAGCATTTGAAGAGGTTATTTGACAAGCTTAGGGAGGCAAAACTTTATGGTAAATTTGAGAAGTATAATTTTATGATGGAGAGTTTGTTTTTCTGTGCCTATACTGTGTATGGAAATGGTATTATAGTTGATCCTTCAAAAGTGGAAGCTATTCAAACGTGGCTTATTCCTACTAACGTCCATGAGGTCTGAAGTTTCCATTGATTGGCTTCATTTTATAGAAGGTTTATCAAAGATTTTTCCACTATTGCAGCTCCAATCACATAATTGATGAAGAAGGGAGAGTTTCAATGGAATAAACATGCAAAAAAGGCTTTCAAAGACTTGAAGACAAAGCTTTTGAATGCACCAATATTATCGTTACCAAGTTTCAACAAATTATTTGACGTAACTTGTGATTCTAGAATTTTAGGTATTGGAAGTGTGATTTTACAATAAAAGAGGCTAATTGTATATTTCAATGAAAAATTTAATGGTGCAAGACTCAAATATTCAACTTATGATAAAGATTTCTATGCTATTGTTTGTTGCTTAGAGACATAGAGTAATTATTTGAGACCCAAGCCTTGTGTGCTTCACTCAGATCATGAGAGTTTGAAGTATCTACATGGTCAAAGGAAAGTGATTCCAAGACATGCCAAGTGAATTAGTTTTTTGCAAACATTTGTGTTCTCTACAAGATATGTGGGTAGAAAGGAAAATGTTGTTGTAAATTCATTATCTAGAAGGATCACGATACATAAGATGATGGATGCAAAGCTTTTAGGCTTCAAGATTTTAAAGATTTAATATGTCATTAATGATAATTTTGCTTTGATTTTTTCAAGAATGCAAGAAACAAGAAAGTCATGGAGCTTATGTTCTTTAAGACATATTATTATTCAAGAAAAATAAACTATGAGTGTCTAAGACATTAGTTCGAGATTTTCTAATCAAATAGGTGTATGAAGGAGGTATTATAGGACATTTTGGAGTTCCCAAGACTTTAGAGCTATTATAAGAGAATTTTTATAGGCCAATAATTTAAAAAGGAGTTTCTTTCACAAAAGATTATATATACCTTTACCTGTGCCTATTCAACCATGGGAAGGTGTTAGTATGGATTTTATTTTATGATTACTTAGGACATAAAGTGGCAAACATTCTATTATGGTTGTGGTGGATCAATTTTCCAAGATAGATCATTGTATTCCATGCCACAATACTGATGATGCTACTCATATTGTAGATTTGTATTTCAAGGATATTGTGAGATTACATGGGATTCCAAGAAGTATAGTTTTGGATAGAGATTTCAAGTTCCTAAATCATTTTTGGAATAAATTATGGCATATGCTAGGAAAAAAGCTTTTATTTAGTATATCACATCATCGTCAAATGGATGGTCAAATCAAAGTTACTAATAGAATATTGGGTACTTTTCTAAGAGGATTGGTGTGTAAAAGTGCTTAGGTTTGGGATATTAAGTTAGTACATACGGAATTTACTTACAATCGGAGTCCTTCAACTATAATAGGCTCTAATCCATTTGAGATAGTTTATGTGATGCATGAGAATCTCTTGAGAACTCTCAATCTTCTTCTTCTAATGATGGAGATCAATTAGAATTAGCATACATAGAGATAGAACCAATTATGCTTGAAAATTCATATACTTTTAATGTTTTGTCAAGTCATTCTTTTTGCTTGTATTGTGTATGTTTGCAAGAAATTCATGAAGTGCATGATGGATGGAGATCTTTGAGATACAAGGTAATGGAAAGGGATTACAAGATTACAAATTATAAGGAAGAACAAGGATACAAGATTATAAAGTTTTATCACACGTGATTACATCTATGTATAGCATTATTAAGTTGTGTAGCTTTGTTGTTTTTGTTGTCCACTTTGTAATTCTTGTAAAATTATCATTGTAACTTTATTTGTAAGCCATGGAACATGCATTAAGAAGGTTAAATCATTAATGAAGCTGATAATGGGCTTCTTAATGAAGAGGCCTGCAAGGTTCCATGCCTATAAATACTTGTACTCAAAGGTGTTGACGCATTAGAGAAAATTATGTCATGAGATGAAAAATTCAAAACTTGAAGAGAGCAGAACAAGCGTCTATCTCATCTTATTCTTCTATTCTCCTTGCTCAAGCATGTATTGAGAAGTAGCAAGGGTGATCTAGTGGGAAATAGAAGGTTCTCATTAGAGGAGTGAGATCTTGGATTAGATCCACTGAAAATTATATCGTCATTCAAAGATAACCAAATCCTAAACACTTAAAGTCGAGAGTGTTGGTGTTCATTTGCATCTTTTTACTCCTTCAAACAAGGTCCTAAATTGTTGTAGAATATTTGAATACAATCTTCCACATCATTATTGTATTAATCAATACATGTCAGTTGATATAGTATCATTAAAGAAAGGTGAAATAAAGAATTATGATGCACAAAAGATTGAAGTTCTTTCAAAAACTTCACCAATAAATTAAGAACAACATTGGGAAGGTAAATGAAGTATACAAGGCAAGAGAAAACAAGTATAGGAGTCAACATATATTTCAACTGGGAGATTTGGTATGGTTGCACTTAAGGAAGGAGAGGTTTCCTAATCTAAGGAAAAATAAGCTTATACTAAGGGTAGATGGTCTCTTCATCAAATCTTCATCATCCCAATCATCCATCATCATTATCTTGATCCCACAACCAAACCTTAATCATAAACCCTAACCCTAACCTACGAACCATATCACCCCAAAACCCTAACCATTCAACTATTATCCTTCTTAATCTATCATCACCAAATCATTATCATCATATCCAAACCCTAACCAAACCATATTTCCACCAAAATCATAAGTCCATAATCCTATAAACATCATCATGAGTTGGCATAATGTTATCTAGAATTCTGTGGCACTTCCTTCCATAAATTTCATCCATGGTAGGTGATGTAAAGCTGCTTATTCACAAAAAGTAGGATGGAAAAGATGATCTTTGATGTGAATGAGGAGTGTGTCTTATGTCATGCTCATATAAAATCAGTTGATCATATTTGTTTTCGGTGTGCTTTTTCCAACCACATCTAGAAAACACTGATGCACAATTTAGGATGCGCACATGTTGTTGATACTTTACTTTGTATTATACATTAGATGCAGCAAGGAGGGGGGTTAAAGAGTAAGAAGTTGATTATTCGTTATCTATTTGTTGCAACCACATATCAAGTATGGAGTAAGAGGAATACTACTTTTCATTCCAAGGAGAGTATATTGTTATAGGTTCTAAAAGATAGAGTAAGTGAGTTAGCTACTAAGATTCCTAGGTGACATAGATTTAAGTTCTATAATCCTCTAGTTTCCCATATTAATGCCTTAGGATAATAAAGTTGTATGAAAGGCATATTAGGTTTAACTCTCACATGTATTGATAACAAAAACTATTATCCACTTACCAAACAACCATAAAATAAGTTAGTTTTGGGAATTACTATTCATGTTAATAACTCTTTATGTTAAGTTACTATTCTATAGGTCAATTTCAATGGGTAACGGCCAAATGCCAACCATAAACCCTTAATATTACACTAATAAGCCTTTAATTAGGAAATTATCAAATTAACCCTAATCTCATTAAAACTAATCAATTATAATTAAAATACCAAACATTGAATATTTGTTATGGAATTTAACATAAGAATAATAAAATCAATTAGAAAATTGTAGAACTCATAAATTAGCCTAGCAAAACTTAGAGCAAGTAAAATAATCATTTTGCCCCTAAAATCCTAAATCATGATTTAGCCATAAAATAAAACATACTTACAATCAAACCATGTAAATTTACATTCACAGCAAACATCACAATAAAAATGAAATACCCTAAAATTCTAATTCTGGAAAATTATGGCTAAATAAGGATTTATTAGAAAAATTAATTAAATGAATTATTTTATTAAAATCTAGGGAGCTATTTAGGGATAATCAAGGAAAAAATGATAAATAGGTTAATCAGGAAAAATTAGGAAGTAATGCTAATTTATATGGGATTAAAAGAAAAATTATCCAAAATAGCCTAAATTAAGCTAAAAAGGAATTAATTATTATTTTATAAATATTATTATTCTAAATAACCCAAAAATACCAAAATACCCAACCCACATATTTTTCCCTTTCTTTTTCTTTTCTTTTCTTTCTTTTTCTTCCTCTTTTTCCTTTTTTCTTTTCTTCCTCTCTTTCCCTTTTCTTTTTTTCTTTACCCCCTCGACCTGGGCCAACCCACCGCGCAGCCTAGTTTCCCCTACACAGCCCAGGCCTGCGGTGTTTCCTCTTTTTTTTTCTTTTTTCCCGACAGGTCTGGTTCTTTTTTTCCTTCCTTCTTTTTCTCCCTGAGCCACCCGGTCCCGACCTCTTCTTCTTCCCCGAGGCATGGGCGGTGACAGAGGAGCTGCAACTCAGCACTCCGCCAGCCACCATCGCTGTTATCGTCCATCCCTCCGTCTCCTGTCACTTTCTTTCACATTTTTGACCCCAACCGACTTATTCCCCTCTCCCGAGCACCCTACCCCTTTCCCTTTCCCTCTTCCCTCGACTCTGTCGCCCCTACTATGGCAGAACCACCTCGAATACCTCCACTGAGCGGCATACCTGGCATCTGCACCTCCCTTGTCTTCTTCCCCTTGTCTTTGCCTAGCCAATCGATCTATAAATACCCCATAGCCTGCCTCAATTTGAATTTTGATCTCGAAAATTCAGATATGGCCCTTCTCGCCGCCGCCCATCGCTGCCAGCCAAACCACCCCCAAAACTGTTCATTGCACCACCCTCTACCTAACCAATCCCTCCTCGTCTCTTGATTTCCCCTGCACGAGCCACCCCAACCATGCAAAGTCGCCCACCCCAAACGACCAACTTCAGCCCCTGCCACCCTTCGTACTGCCACCCACCATCAATTCCTCCACCACCAACGCCACCTCTACCCTCCAAAACAACCAGGGGAGCCTCCTCTACCTCCCCACACCTCCCTTTCTCCCTATCTCCCCCTCCTCCTCCCTCCTTTCTCCTCCTTCCACCACCTCAAATTTCCACAACCACCGCCGTCGCCGGTGCCACCACTACCTTAGGTGGTTCTCTAACCTTCCCAACGTTTGAACTCATTTTATACAAGTATTAGTTATTTAATAATATTAATGGTATTATCCATATTATTATTATGACCATTATTATTATTATTATTATTATTATTATTATTATTACTATTATTATCATCATTATTATTAATGCCATTATTATTATTACTACTACAACTACTACTACTACTACTTAAACTAACCTTTGAAATATTTATAACTAATACTACTATTGATGGAGATCTACTATTTTATTATTATCATGATAACTCTTGTTGTTGTTGTTGTTGTTGTTATTATTACTATTATTATTGTTGTTATTATTATTATTATTATTATCATTAGTATTATTATTACCATTATCATTATTATTATTTTCTTGTTAATATTGTTAATACTAACTTTATCCATTATCACCTTTTATTATTAATATAAATATGTAGACCCTTATATTATTGTGATCATTCAGCTACTATATTATTGTTATTGTTATTGTTATTATTATGCTTAACATTATTATTATTATTATTATTATTATTATTATTATTATTATTATTATTATTATTATCGTTATTGTTTTTATTATTAGTACTATTATTTTTATTATTATTAATGTTATTGAAACTGAATTCAGCATGTTACCCTTTGGGTACTATAGAAGAAGAATAACCAACCTTAGTATTATTATTATTATTATTACTATTATTATTATTATTATTATTATTATTATTTATTATTATTATTCCAAATATAACTATTATCATTATTATCTTTAATAATATTAGTAATTTGTTAATAATACTAATATTATATTATTATCTTATCCCTAAAACCATTATTAGCCTTAGCCTTAAAAATAATAGGGCTTCTATTTCTAGGAGCATTGGTATTACTATTATTATTACTATTTTATTTTAGCAAGTATTAGTACTATTATTAGAAGAAATAAAACTATTAGGTTTAATGATATAAATATGGTTATGAATATTAACATAAGTATATTTTGACTAGTAATATCTAGTAGGCCAACTTGATGGTAAAAACCCTAGTTTTCACTTATAAAAATCCCTGTAATAATAACAACCCTAATCTTAGACTAAAATAAGAAATAATAGTATTTTTGGTAGAAGGGAAACTAATCATTAGTCTTACCCTCTTATAGGTGAACCAAGCCAAAACTCTAAGGAGGTGTAGGAGCATGCTCCAAGCTCGGCGTCGTTTTAGGTAAAGATGTAGCTAAGGCCCATGTGTGTTGTGTGACTTGTATGCCTTTGATGCTATATATATCATGTTATATCATGTATCATATGATTTTCATTAACTTGTCTTATGTGTAGCGCAGCTTGGAGTTGAGGTATGTTTGTATGATTATGATATGTATATGTGGTGTTTATGGTGTGATATGATATGGCCCTCTAGGAAATGCATGCTAGGACAATTGATAATATGATATGGGAATGAAAGGACAAAAAGAAATAAATGGAAAGTGAGTTCATTAAGGGGGATATGAGGTTAACCAAAATACCTCATGATCCATGAGAGAAAATTAAGGAGGAAGGAATGACCAAAATGAATGAGAGATGGGAACCATGCATGGGAATCTTAAAATTTGCATGGGGACTTTGGATGTTTGCATGGGATGGATAAAACTTGCATGGGGGTGATCTTTATGTGAGAAAAGTTGATTTAGTGTGTAAATAAGTTAAGGGGAGAGTTGTGGAGTGATTGGAGACTTGGGATGAAAAATAGTATGTAGGTTGGTGTAAGGGTGTATAAGGGACTCGATTAGAGTTTTGGGAGGAAGTAGTAATCTAGAAAATATGGAAGTAAAAATGATTAAGGGAGAGTGAAGTACAGGTTAAGAGTGAGAATTTATTATATAAGGGGTGAGTATGGGTTCCATGGGAGAGAAGAGATTTTGGGTGAAAGGAGAGAGGTTACTTGTGGGAGAAGAAAGGTACTAGGGTTGGAGTGGCCAACTAGGGCATTTCGATCACATATGGAATTGAGGGTTAAAGCGATATGATTTGGGATTGGATCTAAATGAGATAAGCTGTGGGGCGATAAATAAAGTAACGGTAGTATAAGTGAGAGAAAGTTGGGCCACATGGGTCCAATTAGGGTTTTCAAGGGAAAACCCTAGAGGGTAATAGTAGATAGAGTTGATGTCATAAGGTGTTGGACCTAACCCACACCCGTAGGAGTTGGGTTTTTCATTAAGTGTATATGTACGGGGAAATGGACGTCGGGGTGTGATAAGGGGCGCAGGAATCTCAAGATATGGGACGGGCCCCCTTGAGAGAATAGAAGTAAAAGGTAGTTGACATGCATGTCAAGGGTGAAAAGATTTATCTAATAAGACATAAATAAGATACTAATCACTTAAAGAGTAAGATTGTTGAGCCAGGCCCAGCATGATCCACCGGCATAATAGTGGCCAAGTGTCAGGGTGCCTTGGAGACCGATCCACCGGCATATAATAGTGGTTAGGTGTGTTATGCCCTATAAGTGACCAATCTATCGGCTATAATAGTGGGGGATCCCGAGCTCAACAAACCAAACATTATGTTGCCAATGAATCATGGGGAAACTACTATGTAATTACAGTGAAACACCATGAGAGTCGGGGTCAGACCGATCCACCGGCATAATAGTGGCCAGGAGCATTCTGCCTTGGAGACCGATCCACCGGCATAAAATAGCGGTTAGGTGCATCATGAACTATAAGTAACCGATCCACCGGCTATAATAGTGGGGTTCCCGCACTCACATGGATTGATAAAGACTATGATGTGAATCGACTATATTTACTAAAGATCTAATGAATGAGTCTACTCGGTCCGTAGCCGGTCTCTATCATCTGTATTACTACATGCTGCTTATGTGATTATGCCATGTATGCTATGTTGTATGATTTGTATGTTTAGCCTTAGTGCATCTGTTACCTTACTCAGTACGTAGTGTACTGATCACCTGTTTTATGGGTGTTGCTCATTCCCACAAGTAGAAGATCCGTCTGAGTTTGTGCAGGTAGGGGACGACGTCTTTGATGCCTACAACACCTACGAGGCATCAGGCGGGGCCGAGATTTGAACCTACACTTGGCTTAGGGTTTGATAGTTATTGGCCGAACTCTATTCTACTTTTACGATGCATCATTTTACTCTGTCGTACTGTGTTGATGCATTCGAAAAACTTATTTAACTACTCTTTGGGTTGTAATTCTAAACCACACTATGATTTCTGTATGATTTGTGTTTTATTAATGACTTGTGTTTTTATTAATGGCTTGTGGTTGATGTTGACCTTGTTTAGACTTAGCACTTAGTATTGGAACCATAAGAGTGAACCGATCTAGTACTAAGTGTGGCAATAATGCCCCCGAGTTTATGGTTTTGTCATTTCGTGTTCGTAAAACATTTTATTAAAACAAAATTTTTCAGTAGTAAATTTGGGGGTGTTACAAAAAACATATTAGATCCCTAAGACATGGCCAAAATCATAATTTGTGAGTGGAACACCTAAAATAATTCTAACCATGTTTTTTTTCTTAAAATTAACCAATTAAGGCCTAAACCTTAGAAAAAACTAACATATTATGTATCAAAATTTTCCTAAAACACCTAATAAATAATATGGAATCACAAAAAAAAATTAGAAACAAAAAAATTCCAAATCAACCCAAATTTTAGAGCCACCACATTATATTTACTAATAACACACAAAACAACAATAACTTCACAAACCTATGCTAACACATAAAATACTATCTACTTCAAAAGACAAGATAAAAAATACTTCACCTTTGGCTTTTAATTCACCTTTTTTTTACTTAAAATATAAATGGGCTAAAAATATTATTAGAAACTAATATGGTAAAATAAAAAATGAAGGAAAAGAGGGGAAGAGTGGTAATTAGAAGGGAGAATAAGATGAAAAGTATGAAGAAGGATGAAGATAATAAGAAGAAATGAATAAGGAGGGATTTTTTTTAGATAGATTACTTAATTCAGTAAATAATAAAAAGACAAAATAAAAGAAAAAAGTGGTTGGTAGTTGAAAGCCCAAATGGACACAAAAAGACGCACACAACTTTATGAAAGGTAAATAAGTGTCTAAAAAATAAGTGAGTCTTATTTTTATTAAAACTCTATTTATTAATTTTAAAATGACTTTTAGACTCAAAAATAATAATAAATTATAGAGGTCTTAAAGAATTTTGATGGCTAAAAGTTGCTTAGAAGCCTTACAAGATTTAAAATTATAAGAAGGTTTAAGAATTTTGAGATGAAACACTTTTAAAAACATAAGTAGGGTTAAAGGGATGTAAAAAAAATTACACAAAATAATTTTTTCAAAATAATAATATTTAAAAAATTAAAAATAGGGTATTACAACCATATAAAATGGTGCCTTTGACACTAACTATGTTGATAGAAAACGTTAATCATGAACTTAACTTACTACACTAATGGCATGACTAGAATCTTCTTGGAAACATGTCAGTCAACTCTTATATCACCATTATATTCTCTAATGGCATCTCATATGCCTCAAAATCTTGAATATTCCATGAGAAGAGTATCTATTTTGTAATAGGGTACCAAACATAATAGTAGGCACAATTTTCATTAAGGATATAAGCTTGAATCTCCAATAAGAGACCCTAGTGTCTTTGGATCCCATAAGAACCATATGATCGTGTTCACAATCCATCACTTATAAATAATTCTCCAACCTATCCATATCCACTTTCACATCAACATCATGTAATTTAAGCTCTAAGAGGTATATAAGAAACTCAACATCATTATCAACTAAGGTGACATCCCTATAGAGAATAGTGCATAAAATCTTATATTTCAAAGGTAGAACAATCAAAGTAGATATACTGGTGGTGGAGACAAAAAATCTCTAGCAATGAAACTGTAATACATAAAGGAAAGGGATGCATTAAATCAAATATCACACATGTTTGTAAGGATGAAATAGTAAACATATTGGTGATAACGTCTACCCGATGCTTCCTCTAATTGGAAAACCATGTTTAGAATATCATCTAAAAGAGGCCATACAATGCTACTGCATCCTTTAAAAATCTAGAAATATGGGGATGGATCCCTCCACTTAGTACTAATATTGGTTGCACTACCAAAAGATGGTGGAACCCTAAGAGCCTAATATTACACTAACATGAAACCTAATGATTATAGCTGACTATAGTGTGTAATGCGTCCCAAAAAAATGGCACTTGAATGGCCTATGATAAAGCCTACTAAAATCATAGAATAGCACTTTTTTGCCTAAACAGGCTACCCATGGATGATTAGACCCTAACACTTATAGTGATAATGTTTCTCAAGGAAGAGGCCTCTAAACTAACCTACCAACTAGGGTGTAGATCCTATATATAAACCAGACCCTAATTTCCACCATCCACTACTAGTACAAGCCTTCTTATCACTTCTAAATCCTTAATTGCCTGTATACTTCCTCTTACCCTTACACAAGACACTCCTAGCCTTAATAATGTGCGAAGCCTCAGGTGTAATAGCGAAGATTTTGATAAATATGATTTATTTAGGATTTGTATTTGTGGGTAGAAATGGATATTATTTTCATGTTTTATTGTGCCTTTTAAGAGTGTTAAAGCCCTAGTTATGTTTTTTAGAACATTTGATTTAGGACTCATTGTCCTTTTTTACGGTTTTATATCCGATGAGATTTTTATCCACCTTTAGGATATGAAATCTTCTAAGACTTTTATTTTGTGTACATATTTGGCATACTCACATTTTTATGATATTCTTAAGCTTTTTCAAAATGCCAAACTAAGTTGTTGCAAAAATATACTATGTATCATTCTAGAATACCTTAATCAAGTATTTTAAGCCCTAAAAATTATTTTTTGATTATCTAAATTTCAAGAAAATTTATATATAATCTTATTTTATTATTATTGATATATATAGGTGATACAAAAACTTTCCATTCTTAATCATATCAATTTTGGATTAATTGAGATACTTTTGGGCATAATAAGTGATCAAATACAATTTTTCTTCTTCTAACTCTTATCTAGTATTGTGAGAATAAATCCAAAACCTTCATTATTGATTATAGTGGGCATTAACCTCTCATTTTTATCCTTTAATTTTTCATCTTCTTTTTGTGGTTGTAGAAAATTTGGATATTGCTTCTTTAAAGCATGATTTTATCATTTTACCCTTAGTTTATCTCATTCTTTCTTCATCTTTCCTTTCTCAACTAAGAATGAAAACCACTTGTTTTATATTTTTCATATATTGGCACAATATCTCCCTCCATGGTTGGTGCATAAAATATATTTATTTTAAGTAAAAGTATCCTTATATCCTTTAATCTTTAACTTAACACTTAACTAATACAAAGCTTATCAACAACTAGTCATTTTTTTACTCTCCTTCCTCCCTTGGTGTTTTCCACCCTTCACCTTCATTATCCCTCCATTTTTTAGCCTTCCATGGTATTTTATGCCATTTTTTAAGCTTGAAACCTTTCTAAACCTTGAAGATAAATTCATTTACTCTTTCTCATTAATCATTTTCTATTTGATTTTGTTTTTGAGGATTATTTTCCCTAATATTTTATATTGTTATTATAAGTTTTATCTTGTATTTTCTTAGCATGGGAGCTTGTAGGATTAAAGGTAAACCATTCAAACCATTAGGAAATAGAACCTACTGATGTTATGTATCTGTGTCAAGTCTAATATGGCTTTTATACATTTTAAGGGTTCGATTTTGGGATGATTTTGATGGTTGTTGTTGGCTAAAGGTTTGAATAAATTTAGGGTATATTTTTTACTTTATTTAAACCAATTTTGATATACAACATATTTATGTTATTTTGTGTTTAGTTAAAGTTTGAGCATGAAAAGCATGATGGTGTATTTTGTGATAAAATCGGCCATGGGCCTTATTTCTGTGTTATAATGTTTTTGTAAAATTATAATGATATCATACTATTCCTTGGATTTTTAAGATAAAATCTCATGTTTAGGTTATCTTCATTTGATCATGTCTAACCTATTTAAATTTTGGTTGAAGTTTGTGAAAGTTTACGCATTTTGTTTTATTGTGTTAGTGAATATATATGGGTTAATTTGGTTCTATAAATTTTTAACAAGTTTTTTGATATTTAAGTGGAATAACATTTTTTGGGGGAATAGTAATTTAACATTAATAATGTGTTGGAGTAAGTAGTACCTTTTGTGAATAGTGATTTAATGATTTTATGGTGAATGGTGATTCTCAATAATAACATTTTGATGGTATTTGGATTTATGTTTCTAAATATAAAATTAAATTTTGAGTCAAATATAAATAGTGTTTTTTAAGGAAACGTTTTTGAGTTATTTTTCGCCATTGGTTTGGTTTTTGTAGGCTCAAATGGGATTATTTATGCCTTAAAGTTTTTTTATTTCATATTAAAACTATTGTGCTTGTTTAAGTGATGTTTTTTGTTATTTTGGTATATGTGCCTATGGTTTTGATGGCTTAGATTATACCCTTAGATTTATAGTTTGGCCTCCTACCTTTGGTACTTTGATTATGGTTTCTTATATTATAATATTTTGGCATGAATTTTCTATTTTTGGATTTTTTTTGTTTGGATTTTAGATCATTAGGATCCTTTTAAGTAGTTTTACATATCCGATGATATATGAATTTTAAGTGGTTTTTTTATCCAATGAGATGTGACTCATCTTATGTAGTTGTGTCTTGTGACAGGTGTTACTAAATTTGATTTGATTGAGTGATGGGTAGTTAATCTTCATGTTGAGAATTGGCCATCTTCTTGATTGTAAACTATATATTAAATTTTGAATAATTAAATCTAAATGAATGAATTGGAAGTAATTGGCAGGTTGTTGTGAGTTTATGACTTATGCTTAGCCTTAGCCTTTTTTAGTCGGTTGCTTGTTTAACTCTAGGTGCTCAATTTATATAAGGATTAGATTAATTGATTATGTGTGGATCTTATTATCCTTTTTTGAATAATGGGATGACTTGTTAAAACACTAATAATTTAAAGTAAAATACAGCTTGAGTTTGCAAAGGAATCATGAGCCTCAAAGTGGCCCCTTAATGTATAGTTGATCTTTAGGTCAAAATTTCCGCTTCTACTCTTAGGGATTTGCACCCTATAAAGGTTACACATGGTTATGGACTTGGGTGTTAAAGTTGACCTTTAGTTCAAAATTTCCACTTCTACTATTAAGGATTTGCAACCTTTTAAAGGGTATGCATAGTTATGGACTAAAATGCTAAATTTTTGTGTATACACTACTTTATAACATGTGATTTCCTTGATTGAATATCTTTGAAGTTAGAGAATTAAATTTTTATTTTATCCCTAGTGATTATTGTCTTGGATTATGAGATTTTATTCTTCTAAAAGTTATTTTAAATACGTTTTTTTTATTATGTTTATAAAGGCTTGACAATTATATTATGGTTGATGTTAAATTATGTGGACTCCTTATATTACCTTAGTTGGTTATACCATGTTGAAATATTTACTGTAAACAATATATACTATGTTAACTTAATGATATTCTATGTTTTAATATAATAACTTAAATTAGAATTGAAGTTATACCCATAATATGATGTTTTATTGTTTTGAGATTTGGTAGTTATAAATTATGTACTAGCTTTGTTGTGTTGTTATATGAGTATTTAATATGGTTGGTGCTATTGCATATAGATACATGTATTATCTTGAGTTTATGCATAACTTGATCTTATTGCATGCGATTACTAGCCATGCATAATTTAACACATTTGTGTGTTATATGGTTGTGTGAGAATGTTATTTGATCTAGGTTAGGTGTGTATTTGCTTAGTAATTTTATGCTAAATATATTATTTTTCAATATTTTTGGTGCAAGTGTTCAGGTTAGTTCTACAACCTTAGATTTTGAGTTATAGATTAAGGCTTATGATGTGTTGTCCCATGTTTGGGGTTTTATCTTCTAGTTCTTAATGAATTTGGTTCAACATTTATAGCCTTTGCTTTGAGATTTTTTAATTTAAAGCGTGTTTCCTTGCGGTCTTGTTTCTCTTTTTTTTTCACACCGAACCTCACATCTGTTATAGGTTAGGTGAACATGTGTACCTCTATTCATGATAGATATAGTAGTAGTATCCCACATTTACTATTTAACTTCTATAATATTCTTTAAAAATTTTAAATATATATGTGTTGCAAAAAATGGTAGTGTTACATCTAGTGCCTTCTCGTACATTGTAACTATATCTGGTGCATTGACCCCACCAACATCTCCTAGCATATGATCCCTAGACCCAATTTGTTATGATGGACCTTCATCATCTCATTTACATCTACGTTGGGGTCGAAGTGAACCAAATCTATGTATCAATTGTAATACTCCTCCACTGTCATACTACTATACCAAAGGGATTAGAACTGTCTTGCTACCATACCAAAGGGACTAGAACTTGCCATAATTTGTTAAAAAAATGTGAGTAGGGTAGAACCAGGTACATAAGGACTTAAAAAAAACTCCTAATATGTTGATATCACACCTCTCAACTAAGCACTCCTCAACTAGTTATCTACTTTGCCTCTCAAATAAAAGACTGCAACATCTATTCTCTTGTCATTTGGACAACCATTGTCAACAAATATATTATAGAAGTTACAAACACATCACTCAAGGAATTTTATGTCCTCCTTATCCTCAAATATGGAATGATGATAGTGTGAAAGTGTCCTCAATCAATCTTCAAAAGCTGGTGTTGGTAATGGAGATGGTAGAGGAGATGTCTAAACAGATCTCATTGTATCTTGCCCTCTATGTAGGCTCTAATAATCTCCATAAATTATTTAAAATGCTCAAAACAATTATTGTTTCCTACCATCAAACTATTAGAAGGAAAATGCCTATTAGAGAGAAACTATGTTATTAAACACATGAGGCCCACACAACACATATAAATAACAAGATTAATCTAGGTTTTCTAAAAATAAGAACCATTAAATCACATCTGAATCAAAATTCTAAGAAGCGTGTATAAATCATAAAAATATACTTTAATACCAACTTATAACATCCCTATTTTTTAATATTAAATAACTCCATTTTTAGTTAAACGTTTTATAAAAGAGAAATAACATAAGGCAGATGTCCACCTTTCATTTATGCACGTGTGAGGATAAAATTTCTAACTCAAAAAAAATTAAACATCAATAATATGATACTCAAAATGACATAAATATAATAACTATTATGGTTATACATCCTTAAAACATAAGGGAAGTGGTAATGAAAATAAAGTTGAAGAGTTTAAAATATCTGACAAGGATTAAAAAATCCATCTCAAAAGATCCTTATGCCAAATAACCTAATTTTCACAACATAAAAGCGGTTTAAACCTACAAGTATTCCCTTGCTCACTTGGTTGTGGATCATATGAATAATGGCTATAAATTGTAGCTAATATGATAAAGTACTAAATAAATTATATCCTCATTTTCATGAAACTCATGGTACACTCAAATTCATGCTAAGAATACCTATTATTCTCATGTGATAACATAGATGAACATATATGCAATAACATATTAGAACAATTCATGCAAAAACATGCTTAGAAACTCCTATGATGTATCCAAGGGAAAATTATAATACACAATCAAGAAAAATTGTGGATCACATCAATAATAATATCATACAATAACATAAACACATGAAAGAATTGCAAAGCAACTTAAGGTATCCCTAAGGCTCAAACAAATTATTATCCTTATGAGGATGTGATCACATAGCACACACATATATTTAATAATTATAAAACTATATTAATTCTACACCTTCAAGACTCATTCATGGTAACTAATACAAACTAAATAGGAGTAACTTATGGACATGAGATGCCTCCTACACTTAATCATAAGCTTATGTATTTTGGAGAAAACTATGTGTCTCAAAAACATTGGTCTCGTAAGATAGATGATGCATATAGAGCAGCTTACAAAACTTTGATTGGCACATCTCCCTACCATTGAGTGTATGGGAAGGCATGCCATCTTGTATTCAAATTTCAAAATAAAGCATACTGCCTTAAAATTTTTGAACTTCAATTTAAGTAATTTTAGGAAGCACATGAAACTATAGTTGAGCATACTTGATGCATTTCGTCTTAATGAACATGAGAATCCAAAGCTTTAAAAAGAAAGTACCAAGAATTTGCATAATAACTATATCTCAAAGCATGAATTTTTCAAGAGATAGTAGGTTCTTCTCTTTAATTCTAGATTGATTCTCTTTCCTAAGAAGTTAAATTCTCAATGGGCAAGCCCAATTATTCACAAAGGTTTATCCCTCTTGTTTGCATCCTGGGAAAGAAATGTTTGCATTTAATGGTTAGAGATTGAAGTCATGCAATGCTAGTGTTTTTGGATAACTCAAGACCATCATCCTTGTGAAGAACGAGACCTAAGAATGATGTAGTTGAGTTAATACCTAAGAATGAGGTAGTTTAGTTAGGAATTTTTTTCTTTTGTTTCCTTTGATTTTAGTAGCTTGTACTAACTCATGGGTCATTATTTGTTTATATGCATGTAGGTGGTGAATTCTAATAGAGGATGATGTGAGTACAAGTTAACCAAGGTGAATGAATAATAACGTGAAGGGAAAAAATGATGAAAATTTGCCGAGTATGAAATTGTGGAGGGAATAAGGATGTGAAATTTTGTCTAAGTATTTGGAATAATTTGGGAGAAGGAGGTAAAAAAATTATAAGTGTAAAATAATGAAGAAGGAACCACTGGCATAGGTGTGTTATCATGCATTCAAAAAAAATAAAACCAAAGGTCAATAGGTGACACAATCCCACTGTGTCAGTTGACATGGTAATAATAATGAAAAGGGAAATTTATCAAATGTCACCACAACCCTACCATGCCTTTTGGCACGACTATTCCAAATGAAGGCAAAAAATCAAGTTAGAGGCCCACAACATTGGTTTATTATGTTGACACCCGGAGATATCCACTTACAGTATTTTTTTACTTACATGACGTTCGACCTTATAATTCATAATTTGATCAGCCTCCTCACTTCATCTTCTCCATTCCTTCTTATTCCATAACCAAGTCATTTCCAAGCTTATCCTTCTTCCTCACATCAAATCAACACCCAAATTCAACAATTTTATCATTTACCACCAAATGTTCACATTCTCTTCATCATTCATTTCTTTCATCTCTTCTTTTTGAAATTTTCTTCCCATCTTTTTTATGCACCCTCATCTTCTCTACTCCTCCCTTTTGCATAATTTTTTCCTTCTGGTTTATTTGTGCATGCATTATTATGATTTGCTATTGTGTAGTGTTAATTATAGCATATAAGGTAACATATCCTATTTTGTAGTGTTAATTGTAGGATATAAGATTTAATTAAAGAAAAACCTTTGTCATGGTTCATCATTTTCCTCTAAAATTAGGTCCTTTGGTTTATCTTTCTCAAATTTGTAAATTGAAGCACCCTTAGTTCTAGAACTGGAGAGGGTCATTCTATCGTTACAACTCCACCACACATTAAAGGTAATAGGAATCATTTTGATATAATCTTTGATGTTTAGGATTATGTCACCTAATATAATAAATATGTAATAGACCTCTATCGGGTACTCAATCTATTAACAATGTGACATTAACTATACTCAAGATAGGGGATGATGTTTATAAGATAATTGTTAATGTTGGGTGGATTGATTTCATGGGGTTTACAAGTGTTGCATACACTTCTACCACCCTAGAGTTCTTGAGTTTGGTTAATGTATTTTATAAGAAGAATCATTTAGGTGACCTAAGACATGTTAATTTTGCTTGTTCAATCGAATGTGGCTTTTCACACTAGTTGAGCTCAATCAATTGTTAGGCCTACCCATTAGGATATGTAAACTTTACAAGAAGGTTGGTTTGGTCCTAATTGTTTGTGGCATATTACTTATGATAAGGATGTAATACCCACTTATCATCTATTCCCCTACTAAAGCCTCCCACATTTACAAACCCATATTTTGCTACATACAAAAGTTGATGGCATGTACTATATTTAGCAGAGGCAGTATCTTAAGGGTTTCCAGAGAAACTAAATTTGTGGTGTATGGTGGTTGATGTACAAATTAGCAATGACTTCTTTATAGCAAAGTAGCTAGAGAATGTAGGTAGAAGCAAAACACAGGTCATTGTAGTTAGGGAATTAACTATTATTATTATTAAATGACTGGAGTATGATTTATCTAAGGAGGATTTTCACTCTCCCAGCCTTCAATTAGATGTGTGTTATATTTGGTTTGATTTCAAAATCTAATAGACAATATTAGCTGGTATTTGAGAAAGAGTAGAAATATCCATTGCCAGATCATGAGCATATTGATATTTAAAACGAGAGCAATTGGCGACCCCATGATCTATAGGACTTACCAAGTATTGATGTACCTACAATTACTCTAGGCTATCCCCATTTCATCCATGGTGCATCCTCTTCTAAATGACCCCGTTGTGGGACTACTATAATTAAAACTCAGAGCACTTAGATGCTTGGGATCGATAATTCACCAACTTTTGGCAATCAATGGACTAGTGATTCCAAGGCTTGGAATTAATAATAGATGCACATTTTGATTCCATCAATTATTAAATAGGTCATATGAATTATATTTTCTAATAAATCCACATATGGCTACTTTCCCAATCTTACCTTCCACCACTACCACCCATTGCTTAAAACTTGATATGTGAGTGTCTCTCCTCCCTTTTTCTTTTCTACACATTAGGGACAATGTGCATGTTAAGCATGGGGGTTTGGGGTTGTAGTTGTACATTTTTCCTACTTTATTTATATGTGTGTGTGTGTGTGTGTGTGTATCTTTTTTTGTTTTTCCTTCCTAAATTAAATTTTTTTTAAAATTAAAGAAACAATAATAATTTTTTTTAAATGAAATATAGGAATATTACTTCCAATCTTATAAATCTTATGATAAACACATGAATCATGTTGATAACTTTCATTGATGACACTTGAAGATTATTTATCATAAGGATTACATTGAGTTAAGTTTACTTGCTAAGAACCCTGAAAGATTTATTAAAATGACTTGATTTTTTCTCTTAAAATATTTTGGTTGCACCCTTCTAAAAAAAAGTGTAACTATGCAGGTAAAATTGAAGGTTTTATATACATTGAAGTATTTTTTGTAGTTTATTGTGGATGATTTGTGGATTGGATCATTTTAAAATTTTAGGGATTAGAATTGGCACATGCATATATATATATATATGAGACTTTGTACCTTAAAGACTAATGCATCAAATATAATCTAATTTTCTTTTATGTGTTTGATGTCTAACCATAGTAAGAGTAACTTGAACTTGCAGTGGTTCTCTTCAAAACCACATATTACTTACTTGTGATTTAAACTAATAGTGGGAAAAAATGTTTTTTCATGACACCTACATCAGCCAAATAACTTAACTTTAGTTTTTAATCCTTTGCTAACACTTTTGGGCTTTTAGCCTATTATTCTTGATTTAAGCACACTTGTAACCCAATTTTATGTATTCCTACCTTAATCTAAAATTGAAGGGATGTTGAGTAAGATTAAATAAAATAATTAGGGTTGTGACTTTAGATAAGTATGGGGAAGTTTAAAAAGGTGAATGGTTATGTATGGTTTTTAAAATAAAAAAGATAATTAAATAGAAAAATATACGAATAAAAGAAAAGAAAAAATGAATAAGAAGTTTAGTTTTTTTTCTCATGATGAAGAAGTTGGGATGGTTAAAAAAAGATAAAAAAAAAGGAAAAACCAAAAAAGAGGAAGAAGAAGAAGAAGAAGAAGAAGAAAAATGTGGTGAATAATATGGAAGGGTCTTGTATTGTTGTTATTGACCCATCTTCATTGGTAATAGACTTTTAGATCACCAAAAAATTATGTCCTAAACTTCTAACATTTGAACCCATTACCACTTTAATAAGACATCTTGAATATTGTGTGTTATAAGTCTTTTTGGTGGTGGAGATTTGAGAAACAGTATAAGCATATAGGTGATCTTGTCCATGAGTGTGAAGACTTGAGACAAACATTGAAATTGATTCACATAAATAAATAAACACATGAGAAGAGTGCCATTATACCTAAAGTGAGATTATCGATTTTAAACTTTGGATTTTCGAATGAGTTATTAAGCACTAGACTGCAACCCACTCTACATGTCTCATCTTACATCTTCTCCTTTACATGATTTTGAACTAATAATTCAACTATAACACCTCTAAATTTAGTGTATAAAATTTTTATTTTACAAAAGCATAAACCACAAAAATACCGCCTCGCTTAGCATAATTCTAGTTTTGTTACCCTCTTTATGCCAAGTGTTAAAGCTCAAAACAAGTTAGATCTAAAAATAAAGCAGCAAAAAGAAGAAGCGGTAACATAATTAAAAGTTTATGGATAATACACACTCCATACAACAACAGTATCCAAAATACATTACGAGTATAGAAGTCTAAAGAAAAACCAACAACAAAAGAGTGCACAATGGTGTGACATTGGTTTGTCTTTACACTCAATCTATCAAAAAACCATATTATAATTATAAGGTTTGAAGAATTAGGGACCCTCAATCCCCAAGTTATCCTAACTCACCAGATGACACTCTTCAAGATCCTTCAACCACTACATTCAGTACACGTACTCATCTAAAAAGTAATAGTATAAATGTAACTTTCTCGTACTGAGTAAATCCCAGTGCTTACGAAGAGGTAGCATGCTCATATTGCACATAAGTGCATAATAATTGAAAATATGATTAAATAACAAAAATAGATGTAAGAAAAATATTTGATAAATATACTATAACATATATATCACAAATACCTTATGCTTATCTTACCACCACACCTAACCATTTCATAATGTAACCAGTAGGGTAATGTACTGAGGCTTTATGGGTCAAACATACCATAACATTTCCAAGTACCATCAAACAAAGTGACTTCCTTATTATTAATCTATTCTAGGGAAGATGATACTAACCTAGTGACATTAACATACACTCAGTCATACTAGCACACATGGGAAGCGAAATACCATTATTGTAACACCTCCATTCTTAGCACTTAAACATTTCATTTTAAAGAGTTAATTATAGAAGCTAGAACATAAAAATGCAGGGTGTTAGTACTACACTTAATATAAGTTTGATTTCCTCTGCCATTTTTATTCTGAGTGTTAAGGCTAAAGAATTACTATATTTAAATTAATAAAAACAATGATAAGAATTAAAGAAAGGCTATATTATAAATTAGCATTTTTTTCAATATTACAAGATCGGACAATGGTTATAAAAGTCAAAGAAAAAATATACAAAAGGTACATAAGAGTTTAGGGATATTCGGATCAAAAGACACCAAACACGACACCTAATAGTCCTAACTTTTAACTCCAAAAATACCAACCATCAAGCTCAACTCATAAGTGACCCTTTAAAGTCACCACTACCCATTGAATAGGTAGGGGATCATGAAATGAAACTCGTCATTACAATGGTACTAAGTAAATCAATATACAGGACTAAGCATGTAAGGTTTGCATGAGCACATAGCAAGTATCACAAGTAAAATATAACATAAACATATTGTGTCATACATGCGATGACAATAGGATAAACATATACATTACCAAGATACAATCTCATCATACCATTATACTTAATCATTTTCCATAATTTTCACCTTTTATGTTATAACTCTCAAATAACCATACCAATAAATTCCACAACCACACAAGTAGATAAAACAACATGAAGACGTATAAAGTACCACAGTCAAACCGGTGCACGAGGGTAATATATTACCCTCCCAACCATTCCATCAAATCAATTTATATAAACCACAGATAGGCATGAAAGCAATTACCAAAATAATGATCAAGTACATTGTTGATAACCATACACATTAGTTACCTCCACTTTTATTACTTGATGGGATACAAGAGATTACTCAAAGACTTATAAAATATACCAGTCATACTAGTGCACAAAAGGCAACACAATACCCTCTAACCTTATTCACCTAATCCTTAGATATCAATACATCCTCTAAGATCCATAGGTCACCTATAGACTAGTCTAAGACCTTACGAAGGCACTAAAACACACTAATGAAACCAATCTCAAACAAAAAATTCAAACCGCGTCTCTAGGGTAGCTAACCCTAGATAGTAATCCATTTCCAAATCTTGAGGTCTTCCACTTAATATATTAGTATTTTATTTGGTGATCACACATACTTAATTGACGACATGAAACCTAATACACCATATTTTCATACACTTAATAATATAGACAATTTAACAACCTTAATAATTTAATTTTGATAATTTAACAACCTTAATAATTTAATGTTATCATAAGTGGGTAAATAAATACAACATAACACAACTGAAACCCTAATATGCTATTATGTGAATTTTACATTTTTGTAAGGCATAAGGGTTACATTATCTCCAATAAAATATAGCTAGAAGCAAGCAATAATCACCAAACTCTAACCTCTATTAACAATATCCCTCTTTACCGAAAATAAAACCAAAAAAACACATATTAGCAACTAAAAACTTGATAACCAATGGCATTAAGAATAAACTCATCAACTAACAACACTAACAGACCAAGGCTGGAACTACCGAGGGAAAAATGCAGAGAACTCACACTGAGAGTAAAGCTTAATGTGAGTTTCTCACAAAATAAGGGATGTTCAACCACAAGGTAAGGTCAATAACATAAGATTTAAGCTCAATAATGCAAGGCTCACACACAGAGGCTCAACAGATAAAGAATGGAGTAATGGGGTTCTCTAAGCTCAACATAGGCATGCCAAACTTGGTAACCTCAACATAGTAGAGATTAAGCTCAATAATGGTAGAGCACCACAAGGTAGGCTCGGGCAAGGTGAGATAATATTGGTTAAGGGAAGGCAAGCTTGATCAAAGCAAGACACACTCGATTGGGGCAATGTAAAGCTAAGTAAGCTCGATAGGAAGTGACATAATCTTGAAAATAATTGCACTAACTGAATAAAGGACAACACGGGCTCAACACAACTATACAAGATTGGTACTAAGTAAAAAGGATGGAGTTTAGGCTCAAAGTGTTGCAAGAAAAATGTAGTGTGGGCTGGAAGGGAAAGGAAAAGATAGTTGAAGAAAAGGATGGTGTTGGGAAAAAGATGGGGTGTAAGAAGGTGGTTTGAGGATGCAAAAATATAGCATAAGTTGGGGAAAAGGTTATATGTCGGTGGGTTATTATAAAGGATTTTAGGGTAGTGGTAATGGCTTGGATAAGGGGAAGGTGGTGGTCGTTGCAAATAGAGACAAGGCTGGGGAATGGAGAAAGATCACGAATTGAGGAAGAACAATGATAAAGCCTGGTGGTGTGGTGTAGGGATGGGTACTGATGCAAAAAAAATATAGAAAATTAATGTGTGCCCTAGTCGAATTAAAATAGAAAGAAGGATAATGAAGAGTTATATATAGGGTGGTGGTGCAATAGGAAAAGGAAGGGGAAAGGGTTTGCATGCACATGAGGGAGTTAACATGGGAACAAAAATAATAGTAAGATGGCAATAGAATGGGTAATGTATGTGGAAAGGTGTGGAAAAGGAGGAGAGGCATGGTGATGTGAGGGAGAAAATGGAAGGAGGTTTAGAGTTTTAAGTTAGGCTTGGTTGGGTTTAGGTTTAGTTTGGTTAATCTAGTTTGATTAGTTTAGGGGGTTTTGTTAGAACATCAAACTAGGAAAATAATCGGTTAAAGGAGGGGTAAATGACATGGAAAAGTGAAGAAAAATAATTAGGATAAAATATTTAAGAAATGGTTTGGGTTACGATTTAAGGGTTAAAAAAAGATAATTAACAAGGTTTAGGGTTATGTTTTGAATAAAAGTGTAAACATTTATAAACAAATATTATAAAATTTTAGGGTGTTACACATATACCTTATGACCTAGAGAGACTCACATAGACTTTGTTATATTGGTGCACAAAAGCAACGTAGGACACTCATACCTCCTAGGTCACCTAATCCTAAAATATTAATACTCCCAAAGTTGGGACAACTAATTAGAGTAGATATAGGTCCTTACTGGGACATTGAGGCACACTAGCTTAACAAATCAAAATGTGGGTTAAATCACGTCTTTGGGGTGGTTATCCCTAAAGGGTTATCTGTCCCGATATTGAAGTTTTTCACTTTAGTTATTAATATCTTAGTAAAGTGATCATAAAATATAACATAATGCACAATAATTAAAATTCCACAATTAAATATTTTTCCTTTATTTCAAATTTTTTGAGTTAACCATATGTTAATGGACCAATCCAGAGTCAAAGTCAACACTAAGTTCATCCTAACCATCTATTGAGGCCAACCAAATATGATTCCTCACCTTGATGCACATTTTTATCATAATAATCAAAAAATCCTCCAAAATCCTAGTTACCACCCTTTTATCCAATTTATCACCAGACTTATTTTTAAGGGATTGTTGTCAAGAAAAGTCTAAAATATAATAATTAAAAATAATTTTTCATTCAACTAAATTTCACAACACAAAAAAAAAATATAAAATTGCCCCTAAGCATGAATCTAACATAGTATGCATGTGAAACTCTAATATGTATTTTCTCACATGTTATAACTTTCATGCCAATCCCACATAATAATTTAAGACAGTAATCAATGTATATATAAATTTATCATTCCACCCCTAGAACATGCAAATAAAGAATCATCTAAAACTAATCTTAAATATTGCTCAAAACTAACTTGATGTATATCAAAATTTATCTAAAATGTGCAAGGATTGTACAATTTATTAGCATGGCAATTAAGGAATGGAAAGGAAAAATTTTCTAAATCAAACCTTAAACTTAAAAGTGCATATCATTTCTAGCAACAAATTATATATGAGCACATGTATACATCCTCATATTTTAAATACTACTAAAGCATAAATGGTAATTTATTTTCTAACATACTAGCATACCTTATTTTAGAGTTAATAAAAGTGCACATAAAAACATAATAATGTATGCTTTCACTTTCTATTACAAAAAAAAAATTATAAATTTCCATAGTATAATCATAGCATGATTTCATTCCAAGATAACCTAACATGCTTATAATCAAAATCTACCATCAATGAAGTAGTAGCATTCACCTACAAGCCACACAAAAATTGTAACACAAAATGCAACCTCCAAGTCCACCTCAAGAAAGATTACAATCACCTAAATCCAACAACTTATCCCACATAAATAATTATATGTGTGTGTGCGTGCGTGCGCGCGCGTGCACACACATATAAAGAAACCACACAAAAGGGAACAACTGAGGCTAAATTTTAGAAGTACTCGCTCACGCTACAATTGCCTAGCTGTGTAAGGTATTCATGTGAGAAAGGGTATGACACGTTCAAGACTCATGCTAGATAGAAAGGTAGAGCTAAAAGCTTGTGTTAAATATGGTTATCCTATGGTGGCGATGGTGGCTTGTCCTACACATCACAAGGCAATATTAGAGGATGGTTGACAACATTAGAAGATGTGTAAGGTAGTTGCTCCGCCGAGAAGAGATAGAGGAAAATAGGGCTAGAGGCTTGCAAAGTAGGTGTCTTGTAAATGGCAAACCAAACATGGCAAGCGATGGGTCAATGGTTGAGTTGCGCTACCAAGGATGGGCACTAAGGCTGCATCATTAAACCTTCAGGTATAAGGGAATCGTAGGGCTATAAATGCATGGTTGAGCTATGAATGGTGATGATGGTTGATGGTAATGAAGCTCATAAGTGGGGCTCGCATGCATATGACAACATCAAACATCTATGAGGAAACAATGAAGGTTGGCTAAGTTAGGGAACAAAGGTTAAATAATTGAGCGAAATAATGGAGCTTGAGGTGTAGTTCTCAAAGATAACTAGGAAAAAAACAATGGGGAAAAGGTAAGGTTAAAAGGATTAGTCGTGCGAGAAGAAATAAATATGGTGGCAAGCTAGATTACATGTGATTGTTCAAGCGAGGATGGGTGCATAAGCAACGATACAATGTGGTATAAGGGGTAGGTTGGTGCACAAGAAAATAAAATACCACTAGGCAAGGGAAACTACAAATGTAGTGGTTAACTAGGTTAACTTGAGAAGAAAAGGAACCCAAGTGAGTAGGTGGGATGCGTGCGATCAAGTAAGTGAGGCTAGTGCTTAGCATGGTAAGGGTTGAAGTTGGGGCATGGGGTACTAGCTCGGTAGGTGGTATAGTGGGTTTTTTTAGGTAGTGTTAGTGTAATGACTTATTCTTAAATCCTTCAAAATTTATTTAAAATCATGTTGATATAAAAAGAAATTGTTTTTTTTTTCTTTGAACAAATCTTGAAATATGGGTTAAAATGTGAATTTTAATTTTACCAGTTGACTAGTTTCCCGAACAAATTGGCCAGTATAGCCACGAACTGCCATTTTAATTTTGGGATAATCAATCAACTAGTTGCCCAACCTAATTGATAGAACCCTATAGATGGATGAATATGTTTCAAAATAATGCAAATGACAAATAAAAGTTTTACAAATAGTGTAAGGTGGTTCAAGATAAATTACTCTCTACATCTATTACCAAAAGGGTATGCCTTTTAGATTTTGAATGAGTGTTGTGTTTTTATTAATGGTCACTCTTCTTTTAATTTATGAGCCTTAAAATATCAATAACCCTCTAAGAGATGATTTACAACTTGACATATTTATCTTCTCTAGATTCTCAACAATAATCTCTCAAGAATGATAGACAAATACTCACTAATTTCTTTATAATAAATTTTGTTAGGTGGTTGCAATTACAATTGATTCTCACTAAAAATCAAGATATGAAAATATATAACTTTGGATGATATGTAGTCTAGCTATATGTAATGAAAGATATTACGATTGTACAACAAATCTAGCTAAGAGAATGGATCAATGAATAATTTTCAATGAAAAACTTATAATCTAAAATCTTAGAGAGTTTTAAAGAGCAATTGAATGATTGTGAGAGTAGATGATTAATTACAAAGTAAAATGTTATTGAAAAGCTATTTAATAAATGCTGAGGGAGCTTCTTTATATAGCCCACCCTTATCAGGGAGTTGTTAGGTATGAAATGGCCAAAAAACTATATCGCTCTACGGGAAGAAAATTAGCATTCAATGCTCACAAGTATATCAATTTAGGCAAATTAGTTGATTGATTGTACAGCCGGTAGATTAATGTCTTAAACTAGCCAATTGAATGCGTTCAAAGTTTACATAAGAAATTTATTGTTACACAAACTGTAACGCCCCCAAAATTTACAACTGATAAATTTCATTTTATTAAAAGAAATAGCGGAAGAAAAGAAAACAAAACTGTAAATATCAAGGTTATTACCGCCACACTTAGTACCAGACCGGTTCACTCCTACCATTCCAGTACCAAGTGCTAAGACTAAAAGGATAAAATGCAATTTGCTAGAAACTCAAACCATATTGAAATCAGAGTAGCGTAATAAATATTTTACAATGATAGAACCCACCATTAGTGGTTACAAGAATACAAATTACATTTAAACTAGGAGTTAAAAAGAGAAAGAGGTGAAACCCTAAAAGTTCTGGATAATCCTTAAGCTTTTTTCCACGTCCCACTTGAATAGCACTTGAAACAAACCTGCAACGGACAATGTCCATGGAATAGGCAGGGGGCCACGAATGGAACCCTTTAATACTATGGTATTGAGTAACCCTTTAAATTACACTGAAAAGCAGGCCTGCATGCAACACATCATACAAAACTATATAGAAAGATAACATATAGGCTAATACACAAGGCACATCTCATACAACAAGAAAATGCATAACACAAAATCCGTATACCTAGCAAATTCATCACATACCCAAGTAGGGACAAGCGCTAAAGCCCAACTCATATTATATCAATGGATCATAATGTGAAATCGATACTTTTGGACCTTAAGTCGGTAACTAATCATTATTCAATCATCATCTTTCGAATTATATCCATGTGAGTGAGGGGACCCCACTATTATCACCGGTGGACCAAAAACATATAGGGCAGAACGCTCCTGAATACTATAATTCACTAGTAGATCGGTTTTTAGGGCAGAAGGCTCTTGGCCACTATTATCGCCAATGGATCGAGCTGACCCCGACTCACATGGTGTTCCACTATAAGTGATTAGTATTTTCCATGATTTATTAACATCTAATATTTATTTTATTGAGCTCAGGACCCCGCCTTAGATTGGAATACATATATACATCTTCCTGTGCAAAACACTCTTGGGTCACTATTATAACAGGTGGATTGGTGCTCATAATATAATCCATCTAGGCCCGCCTCAATTGTCTTTCACTTTCATGATTAGTGTTTTCCCTTTTAATTATCACAAGATTTCCATTTATTTGCCTCAAGGGGAGATCAAGATCCTAGAGACACAAAGGTACACCGGTCACACTAGGGCATACAAGCTACTCAATATCCTTCAACCATCAACCCAGGGATGCAAAGGTACCCTGGTCATACTGGTGCATACAAGCTACACAGTACCCTACCAACAAGGACACCTAATCCATAAGTATGCATACCCCCTAAAAAGGTACATAGACCTAGATAGAGTAAGACGTAGGGCCTGGCTGAGGCACTAAGGCATATTAGTAAATACCAGGATAGTCGTGCTAAAGAATCATCATTCTTGATCTCAAGGTCTTTTACTTTAATTATTAATGTCTTAATTAAGGTGATCATGCAAATCACAACAACCAAATACTTATTCACTTTCAATTATCTCTAATATCATTGGGTAATCCTTATTCATATAATTATCCAATATAACCTAGAGGAATCACTATGGCCATAATTATCTCATCCAATTCCAACTTAAGATTCATTTCCATTTGTTCACATTCCTTATGGGTTATCATATCATAATCACATTACAATTTTAGAGTCTGATTAGTTCACATTGAAGAATCATGACACACATAACCCTAACATGCCCTTAATTCACACCCAACACACAATACCGTGCATGATTAATGATTAAGACACCTCCATCATGAATATAAGAATAACAACATACCACCCTCTTTATTTATCCATCTAACCCTAGGTTATACCATGTTCTTATAATACTCTCTTGTGATACCCACTAACTAATCAATTACTATTATCTTCTTATTATTACTTATGCCTTATCAAGGAGACTCGTTTAACCCCCCGACATGTTATATGCATGTTGACACTTTGCCCCCATCATCCTTATAAACTTATTGAAATACCCCTACTTGTAAAATTACTAAGCCATCCATTTTTATTTGTCAATTTACCATATTATCCTTCGTGTTTGCACAATTACTAGCCTACCACTTATATTGGTTAAACTACCAAATTACCCTCCATACTTATTTAATTACCGACTTTACCCCTCATACTTGTTAAGTTACCAATCTACCATTCTAGTGGGTTAAATAATCGTATTACCCTTATACTTATCTAAACTACCAAGTTACCCTTAGGCTCATTAAATCACCAAGCACCTTTCATATTTGTTACACTTGTCAAATTTTCCATTTAGTTGGTTAGATTACCAAATTGTCCTTCTCCATTATTATAATTACCAAATTATCCTTTTCCATTATTATAATTACCAAATTTCCCTTCTCTATTATTATAATTACCAAATTACCCTTTTAGCTAGTTAAATTACCAAATTGCCCTTCTTTATTATTATAATTACCATTTTGCCTTTTTAATTGACCAAATTACTAAATTGCCCTTCTCCGTTATTATAATTGCCACTTTACCTTTTTAAATGGTTAGATTACCAATTTGCCCTTCTCCATTATTATAATTACCAATTACCCTTTTAGTTAGTTAAATTACCAAATTGCCCCTTTTTATTATTATAATTACCATTTTGCCTTTTTAATTGGCCAAATTACCAAACTACCCTTCTCCATTATTATAATTACCACTCTGGCCCTCTTCATTATTATATTTACCATCTTGCCCCTCTTTCTACAAGTTACTAAAATATCCTTCCTTCACCCAATTTACCATTCTACCCTTCTACTTTTTAAATTCCCATTTTACCCTTCTTTTACACCAATGTATCATTTTAACCTTCTACTTTATTAAATTAACCATTTCACCCCTTTTACTTTACAAAATTACCATATTATCCCTTTCTTCAAACTAAATTACTAAAATACCCTTCTCCTTTATTAAATTACCAATTTATCTCTTTACTTTACATAATTACCATTTCACCCTTTTACTTACAAAATTACCATATTACCCTTTTACTTACAAAATTACCATTTTACCCATTTACTTACGAAATTACCATTTTACTCCTTCACTTACGAAATTACCTTTTTACTAAAATACCCTCACTACATAAAATATCAACATTAATGCTCCATACCCATCATTCAAACTCCACCAACTATTATTAATTATCATAATACTCATTAGCATAAGAAATATTACTAAAATACCCCTAGGGCCTATAATAACAATATTTATGCATCAATGGCCACATTAACATGATATATCGTAGATAAGCACTTAACATCTTTATCAACAGCAAAGCTCCTTCCTTAAGCATTATATATATACATGACACATAATTTAGTATGCTTTTCCTTTTTATCAATCAACACATGCAACTAAAACATTATACTTAACAACACATATTATGCATATAAACATATTAAAAATCCTAATGT
This sequence comes from Tamarix chinensis, assembly GCA_030549775.1. NCBI lineage: Eukaryota > Viridiplantae > Streptophyta > Magnoliopsida > Caryophyllales > Tamaricaceae > Tamarix > Tamarix chinensis. Next base: position 80,490,726 of record CM060173.1, on the reverse strand, counting down.
GCAAGCATATGTATATCCATACATTTAAGTAAGGTTTAACGGTTATCTTATTTCCCGCAAAAATCAAACGTTATCAGTACTCTGGTTAAAGATTCAACCTTTGATTAGCAAAATCAATACCTACAAATAATATCAATAATTATCATATTAAAATAAGGAAAAACCAAAAAGTAGAAAACTTTATCAAAACTTAATTAATGATTTACTATATTTAACCCTTAATATACCTTAAGTTATTAGCCAAAAAACCAAGGGAAGGCAGAAAACTCACGCTGCTCATGCAACGTAAGATGCACACAAGCAACAAGGAAGGAGGGGGTCGAAGTAGGGATGTAAACGGGGTGGGTTCGGATCGGGTATACTATATCCATACCCGAACCCGATTAAGAAACCCATATCCATATCCGTATCCAAACCCGAACGGATATCCGCTAATATACCCATATCCGTACCCGACGGATATCCGTTACCCAATGGATAATCCGTTTACCAGATAAATTATAAATAACTAATAAATAATCTATTATCCAACGGGTAAACCCGTTACCTTTACCCGTTACCCGTTTAAATTTATTCTTTCACAAATTCACAATAAACTACCAAAAAAACCTGTCAAATTCTTCAACCTATTTTAATACCAAACAACCTGTCATAATACACAGGTAACACAACTTGCCATGGCAGCCATGCTCCACTCTAGCAATGATAAAGTCATAAAGTCTTCAACTTAAAAGTTTGGTTACCAATAGCAGGTTTTTAACCAAACTACCAAACAAACAATAACAATACAACTAGTCCAACATAGTTGTAAGATTACAATTTTTGATAGTCTACAAATTACAAAACAATTGAAACAACACCATAGTTGATAAATCTATCCAAACATAAAATGAAGAACTTGATCATCATGAGTTCAACGTATTTCAAGTCTTCAACAATAACATTCAAAGCAAAATGTTTCTTCCCACGAGGTCTTGAAAATCCATGATGATAATATATATGAATAACTAATTTAGTATAATGAATAAATATTTCTAAGATTTAAAAATAAAGTCTACAAAGAATATGTTTACCATGCTAAAAATCAATAATTAGCTTCTCCATCTCCGACCTACATATCTTATGCATTCATCTACCATAAAAAATTCATTAATATTTAAAATAATTAAATACGAACAAATATTTCTATCACTAATAATATTTACCTCACATTCGCTAAGATCAGAGTCAGATTCCTCATTGTGCAAGTAGACCTATGATAATATGAGCTCGCAGTAAATTCATTATCTAACACAGGCAAAAGAAAATAAATTAGAATTAAATAAATATAACAATAGATATATCATAATTATTTAAACATCAAAAGTATAAAATAAATATTACCATCATCCCGTATAGCCGCCCAAAGCCAATCTCTACAACACATTAATGCTTCTAAAGTCTTAGGATGTAAACGGTTGCGATGAGGACTTACAAATCTTCCACTTGTGCTAAAAGCTGACTCAGAAGTAATAGTAGAAATCGGAATAGCAAGTATGTCCCTAGCCATCCTTTGCAGAATAGGATACTTGGTATTTGTCTTCCACCATGATAAAACATCAAAGTCATCCACCTGTGGCATAACTGGTTCTTCTAAAAAATAATCTAACTCTGTCTTGTGTGATGCACTAGACATGCCTTGAATCGCCAACCAATGGTTATAATGGACCTTAAGAGAGACTCTAGAACCAAAGCTCATACTACTAACATTTGAACCACTGCTTTGGCAACTAATAGTAGAAGTTGATGCACTTTTCTCCATATGCTTAAACTTCTCCTCATACTCATGAAACAATTCATAACACATTTTATGAATATTTTCTATCTCTTCACCACAGGAGCTCCCATAAATGATAGAAAAATAACATTCTACCAATGCCATTTTATACCTTGGATCCAAAATAGTGGCCACAGCCATCATTCCATGAATCACACTCCAATATTTATCAAACTTTTCTAGCATTTTAGTTGCCATGCCACTAATCACTTCATCTCCACCAACAGACCATTCTAGCAATGCCATTTTAACCTCACAAACCTTAGGAAAGTATAAATTGGCAGTAGGATATTGGCTTCCAGAAAACATTAAAGTTTCATTATAAAACAATGCTAATCTCTCACAAATTGAACAAGCCAAATCCCATTCAATAATAGTAGGGAAACATTTAAAAGCATAATCCAAACGTGCCAAACGAAGAAACACTTCTTCATACACCAAAGCAACATCAAGCATTAAAAATGTAGAATTCCACCTTGTCCTACAATCATGTACCAAAGCTTTACTATATGGAATTTCTTTTTGTTGACAAACCTCCATAAATTTTTCCAACCTTTTTAGTGTGGATGTCCAATACACCACACTCTCACGTACATTCTCAATGGCTTGTTGAATAATCTCCATACCATCTCTAACAATCAAATTCATTATATGAGCAGCACAACGCATATGAAAATACTTCCCACGCGCCAAAAAATACTTTAGTTCTATTTTATCTTTCAAATCTCCAATCAAAGCATCATTGGTCGTACAATTATCAACAGTCAATGTGGTAAGTTTCGTATCAACATTCCATTCCAACAAAGAATTCACCAAAACATCACATAAAACCTCATATGTATGTGGATTTGGGACATAGATAAACCTTTAACAAAAGAATAACACAACAAATAAAGCAAAGAACAATATATAATGACATAATATTGAGAGATTAAAACTATATATGAATATGGATTAAGTATACCTGAGTATTCAACTTTGCAATGTCCAATGGCTATCAATCCAATGAGCGGTAATGGCCATGAAACCCTTCTTTTGATTCTGAGATGTCCACATATATGTTGTGATTGCAACTCGACTCTTGTTACTACTCAACAACGACATTGTTTTGCTTTTTTCATAATCAAACATCTTGAATATATCACTTCGTAGAGTATTCATTGAAATCATTTTAAAGGATGGTTGAAGAGCTGCTGAATATCTTCTAAAGCCTTCATGTTCTACCATACAAAGTGGATACTCATGCATAACAACCATACTACACAACTCACGCCTTACAACTTCTTGATTAAATTCCACAAACATAAGCTTTCCTTTTCCATCCCCCTTCTGATCAAAGTTCAACTTGCTTTGGCCTACTCCTTGTATAGGCTTAAAGCCTATACATTTCTTCATGTGTTCACGTAAATGGGAAGTGCCATTTTTCGGATCACCACTTAAACTTTTATTACAACTTTTACAAATTGCTTTTTTCACACCTTTAACCTCCGCCGCATTAAAATGCTCCCAAACAAGTGAAGTTGTTTTTCTTTTTCTCACTAAAGCAAGTTCAGGTACGTCTTCTACCTCCTCATTGGTTGATGATTCACTAGGTATAGGGCTGCTAGCTATAGCGGAAGAGCGTGGTGGTAGACTTTGTGAATCAGTACTGGGTTGGCTACTCGATGCCATCAAATGATTTGATTATCCCAAACACTATAAAAATGAAATACATATGAACATAGTACTCAATTGATTCAGGTCATATAATAATCAGTATATCAACATCAACATAGTACTCAATTGGAATTTTATGGTACTGTGAATTTTTTGGCATACTACTACGTAAACTTTCCTTCGGATAAAGATAGCATTCATTCAACATGAAGTTTGTTGTTTTTAAGTTTTTAACCTTTACCGGTTTATGGGCTCAAAAAAATATATATATAATTTTATTTGACTAGGATTTGAACATATATAGAATCTTTATGTACAAGCCACTTGTTATTAGTAATAACTAGACAAAATAATAATAATAGTAGTAGTAGTAGTAGTAGTAGTAGTAGTAGTAGTAGTAGTAGTAGTAGTAGTAGTAGTAGTAAAATAATAAAACCTTTGATTACGTATATAAAGGAAAGAAAGAAAGAAGAAATTAGTTGATCTGTAATAATATTTGTGTAACAGATAAGCTTTCATATATTTCCGATTCCAAATTTTTTGGCAAATATATTTCCAATTGAACATAAGCACCATCAAATATAAATTCAATTGCTAATGAAAAGGCTCCAATTTCAGACAACCACTCTAAATTTTCTGAAAGCAGACCACATAACGGTAGTAAAAAAATGTACAAAAATGACAATCAAATCACTTGATTAATGCTGGAAAACAAATCATCAAACAAAAAGTTGAAACAATAGATCAAAATATAAAGCCACTGACAAAACCAGTATCAAGTTCAGGGTCTAGCGTTCTGAAACTTGACGAACACAGATCCATTGGCAGACGCAAAACCAAATAAAGTCAGCAACAAAATATGTTCGTAAGTGTATCTCAATTACACTTATCATCGTAAACCAGTATTACAGAAGGCTGGAATATTTATGGCCGAAGAATATTTTGATGGCAATTAGATGCTTCACTGATGGTTATTTATTTCATATTATTTGACAATAAGTGAAAGACTAAGAGGGAAGGTTGGAATAAGATACACAATAATTGACGACAGGAATCATTAATATAAATTATAAAGTAAGGTTTCATTATTTATTTATTTTTTTGTGAACAAAAGAAAAAATCATTCTTTATTCAATCAAACAATCACTGAGAAACACCGACGCTTAATCAAGGAGCACTCCTCACAGCCCAAGCCATACTATCCCATTATTCCCATCAAAACATCCACGTGCTTCACAACTCACAAGCTAATCTATACGTACTCAAGTTTTAGTCGAGACAAGCGTCACTAAAAACTTTATGTTGCAAGTTATAAACGAATCTGCATGTGTTTATGCATGTGTAAGTTACCTTACCTGTAAGTTACAAAGTGACTCAGGCGATAGGCGGTAGGCGGCACTCGCTGCGAAAAGGAAGAGTCACGGAGACTCGAAGAGGAAGATTGGAGAGTGGAGACATGGATGGTGGCCGACGGGCGACGGCGAATGAGTCGGGCGACGGCCAAGGGGCGCAGTTGAGCCTGTGTGTGGTGGTCCTGTGCGGCTGTGCCTGTGGCCCTGTGTTTACCACCTCTCGGCTCTCGAGTCTCGAGTCTCGAGTCTCGACAAATAGAAGGCTCAAAGTCGAGTAGTCTACCGTCGACGAGAGTCACGAGACGAGAGCAACAGGAGAGTGAACAGTGGTTAGTGCTGAAGAGTCCCGAGAACGAGAAGAGACGAGAGCAGCGGCCAGCGGGACAGCGGGAGACTGGGAGAGTGAATAGTTACAGTGGTCAGTGACTCAGTGAAGACCGAAGATTCACGAGACAAACTAATTTGAAATCAGTTTTATATCGAAAGTAGGGTTAATGTAAAATGATAATTTAATTTCAAATTATAACCTATTCTTATATAAAAAGTTAAGGGTAAAATAGTAACTATATAACGGGTAAACAGGTACGGATATAGAAACGGATATGGGTACGGATACGGATATGGATATCCCGTACCCGTATCCGTACCAAACCCGCCGAGTATTTTTAACCCTTACCCATATCCGTTTATTATTATCCATATCCATATCCGTTTACATCCCTAGGTCGAAGAGGGTAAAAGAAAGAGAGGGGTATTGTTTTTGAGTTGGGGTTTTGGGGCTAGGAAAGAGGGTAGGTGGGGAGTGTTAGGGCAAGTGATAGGTGTAAGGGTAGAGTGGGATTGTAGGCGGTGATCAAGGATGGGTGATCAATGGCCAAGGGTGGCTGAGGCGGTGATAACTGGGCTACAAAGAGGGTTGTCGGAGTGGAGGATGAGAAGAAGAAGAAATGAAAAGGGAGGATGAAAAGGAGAGGCTGAAGGGGTGGGTTTCGTCCAAAGGAGGTAAGGGGTGGTAAGGGAGGTTGAAGGAGTGAGTTAGTGGTTTGGGAGGCGGCAAAACGACGGCGGACGGAGGAGGAGCAGGGTGGTTTCCAGGAAGGGATAAAAAGAAGAGGAAGAAGAGGTTGTAGGGGGGCTCAAGGGGGTGGCTTGTGGTGTAGGGTGGTAGTAGGAGGTGGTAGGGGTGGTGTGAGTGGTTGGTAAGGCGGTGGCAACAACAGAATGAAGGTGGTGGAACAAAATAGGGGAAGTGATAAAGGAGAAGAAATGGGAGAAAAAGAGGTCGGTAGAGGGAGAATGCAAGGTTGAATGAGGTAAGATGAAGTGGGAGGGGAAGAAGAAAAAGAAGAGGGAGACGAGGGGAGTAGGTGTGGTTGGTCGAGGTAGGTTGTAGGGGTAGGGGTGTCGGGGTTGTAGGGAGAGGGAAGGGGAAGAATAGAAAGAAGAAGGCATGTGTGGCTAGGGGTGCAGGGTTGGTTTGGTCCGAATAGGGGAAGAAAAGGACGAGGTGGAGGGCATGCTCTGATGGTCGGGGTGGAGGAAGAAGAAGAAGGAAGAAAGAAGCGACTGACTGGGCAGGGAGAAAAGAAAGAATGGGTTAGCTCGCTGTGCGACGGAGAGGGGAGGAAAGAAAGAACTTGGTTGGGCTAGTTGGGGGGAAAGGAAAAGAAAAGATGGATAAGGAACTAGGTTGGGGCGGACATGCGAAAGAAGGCAAAGGAGAGGGAATTAGGTTGGTGACCTAGCGCATAGGGGGAGAATCCACAAGCTTGGCGGCCAGAAGGAGAAGAAAAAGGAAAAAGAATGAAAGGAGAAAAAAGGAGAAGAAGGAGAAAGAAAAGGAAAAGGAAAAAATAGGGGAAAATAAGATGAAATCATTTATGGAATAATAGAATGTAATATTTTTTATAGATAAATAACTTTAATAATTTAATTTAATATAAATTAATATATTGGTTTAAAAAGGATAATTTTAGTAAAATATTGGTTTGGAAAATTATTTAAATAAAACGAGTATGATAAAATAATAAAATATTTATTTTATTTTATTAAATATTCATATCCAATTTTATATACCCAAAAATCCATAAAATAATTAAATTAAATAAATTTAAAAGCTATTTTGTCCCAAATAAAGGTTATTTATTAAATTATAGGTTTTTAAAGTTTTGGGGTATTACACAAACCAATCAATTTAATTTAGTGGTGTACTCAGTTGGTCCTACTGACGTATATGAATAGTACTATAGTTTAGCAAACCACTCAATGTATCCTTTAAACTAGTTAATTGATTTGGTGAAACCAGTTAATGAATGCAAGAGTGAAACCTGTAAAATTATTGGTCAAACCAGTCGATCGATTTCCAAACCAATTGGTTTATTTGGTGAAATCAATCGATGAGTTTTAATTGAGACAAATGGGTCTCTATAGAATTGAAACCTATGGACTAGTTGATCAAACCAATTTATTAGTTTCCAAACCAATCGACTAGTTTGGCAAAACCAGACGATGAATTTAAATAAATATAAATGGCTTTCTACAAGAGAAAAACCCATGGACTTATTAATAAAACCAATTGATTGGTTTATCGCTCCAATCAATTTATCTGAATTTAACTCGTTTAATGCTCTTGGTTTAAAACAAGCCATTCAATTGGTCTTGAGACTAGTTTACTAGTTCCATTTGAAACCAAACAAGTTTCAAGACACTTTGGAAAGATTTAGAAATCAATATCAACCATGAATTCATATGAAGTGAATTTCAATTTAAGTGTTTAAAAATAAAAATTAAAGATCTTTGATCAAAATGCGGCATTAATCAACTTAAATCTTTACAAATAAATCTAAGATTTTAGAAATACGATCCTTAATTGTCATGTCTTGGTTATCCTCGTACAATATTCTATTTTGTTTTGAAACCTGATTGTTGTTTTAAGTTTGCACTTGAGAGATGATTTGAGTAAGTGTGATTTGGTCTCTTTATTTGTCAATATTTGTTCATACACACTAAATAAAACACATTAGTTATTTAAGCCCATTTATTATCATCCAAATAAAGACAATGTCATTGTTTGACCTATGAGGTCAACACTGATTGACTGGTTATGTTGTGATTTCACATCCCTTTCTATTTTGTCTTTGATTCTCTTCCCAATGTTTATGAAATTTTTTTGTTAGACTTTATTTATGATAATAATAATTTTTTGGTGATTTGGGATTATTTTTATATTAGTTATATAATTCTATGATTTTCTTTAGCTAAAAATTCCCAAAGTACACTTTTAAGGTACTTTTTCAGCTTCTCTTATTCTCCCTCATTTTTCTCTATCCTCTGGCAATCATGGTTCCGCGTAGAAGTCTTACACATTCCCTTGAAATTACTTACCCCTACCATCTATCTATTTTTCACTCCATCTCTCTCACTCTCATCGTTCCTTACAATTTAGCTCTTCATACTCAACCAAAGTCAACTATCCCTCTCTTCTCCCTTTAACCCTCTTTACACTTCAATTCATTATTTCTTTGAATCGTTACCTTCTCCATTTTTTCTCTTTCTCCTTTTCATTTAGGTCATATTGCTAAGCGTTAGGAATTCTTCATTTTCTCCCTTTTTTTGTTTTGTAGGGAAAATAGAGGCTTTACTCTTGGATTTCCTTTAGCCAATTATCTTTCTCTCTTTTCTTTTATCTTTATCTTATCCTTGCCTCTTCCTTTATTTCCCTTTTTAAACAATAAAGGATTAAGGTTTAGAGTAAGGTTGAAGTTCTTTGATTTTATTCTCTTTGAAATCCATTCTTGAGAAAATGTTGAGTTATCATTCTTCTTTCTTCTTCTTATGCTTCAATTTTAATGCATAAAAGAATGTTTCATTGTTTCTATTCTTAATTCTCTTAAGAAATCAATAGTCTCAGTAGAAATGATCAAGTTATAAGTAATTGTGCACTAGAATACTTTTCTTGGAGGTAAGGCATCATTATTGACATGTTCCTACCCATAAGTGCATGGGTCAGAGTAGTAGTCAAGGCCGATCCTATAGGGATTGGTGAATGACCACTAGGAGAATGATAGAACTTAGCTATGTCTAGACTACGAGATGATATGAAATAAAAAAATTGTAAGATAAAATAACTAAAATAACTAACTAAGCTAAAAAGAAAGGAAAATAGCACTCAAGTGACTCAAATAAATAGAAGAGCTAAAGTTCCGGTTCATTGCCCCCGATCCTCACATGTAATCGAATATCACATCACAAAATAATTCAAAAATCATAATCAATCATGCCAACAAGGATAGAAAGTGTTGTGCTTTCTCAAGCCACAACCACCCTATTACATATCTAGTGTCCTAACTATCTCTAGCTTAGAGTCTAATAGAATGTAATGCATTAAAGTCCATAAAGTTTCCTGCTTTATTGTTGTAGAGGTCAAATCGATCGTCTCTCGACCTACAATTTAATCTCCCGTTGTGCTATTGGGTCTAATATTGGATTATCTCTAGATCTCACCGGTATTTCCCACACCAAAAATCAAAACCCGGCTGTGGTTCATAAATCCGTCAATCAATTAATAATACAACACATAGATTATGAATTGAATAAAAAAGGATGCAATAATTCAACACATTAGGATTGGGGAAAATTCCCCTTCACCTTAGCACAAGATCTAGCCCATCAAATCCATAGCAATAATATTAAAAACAATAAGAGATTCCATAGATAGAGAAAAGATCATTAGATAATACCCTTGATGTTCACAAATTCTTGAAAAATTTTAACTTCTTGAACCTCAGTCTTTAATTCACAAGAGAGATCTTGATGAATTGGGGAAGAGGATAGAGAAGAGAGAAAAGAGAGGGAGTAGAGGCTACTTTGAGAGAAATTAAAATGAGAGTTTTTATATTACCGCCTCTTGGATCCCTAAGATATTGATAAAGATGGGCTTCCCGTGTCAACTTTGATAATGCTAAGTATTTTCACCATAACGTTTTCATCATAACTCTGATTAAGTTGATTTTAGATGCATTAGAAAAATGTTAAAAAGATCTACAAGTTTGATGTTAAAAGCTTCTCTAAATTCATACTTTTTATGGGTCTAAATTCCACTTATTTCAGGCCCATATACTTTGAATATGCATTCTTGCTTTCATTTTATTCCAGAATTTACATTTTAGCTCTAAATCTCTTTCCGCTTTAACTTTTTCTCCTCTTTACTCCTTTATTCTCCTTTATTATTCCTTTAAGATTATTCTTTTTTCCATCCTTCATGATTTTTTTTGTTGCCTGAGACCCTGCAAATTTTCACAATACAAATGCAGTAACAAGAACAAAAAGGAAGAGTTCCAATTGAAATTAGAGGTAAAAAATCTTATAAACCTTAGGAATAAAATGCAAAAGTCACACTTATGAGTTATCTCTAATATGATTAAGGACTTGTGTAATGCATTGTGGTTTCATGTTCTTAATATGTTTTGTGATTGGTATGTGTTATTTGTAAGTTCTCGAAATTGGGTATATGTCAATGTTTACATCCTTGGAGTATGTTTTGAATGTTTTGATAATCATGCACGAGTTTAGTGATTTTTCATGTATAATGGGTATCAATTTTCCTACCACGTATCTATGTAATTTCATATGGGGAGTATGTCTTTTATATGTTTTACAACATAGGAGTATGATAGGATTTGTGTGGATAACATGTGATTTTTTTCAAGTGTGACTTATTAGTGTCTAGGCATTATTTTATCTAGGTCAGTTGAATGGTTGATGGAACCCATTAACTGATTTACATGGATAGTTGATCATCTAAGGGGACGCATAGAATGGCTTACATGAATAATCGATTAGCCTGAGAAACCCATGGACTAGTTTTGGGAATAATTGATTGATCTTATAGATCCATCAACTGGTTATTTTGTGACCAGAGTGATTTTGGTCTTGGCTTAAACACATTGATTGGTCCGGCCAAATCCATTTACTAGTTTTATGAATAGTTTATCAGGTGGAGCAATCAACCAATTTTTTTCACTAAGTTTTTTTTCCTCATGGATTTGGTGCAACCGAACTAATTGACTAGTCATACGGACTGATCGATTGATTTCACATGGTTTTTCCATGCTTATTTACTAATTATTGATCATCCTTCGAGGCTTATATTGTAACTATTCCATTAAATTGTGACATTAAATCATGAATTTAACTATGCTTAATCAAAATTAAAGGATACCAAAATGATGAATCTTGTGGCGCTTTGTTTGGTATAGTTTACTATTACCTTTGAACACCCAATTTAGTGGCTTGTATGCCTTGGTTAGTATTTGGTGTCAACCATTAAAATATCCAATTGTATTAATATTTAAAATGAAATAGTGGAATATTAGAGGCATTTCTCGTATACATGCTTAATATGGTATATTGTTGTCAAGAATGCTATCAACTTCATTCAATTGAGGTTGTCATTCAAGTTAAATTTATTAAAATTTATGTTGATTATATCTTATGCAATGAAAATTAGTTAAGGTTAATATCTTAGTAATTATTGACTTTTTTATATAAAAAATTTGGTATTTAGTTATGGTAAATTCCATACCATGAATTTTAGAGTAATAAATTACATCAGTTTGAAAATATGGTATTCAATAAAGTTTTTGAAAAGGTTCGATTATATATTTGTATTGTTACTTCAACTATTTTGGTTTTATATCATTATTACTCCTTTCTTCTTTTTCTTTTTTTTTTTGGTAAGTAATGAAGTATTATTTACTACCAAAAGGGAAATTACAACCACCAAAGTGCTACAAAAATGATACAAATAGTAAGAAAACTAGCCTTATACCTTTAACAGGTTATTAATACAAAGTTTCCATTAGGCAAACTTATACTCATTACAAAGTGAGAAACACCTATTAGTAATTGTAAAAATAATTTCCTTCCATAATGAAAAGGTGGATCTCGAGTAGTTCTTAAAGAGCCTAGCATTTTGTTCACACCAAAAGTTGCAATGTAAGTAATATAGCAAGCATTCAGTAAATTCTTCTTCTCCTTAAGTTGTCTAGTCTTCTTTGCAAGTATCTTCATTTCTCTAGTCTAGGTTGTAACCAGATCCCTTATATCAAATTCTCTCTTGATCTTACTCTAGATTTCCTCACTGTAAAGGTGTTCAAAAAAATATGTGTGCATGGTTTTCGTCTCCATTAGAGCAAAGATACATCCCATATCCATATTGATCCCCATACTTTGCATTCTATATTTTGTGAATAATCTACCCTAGATAGCAAGCTACATAAGGAATTTATCTTTAGGTGCACCACACTAGAGATAAACACCGAATTTTGTTTGCTTTGTGCCTTAATTCCTCATAAATCTTTTGAATACTGTATTGATTTTCTAATATGTCAAGGTGTTGAGTTAAGGCGTTGACAAACAAAGGCCAAAGTTGGAGAATTTGGTTCAGGAGTCATGAACATCTCTTCAGCTTGCTATATGTCCGTAAATTAGTCCCTTGTAAGTACATGGTATGCACCTATTTTACCCAATAGGTTTCCTTCTTTTTCCATACATCCTAAAGAAGCTTCCCATTATAGCTTTGTTATAGGTTTTCATATCTAACAATCCCAATCCACCTTCCTATTTTGGCAAACACAAAATCATCTAAGCTACCATTACTTTCCTTGATCTATCTACCTTCCTGTCAATAGGAACCTCCTACATAGGCTATCAATTTAGTGAACTAATTTATGGTGAAGTTAAAACATTTGACTCCAATATAGTTGCATGCTAGAGATTAATGATTTGATTAACTGTGCATGTCCAGCATATGATAGGAGATGAGTATGCCAGGGTTGGATTCATTTGGTTATTTTTTCTACTAAATCTTGTATTTTAGCACAAATTAAATATGTAGTAGAAAGGGGAACCCCCAGGTAAGTAAAAAGGAAGATCCCTTCCTGAAATTTTAGCACTTAAAGTATATGGGACTTGAGTTGTCTTTCTACACCTCCAAAATATATAGAACATTTTTGGGGTTTATGTTTAGACTAAACCTATTAGCAAAATCCTTGATGAATGTCATAATTTGTTGGATAGATCTTAAACCAACCTTGAAAGAGCAAGAGCATATTATCAGCAAAAGCCAAGTTGATGATCTTCAACTTTTCACATCTAGGATGACCTTTAAAAGTATAATCTATCTAGAGGCATCTAAGTTACCTAGTTAAGTATTCTATAACTGGGGTTTTTAATGAACCAAGCCAGCTCGTGATTTGTTTGGGCTTGGCTTGGCTCGGCTGGCTTAGTTAGCTAAACAAGCTTAAAAATTAGGTTCGAGCTTGGCTCAATTATTAAACGAGCTAAGCTTGAGCATAATAAAATTGGGCTCGATCTTTTTTATAGTGCAAAAGCTCATGAGCTTGGCTCATTTATCATAAGATCTCTCAAATCGGCTTGTTAAAATTTTGACTTGAATCGTTAAAAGTTAGGGTCGTTTATAAACAAGCCAAGCTCAAGCTTCATTTTTGGCTTGTTTATTAAATGAGCCTAAGCCTATCTCGGCTTGGCTTAGCTCTATTATTAACAACCCTATGTGTTACTAGGATAACAATATAGGGGGAGAGTGGATCACCTTGTCTTAGGCCTCTTCTTCCTTTGAATGGCAAGGTAAGCTCTCCATTACATAGTAAAGAAAATGAAACTAATTCCATACAAGCAAGTATCAACCAAACAAACTGTAGAGGAAAACAAAGAGCATGTAATGTTTGTTGTAGGAATTCCCAATTAACTGTATCATAAGCTTTTTTAATATATAGTTTGAGCATACACCTGGGAAAGATGTGTTTCTAGGTATACTTCTTCACTAACTCAGCTGTTAAGAGGACATCATCACCAATCTTTCTTCCACTAACAAAACTAGCTCAGGATTGATCGATCAAACATGACATCATAGGGTTGAGCCTATTAGTTAGAATTTTTTATATCATTTTATAAAAAACACTACAACAAGCTATTGGCTTGTAGTTTACCACTTTGGTAGCATTATCCTTTAGGATAAGAGTGAGAGATGTAATGTTAACCTTCTTAGGAAGGTTATCTGTGGAAAAGAATTAGATGACAGTAGTAGCAACATCATTACCTATAATGTTCCAAGCTTTCTTAAAGAAGGAAGTTGAAAATATATCTACCCTAAGAGACTTATTATCTCAAATTGAGAAAACAACATTTTTCACTTCTTGATAGGTAACTAAGGCTAAAAGAGCATGTTCATGGTCTTCTAATAGAATAGGTGTAACACCCCAAAATTTACATATATATTTTTTTTTACTTATAACTTAAACCGTCACTTCTGGAAATGTTACTGCCACACTCAGTACCAGACCGGTTCATTCCTACCGTTCCAATACTAAGTGCTAAGGATAAAGAAACAACTCAGTAAGTATTAATGGATAGTCCAAATTCAAAGATACAGAAATCAGGTACGCACAAGTCTTTATTCAATTCAGCATACGAGAGTAGTTTTTCAGGAAAGAGAAATAACTACAATAATGAAGTAGTTTCGAAAGTACTATTTATAAATAGATAATATAGTAATAATAATTTAAAGGAAGGCCGGCCACGTCACTCTGATAATCAATCCAGCCCGATCATCACTTGTCCCCACTTGATGTCCCATAGACATCTATAGCATCATAATACACATCTCCTACCTGCAGGAAATCAGATGGGCCTTCTACTCGTTGGAATGAGCAGCACCCATGAAACGGGTGATCAATACGCTACGTACTGAGTAAGGTAACCGAGTGCTAATGCCAACACATAAGCATATAGATTCATATAGAGGACATAACAGAGACACAATCACAGTAACATAATATCGTACAATCAATTGAGTAGATACATAAAGACCCAATTAAAGTCCAGATTATTTACTTTATTGATCTTTTATCAGAAATCGATACACATCATGCCTTTTTATCAAATCCATGTGAATACAGGAGCCCCCACTATTATAGCCGGTGGATCGGATACACATAGGACTACGCGTCCTAACCACTATTCCTAACCGGTGGATCGGTTGGCCTCGGCTCGCATGGTGCTCCACTGTAAATAATTAATATCTTTTAGGTACCTTGCAAACTATGGTTTATTTTTATTGAGCTCGGGAACCCCCACTATTATAACCGGTGGATCGGTTACGCATAGGACATCATGCCCTAACCACTATTATAGCCGGTGGATCGGTCACACATAGGGTAAAAACCGTAACCACTATTCCGAACCGGTGGATCGGTTGGTCCCGTCTCAACGATCTTCCACTTTAAATAATTAGTGTCTTAAGTATTTTATTCAAAGCTTTCCTCCTAGATAAAACCCTAGACATGCATGACCACACTATGCAACCCTAGCTCCATGTAAATTACTCTTCCAATCAAACCCTACCCCCACGTAAAACATATTTCCATGCAAGCCCTATATCCCATACAAACCCTAACTCCACGTAAAACATATCCCCATGCAACCCTAACTCCACGTAAAACATATTCCCATGCAAAACCCTAATCCTCATGCAAAATCCTAATCACCGGGCAACCTCATGCGAAACCCTAACCCATGCAAAACCCTGACACATGCAACTCCCCAACAATATTTTATAACTCCAATATTTTACGACCCCGTCATTATGTTACAACCCCATCCTTATTTTACGACCCCCATTCATGCATGTCTTAAGGCCACATTATACAACAATAGTAACATACATGTACACATGATTCTCATGCTACCATTTTTCCACACCAACATACTTAAATCCCGTAATCATGTTGTATTAATAACAAGTATACAATATTCACACGACATACACTATAATTAATATCACATAGCATGCCTAGCATAAAATCACATAATACAAGTATGACCTTAGCACCCCTTACCTAAAATGTCACCTGTCTTGGAGCACGCTCCTATACCACTTGAGGACTTTGGTTGGGCTCACCTACTATGGGAAAAATACTAGGATTAGGTTTTCTCTTAAGAATGCTATCATTTCTAACTTATCCCAAGACCTTATTTTTAATTAAAAATTATTATATTAGAATTGACTCTACCAAATAATAGTAGAATATTAATAATAAAACTAAGGCAGTTCAAAATAAAAAGGTGATATAAGGGTTTCTGCCCTTCACCAAAATAATATGAGTAAAGATAATAATAATAATAATAATTCTATAATAACTAAATATTATATATAAAGATAATATCAAGAATAATAATAATAATAATAATAATAATAATAACAATAATATATAAGCTTTAAAATTTAAAGTAGGGTTTCGACCCTACTTATAACTAATGACCTACTATTTATTAATATTAATAATAAAATTAATAACATATATAATAATATTGAAATAATAAAGATAATGATAATATTATTATTAATGGTTATAAGAACAATAGGAATAATAATACTAAAATACATAAGTGCGAGTGTTAATACAAAATTAGGGCCTAAGATTTTCCAGAATAATTAATAAAATGTTAATAATAATTATTCTAATAATTATAATATTAATAATAATAAGAAAAATGATAATAATCATATAATAATTCAATTAATATCTTAAAATTTGGAACTGACAATAAAATTATTTTTTTAGCATTCTCCACCCTGCAAGTACAACTCTGCATAAATTTTATATCAAATAATAATAATATTAATAGCAAGGAAATTATTATTATATTCGAATAGTTACCAATAAATAAAATAAAAATGGAATAATTTACAATAATTAGTAAATAATGTCTAAGGAGGTCTAGGATTTCACCTTGAGTCGGCAGGAATGGGCGGCACCGACGGTGGTTCACGGAGGTGGCCGGAAAAATGATCTAAAAGGGAAAAGATGAAGAAAAAGAAAGGAGCAGGGGAAAAATTAAAATAAGGTTTTGATTCGGTAGAGGAGGATTAGAGGGAGTTTTTGGGTGGTTCATAGGGTAGTAAAAGTGGCGGAAACGGCGGAGGACGGCGGCTTAAGGTTTTCTGGGTGAAAATTCCGACGGGGTGAGAAGCAAACTTGGCACGACTATGGAGGCCTACACAAGAGGAATCGAAGGTTAAAAATGGTTTAGTTATCTAGAGAAATTTTCAGGGAAGAAATTGGAATGCTGCGGTGGCGTGGAGGTTGAATCTAAGCAGCAGGGGAAGCGTCTGAAATCATGGTGGCGGCCAGCCCCTGCTTAGGGTTTTCGGGGGAGAAAAACTCCAAAAACTCCTACAACTTGGCTATATATAGATGGTGGATGGGATAATAGGGTGTTGAAGCTCGACAGGGAGGTAATAATTGCAAGAATTTGGGTGGCCGGTGGCAGTAATTGATCGGCCATCGTTTGGGTTGCTTCGAAATTTCGCGAGGCTGAGGAGAAGAAACGAGCAAGATTTAACGTCCAATAATTGTGCTGAATTACTCCTGGAGTTAAGAGGAAGACAATGAGGCAAGAAACGACCGGTATTAATCACCGTAGCCGAAGAGGCCATTGATGGGGTCGAAGGTTTCGTTGCAGCGTCGGGGGAAGACGGAGGGAGAAGGAAGAAGAAAGAAGGTGGGTCGGTCGGCCGAGGAAGGAAAAGAAAAGGGGAGAACCGGGCGGGTCACGTGCCGGTTAAGCCCTCACTTAATGAGACGCAGCGTCTCGACATACAATCGCCCAAAACGCCGCGTCTGGGCGCACGCAGGGAGAAGGCCAGCGCCGCTGGGCCGCGGGAGAAGAAAGGAAGAAAAAGGAAAGAGGATTGGGCCGCGCCTGGCCTAATCGGCGGAAAAAAAAAAGGGAAGAAAGAAAAGAAAGAAAAGGAGAAAAGAAAAAGAAAGAGGAAAAAGGAAAAAGGAAGAAAATAAGGTTTTGGGTTTAAATAAATTAATTAGAATATTTTGGGTATTTAATATAAAATATTTATTTAACAAAAAAAATATTAAATTCCCTATTTAGGCTAGTTTCGGGTTTTTAAAATATTTTCCATAAATTCCATTTTAATTAGCAAAACCCCTAATTTTCTTCCATTAAAATATTTATAAAATTAATATTAATTTGGAACTATTTTATCCTCCTTATTTTAAATAAAATAATTTATTTTGTTAATTTCTAAACTAAAATCCTTAACTAGCTAAAATACCCAAATTTCTCCTAATAAAAAAAAATAGTAATAAGTTTCTTCTTAATTTGTCCTAATTAATTTCCTTTTATTTTAATTAAATAATTTATATTTAATTAACTATCAAAATAAATTTTCATTTAAATATACTATTTAAAATTAGAACTTTTTGGGGCATTTCAATAGGGCCCTCACATTCTAGGGTTTTTTGTCTTTGAGTTGAGCTTGACACATCTTGTAGGTACATAGGTTGATTTTTGTGCATCTCATCCCTTGCTTGTTCTACCTTACTACTAAGAGATCTATATTTGGCCTGATTGAGAGTTTTAATTATAGACTTGAGCTGATTCATAATGTTCGTAATGGGTAGAAGTTAATTAACATAAGTTTATGTTTTCCAATTTTCCTCGATAGTCTTTGAGAAATTCTAATAATTCATAAGGAAATTATTAAATCTAAAATGTTTTCTAACTAGACTTTGGTCACCTAGATGAACAATTATAGGGCAATTATCTGAGATGGAAGTTGCCAAAATTTTAGCAAAGGAATGGGTGGATGTATTGAGCCAACCTACATTAACCATAGCTAGGTCCAGTTTACATGACATAGTCTCTACATCTGTTCTTTTATTGTAGATCCATAAGGCCTAGGGAGTTAACTATGATATCCCATCCTAAAATCCTTCAAATTGTATTTAGAATATGTTGATATAAAATAAATGAGTTTTGGTTTTGAAATAGGCTTGAAATTATAATAAAAAAATATAAATTTCAGACATACTAGTCAACTAATTTACATAACCGATTGACTAGTGTGCTGGGGAAATTTATGTTCTTGTTCTCAACAAATTAGTTAATTGGTTTGCCCAAATCAATTAATTGGCTTACCTGCAATTTCATATCCATTTTTTCTCATGATTCAAATTTCTCTCCAATGATTATGAAAGCTTCTTATATGAGTTCAATTATTCTAATAAGCATGTTTTAGTGTTCTATTATTATTATTTTCATATTAATTGAACCATTGCATGAATTTAATTAAAAAAAGTTTCCTAAAAAGCAAGCATCCCTTCTCCTTTTTCCCTCACATCTCCTTCTCTCTTCTGGAAGTTGGGGCAACAATTTTTTACTTTGGAGACTCTCTCCTAACTTGCTAGCCCACTTGCATACCCATCTCTAACTACACTCAACCCCTCACCACTCCATAAAGTCATCTTTCACTACTTATCTTGCCCATATTCAACCTCACATGTCTCAACCCTCTTTTCATTAGGGATGTTGACCAACTTGTTCCTATACCTCTCATTTTGTTGATCTATATATCTTCATTCCACACTTGTACTATTGCTCTCTCCTCCCTTCTTCTTGTGAAAATCTCACTAAATGTTGAACACTTTTCCATTTTTCCTTTTTTCCTTCTGTTTAGAAAAATAGAGATCTTCTTTGGTTTTCTCTTTTGAATTTTGCAGGCATTTTGTTCCTTTCTCTTCTTCCATTCTTAGTTTTAATTCTCTCTTGCTTTCCCTAAGAAAGTAAGAATTAAGGTGGAGAGAAGTTGGAGATTCAGCTTCTCTTTAACACCTTATTTTGAGTCAAAATGTGGTGTTTTGTGTTTCTCTTCTTCATTTGATTTCTTAGTTTTTAATGAAGTTTTCGAAGATAATTTTTAATAGTTTTACTTTAATTCTCTTAGGAATCAAAGTTCTACTAGGTAGGCCATCCAGTAGGTGTTCTGTGCTAGAACAATTACTTCAAAGTAAAGCATTCTTATCTTTAACGTAATTAAGTTTATGTAGTATATTAGAATTCCATGTGTTTTTGTTTATATGAGCATGATCTAATTGTGTTCCATAGTATGATTTTATGGTATAATTCTTTCTAAGTAAGTGTTGTTGAGCTTCCTGATTTTTAAGCATGAAATTAATTATTGAGCATGATTTGGTTAAGTGTGTATATCACCATATATCTATGAGTGAAACAAGTATTTTATGTGTGTTTTGACATAAAAGCATGCTAGGATTAATATGGTAAAGAGTGGAAATTTTGGTGTGTGTTTTGCAAGCCTAGGGTGTGTTTTACCCAGACCAATGATAAAGTGAATTTTTACCATATCTTTACCTCTCTTTCCCTTAGCTTTGGGATTTCATTTAATCACTTTTACATATTTTACTATGGTTTTGGTCTATTATTTGCACTAATATTTTTTTGAGTCTTGTATTGCAGAATTTCCCTCAAATTAACCAAGACTAAGAAAGAATTGCTTATATTTGGAGCTGAAGACCTAGTAATGAAAGCTCGGGAAAAGAATGCATCAACCCAGCATGCTTATGAAGGTGCATCAAAACTATAAGAGCCAAAATATTACCAAGACATCCCTAATAAGACTCGAAAGGGGAGTGCACGACCAGCCAGTGCCAGAGCTGCATAGCCACGCAACACTCCCGGGCATTTATAGAAGAAAACAGAATCGCATGGATGTGCGAGATTCTGAGATGAAAAGTTGAGGCCAAAAATATTGTAAGGGCAGGCCATGCAATATCAGATTTTACAGATTACCGAGAGTTGAGAAATTGCACTGCCGAGCAGAAGCGGTCCTCCCCATGATCTTCATGCGCGATATGGCCGGCGTGATAGAAAATTTCGTGGCACTCCTCGGGGACTTATTAAGGAGAGAGAGAGAGAGAGAGAGAGAGAGAGAGAGAGAGAGAGAGATGCTTTAGAAAAGGGGGAGATACCTCTCATTACCGAGCATAACATCTTATAATATCTTGTTTCCTTTAGTTTTAATTGTTTGGAATATTTAATTATATAATTGGTGATGGTCGTTTCAAATCAACATTGCACTCTTTTGGATTACACTTATTTCAATATAATTCTTCTTATCTTTATCTATTGTGTTGTTATTGTTCATCATGTTATTTATTTTGTTCATTTTATCTACAAGTATGAGTGGGTAGTCTTTTTTCTAGGATTGGACTTAGGCACCATTTTAGTAATCGAAATGGTGAAATAAATAATTATGTTGTATGATTGATTCATTGATATTGTTATATCTACATGCTAGATTTGATTGTTGTAAAGTGGATTTGACGAAATCCGATCTCCATACATGTAATCTACAACTAAAAGGCTGAGATTACTATCATAAGTTAGCATATATACGGGAATTTAAGCAATCACGAAAGTAGATGTTTAATTCTTAGGGACTCTATAATTGGTGGTGCTTAATAGGTTTAATTTAGCTTATGAGTCACAAAATTAGTCGCCCTATTAGATTAAATACGTTCTTAGACCTTGAAAGAGGCTAACGAATACGATTTGACCAATCGTCCACAATTAGTGAATTAATCTATGGCATAATTATTGTTTCATTTTCAATTATTAATCCGGAGACCGAAGTTCGATCCTAGGTTTTATTCCTGTTGTTTAGCATCTCCAAGCTAGAACGCTTTTCGTAATTAATCCTTTCATCCGAACGCATACATCCACATTTTGTAGATTTAGATAGTTAAAATAGTAAAGAAGTGTAATCAATTACAACGTCCCTGTGGATACTACCTTGAAATGCTATAACAAATCCGTGCGCTTGCGGAAATAGCACGACAATCAGTTGACCGACTCCTTGAACCAATCAACTAGTTTTGCGAGCAGTTAAATGATTTGGAGTTTTGGATTGGTTGGCTGCGAGATCATTCGATTGGTTTGGTAAACCAATTAACTGTTCTTGATGAACAGTCGGTTGGTTAGTCAAACCCATCGACTAGTGTCCTTGTAGACTAAAGTGGTTTGGTCTGTACTTAGACTCATCGACTGGTTGGATCATCTTAGTTGAATTGTTACTATGACTAGTTGATCGGTTGGTCAAACCCATCGATCATTCTTTCTGAAGGCTATAATGGTTTGATCTCTACTTAGACCCATCAAATGGTCAGATCAAACCAGTCGACTAGTTCTCATGAACAATCTACCAATGAAGCTAGCTAGTCGACTAGTGCTTTGGTTTTTATTTTAGTCCAAGACTGGTATGACCAGACCAACCGACTGGTTTAAGGACTAATCAATTGGTCAGATTGGAAACTGCCTGTTTTGTTATGATTTATTGTGTTTCTCTTGGGCCTTTTGTATTGATTCTTCCATTTTAATTATGATTTCAACCATGATTGACCTAAGTTAGTATGAATGAATATGATGGTATTTTGAGACTTGCTTTTGGTTGAGTTTGGTGTTATCCTTAAATGCTCAATTGGTATGATGAATTTGGTGTTATCTTTAAACACCCATTTGGTGGCTTAATACCTTGTGTGAGTTTGGCGTCATCTCTAAACACCCAATTTAGTGGCTTGTATACCTTGGTTAGTGTTTGGTGTCGACACTTAAAACACCCAATTGGTTTGATATGTGGATTTTTATTATATAATTGTAGATACCTTCCCGATATGCATAATTAGGGTTTGGTTATCTTTTGTGCCCTTAGCCTAGGTGTCCAAGTAAGGTGGATGTTGAAGATCCTTGAGAAAAGCCCCTGACACTAGTGCTAGTGTGGTGGGTGAGGTAGACCCAAAATTGAGCTTATGCCTCCTCACCTAGGTGTCAAAGTAAGGTGGATGTTGAAGATCCCTGAGAAAAAAGCCCTTTGGCACTAGTGTGATGTGGTGGTGAGCGTTGCAGTCCTACGTTATTCCCGTCATGGTATATTGGCATTGTTCTGATTCTATGATTATGTACTTCAGGTGAGGTTGACCCATAATTGAGCGGTTGCCCTCACCTGGGTGTCCAAGTAAGGTGGATGCTGAAGATCTCTGAGAAAAACCCCTTGACACTAGCGTGATGCAGTAATGAGAGTTACAGTCCTATGTTCGTCTTGTCATGGTATACCGACATTGTTCTAATTCTATAATTATGTACTTTGGGTGAGGCAGACCAAAATTGAGCATATGTCCCCTCATTTGGGTGTCCAAGTAAGGTGGATGTTTAAGATCTCTGATAAAAGCCCCTTGGCACTAGTTTGACGTGGTGGTGGGAGTTACGATCCTACTTTCTTCCCATCATGAATATTGGCACTATGTGTGTCTACCTTTATATAGATTATTGTGGAAAACCATGCTTGTTGTAGTTTTATACCCTCAAGTTTCGTTGATGTATTTATATGTTTTCACTATTCTCGTATATTATCTTTCGAGTAAATTAAATACCATGCCATTGTATGACCTCAATGTGATGCACGAGCCTTCCATTTTTTAGGTGGTATGTTTGTCATTACTTTACCATACTGATACTATACTTATGTGGTCACTATGATGATATGGCTTCTAGTTCAGGGAACAGATGACGATTTGTAGAGTTACAACTCTCAGCTAGAGTACTTTAAGAGTGATGACGTGAGCCACTGGCAGGCTATTGCTTGGGGTTAGAGGTTTATGGCTATGCCTAAGAGTTAGGCTAACCAATTATTAGTATTTTTTCCACTGAGTTGGGATGTCGTTGTATTTTTGGTTATTTAAACTCTTGTCTTGGATTATTGTATTTGATTTTGTAAACTATCAAGTTCATTATATCTATGATATGGTTCTGATCTTTATTTCCTTGTAGTGTCACATTATTGTGATGATAATGCATTCTTTTGTTCCTTGTTCCAGTTTACCTTACATCAGGCACGGGTTAGGTGATGATCAAACTTCTATCATGGTTGATGTAGCGGTAACATTATCTGGTTTTTCTTTTCAAATCGTTCTTGTATTGTTATAATTTTTTTTTCTGGTTAAAAAATTGGAGGTGTTACATTCACCATCCGAGAACACTCATCCATTTCTTTTTAGGTAGGGGTGCTACCTCCAATATTCTTAGTCAACTTCATAACTACATTGAAATATTCCACAAGAACATATGGGATAGTGACCTGCATAAGGTCTCTTATTAGCCAAGACCGTAAGGAATTCATAGCTTATATAGTGTTAAAAGCATAGATGAAACCCACAATGAAGTTCTTTCCATTTGTTAAGCACCATGCATCACAAATAATACATTGATCACAAGCTTTTAAAAGTTGAATATTCTAGTAGAGAGGATCCCACATAATCCATATTCAACTATTGTGATGGTAACTGTAGTTATTCAGGCTATGCCAATATGGAGCAGTATTACGTCTTATTTTATTAGCTTTACCTTGCTTTGCTCTATTTTCAAATAATCCTATAAATTTATGTATACCTCTAATGATCTAGTCCTTCATTGAGTATTTCTTGGTCTGATCATTCATTCATCTAACATTCCAAGTGACTAACATGAATCGCCTGGATCAAAGGTAATTTGCCTCTCATTATCCTCTTGCTCCTCCCTATCCTCGTCTTCCTATTGCAACATTTGAAAAGTACTAGCAATAGTTAATGCTTGGCCATTTCTTATTCCAGATCTTAGAGCATAATTTCCACTGGGAAGGTTCACGTTTTGGATTATCACTAAGTTATTTTGCCTCGCTGTAGATGTATTATCATTTATATTGTCACTTTTAGATGCGGATAAAGGATTTTTCCTATCTTGACTCTGAACCACTCTATGGGTTGGATGTGCTAGGGCCTGGAATGTCTGGCTCTTCTATTTGTTGTCTGGTAAGGATTTTGGAAGGTGCGGCGTATCTTCTATCTTTAACCATTATCCATTCTTGTTTCTTCTACTCTAAACTAGTATGTTTCTTATTTACGGGACAAAAAGCTCCATGATGAGTAGAATTTGAATAGATTGAATAATCGTTTGGCTCCATTCAAATTCAACTTTTTGCTAGAAAACCGAGTCATTGGGATCTTGAATGGTAACACGTTCACACAGAGGTATTTTGGTGTCTACTTCCACTAACATTATAGGAAAGGCTACACGATCTTTCCTCATAGTAATTGCATCAACACAAATTGGTTTGCCCACATAACTAGCCATCATACTTAGAGATCATGGATACCAGTATTCGAGAGGGAGATTTGGAAGTTTGATCCATAAAGGACCAATTTGAAGTTCCCCTTGCGAGAACTTCATCTTCATCTACCATTTCTTAAGTACGAGTGGTTTGCTGTAATAACTCCATTGATGGGAAAGTATGCTATTGCAATCATCTTCACTTGCAAATTTGGAGACACAATACCCATCACCATGACATATAATCTCGGGCATAATGACATTGCTCCAATGGAATCTAGCAAATCTCTACATCTGATTGTATGAAGGGGAATCCCTATACACATATCCAATTAGTTCACATTTCCATTCATCCACCTCTTTGTCTATTTCAGTCTATTCAAGTTTAATAACAACTTGTCCCTTCTCAATACACGGTGGAATGTAGTAGAGATTTAAGCATTGTTCAGGGCATCTATTCAGAGCAACCCAATCTCTCCACGAAAATTATAGGTTCATTCTTAGTATTTGGTTTACAAGTAATTGACAATGGATTAGTTTTGGATTCACCGACTATAGATTGTTCTGTAAGGGGAATAGGTATATTCAACACCTCTCTTGTCCAATCCATCATCTTCAAATCCCTAGACTTGGAAATTGAAATTGGGGATTGAGTACTAGATTTATCTACAAATTTATTAGAGTTATCCACATACTTCAAATTCAATTGCTTATCTCTTACTAGTTTATTTCTAGCCATGGAAACTGGCATATACCATAGAGTACAAGCCAATTTGGATCTTCGGCGAGGGAGAAATTCAGAGAGATATTCGATAAGAGAGAGAAAATTATTTTTTTATTATTTTATTATTTAACATACATTTAATTAAATAATTAATGATAAAAATATTAATTATAACTATATTATAAAAACCTGTGAGAAAAACTTGCTTATCATAAAAAATTACTTTCAAATAAAAACATGGGCGGATCTAAGAAATAGTTGGGCATGAAACAAATTTAGAGCGTAGCAATAAAAATCACGTTCGAAAATTAAATCCTCCAAAGAAAAAAGTATTAGAGCCTCAAAAATAAAAAGTTGACATACCTAACATGTCCGGTTGCGCGTGGACAATAATGCGAAAAATATAAATTAATAATATATATATATTAATGCACAAAAACCATAGTAAAACCAAATTTATCTAAAAATATATATATTAATGCACTCATTTTACTTTTTATTGATAATTAATTAATATAAATTAATAATACTACAAAATAAAAAAAATATGGCATACAAAATAAGATAAATTTATTATTTCTACTATCATCATAATTTTATTGTATCCTTTTATGCCATAATTTTATTTTTTTTATATTATTTAATTATTAATAAAAAATTAAATTTAACGTACTAATATATTTATTTTAAGATAAATTTAATTTTTAGTTTGGACCGACGGCATTTTTGGCATACGGAGGGGGCGGGAAACTTAACCACCATCTCAATTCTACCGCGTATCACACTAGCCCTTTATGTTCTTCGATTTACGCGCCATTCCTCAAGTCATAAATTTTCAAAACCCTTAATCTATGCGTCTACTCCTCGCTTAGGTGTAAAAGATTGAGGGCAAATTTTTTGTAAAAACCTCATAGACCCTTTTAGAATCAACAGTCTCGTTGGCATCTTCGTTCGGTCTGTCAAATTAGCCTTGTAATTTGACGTTAGGGTTTATTCTACAATAAAATCAAATGAGCAAAAGGGCTGCGGACGAACTTGTAGCAACGATTCGCTCCGTCGTAGGTGAAGATTACACCGATATGGACATTATAAGGGCCCTTCACCTGGCCAACAACGATGTCACTGGTGCTGTCAACATAATCTTCGACACCCCTAATTTCAGCACAAGAAATGAAAATTTCAAATTTGGGGAGGATACAAAAAGTACCAACCTGACGTCGAGTCACGTAGATCAAGTTCCAGGCACGAATTCTAGTGGGATGGGTCATATGACTGATATTTTCGATAGAAATGAAGAGTTGTTTTCAAGGAATTCTGCGTACAGCGTTGGTGGAGGTGCTGGTTCTCTAGATATAGGGAATGAGAATTCATGTTCTGATATAGAGGGAAGTGAATGGTGGTTTTTGGGATGCAGTGAGGTGGCTGGATTTTCAACTTCTAAAGGAAGAAGGATAAAGACCGGTGACGAAGTAACGTTCACATTTCCTTTGAAGAATAAGCCTAGTAGGCCATCCCCAGGGAAGGTTTTTGGTAGGGGAAAACAAATGTCATCTTGTTCAGAGATTGTAAGGTTTTCAACGAAAGCAAGTGGAGAGGTAATCAAGTTTCTTCTTTTTGTCTGATCAAGATTTTTGAAGCCCCCCCCTCTCGTTTTGATTTCATATTTCCTCGTTTGATTAACTCATATGAACAAGGGGGAATGTAGATTGGTCGCATACCAAATGATTGGGCGCGATGTTTGTTGCCGCTTGTGAGGGACAAGAAGGTCAGAGTAGAAGGATGTTGTAAATCTGCTCCTGATGTTTTGGGTATTATGGATACTGTTTACTTGTTTGTGAGGTATGCATAAGCAAGAGCTTATGAGAATTAGTTTCTGCGTTGTCTTAAATTTCATGCAAATTCTTACATATCACTTAGTTTTTCTGCAACTTGCATGAAACTCCTTGCAGAAATATTCTTGACAATTGATTCTGAATTGGGAAGAGGTGATGATGTAGCCTGTAGGTGTATTGCTTTCTTTCTGGTTTATGCAAAACACCTAGTATGTAGGCAGTAGGAAAAATCAGGATAGAATAATTTTGGCCCAGTCTGTAATCTACATTGAATATAAAAAGTTTCCTGGTTTTCTTGCGAGACAGCGTGTATATCAACAGTTCCATGTTTAGGAAGCATCACCAGACCTCCCTAAAAGCGACCATGAATACTGAAGAATCAGTTGTTCATCCTCTCCCAAATTTGTTCAGATTGCTAGGGCTAACCCCTTTTAAGAAGGTATTCTTCATTGTGGATTTATGAACTCTGTATTTTGTAATTTCTTTTGAAATTGAAAATTGTATATTTCAATATGGACATGTTTATCATTATAGAGAAGTAGCAAGATATTGTCTACTTGATCTTTTGTTGACATGCCAGGCGGAGTTCACTCCTGATGATCTGTACTCGAGGAAACGCCCTTTTGATTCTAAGGTATTAGAAATGTCGTTATCATATGGCTATCACTGAAATTTGTGCCGGTCTTAGTCTGTGTTGTTGCATGGACAGGATAGTTCAGATCTGCATGTCGCATTGTCACATGTTAAAATTCCCAAATCATCATCATTAAATGGAAATGAGTTGGAAACTGAGGAGGCTGTATCAGATTCTGATGTTGACAAAATTGTTGGAGTTGAAGATCGTTCAGACCTGGAGGTGCTGCTGTTTACCACTACATCTTTTTCTGATTACACTTATATGCCACAAAACAGGTTTACAGACTTAGGCAGTTGACTACTGCAGGAAATGGATCCCCCATGTACACTTCAGTGTGAACTTCGCCCGTACCAGAAGCAGGCACTTTACTGGATGATTCATGTTGAGAGGGGACATTGCAAGGATGAAGTTGCCACTACCCTTCATCCCTGCTGGGAAGCATACCACCTTGCCGACAGGTAATTTTTAGTCAGGACACGTAACTTTCAATTTTCCTGTAATCTGTAAATGGACATCTTATTAGTACTTTGTGGTAACAGGAGGGATTTTGTTGTCTATTTGAATTCATTTTCTGGTGAAGCTTCAATAGAATTTCCTAGCGCCCTTCAAATGGCAAGAGGAGGGGTATGTTGGCTTTTCAGATGGCCATTAAAGATTTCAGTTTATTTGCTATCTTTTTACAATATTCTCAGCCTTCAACTTCTGCTTGAAGATTCTGGCAGATGCAATGGGTCTTGGGAAGACAATAATGACCATCAGTCTCCTTCTTGCTCATTCAGAAAAAGGTGAATGTACAGATAGTAAGTTGGTTAACCATTTTTCTAGCGAAACTATGGAGCTCAGTGACACAGTAGATATATCTCCTGAACCTCAAAAAAAGGCCAAAAAATTTACTGGCTTTCAGAAGTCGATGAAGAGGAAGAACTTGGTTAAAGGTGTAAATCTTATAGTCTGTCCAATGACACTTCTCAGCCAGTGGAAGGTATGTGTAGCTCTCATTTGCTGCATCCACCCTCTTCTTATTGTCTGTAGATTGACAGAGGAAGATGATTACACCTGCACTCATGTTTTCTCTGAATTAGAACATCATTGTCTTATTTCAACTCATAAATCAACAGGCAGAAATAGAAACTCATGCTCAACCTGGCTCCCTGTCGCTGTATGTCCATTATGGACAAAGTAGGACAAAAGATGTGAAACTTATAGCCCAAGCTGATGTTGTTCTGACCACCTATGGTGTTTTGGCATCAGAGTTTTCAACAGAGGTAGCTGCACAAGCCCCTGTATTGCATTAGTACAACATATGACCTGACTAAGTTTTACTTCTTTTTGGTAATGTGCCCTTATTTTGCTCCTCTCTGGTTTCAGAGTCCTGAAGATTGTGGGGTTCTTTATTTGATAAGGTGGTTTCGGGTGGTGCTTGATGAAGCACATACAATTAAGTCCACAAAAAGTCAAGTTTCATTGGCTGCAGCATCTTTAACTGCTGATCGGAGGTGGTGTCTCACTGGGACACCTATTCAGGTAGCTCTCAATTTTTCAGGAAAAAATTTTGTGCCATATTTTCTGTCATTATCATATTTTTGAATAGCTGATCTCATAACTTTGTGTGGTGATACTTTGTATTTCTGCAATGAGTTGATAGATGAAGCACTCTCGCGAAGGTTTCTGGTTTATCAATATTGTTGCAGACTTTCTTCTTTTCTGATTACTGTAATCAGGTTCTCTGATTAGGTCCTTGTTAAGAGGAAACATATGAACAGCCATGGACTTCCAAATTGTTAGATTTTTGATATTTGTGAGCGCTGATGAGTTGTAGTGTTAGCTACTTGGTTGAAATTTGCCTGTTCATAAGGGTCCGCGTCAGGGCAAATATGATATTCTACATAAAGCTACAAGCTTGTTTTTCCTATATGCATGATGGCTCTCTTAGAGATCTTTCTTTATTTTTTTTGCAGTTTTGTATTGGCTGTGACCACCTCCCCCCCTCCCTCTTTCTGTGTGTATGTTTTTTTTTTTTTTTTGGTTTGCTAATATATCCCATAGCAACTTTCTTAATTAGGCTTTTCTTTTGCCCTTCATCTTTCACTTTATCCTTTCTTACATTATTCTCTTTACCTTTCTTTGGTCATAGAACAATCTAGAGGACGTATACAGTCTTCTTCGGTTTCTGAGGGTGGAGCCTTGGGGAAACTGGGCATGGTAATCTTCTCTTATTCTTTTTATTCTTTTATTGAATTATTGGTAAGCCTTCTCTGCATCTCTTTAAGTCTTGTTGATCTCCCATAAGTCATGAAGGCACTTATTTGTCTTTGGTCAATTCCTGGCCGCCATTTTAAGTGTTCTGATTATGCTGAATTATTAGTCTCTTGAAGACGGCAGTGTGCAGCGCTTCTGCTGCCTGCTTATATGATTAAATGTCATGACTTAGGAGGCAGTCTCTCTAATTTGCATTATTGTATATCATATTGAAAAACAATGTGGAAGTTGGCAGGAGGTGGGAACCATCAAGTTGCTATTTTATTTATTTATTGTATTTTTGGGGTAATTTTTTCCCATATCCCTCACCAGGCATATAACTGAAAAGAAAGAAGGAAAAAATGTAAGGATAATTGCTGAATAACACGAGCTGTCATGACGTGGTCGGTTATGGTCATGTTTGATTAATTTTGATGCGATCAACTTCCTGGAAATTGAGATGCTATATTGTTGATATTTATATAAAAGCTTTGGAGTGTTGAATGTGTCTTCATGTGAAAAAACTCTCAGCCGACCTGATGTACTACCCATTAAATTAGGTGGAACAAGCTCATTCAGAAGCCATTTGAGGAGGGTGATGAACGAGGGCTAAAGTTAGTTCAGTCCATTCTAAGGCCTATAATGTTAAGAAGAACAAAGTTCAGCTTGGATCGGGAGGGAAGGTAAGCAAGCTATGAAATTTATATATATATATTTGGCTATTGTCCTGTGCCCCTTTTTTTTCACTTCTAACCTGTGGTGCATGCCTGTTGCAGGCCAATTTTAAATCTTCCTCCAGCCAATGTACAGGTGATCTATTGTGAACTTACTGAAGCTGAAAGAGACTTCTATGAGGCCTTATTTAAGCGATCTAAGGTATCTTCATTTTTAATTCATTCATCAGCTCAAAATACACAAGCATTATCTGACATGTTAAAAACTTCTCAGGTGAAGTTTGATCAGTTTGTAGAGCAAGGACGAGTCCTTCACAATTATGCTTCTATACTAGAGTTGCTCTTACGTTTACGCCAATGTTGTGACCATCCTTTCCTTGTTATGAGGTTTGAACTCTTTTTCCCCCTTCTCTCTTCCAGCCCTTGTGGTTCTCTTTTTGCTGTCAATCTCCTTCTCTATGGATGGCATTTATGATGATGCTGGTGAAGTCGGATTAGAGCTCACTTTTTGGTTTCTCTAATAGAGGTGAGGCACTGAACATTAGGATCTTAGAGTCGTCAGGCTGGTGTGACCCTTTCCTTTTTTGTTTGAACCATATACTAATATGTGGCTGAAGTTTATCTTAGCTGAATGATGTTTTTCTGCTCCTCTTGAGAAATGGGAATGGCTGTAAAATTTAATCGGACTGGGTGATTGTTTCCCTTGTTAAGATAATTCTTGTTAGATTCTTTGTTAATAAAACTTTCTTTATATGTGCATCTTTCCTTGCACACATTTAGTGAATGCCATGGAAGCTACTAGGTTTTATTTGAGTTTGGGGGTTGTGAAGCATGAATGACTGAGAACTGTACTTTGTAGATATAAGGCATTGGAGTTGGTGGGAGTCTTCAACGATGATCAAGAGGTTGTTACATATTGTTCGAGTGATGCTATGTTTGTATCCCTTGACATTCTTTGATAAATTGATAGATCTTGTCATTAGATTTCGTTTAGGTTTTGTCATTTGTGTTATGTTGCCTATTCATGCTTTAGTATCTTGGTATCTTTGCTATTAATGAGGAAAGTATGGCTAATCTTAGCCTTGGGTTTCTCACAAACCTCACAAAAAATATTACTCAATTATGAAAATAATAAATTATATAGGTGCTTATTTATAGGCTAATTGAAATGATAAGCATAGGTAAATAACAAAAGATATCAAGTACTAAATATGTATTAACTAAGACTAAAAACTAAAAAGGTAGTTGTAAATAATATTTAATTACTAACACTCTTAAACCTATAGGGTCTATGAAAGAGTATATCCACATACTTGTGAGTCTGCTTTCCAATGGGCTAATAGGCTTAGTCTTCAAGCTCTGCGATGAGGTGGAGTGTAGAATGCATCATTCTATCCTTCTTCTGAAAAGTTCAAGATCAAACTTTAAAGCAAAAGATTGCAACAATGACCCTTGTAAATCTTATCATCCTCATCATCACTGTAGTACTTGCACAAATCCTCAATGACATCTTCAATCTTATCATTGTGGGCATGAGATTCTGTGTGTATTCCACATGTTTGGGACGCAAATTGAACCGTCCTCATCTTAGTAGAAGTTTCATGTTGGTCTAGATAATGTTAATGAATATGGTACGATGGCGGTGGCTTGTAGATTGTGGTGGTAGGTGATGGGTAATCAGGGTTAGGGTTTGATGGCTCCTATTAGTAGGTGACAACTAAGGTTTGTAATTTCTAGATTTGATCTCTTTTTCAACAAGTCAGAGTTTTGGAAAAATAGATTTTCTGAAACGCTGATTCGGTGGCTGAGATCGAGTTTGGGCTTTGGTACCATATTTATGCATGATTAATCTTAGCCTTTGGAATCTTACAAACTTCATGCTAAGTGTTATTCAGCTTTGAAATAAAGAATTTCACAGTTGTCTATTTATAGTTTAAGATTGAAAAAAATAAATGTAGGTAAATAATAGTAGATAGCAATTACTAAATACTTGTTGACTAAGATGAAAAAGATAACGTTGAATAATGTCTTAATGTAAACTAACACACTGCTAGACCTATTGGACATATGGACATAGGTATATCCATCCATGAGCACATGAGACCGCGGGCTAACGGGCTTAGCCTATGAGCCCTATGATGTTGTGAAGTGTAAAATGCATCTAAAAGCAATGATCTTTGATGTATGATGCATTTTTTTTGGGGTGATGTTACTATTTATGATTTATACCTTTGCATATCTGCTCTTAACAACATTATTTGACAATTTGATGGAGTTCTTCCTGCGAATTTTTAGGCTCTATCCTCTTATGTTATGTCACCCATGCATGCTTTGGTACCGTAGTATCATTGCTTTCAATGGTGAACGAAAGCAATGATCTTTGATATATGAGACCTTTTTTTAGTAAAGTTAGGGTATGCTCTCTTTGTCGGATTTTTGCTAACCTTATTTGAAAAATTCTGTATGTTGTTATTATTATTATTATTTTATTGTTAGTGTCATAATTAATATTTTTTATTACTACTATTATTGTTATTATTACTGTCAATATTGTAATTATTATCATTTATTTTTTTATTATTTTCCTATTATCTAAATTTGGCTATCCAAAAGAAAGTCGAGGGAGCATAGCCTTACTATTCATGATTCGTACTTATGCATATTTGCTCTTAAATAAGAAAGAAAGCTATGCTCTTTGATGTAGATGATAAAGTTACTAGGGTAATGCTGCCTCTGAAACTGTGCTGGGTCCATCATGTTATTTGAAATGAGATGGATCTATATTATTTTTTATTATGACATTTGCAGTATGTTATTTATATTTATGATTATGGTTGATGGATTTTGACTTGATGTGCTTAGTCGAGGTGACACACAAGAATACGCTGATATGAATAAGCTAGCAAAACGTTTCCTCAAAGGGAGGCATGCTACTGGTGAAGGCGAAATGAAAGATCTACCTTCACGAGCTTATATTCAAGAAGTTGTGGAAGAGCTGCAGAAAGGGGAGCAAGGAGAATGTCCGATATGTCTTGAAGCTTTCGAGGATGCAGTCTTGACTCCTTGTGCCCACCGTATGTGTAGAGAGTGTCTTTTGTCAAGTTGGCGGAATCATTCTTCTGGTTTATGTCCTGTTTGTAGGTGGGCATATTCAAGCTTGCGTTACTCGTTATAATTTGCTCCTGCTCTCCCAACTCCCCTGTTTTCTTATGTTACCTTTCCCACCTTCCCTTCCTGACTCTGATCCAGATAAGCTTTCTATCCATAAATGTTGTTTTACTCCAAATGGTTGCCTGAATAAACTGTTATTTTATACTTCAGGAAAACCATAAGCAAGCATGATCTAATTACAGCTCCAACAAATAGTAGATTCCAGATAGATGTTGAGAAAAATTGGGTTGAGTCCACAAAAGTGTCTGCACTGTTGCATGAACTTGAAGAGATTCGCCCCTCAGGATCGAAGAGCATCATCTTCAGCCAGTGGACTGCCTTTCTTGATTTATTGCAAATTTCCCTTGCAAGGTACTTACAGTTTATTGGTGATGTGGGGAATATTAATAGGCCTGCTTCTATTAGCTATTGTAGTATACATTTATCAATCCTCAGCATGTGAAAGTACCATCTATTCTATATTTGTCATTCATGTGGGAAGGGAAAAAAATCCCACTACAGATTGAAGCAATTGATACAACTCCGGGTCATGATCAGATTAGCTAATTAAACTTCACAAGGCTGTATTAGTTGAAGGCCAAATCACCAACTTTGTAGGACCAAGCAGTCTTAGCACACGTAAGGAATAAAGAGATAAGTCTGTCAGGCAAATCAATACCTTAATGAATGACGGAATCAAACCTGAATCTATTTGTAAGCATGCTAATGCTAAGAGTCTATGATAACTAGAACACGTATCAAAATGAAGTTCTAGATCTTAATGTAATCCAATGAAAGTAAAGCAACACATAAATGGTATGACATTTTCAGTTAGCAAAAGGAACTCTTGTAGTGCTGGAGACAGCCTGAAGCGACGCCAGTATTACGGGCATCTCCTAGGCATCTCTGGCATCTATATCAAAGTGACTAATTTTCTGGTGGTGTGATCATCTATATGGATTTTCTTGAATCTTGTCCAAGCTATGTTTGGTCTCAGAATTGGCTCATTAGAATTTCTTATTTTCTTCCTATATATGTAGGAATAAAATATCATATGCCCGGCTTGATGGTACTCTGAATCAGCAGCAACGTGAGAAGGTTATAAAGCAGTTTTCTGAAGATAACAGTATCCTGGTTTGTCCTGCTGACTTGATTTTATTTTATTTTATTGTTACGATTGGTTTTATTTCTTTGTTGGTGAATTATAGTGATATAATTTATTCTTGTAGCTGTCTGATCCCTTCTATGTATTGTAGGTGTTGTTAATGTCCCTTAAGGCTGGTGGGGTAGGTATAAACTTGACTGCAGCATCCAATGCCTTTGTCTTGGTAAGTGCTATGGGATGCATTATTTTATAATTTGTCCCAGTGCATGGACTTGGCCTTGTTATGAACAATTGATTCTTTCATGCTTATGAGCAATTGATCAAAATAAACTAGTATAAGGGTAAGCCTTATTTTAACCTTCAACTTTTATTCTCCACTCTCCGCCCTTTATCTTCATGATATTAAAACCCCACCCTTAACTTTGAATGCCAGATTCCCATCTAATAGACCAGTAATTCCCAAAGTAAAATTGATTAATGTTGTAATGTTGAGGGTATTTTTGTCTTTTAAGACACGTTTATCCAATTAACTAACTTTAGGTGAAGAGTTCACACTCATATAAGGTTTTAATATATATGAAGATAAAGGGTATTGGGAATGGTTACCTTTATCATTATTATTATTATTGCCACAATAATTATTATTGTTATTATTTGGTTGAGAAGATTAGATACATTTTACACTTACAAAATTCATCAACTTTAGGGTGTTCAGAGGCCATATTTTATGCATTGAAGTTAAGAAATAGGAAGACTGTTGATTATGAGTAAAAGAAAGTAAAGTGACGGGACGGTCTAGATGTACGTATGGCCCATTCTTCCCACATTGTTTTCAATCAAATTTGCAAAAGTAGGAAAACTAAGATTATACCTCAAATAATAATATTGATTATAATAACTACAAAAATACATTATCATATCTCAAATCATAATAGATTAGCAAAATTTAGAGGAAGAGAACAGGCTTGTAGTCTCACCTCTACTAGCTTGTAGCCAGAGTATAGTTTGAGGGAATTTAAATATGGGACTTACGGTATCCACATTTCTAGTACTATAAACTTTTGAATTGTAGCTGAGTTCTGTGTTAAGCATTAGGAAAGCTAGATTTATATGGAGATCGGGATTGTTCTATTGATTAAAACAAGGAAAATTATAGAGAGCAAGATAGATTCGAGATTTCAAGACCTTTTTCTTATACCACTTAATTCCCTTGTCATCTCTCTCTGTCTAACTCTTATTTATATCTAGGGTTGTAAATGAGTTGAGCCAACTTGGTATTTGATGTGGTTTGACTTGTGAAAAGTTAGGTTTGGCTCGTTCATTTAGTTAAATAAGTTGAGTCCGAGCCTCACTTTTAGGCTAATTTATTAAATAGGCCAAGCTCGAAAAAGTTAAGCTTGGTTTATTTTATGGCTTTGGCTCCTGAGTTCTACTTGTTTGTTTAGTTAAATAAGCCGAGCTGAGTCCAGGGGTGTTCGGTTCAGCTTGGTTCATTTACAATCCTAGTTATATACCTCCTTTGTGTAACAACCAAAGAAAAAAGACTAGCCTATTCCCCCAACAAAATCTACCACTACTAATTATGGCCCAAAGATTACCATAACTAACTATTTCCAACGCAACCCCACTTATTGCTTAGGTGCCTCCAAGCATGCACACATCAGCGCAAGGCTCAATGGCCTAGCCATATTCCTCCTCACCTGGCTGATCCAGCCTAAGATCCCTTGCTATATTTTGGCTTATTATTTCCTCCCCTAGTCTATGCCTCACGTAGGGATACCTGGTTAGTTGCTTATCAATACTTCCTGCCCAAACTTTCACCTTGTTCTCTAGGTGGAAGGAAGGAAACTTAACATTGATGGTTTCAAACTCTTATCACAAGGATTCAAATTTTTGTAATTCAACCCACTCTATCAAAACCTTTAAGACAACTTGAGTATGGTAGTGAAGCCCACACATTGCTTGAGGAATAAGTTGCCACTTCAATACCGCAGTAAGTCCGAGGGGAAAAGGTTGCACCTAAACCTGATTGCCCACAACCTTCTTAAGCCAGCATGAAACACTGGGTGAACAGTCATCGATTCTCGAAGCTCCTACTTATATGCTACCTCCCCAATTTGTGTGATAACCTTGTAAGTCCCAAAGTATTGCAATGATAGTTTTTTGTTCAAATTTTTGGCTAGGGATCATTGCCTATAGGGTCTCAACTTTACTTCTGGTGTTGATCAATTGAGACCTTTAAGAGTTGTTATGCACGTTGTAATTGCTCCTGTAACACCATTAGCATATCATCCCTATCTCCTAACTTTGTTTACTGCATCAAATGAAGTATTACTTAGACTGTAGCGTGGTAAAGGAAGTGGTTCATGACCATATAGAGCAGTGAAAGGGGTGGATTGCAAGGAAGAGTAGAAGGTTGTATTGTGCCAAAATTCAGCCCAAGGAAACCATCTAACCCATTGCTTGTGTTTATCTCCACCAAAACACCTGAGGTACGTACCAATGCAGTGGTTCACCACCTCTGTTTGGCCGTTTGCTTGCAGGTGGTAGGCACTACCGAATTATAACGAAGTCCCTTGGAGCTGAAACAACTCCTTCCATAAATGATTGAGGAAGACTTTGTCTTTGCATGAAATCATGGATCGCGGGATGCCATGTAAACGCACGATTTCCTTGATGAATATGGCAGCAATACCTTGAGCTATATAGGGATGCTTTAGGGGTATGAAATGTGCATGCTTATTAAGGCAATCCACTACCACCAAGATACTAGTAAATCCATCCAAGCACGGAATCCCCTTAATAAACTCAAGTTTTATGTCCTCCCAAACCTTGTTTGGAACATATAAGGGCTGAAGCAACCATGTAGGGATAGGGTATT
The DNA here is from genome assembly GCA_030549775.1 of Tamarix chinensis. Lineage (NCBI taxonomy): Eukaryota > Viridiplantae > Streptophyta > Magnoliopsida > Caryophyllales > Tamaricaceae > Tamarix > Tamarix chinensis. Next base: position 80,452,624 of record CM060173.1, on the reverse strand, counting down.
GACCTTATTATGTTTACACACCATAAACGCTTCTATATATCGTTGAACTTGGTGCCTCATTCCTTGCCAAAACACATCTTGCCACAACCTTTGATAAGTTTTCAAAAACTCGGAGTGCTCTCTCATTGTCCTTGCATGATACTCCTCTAACACTTGGGGAATGTGAATTGATTTGGTTGGAAAGACTAGCCTCCCTTTATACAACAAATATCCTTGATGCAAGGAATACCCTTCAATTGAGCTTGGCAAATGCAATAACCCGTCTTTAATGGGTCCCAAAGCTGGATAACCATCAACCTCCGCTTGGAGGCCTTCCCACTTGTCCACCCATGCTACCATTAAAACAACCAAAAGGTCAGGCTTTTGCTGCCGAGAGAGTGCATTTGCATCTTTTGTATTCAATCTCAAAATTGTCACTGCACAACGTAGATATCCACTTTTGATGTTCATCAGCAAGTATTTGCTGCCGTAATAAAAAATTGAGACTGCGTTAATCTGCTCGTACCAAGAACCGTTGACCCAAAAGGTATGGCCTCCAACGTTGGATAACTAGGATAATGTCCATTAATTCTTGCTCATAAATGTACTTTAGGCAAGCCTAGGGTCATAAGATATGATTGTAGTATGCGATTGGTCGGTTTTCCTGCATTAGAACCACTCCTAGACCACAATTGAGGCATTAGTTTCAAGCACAAACTACTGTCGGAAGTTAAGGAGTCCTAAACTTGGGGCATTGATCACTGTGCGCTTTAGGGTATCAAAAGCAGCCCGTGCTTCTGACTTCTAAGCAAAACTATTCCTTTTAAGTTGAGTAGTTAGTGGGGCAGCAATCTTTCTGAAATGTTGTTTAAACTTTTGATAATATCCTATCAACCCTAGGAATCTCTGAAGCACCCGTAGGGATGTAGGGATTGGCCACTTTATTATTGCTTTAATTTTCGAGGATTTGTTGCCTACCCTACACTTGAAATGATATGGCCTAGATACTTTAACTGGCGTTGCCCAAATAAGCATTTCTTTAGATTGACAAATAATTTGTGTTGCCTCAAAACATCTAGTACCATGCCTAAGTGTCGAATATGTTCTTCCGTTGTCTTGCCGAACACCAAAATATCATCAAAACATACCATGACAAACTTTTACAAAAGGCCGGAATACATCATTCATGAGGGTCTGAAATGTGTCAGGGCCATTTATCAGCCTAAAAGGCATTGCAAAAAATTCATAATGCCCTTATGGGTATAAAATGTTGTCTTGTGAATGTCCTTGGGACTCACGTGTATCTGATGGGAGTTAGATTTCAAATCCAGCTTGGTAGAAATCGTTGCACCATACAACTCATCCGATAACTCCTCAGTCATTAGTATTGGAAATTTGTCTGAAACAGTAACCTGATTGAGCCTCTGATAGTCGAGGAAAACTGACAGCAACCATTTTTTTCCAACCGGCAAAACCAAACTTGAGAATGGAATAAAGCTTGACTTGATGACTCCAACAACCAACATTTCAATCTCAGCTTTAGCACTTGGGGGGTATCAATAGATGAAGCACGGTCCTTTCCTTGACATTAATGCGTTGGTCTAATGATTGTGGTGGAGGAAGGCCATGGGTTGTTTTCATTACATTAGCATACTCCTGTAGCTGCTAAATTTCCTCTGTAATAAGATCCATTTGCAACCTGTCTTGTGACACTAGGCTTAGATAAGCACACTCAATTAGGATGCCACCTTCTTCCTTGCTAATCAATTTTGGCATAGCTTAGAGAGAGATCAATGATTTGGTCAAGCTGACATCACCGTATAGAGTTAACATAGTTTTCCTAAAATAAAATTTCATAGTCAAGATCTTTTAGTTGACGTAAATTGACCCCAACTTCTTTAACCATTGCATTCTGAGAATAACATCGGAACTCCCCAACTCCAAAGGGTGGAAATCCTCAATTACCTCCACCCTTTGTAGTGTTAGGGTACCCCTTGCAGAACCCTTACCCTTGCACCAAACCCTAATGCCCATCAACACCCTATAAGACTTAGTTGGATAGAGAGGAAAGCCCAACTTGTGCACCACTGCCACACTTATGAAATTGTGTGTGGCTCCAGAATCCACCAACACCGTCATGGGGGTCATGCCCAGTTGGCCCACAATTTCACACTTTTGTGTAGTGTAAAACCCACCACCAACTTCATGCTTAGTTTAATGTTAGCCCCCAACGGTTTGGTTTCATCCCCCTCTGCCCTAGGCTACTGATTGTTAACCTCTCCCCTTTTGTCAGCATAGGAATTGACAACCATCAAGAGCTGCAACAAACAATTCTTAAAGATGTGCCATTGTGTGAATTTCTCACATCGGTAACATTACCCCTGTTCTTGCCGCGTCTGATACTTAACATCTGATAGGTGCTTGTACGCTAGTGGCCATCGTCCTTATCCCGCATCCGCGCCACTGGAATTTCGTCCCTATGCATGGCGATTAGAGTTCACAGCCAAGCTCGATCTAGGATAGGTGACGGTCAAGGCAGTGGCTGTATATGGGCTAGTTAATTTTTAGGTCGCAGATGAGTCTCTTGGGCTTGCTCCAATTTCCCATTGCACCTGCTCGTCTAGCTTGGACGACCCAATATTTATCTTCCATCATTTGGGCTGTTTCCATGAGTTCTACCACTCCTTTAGGCTGCATTAGTCTAACCTCATACTGTATTGCTGCCTTGAGTCTGTTGAAGAAGGTGCTTTGCAGCACTTCTTGTGGCAGGCGACCCTGTAACAGAGGACCTGACATCTCAAATTTCTCAATGAAGTCCTCCATCGTGGTTTCTTGTCTTACTGCTAGGAATCTTTCACACGGGCAGCCTTCATGTCGGGAGTGGAATCGACTCAACAAAACCTTCCTGAAGTCGCCCCAAAATGTAAAGTGTTGATTGTTCTCAGCATACTGAAACCATGTGAGAGCTTGCCCTTCCATTGCGATTGCAGCCACTTCCATCCATTTAGATTCAGGGACCTGGTTCAACCTGAAATACCTCTCCACCCTGAAAATCCACTCGTTAGGGTCACAACCATTTAAGATGGGAAACTTAAGCTGTTTGGTAGCTTGGGGCTCAGTGCGCGTAGGCTGTTCCGAGTTGATGGCTGTCGGATGCCCACCCTGGCCTGCCGGACTCAAAACTTCTTGGCTATGCTGCTCCCTGAGTGAAGGCCCGCTGCCCTTACCACCCACCAAGAGGTCTAATTGGCTGGCGATGTCACCTACAGATTTCAATTGGCTGGTGATATCACCAATGGTTTTCTTGATGATCACCAAACGATTTTCAATCCCTCTCAGATTAACCTCCTTTTGCCACTCTTCTTGTACCACTCCCCATGGCTTTGGTGGCATCAGGGCTCCATGTCTGATTTCTTTGGTGGCATCAATGCACCGTGTGCTCTGGTTCCAAATTTGTTAAGCACCAGGTATGGAAGGCAAAGAAAGCCGAATTTAAATGGAGATCAGGATTGTTCGATTGATTAAAAAAAGGGAAAATTACTGGGAGCAAGATAGCCTCAGGATTTCGGGGACCTGATACCTCCTGCTTATACCGTTCAATTCCCTTCCCCTCTCTCTGCCCATCTCTTATTTTTATCCCTCCCTTGCGTAACAACCAAAGCAAGCTAAAAGACTAGGCTCCCCCCCTCCCCCCAAAAAACAGAATCTACCACCAGTATTAATCATACCCAAAGATTATTGTAACTATTTCCAACACAACCCCACTTACTACCCAGATGCCTCCAAGCGTGCACACATTAGCACAAGGCTTAATGGCCTAGCCATAATCCTCTGCACCTGTCTGATACACCCCAAGATCCCCTGCTGTATTTTTCCAGCTCACCATTTCCTCCCTTACACCTACACCTCACGTAGTTATACCTGGTCAGTGGCTTATATCATTATCCTGAAACAACACTTCGTTGTCATACAGACACACATGTTTTGATCTGATTAATTTTTTTAGATTGATGTTTGTTAGTGGAGCTATTGTGGCAGTAGAATTTGCTTCTGGAGTTCTGGTTGTGCTTCTTGAATCCATTGCATGTATGTGCTTGACATGTGAACCAACTTCTGTGCTGTCCCTCAAACCTGCATCGAAAGAAGTCATAGGAGAGAAGGTACATTGATCGATTGTGTTTCTGTTTTGCTTTTACCATGTTGGTTAGCCAAATGTGCTAATAAATTTTGTAAATGCATCATGCGTCAATGATTAGCAATCATTTTTTTTGTTTTCTTTTTGGTTTCTTTTTGAAAGTTGTTTTACTGTTCTCTGAAGTAGATCTTTGTGTAACTATAGTAGGAAAAGAATATATTAGTTTGAGTGATTTCATAATGAAAGGCATATTACTCTTCGTGGAAGGTTTAAGACTTCTTTCAACGGTTATATTATGAGTAGTCTTGGTAAAGTTTGCACTTGCGGTACTATGATTTTGCGTCAGTTGGTGAAGCCACCAATTAAGCATAAAAGGTACGACATACATGTGGAACAGTAGTAACACTCCCCCTCACATAGTCCAAATTTTCAACTGGTAGGAGCATGGTTTGACCACTCTTAAGCCTTACCGATGTTCTCGTAAAACCAATTGACAATTGATGAAGTTGCCCGCTAGGGATTAGACGCGGTAGTCAGTCAACGTACTGCATGCATGTGGTTTACTCATTTAATGGACTGAGCTATTGTTATTTATCATTTTCCTTTTTAGGCTGACTGATTTGTGTGGATCTGGTTAAGAATGCTAATGATCATTAACAAGCCTTGTTTTGTAGGATCCATGGTGGAACCCAGCTGTTGAGGAACAAGCAGTAATGCGTATTCACCGCATTGGTCAAACCAAAGATGTGATGATCAGAAGGTTCATTGTAAAGGTACATTTTCGGACAATTATGCATTCTTGCGTTTATGTTTATTGGGCACTTGTACAATCATCCAAGTGCATGTGGGTGCCTAGAACAAATCTTAAATTGTTCTTGTTGATGCCTTGATGTGTAAATAATACTGTCAGGGAACTGTCGAGGAAAGAATGGAGGCGGTGCAGGCTCGAAAACAGAGAATGATCTCTGGTGCCTTGACTGACCAAGAAGTTAGAACTGCACGTATTGAGGAATTGAAAATGCTTTTCACATGATCAAATCGAGTATTTTGTGGGATCTCTCGTCTCTTTCCATTTGGAAGTTTGGCCGCAAGATCAATGCCTTCATAACCTCGTCTAGTGCAGCTCCACAAACTTTTTGGTATTGCTGCTTGAAGTCGTCATGAGTTAATTACTGATAAGGTGAACAATAGCTTGCTGGACAGTGCTGTTCAAGCATTGTTGTTTGTCTTTCATTCTAAATATCTACCGCGATAATTGTGTAGATGTTTCATGGGTGGAGTGCCACTGTTGGAGTTGATGACAGGGAGACCATTCATTTCATGGTTTCCCCCATTCTTTTGTGTTAACTTCGGGCGGTTGAGGTTTAAATACAAAGAGGAATATTTGTAAAGGAACATATCTAAAGGAAATTTGATTAGCAGAGGTATAATCATTGAAAATTCAACAAATACCATCCAAAAAGAAGTAATAATGTTCAATATTTTATTTATGCTACAACATTGTTGGCTAGAAACTTTGGTAATGATCATCATTGAACTTTTAAAATAGTCTCCTTAAAAATGAATTTTGTCTGCTTATTTGTAGTTAAACATTTTTTTATTCTTGAAATATGTAGTAATATGAAAGGTTTTGAGAAATGGTTAAAATATAAATGTTCAAATCAACATATTAAGAATATAGGTTTTTTCAAGATCTAAATAATATTCTGTTCTTAAAGACAATAGCATAAAGTTGAAATAAGGTGTTGCATAGGTTGGTTTTTAAGGACAATTTTTAAATAATTTTTGATAATAAATAAAATAATGGAATTTTGTCAAATTTATTTATTATTATTTTTATGAAAGAGTGAAAATGTAGAAGTTTGGGTCTAAAAAATTAGTAGAAACACATTTATAGGGCCTACTTAAGTATTAAAAAATGGGTTAGTAGTAGACCTAAATCATCATTCAAGATAATATATTAAAAGTAAAGATATAAAAAGTGGAAAAGATAAATCATTTTAAGAAAAAGGTTTATTCTAATAAAAGTCTACCATTAACAAATTACAAAATAAAGAGATATCCTCTAAAGTAGAATTAACTCAATAATTGTAATACTTAATCCTAAAATCCTTTAAATATGTTTTAACTTATTTAAATATAAAATAAATTAGTTTTAATTTTGAAAAAGACTTAAAATTTTAATGAAAAGATAAATTTTAGACATATAGATCGATTGGTTTATCTAATTGATCAATTGATATGCTCAGAGATTGAAAATTTTATTTCGACGAACCAGTCAATTGGTTTGCTCAAATCAATTGATTAGTTATTCTATAGTTTTACATCTTTCTTTGATTTTGATTTGAATTTCTTTCTAATATTTATGAAAACTTGAAATTAGAATCTGTTTGTGCTCATGAGCATATTTTGGTACTTTGGGATTATTTTTACATTATTTAGATCATTCTATAATTTTATTTAGTTAAAATTTTCCACAAAATACTATTTGAGGAATATCCCACCTTCTATTTTCTCCCTCACTTTCCACTTTCTCTTCTGGCAACTGAGTTGCATGTTTAATTTCTTGCCCATCCATTCTGACCTACCAACCTTCTATAATTGTTCCCTCCTTAACTACACTCAACCTCTCTCACCTGATCATTTATTTTTCTTATACTTGGTTGCCTACACTCAGCCATATCAGTTATATATATGTATATATATATATATATATATATATATATATATATATATATATATATATATATATATATATATATATATATATCTTATAGATGTTGAGCAACCCTCCCTTCTATATCATCTATTCCTGATTCATTTTCTTACCTATTGTTCTTTCTCTCTTCTTTTATTCCGTTAGTGAAATTTGCTAAGTGCTGAGTATTCCCCATTCTTCTCCCCTTTTCCTCTGTTAGAAAAAATAAAGACTTACTCTTGTTTTCTTCCCTTCGTTATTGAAATTCTTGTCCCTTCATTTTTCTTCTAATCTTGGCACTAGTCCTTCCTTGTTTATCTTAAGTAAAAAAAGGATTAACATTTGAGAAAGATTGAAGATTTTAGCTTCATTTTCCTTTGAATTATGTTTCTACGAGAAGGTTGAGTTGTGCTAAAAGATTTTATCAAAGATTGAATATTTTATCTTAGGAGTCGAGGTCCTGCTACATAGCTATAAAGTAGGAGTTTTGTGCTAGAAGAATTGCTTCGAGGTAAGACATTCTTATCTTTAACATAAAAGAAGTTTTTGTTGCTTATTGAGTTTCCATATTTTTGGTGTGTTTTGTGTTGAGCATGAGCTTATTGTAATTTAGAATTTGAGCATGTGGTAGAATTTTTTTTATGAAATTAAGCATCGTTAGTTTCTCTGATTTTATACAAGATTTGGCAGTATGAGTATGATTTCATTTAAATGCCTGCATTACCATGTATCCATCTGATTCTATGTGTGCAACATGTCCATTTATGTGTTTTATCATATATAATCATGCTACTATTAATATAGTAAATTTTGGTGTGTATATAGTAAGTCTAGGTGTTGTTTTATCCATACCAATCAATTGGTTTGTTGAACCCATCAATTGGTTGTGTGAACAGTTGTATAAATTTGAAATTTTAGTCTAATGGTTGTGAGATTAGTTGATCAGTTTGCTAAATCCATCGATTGATAGCCTTGTGACCAAAGTGGTCTAGTCTCTACTTAGACCCATCGACCGGTTGGACCAAACTCATTGAACGATTTCCTATAAACAGTTGATCGGTGAGACCAACCAATCAATTGGTGTTATTTTTGGGTGTAGATCTGATACGACCAAATGAGTCGATTAGTTCCATGGATCGATTAAATGTACCTGTTGTATACCTCTTGGTTCGTTTGTTAATTGTTCTTCTTCTTTTGGACCTTTTATGTTTATACCTCCATGTAATTATAACATTCAAATTATGATTTCAACGATGTTTACTCTAGAATTAACAAGAATCATAATAATGATATTTGGATTTTGAATTGGTTAATTTTGGTGTCATCTCTAAACACCCACTTTTGATTAGAATGGAATTTAATTGTGTTTGGTGTTATCATTTGAAAATACCCAATTTGAATAATAATGAAATTTACCGGTGTTTGATGTTATCACTTGGAAACATCTAATTGGCTATTTGTGAAGTTTATCTACAATTTGTGATATCACTTCATAATTATTACTAATGGAATAAGATTTTTTTTCAAATTGTTTTTTTCTAACTCTCTGGGTAGCTGACCAGGAGTTAATGGGCGGGTTGCCCTATGGTTTATATTTTCATTTAGTACCTATTTCCTTTTCTACCGGATTGTGGTTTGTAGGGGGATATGCACATATCTTTGAGATATAAGACTATAGTGAGGCAAATCAACATGGCATCGGTGTCTAGTTTGTGGGTGAGGTATCCCAGCACAAGCCCTCTGGTACTTCATATTGTCCATTGGTTAGGTAAATTTGGTATCCCAGCTTTTTAGCCCTTGTAGCGAAGGCATTTAAGGTGTAGTGGGTGAGGTATCCCAGTACAATTCCTCTTGATGTACTCTAACCACATGTGGTTGGTGTGGCATTTCCGGAGAAAATCCCCTTTGATGTATCATGACCCCGTGTGGTGGGTGAGGTATCCCATTGTGTTTATTTACTGCCACAAAATTTGTTCATAGTGGAGAATTGGGTGTGGTTGAACAAACTATCTTAACAAGTAGGTATTATGTGACCACTAAAGGAAGACTTATAATATAGTTTACATTGTGTGGATTGGGATGCATTTACCGTACTGTTATTCTTCCATATCTTCCATGCAAGCATGCTTTGTTGTATTATGACATGAGCCTAGTGTTAATTTATATTGGTATGCTTATTACCATGTTACTATTTGACTTCAATATGTTGCATGAGCCTTACCATGTTTTAGGTAGTTTGTTTACTAGTACTTTACTGTACTGATACTATACTTGCGTGGTCATTGTGATGATCAGGTTTTTGGTCCGAGGAGCAGAGGACGATTTGTAGGGGTATGATTCTTAGTTAGAGTGTGTTGAGGGTGATGACATTGGCTTGTAGTTGGCCATTGCTTGGGGTTGGAGATTTATATTTATGTTTAAGAGCTAAGCTAATGAGGTGTAGGTGTTTTGCCCACTATGTTGGAAAGTTTTTTTTTCTACTTATTTAAACTCTTGGCTTTGATTTCCTATATTTGGCTTTTGTAAACTTCCATACTCTTCCTATCTATATTATTGTTCTCATCTTTGTTATCATTAGTACTATTATATTATTATTATGAGCATGCATGTTTTTGTTTATTGTTTCATTTAGTCTTACATCAAGCGTGGGTTAAGTGATAATCACACATCTCTTATGGTTGATGTGGCAATAACATCCCTCATTTTTCTTTTCAAATGCTTCCACATTATCTTCAAATGAAAATTTCTGGTTTGTAAATTAGGGGTGTTACAATAATGATAGTTGCTTTATCTAATTAAAAGTTTTCTTAATCTCAAAGATTTTTGGAAATTTTGGTGGATATGGCTTTTATTTTTTTGAAAAATTAGTGTGGATTTAGAGAGATTCACACCAAATTGATATCAACAAAATTATGCAAAATTAAGAATTTAAACACTAAGTAGAACAATTTAGGAAAAAATAAAGATATTTATTAATGCTCTTGTGTAATTATAAAATGATTAAACTAATCAATTAGCCAATTATACAAAACTACAATTATCTTTTAATGGAGAATTTTATAGAGAAGAAGAAGTTGGGATGCACAACTCTTGACGGCTAGGGTTTCAACATGTTTTCTTTTGTAAAAAAAATCCTATAAAACAAAATAATGCTTTTTAAAAATAAGAAAAAAATATGGTCTGTATTTTTAAAATAGGGACCCCCATGTTTATTTTTTTATTTCAACTTTTGGACAAAACACATTATAAGTATATATTAGAAACACGGTATGTGTATATTAACATGGTGCCACCGTTTTTCTTACATAAATCACTATACTATACTAAACTTTTCTAATTTTTGAATGAATCTACACAATGTTATGGTGTGCTCAAATACCTAGTCAAAACTCACAATTTTCCACCTTAATATAGTATTTGTGATGTATGACATGCAAATACCTCTACAAAATACCGTGACCCAATAAAAGATCTCATGACCTATCAACACCAATCAAGTTTGAGAACACTCGAACTTATCCATGGTTAGTGGCTTAGTTAGTATATCAGCTTAATTATTCAAAGTACCCACTTACTCCAACACATCTTTGCTTGCAACAATAGTACCCCGGATAAAAGGATACCTAATGTCAATGTGCTTCGTTTGATGATGGAAAGAATTCTGATTCTTCACTAAGTAGATAGCACTCTGATTATCACCATGAACAACTAGAACACCGTTACCCAACCCTAACTCCTTTACTAAACCATCAAGCCACAAGGGTTCTTGAAAAGCCTATGTCATAGCCATATATTCTGCCTTAATAGTGCACAAGGCTGTTACATCGTGCAAGGAAGACCTCTAACTAGTAGATGAACCACCAAGATAGAAGACATATCCACTGGTGGATCTCCTTTTATCAAGGTCTTCATCCTAATCAAAGTCCACACACTTAATCAATGAATCATTTGATCTCCCATATTATCTTCAAGTACCTAAGGATCCACTTCACTAATTGCTAGTGAGCCTTTCCTGGATTAGCTATATATCGACTTACAACACTAACAAGTTGAGCTATATCAGGCAGTGTACACACCACTACGTACATGATACAACTAACAACATTTGAATATGGAATATCCGCCATGAACTCCTCTTCCTCTTTGGATTTAGGACAATCCAAAGCAGACAATCTAAAGTGAATAGCCAATGGAGTGCTCATTATTTTGGTATTTATCATATGAAATATTTCTAGCACCTTATTTACATAGGACTCCTGTGATAAGTACAAAATATTTTGCTTACGGTTTTTAATGATCTCCATACCAAGGATCCTCTTTGAAACTTCAAGATCCTTCATCTCAAACTCACTCTTCAACATTGCCTTTACCTTATCATCATCAGACATATCTTTTGTTGCAACAAGCATGTCATCAATATATAGCAAAAGATACACAAAAGAGCCATCTTCCATCTCCTACAGTAGGCATATCCATCATACACACTCTTGGAGAAACCATGCTCAATTATAAACTAATAAAATAGTTTATACTATTGTCTAGGAGGCTACTTCAAATTGTACAATGATCTCTTCAACAGACACACATGATCACTGATCCCATAAACCACAAACCCATTGGGTCATCGCATGCAAATCTCCTCCTCGAGCTCACCATACAAAAATGCAGTTTTAGCATCCAAATGCTCCAACTCAAAATCATGCATAGCCACAAGCACAAGTAAGGTATGAATAAAATTATGTATAATAGATTGAGAAAATACCTTGTTATAGTATATACCTGGAATCTGGTTGAATCCATGTATAAATAAATGAGTCTTATACCTCAGCCTCTCGACCCTTGGAGCTCCTTATTTGAACTTGTACACCCACTTGCAATCAATAATATTTTTCTTCCTCATTGCCTTCACAAGTTCCCATGTCTGATTTTTTAATAAGGATTCCATCTCCTCCTCCATAGCAACACACCACTCTACAGAATCTGTACTTTGAATAGCCTCTAATAATGATACTGGCTTATGTACATCAACAAATGTCTCTGCACTAGATGAAGTATAGCTAGTAAATTCTTCATAACCATACCTAATTGGAGGCTTGACAATCCTCTATTCCTTACTTGGAGTAATGCCTCTTTGCTCCACTTGCTACCTGGATCCACTCGCTTTAAGATTATTGGGTCTATCAGAAGGTCTTTGTCACCCAACTCAACCTCCACCTCCATCTGGCCTAAATCACTCTCTTGCTCCACCTCCTTAGTGATACCATCACAAGACTTAGTCTTCTAAAGGAACACAAACTCATTGAAGGTAGCATATCTATTGATCAAGAACTTGGATGTATTTGGGTCCTATAAATTATATCCCTTCACTCTGGATTTAAAACCAAGAAAGATACACTTCTTGGCTCTGGACTCAAGTTTATCATCATTTACATAAGTGTAAGTAGGGAAACCAAATGCATATAAATTAGAGTAATCAGCTGGCTTACTAGACTACAAATCTTATGTGTCATCAAATCAATGGAATGATTTGGTGAAGGCTCACCAAGTATGCTCCCATATAAACTGCCTCAGCCCAAAAATCTCTACCTAGCCCTCCTTATGATAACATGCATCGAGCCTTCTCTAATAGGGTTTTATTTATCTGCTCAGAAACCTCATTCTACTATGGTCTTCCAACACATGTGTAGTGTCTCTTTATCCCATGATCTTGGTAGAAATTAGTGAAACTCTGCTAAACAAACTCAAGACCATTATCTATTTTGAGACACTTAACCTAATTCTCAGTTTGCTTCTCTATCAAGGTCATCCAGCTTTTAAAAACACCAAACACATCATTATTATGCTTTAAGAAATAAATCCATACTTTTTTTAGAGAATTCATTAATTAATATGAGCAAGTACTGTGAATCACCTTTAAAAACCACTCTTTTCGGACCCTACAAATATGAAGGGATACACTGAAGAGGCCCTCTCGTACTATTCTTAGCTGTAGAAATACTAACCCTCTTCTGATTACCAAATACACAGTGCTCATAGAAGTCTATAGTACCTGTACTTTGTCCATCTAGCAACTCCCTCTTAGAGAGCTCATTCAAACCCTTGATAGTCATGTGTCCTAGTCTATTGTGCCAAAGTCTTGTAAAATTTGAGTATACTAACCTCAATGATGTCACAATAACTGTCCCTAAAATAGTGGAACTCACCAACTCATACAGTGTCCCAACCCAATTCTCCTTCATTGCCACCAGATGTCCTTTTGTAACTCTCAGGGTACCATCCTTTATAATACATCAGTACCCATTACAATCCAAGTAACTAAAAAAGATGAGATTCTTGGTCATCTCTAGGACATGTCTCATGTTGGACAGTGTTATGACCACACCGTCATGCATCTTTACCTTCACCATCCCAATCCCATCAAGTAGCATCATTTCCCATCAAGATAACTCCACCTAGAGTCACCTCAAACATTTGAAACCAACATGACTCACCAGATGTAGCACCAGGTTTTCTATTAGGACAAAAATTCCTAACATCCACCTTCTTGTGACACCCATAGTATATCAATCAAATCCTACTGTAGTAGGATATAAATTTTTTATGATCACTAAGCTCCCACTCCTATGGTCTCCCCCTAGCTACCAATCCCTCACTATGTGACTCCTTGAAAGTACCACTGTTAGTCAATTGACTATCAATCAAATCATACTGTAGTAGGATGGATTTCACATCCTCAAGGACTAACTCATCCTTCCCATACAAATCTGTCTCATGAAAGTATTTAAAACTTGCAGGCAATGAATATAGCAACATAATAGCCAAATCTTCATCATCTAATTTAACATCTATATTTAGCAAATTCATAACAATATATTCAAGTTCATCCAAATGAATTTTTAAATATTGACGCTCACCTTGTTTCAAGTCATGAAGCCAACTCTTCAACAATAGTCAATTTGCTATCGATTTTATCATGTACAATGACTCTAGCTTCAAGCACAAGGCAACCGTCGTTGATTCTTTTGCCACTTCCTATAATACCTCGTTTGATAAACATAATTGTATGGTAGAGAAGGCTTTAAGATCTTGTTCTTTGAATCTCTCATCCATTATTGATTCTGGCTTATTTGAATAACTAGATAAAACTTTTTCCAATCATTTCGGAATTACAGTTTCCTGCATCTTCAATTTCCATAATCCAAAATTAATGAATTGATTAAACTTGTCAATATTAAATATTATACCTATCTCAATAGCCAGATCTCTTTAACAACACAACTCTGATATATAATTGTTTCGGAATTAGCGTGGATTTAGAGAGATCCGCACCAAATCGAGATTAACAAGATTACATACAATTGAAAATTCAAACACAAAATAACAAAAATTAGAAAAAATTAGAGATATTTATTCGTGCTTTTGTGTAATTACAAGATGAATAAACTAATCAATAAATCAATTACATAAACTTACAATTCTATTTGAATGGAGAATTCTATGGAGAAGAAAATGCTGGGACACATGACTCTCGACGACTAGGGTTTTAACATGTCTCTTTTTGTAGAAGAAAAAAAATCCTATGGATATAACAATGCGCTTTAAAAATAAGAAAAAATACATTACATTTTTTAAAACATGGGACCACCGTGTTTATTTCCCCACTTTTGAATTTTTCCTAAAACACATCAAAAAAATATCTCAGAAACATAGTAAGTGTATATTAAGATAGTATCACCGTGTTTCTTACATAAAACACTATATTATACTAAACTTCTCCAACACCTACATGAATCTATAAAATGTTATGGTGTTCTCAAATACCTAGTCAAAACTCACATTATTTATATTAGTAATTCAAAATTTTAGTCACTTAAAAAGAGGAGAATTGAACACTATCATATACAAAGAAGAGATATCAAAATGCATAATATGCAATTTTTTGAGCTACAAAGATCAAAATTTCAAATATTATGATAATAAAAATGTCATATGAGGTGCAATAGATTCTACAACATCCTATAAATTTGATAATAACATTAACAAGTTGGTTGTCATTCAAACTAACGTGAGTTACTACAAATGAATGATTCAACTGAAAATCCTTTCACCTGCTTTGAACGAGTATAAGCCATTGCTAAATGATTAGGAATTAGTGAAGAAGAAATCTAATATCAAAGGGTAACAAAAAAATTATAATATTTAACCTTAAAGTTTGATTTTTTGTTGAAGTTATATCAAAATTTTCAATTAAAAGGTTATCAAATTCCTTATTCTCCCCCATGCAAGGACTAAATCAACAACTTAATAATTATAGCTCAGTAATCTTTACAAACTTGGAAAAAATTTTTGAAGCTAGGATGTCAATGTGGATGAAGCACATGAAGAAATTATTGTCTCTAACAAAGATAGATAAGTGTGTCAAACACAATTCTATAGGAAGTCATAAACAATAAATTTTATAAGCAACAAGGCGATGAATCAATCACTTTAAGCCCTATGCATAAGAATAATAGATAAATTTAGGGAGAATCACATGACCGAGTGGAATAAATTTTTTCCTTTCATGTTAATAAGGTCACCATACATGAAGTAACAATATATGAAATCTTGACATAGACCGCAATAATCATTTAACCGAAAAGAAACATATGCTTTATATTTTGTTGAATCAATTTGAGCAATGATCAATATTAGAGAATTTGATTATGTACATGAGTGCATATGTGAGGATGTACTTGGACTGACATGTCGAAAACATTTTACCAACTATAAATTCTGTTATTTGAAGGAAGGGGGAGTTAGTGATTTTTGCCCAATATAATGCCAGCTGACTTGTGTTCATCTTCATTTGTATTCATCTTTTTGTTTATTTGTTTTATTTTTTTTCATTATCAAATTTGCATCCTTCCTTTGTTGTTGTTTTCATCCTCCTCCTTTTTCTATTCCTCTATGATATTATCATTTTCTAATTAAGAGGAAATAATCAATTGAGTGATATATTTGAATGGCATGTCATTTGAGATTTATAGAGAAAAAAAATTGAAGAATGTTAAAAACACTATAAGTTGTGACTCAATGGCTAATGTAGAGAGAAACAATTCAAAATCCAATGTTGTTTTCATCCTCCTCCTTTTTCTATTCCCCTATGATATTATCATTTTCATATTAAGTATAAGATAAAAAATGTTAATGATTTTAATAAAATAAAAAGAGAATAAAAGGGATTTCATAAATATAGATAAGAGTTTAGAGGTTAATTTTACATACAATATAAATCAAAACTCAATAAATGGGAAATCATGAATCCAAGAGTCCAAGGTATTTGGAAAAATACTTTAGCTACTAGATAATTGAGACTTGACATCTAAGGCCCAACAATACAATTACTCCTCCCTAGGAAGTGCATCAAACTCAATGAAGTTTTCAAGATAGTCATCAAAAACCTGTACATCAATAAGTTGATAATTTGCCTATGGACATGAGTAGCACCCATGAATAGGATGGTCAATACTTACGTATTGAGTGTGGGTAAATGTAATACCCAAAATTGAGAGAAGTATTATAAAGATTAATATGGCTACTTATATCAACATTATATACCATCCTTTTGGTGATTCCATCCTAAGATCACCATAGTTAATTGTGCAGGCTATGGAGTAATTATTAGGATGGTTAAACCCCCAAGAAGTTTTGAAAATTTTCTAAAAAAATTCTCAAGAATAGCATGAGTGAGGACAAAGCATGATGAAATAACTCATGTTAATGTGTGGGGCTGGTCAATTAATCTAAAAGCACTATAGTATAGCCCCAGCATGGTCGTATCGACTCGGGGTGTTATAAATGGTATTAGAGCAAAAATGTGACATCGATCTAAACTTGGATGAGCTAGTTAGTCGTTAGCGGGATGATTCTTGGGATTAACTATATTGAGTCAGTTAGTGGTAGAGGAGCAATGAGGAAGTTGCGTTCTTTGAGTGGGGGTGAATTTAATAACACAAATTGAACAGAGTGTTATAAGGATTGATATGCCTACTTATATCAACAAGGTATACTATCCTTTTAGTGATTCCATCCTAAGAACTTTATAGGTAAGCGTGCTAGCCATAAAGTAATTTTTAGGATGAGTGATCATTCTAAGAAGTGTACGAGTGAGGACAAAACACATTGAAAAGTCTCATGATGATCTGTGGGGCTAGTTGATCAATCTGAAAGCACTCCATGATATCCATCATATATTTGTATCAACTTGGGGTGTTATAGTTCTAATACATATAACTAGTAATAGTATAAGGCCTGTATTACACAAAAATTGGAAAGTGAAAGAAAACTAACATATACACTATTCAAGATGAGAGACAATCCAAGGAAAATACTAAATTAGGGTTTCCTTATTAGTTATTCATACATTTCCATTACTTATGCACATTGATTTTAGGGACTCCACTATTATCGTATGGTGGAATGGACTATAAAATATTTTAAGGTATAATACTTCTAACCACTATTCTAATCCAATAGAATGGATAGATACAAATTCCAAAGGATAACACACGTGAACACTTCTCGTCTATTGTAATGGAATGGTAAAACAGGTCCTCACCCACATACTTTTATAATATAAATATTAATGTCTTACTACATGTACTATTGCTTATCTTGGTTATATTAGGTACTAATGTTATCGAATTCATTCCAACAATTGATAATACCGAAACACTTGAAATGCATCATGATTATAATGCATTGGACATGCTATGATCACATGAAGTAAGGGTAAGACGTAAGAGTAGATATCAAACACAAAAAGGAACATTTCACAAGGAAAAATATCATAATGTCGTTATAAAATTTGGACTTGCAATTACACAATAAATACATCTATAAGACCCTACAATTCCCCAAATCAATTTTTTTTCTTGTAATATTACACTATGCTACTCCTATTTGTCCTTAATGTTTCATATAAGACTTCATAATTTTTTAACCAAAAATTATTTATACAACCTCAAATTTCTAAATTCCATTCAAAACGACCAAAATGTAACTAATTACCTAAACACATCTAAGCTTACTGTTTTTATAAATTAGGTTATAATCATCCAAATCCTAATATATTATATATAAAATTAATATAAAGATCCCAAGGAATACAATGATAAACTCATTTTCCATAAAAACTCACAAAATTTACAATTTTACCCCTAAGGTCAACGCATTCATATAACCCAAAATATTTTACAAGCTTCCAAAACTCACCAAAATTACACAAAACCACCCTCACATTATAAGCTACTCCAATATATAATTAGCTTAAATTAAAATAGTCCTCAAGGTCCTAAAAGACCTTATGGATGAAACCATTGTAATGCCCAAAACCACAAAATCTTACAATATCAACATACTACACTAATTACAATAATTAAACTTAATTAAATATACTCATCTATGGACTTAAAAATATAACATATCACATCATCATTCTTGAGATTTTATTGTAAAGATTAGCAAGGCATAAAATATGGAGATTTCACATAACATCATAAAGCCAATAAAAACATGGATTTTAACATTTAATATATGAACATGATTAAAATTAAATTCTAATAATGATTTCTAACACAAAACATGATAGCATGAAACTTTGTAAAATTAACACATAACAACAATCACCTTAAACTAGAGATATGGATCCTTACTAAAGGCTACACCGATATCTAAGAAAATAAATACTCCTTGTCACCTCTTTATATAACTTTTTCACCTAAACCAAGAATAATAATAATTAGATAAGGAATAACACAATGATTTAGAATATTACAAAAATAAAAATGGAAGGGGGAGAATAAACCCTCAAGGCTTAAAAATAGAGGCTTGAAATAAACTTGAATCAACCTTCTTTAATCTATGAATTTACCTCTATTTTACTTAGAAAAATCACTAAAGAGTTAAATCCTAAGAGTTTAGAAGTAAAATGGAGAGAAAAATAAGAGAGGGGCCCACTAAGAAGGAACAGAAACTACCAAGAAGAACACCTCAAGAACAAGTGAGAAGGTTAAAGGAGAGATGCGAGAGGAAAGAGCAAATTTGAAGTGTATGAAATTTGGTTGAGTGTGGAATGATAAGCTAAAGGGTCATACTCCCCTTAGGGATGTTGAAAAAGGAAGGAAAGAGAGGTAGAATTCATATGGGAGGGGTTGCTTATAGGAAAGATAAATGATTGTCAGGAGTGAGAGATGATAAGAGAGTTGGTGGAAGGTAATTGAGGTGATTATGGTAGATTTGTTGTTAGGTGAGCAAGGACAAGGAATGATTCGATAATGGGGTGTAAGAATGTATAAATTTAGAAGTCCTAATGCCCAAGAAAGTCAAAAAGTATTAAAAATTTCTTATGTTAAATGGCTAAAAATGGAAAAAAATTAATAATTTCCAAAAATATGAAAAATTAGGGAAAAGCGAGGAATTAATCTAGTAACCCAAATATATAAAAAAACATTGGGCATATAAATTTATTTAAGATAAAAAAATTAAGAAAATTAAGAATGGTAAAAATTACCTAGTTTTAATGACTATAAGAGGTTGACGGTTGGGTGCCATAGACAAAAGATTTTAGAGCGCTACTAGCTAAATGGCTAAATTGAGATTTAGGGTTTAAAGGGTAGAAAAGTAAAAAGAAGGATATGTATGAAAAATGTTTTCAAATAATGTTTAAGGGTTAGAGAAAGTATTAGGAGACAAACCATATAATACCCCAAATTTTTAGCTAACCCTAACCCCAAGCAATTTACCTTATAACCTAATCCTAATATTAGGAAACTAATCTTTCCACCTTACCCTAATTCTCTAACCCTAGAATTTAACCTAATCCCAATTTATCAATAATTAAACTATCCTAATATCTTCACCTAAATTATATTAATCATATTCTAATAAAAAACTATACATATTAATCCCCCTATTTCTTTTCCTTCCTTTTCTTTTACTCTCCTTTCTCGTTTTGGCCAGCTCCTTATCCTTTACCTTTTTACCCCTTCTCCCTACATGAAATATTGTCCAGATACAATGCTCGCACACACTATTACTCCCCTATCACATGCCAAACCATCACTTACCCCATCAACTGCCAACTCCTATGAATATGGGTTGGTGTTGAGAAATTTCCTTCAGTTGCTGCACCTCACTCCCTCCTCTCGTCTCTTCTTCCTCATGTGCATGCATATATATGACCAGAATTAAATACTTGGCCACCCTCTCTTATTTACCTTTTGTTCTTGCAATAATAACTCATCATCTCCCTCCTTCACCTCCTCCTTTCCATAGCAAAAACAACCCCAAAATCCCACCACCAGTGATCCCAATCGAGACACCACCACCACCATCTATAGCCTTTACTATTTCTTCCTCACACATTTTTCAATCCCTTTTAAAAACTAAAACTATTTTTTTTCCAACAACATAGATTTAGACACATTTTGAAAGATTTTAGGGTGGGCTATTACACTATCTTAAACAAATCGGTGAACCATGCTCGATCAATTGACTTAAAGGTTCTTGAATATCTTGTAATTGCAGCTTCTCAGGTAACAAGGATTCCCAAATTACAACATTCAAATCCCATCAATCTGTCACTTAAGAGAAAAATGCCAAGATTAGTTTCAAATCAAAAATTTAGAAATAACTCTTGCGTTCAACTAAGATTGCTAATGTTTACCTATTTAGTTGTTAGGACTTAACACTAACAAAGAATTTTTCATGTATTTTTAGCATATTTTAAAACAATTTGAAGTATAGTTAAATAAAATGATACTATTATTATGCTAAAGAAAGAACATTAATTTTACAAATTATGAAAATAAAAAATGAGCTTATTCCAACACTTTCTTCTTCTTAAGCAACTATTATAGATCATGCAATAATACCAAACCCACATCTTTGTTATTTCTTTGAACCAATTTTAAACTCATCCACAACTCCCAACCCTCATTCTTGCCCCTAGCACAACCCTATGTTCAACCCTCCTCCTCCATCTCACCCACCACTATCGTTGCTAGCACTCACTTGTCCCAAAAATTGAATTTTATATAGAGTTGAAATATATCAAATGTTCATGTGTATTTGATGAATATATCCAAGTAACTAAATCATTGGCAATCATAACTAAGCTCAAAAAACTCTATATTTTCATGGTTTCTATAGTGAAAAATTTCACCATAATCTTGTGTTTAATATCAAGGAGCATCCATGTGTTTCCTTACATATGATGCCTTCTTATTTATCTATTATGGAAAAGATAGTAAATGAACATAAAAAAAATCACAAAAAAAATTCACGCAAAAGGCCAAAAAAAATAAGTTATGAAAGATAAAAATTCATTGAAAAAATAAGAAACATAAGAAGAGTAGGACCTTAGTTGTCATCTTCTTCATAATAGATTTATATCCATATCTATCAATATTCTTTGCTTTATATAAAGGCATTTACAAATCATATAATCTAAAACCATTTGCTTAAATGCTTAGGCCCACTTGGTTGGTTAAAAACTAATTTATTGTTCACTATAACATGTGAAACTAAACCCTCGCTCCACTATTTGATATTGTCCTTGGCAAGTAACCTTGATCTTGTAGAATCTCCTTCATCTCTTATATGCTTAGATGAACTATACTCAAATTCAGATGTTGTAGCTTGGGATTGCCATATTTTGATGGTATGGTAGTCCCTTAACCCTATTGAGCCAACAAAATCAACCCATACTTTAGTAAATTGTTATATTTCAACTACACTTTCTCTTGAATGCTCCCCATATTCCCTTGGCATTGCATATCATTGAAATAAATATGTTTTTTATTATTATAAAAGGTAGGTGTATAGGTGATAACATTCTGCTTGCTTCTGAGCTGGTTTGGAAATATACCCACAAGCATATCTCCCCGAGGTGTATGTTGAAGCTTGATATCTGGAATGCCTATGATTCTGTTAATTGGTTATTTCTACAAAAGGTCCTTCATGCCTATGGTTTTCCCCTTCAAGTGGTAAAGCTTATTCTTGCATGTGTTACCTCTGCCTCTTACTCTTTATCGATAAATGGGGAGTTGACTCCGCCTTTTCAGGGTAAGAGAGGTCTTAGACAAGGTGATCCACTCTCTCCTTTATTATTTGTGCTTGTGGCTAATTATTTGTCGAGAATGTTTAAGCAGTTATGGAGTGACCTAGAGTTTCGGGGCCGCCCTAAATGTAAGAGGTCGCATATTATAAATCTTGCGTTCGCGGATGATTTACTTCTCTTTTGTCGAGGGGATTTAATTTCAGTTTCAAAGCTTATGGAGGTGATGGATGATTTTTCGGCAAGGTCAGGTCTCGTCATTAACCCGCAAAAATGTTGTATTTATTTTGGGGGTGTGGATGCCAGGACTAAGGCCCAAATTCTTCAGGAGCTTCAGTTTTCTTAAGGCAGTTTTCCTTTTTCTTACCTGGGGGTCCCTCTCTCATCTACTCGTTTAACTAAACCTCAAATGCAGGATTTGATTCATAAGGTTGCGAGAAGGCTTTCTGCTTGGCATTCTCATCTGCTTTCCTATGCTGGTCGGGCACAACTCCTTTAGTCTGTGATTTTTAATATGTAGATGTATTAGTGTTAGGTGTTTATTCTTCCTTCGAAGGTGATTCATCAGCTGGAGAGCATATGTAGAAAATTCTTATGGACTGGCAAGGTGGATACCTCTAGGAAAGCCTTAATAGCGTGGCGGGTGGTGTGCACCCCGAAAAAAGAAGGAGGTTTGGGGCTTATTGATCTTACCATATGGAATCGAGTGGCCGTGGGGAAAGTGCTTTGGAATATATGTAACAAGAAAGACTCCTTGTGGGTTAAATGGGCGCATGACATCTATATTCGGTCTGGAAGTGTGTGGAGCTTTTCTATGGACCATTTATGTTCCTAGCCTCTTAAACAGGTTCTTAGTCTGCGCTCTACTTTTGCTCCTTATTTTCTGCATGGTCCTCAATCAATGATGGATAAGGAGGATTCTTATAGCATTAGCAAGGCTTATAATGTGTTGCATTATCGGCGTGAAAGGGTTTGGTGGTACCCTTTAGTGTGGTGTTCTATTGCTCCTCCTAAGCATAAATTTATTATGTGGCTTGCTATTCATGAGAGATTGCTCACCAAGGTGAGGTTACAGAATTTGGGGCTTTTAGATGACTCAACTTGTGTTCTTTGTCATGAAAATAAAGAAGAATCTATCCAACACCTGTTCATGGAATGTGCGTTTAGTTTAGGGATATGGAGTAAGGTAAGAAGGGTGTTTCATCATCGGGATGCTATCCGCTCTTAGGAGGAAGAGATTAAAGTTTTGGCACAATCTACAAGACAACCAAAGGAGAAGAAGGCTATATTACGTGCTACTTTTGTCATCTTTGTCGCTTTAATTTGGTATGAATGTAATTCTAGAGTTTTTCGTAATGCAGGTCACACTCCTAGCAGTTTTCTACAAGAAATGAGTTTTATTATAGCTAGTAGATGTTTGCATTTGGAATGTAAGTGCAACTTTCAACAATGACAACATTGTATTGATAGGATGGTCATGTAATGAGTTGGTTGTAACTTTAGCCTTTTGGTTGTTCTATTTATAAATTTTTTCTTTACTTATCAAAAAAAAATATGTTCTAAATGTTATCAACTAAAACCCTTGACTATCAAGATTGACACAAGTAACATAGAAATTAACAAACCTTCTCTAACTCTAAACCTTCTAGAATCTATTTTTGCTATATAATTTTAATTTTCCTTAGCACTACCATAGCACCTCCTTATCTCAGAGTCATAAATCTTGTGTCTAGTAAACTTTTGAAATTATGGTATCTCTGGCAGCAATAAAGATTCATTTTTTCTTACTAGTAATGCTTCATATGCCTTTTTTTTATAAATAATTAGGACCAATTACATATTAGGTCATCCACATAATTTTTTCATAAATTTGGTCACTCTAATTTTTTTAACTAAATTAAAGACACCAAAATACACACAAATTTAGAGATACTATCACAGGACAAAAACAATATTACCAAGGGACATGATATGTATTGGAAAAAATGATTTGACCTAATATGTGATTTAAAAAATAATCATGCATAGAAGAATCTCAATCAACCCACTTTGAAAAAGAAGAGGGCCCATCAAGAAAAATATAGGGTCCTATTTGAGGTATCAAGTAAGAACAATAATAGAAACTCCTACACTGAGATTCTTATACATCTCAATGCCTTGAGTATTTCTGAGAGATGATCACCTTCACTGAAGAGTATATATGATCTAAATGAATAATCCATTTTATATAGCGGCATAGTAAATTTTGACCTTATTACATGGTTTTCTTTATCGAAGAAGTGTTAGTTGTGCTTGTTTCCATACTCATCTCATACTTCTTTTCGTAAAGGGAAAATTAAAGCTCTTTGGAAAAGATTGAGAGCTTTTTGACCAACTCTAATATACCTTAATTAAAAGTAGGAAATCAGAAGTTGGATATCAACATGGAATTATATATGCCAAATCAAAATTTTCATAGGTTCAACAAAACTGAAGTTAAGAAAACAACCCAAATAACTTAATTCTTTTTTTATCTCAATTATTATAAAATTTAAGTATCCCTAAAGTTTCATAAGTTTTTTATAACAAAAAAGTCATTTTGGAGCTTAACACACGACTAATGTAATATGGAATGATGAATAATGATGTGTAGTGGAACGAGTGGTTTCAAAATTCTCCACTTTTATGTAGTTTTATAATGATAAACTAAGAATGAATTCTAAATTGAGGATATAGATGAAGGATCACAGAAAATAATTCTTCAAACTAGCTTAGAAAGCCTAATATAGATAAATCTCAAAGGATATCTAATGAAGAAACACACAGTAAACTTCACTAGATAACTCTATACAAACCTACACAGGAAAGGTATAAAGGGTTTCTAAATTATCACTCACACAAATAAGATAATTTAGAGATAAATCTATTTTACGAATCATAGAGATAACTTAAACATAGAATAAAGGAACTCACACAAGGTTTTGCTGAGAGAAAACTCGATTTAATAACTCAATTCAAATATCCTCTTTAAGTGTTGTATGTGCTCGAACTCACTCTTTCTATATACCAATATATCATTGAGGTAAACAAAAATAAAGACCCTAGAAAATGGTCTAAGTACCTTCTTCATCAACCTCATGAAGGAGCTTGGTGCATTATATAGCCCAAATTGCATCACTAACCACTCATACAACCCATACTTAGTCTTGAAAGCTGTATTCCACTCATCCCCTTCTCGTATCCTCTTTTGATGATAACTGCTTCGAAGATCAATCTTCGAGAATACCTTTGTACCACGTAACTCATCTGACATGTCATCCAATCTCGGCATCAGAAATCTATACTTGATTGTGATGTTGTTGATGGCTCTCAAATCAATACACATCCTCCATGTACCATCCTTCTTAGGAACTAACAAAGCTGGAACACTGCATGGGCTCATACTTTTCTAAATATAATCGTGGTCTAACAACTCTTGGAATTGTTTCTATAGCTCTTTAGCCTCCTCCGGATTGCATCTATAAGTTGGTTTGTTCGATAATGGAACTCCTGGCATAAGATCAATATCATGTCCAATACCTATCAAAGGAGGTAACCCAATTGGAAACTCTTCTAGAAACACAGCGGCATACTCTTTCAATACTTGTTGCAATTTCAAATCCATATTAGCATTCTCCCCTCGTTGGACCTCTTTTACCACTAAGGCATAGCATATCTTCTCATTTCTGATGGATTTATTCATCTCACACCCCTTAAGGATCAAAAACTCTATATTACTCTTCTTTTTCCTTTCCCACACATGACATCCTCCTTCTTTTCATTCCTTAAAATCAAATCCTCCCCATGTAGATTAGGTTTGATCCTAAAATTCTTTTGACCCTTGTATACCACATAATAATTAAGGACCCTATCATACACAACCTTCCTACCAAATTTCCATGACCTCCCTAAGAAAATGTGACAAGCATCCATAGGTAGAATATCACATAAAACACCATCAAAATAATTTTCAATCTTAAACGAGATAAGAGTTTGTTTGGTTACCCTTATGCCTTTCTTTTTTGAGCCATTGGAGTGAATATGGTCTTGGATAACCCTTAGTCTCCAAACCAAGCTTGTTCACTATCTTCTCACTAGCAAAATTAGTGCACAAGCCACTATTATTGATGAATTCACACACTTTATCACCAATTTTTCATTTGGCCTTCAAGATCTTCTCCTATTGAGTAAGTAAAGGTTGTTGTTGTACTTGAATTACCCTTTGTAACACGTAGCAATCCACTTATCTTTCTTCCAAAGCATCCTCCAGGATATCACTCTTCTCTTCTAGGCCTTCATTAAGGTCTTCATTCTCTTCACAAGCCTCCATATTTTCTATCTCCTTCAAAGTCAATGCCCTTTGGTTAGGACAATCCCGAGCAAAGTGGCCATAACCTCTACATTTGAAGCATTGCTTGTTTACCTTATCAACCACTTGATATTTTCCCTTTTCTTCATGAGTGAACTTCCCAGCATGGTATTGACTTGTGGCTTGAGAAATTAGTGTCTTTGACACACCCTTGAAAGTCAAACCATATGTAGCATTGGTTCACTTGCTTGGTGGCTTGGTCCTCTTCAACCGTTTCTCGAACTTGATAGCTAACTTGGCTAGATCTTCAAACACTTCATGTGGGTACACCTCTTCCTTTACCCAAAGATTCATATTTAAACCCCCAATGAATCATGCACACCTTTTTTCTTCTCATTCTTGGACATCACATATTAGAGCTAGCCTTTCGAACTCCCAAATGTATTCTTCAACTCCAAGTAACCCTTGCTTCAACGTAGTTATTTTTATAAAATTTTCTTGTTCGTATTCCAGAGGCGCAAAATTCTTCTTCAAATGTTTCTTTAATTTTTTTCCATGACCCAATCTTCAATTTTCCTTCTCTTTCCCATCTCATTTTTAAATTATCATACCAAACTCTAGCAAACTTTTTAAACTTTAATGTCGCTATCCTGCATCATTTCTCATCATCAATTTCCTTATACTCAAAACTTGACTCAATGATTTGCATCCATTCAAGAAAAAATTCTAGGTCAAGATTACCTTTGAAGTTGGGAAGATCAATGTAGATTCCTTTTTCCAAGTCATCATAAAATTCCTCGAAGTGTCAAGTACCCTTACATAATTTCCCACGCTCTCTTCTTCTTCTTCCACCCGGTTTTGTGCTCTTCTCATGTGCCCTTCCTCTGCTTGTTTTCTTTAGTTTTGTGGATGCACATGGGACTCATGGGATTGGGAAATTTCTGTTTTCCCACATGAAATTTTACCTCCTTGATTATGTCCATAAAGGTCTTGAGAAAATCCTTCAAGTCTTCGCCTTGGTTCTCCATTCTTTTTCTTAACAACCAAACTCAACACTCCCCAAACACACCCTTAATCATGCGGCCCTTTAATGATTTTTTTAAAACTTTTTATGCATTATTGGAGATTATTGAAGATAATACACTTTATTTATGAATCTTGAAGAATCTTAAAGATTCTTAGAAGAAATATTGAATCTTGATTGCAATTCCACCAACCTAAGGCTTTGATGCCAAAATTGATGTGTGGGGGAGGGTATAATCATCAATTATGTGGAACTAATGGTTTGAATGGAGTTTGGATAAGATGATAAAGGTTCGGTGATGGTGATTTAAATTACTAAAGCTTCAAAAGTGATGTAAATAAGATGATGGTGGTTCGAATTATGGTAGAAGAATGATGATGGTGATTTGGTGATAAGGGTTTAACAATGATGATGGTTCGAATGGGACACACTAATTAATCTATGCATTCGGTTATGGATTGATGATGATGCTTAGTGTCTAAAGTTAAGTTTTAGGTGTAGGTTGGAATGGTGTTTTAGGATTAGGGTTAGGGTTTGGTTTGAAAAGAGGGAATAAGGTGGCGTTTGGTTGGTATGGACGGTTTAGGGTTTCAAATGAATGGTTTAGGCTTTGGTTTTATATACCAATTTAGGGTTTAGTTTAACCATGAAATAGAGTAGTATTTGTATGGTAATTAGGGCAGAAAAATATGGATTAAGAATAGTAGAAAAGATATGGATTAATCTCTAATTCACACAGATGAAGAGATTAAAACTTTTATGCCAAACAGTTCACACATATTCGATTTGCTTGAGCTTGAATTCACACATAATATATCCAATGTTGATCTTAAACTTCAATTCAATTCTTAATAATTAATAATACATCCAATATGCTCGATATTAATGAATAATATAACCTTTCTACCACTAGCTAAAGCATATTCCAAAAGATTTCAAAATAAAAGATATTATGCTACCTTTATGCTAATTTTATTCTCCTACTTTATTAATTAATTAATAAATTAGCTAAATCACTTAATAATGATAAAAAATCCTTCCAATATACTCTTCATTCATGTGGTTACTCCGTCCTTGCATGCCATGCACATGCATGTAGACATTTAATTACTTGTTTGGTAGGTTTCGAGCAATGTAACTATTTGTTGGTCTTCAAATTTATGGGAGACACTTTCCAAATGAAGAGTAATTTGTTATGTTATTATGAAAGCCAATTTTTGAGTGTTTTATCCTGTATCAAATAGCATTTTTTTTTGTAAACTCTCTATTTATCCTTTTGAAAATGAATAAGAGACCAAGAAAAACTAGTGGAATCCAAATTAAAATGGTCTCAAAGAATTTTGTTGGTCTAGAGTGGTTCAAAATACTTATAGGATTCCAAACCATAATAAATTGGTAATAATTTTAGTACAAAATAGTAATAAAATTGATTTAATTTTTTTAATAAAATATTTTTAGAAAATTAGGGTATTACATAAGTACCTTGGGAACTTCGTATTTGTATAATATTTGAAAATTTGTTAAATATATCTTTCAACTCTTGTCTTCAAATATCTTGTAGTTGTGATTGGCTTTGACTCTTTATGTGTTATGAACCATTTTAATCATTGTACCAATACCTAATTAAACATATACAGACATGCATATAATATATTAAAGTCATAGTATATACGATCACACTCATATTTGTTTGGAATCAACAAAATACTAAGGAATCAAACATATATGTTGATTGCTTCCAAGGATAAATCCTTATTCAATAAGCTTAAATCAAAATTTAACAAAGAGTTCAAGATGAAGGATCTTAGTGCGGCTAGGCATATTCTTAGCAAGGGAGATTATTAAAGATCAATTAGAAAGTTATATTTATTGTAATAGAAATACACAGATAATGTTTTAGGAATGTTCAATATGGGTGAGTGTGAGCTTGTCTCCCCTCTTTTAGTTGCTCACTTCAATTTTTTATTCAAGCTTTGTCCTAAAATAGGGGAAGAGAAAGGAATGTCTAGCACTATAATATCCAATAGTTTTAAACCATGTTTGGTTTAATTTTTTTGGTGGTTGATATTTTTTAAATTATATTTATAGGATTTAATGGATTGTAATTTTAGATGACGACAATGAAGATTATAATAATGATAATAATACATAAGATAAATTTGATTGGTACAAAAATATGGTTTGTAAATAATCATTGACCAGGAGCATTTGATCTAGGTAAATTTTGGTGAATACCTATTTATTTAATATTATACTTATATATATATATTTTTTTTTCTTTACCCTAATGGTTTCGTGAAAGGAGGAGGAGCAGGAGAAGGAGGAGGAGATGGAGGAGGAGAAGGAGGCGGAACAAAAGCACAACTCAGCCCTTTCACGAAAATATAATTCCAAGGAAAATGCAGCTAGAATCTTCATCCTTTTTAAAAACCTTAATTATTCCTTGCTTAAGAGAAATAAGGTAGAATGAAAGAAAAAATTAGATGAATAAAATAGAAACTATAAATCGAATAAGAAAGGAAGAAAATAAGAGCAGACCTCTATTTTTCTCAGTCGAGAGGTGCAAGGAAGAAAAATGGAGAATATTAAACACTTAGCATACTTCACCAAGGGAAAGGAAGAAGAAAATAATAAAATCTTGTGAGAAGTAAAATTGAATAAGGGAAGGAGTGTGTAGAAGAGAGAGTTGGTAAATATCCACAAGATGGAGAGAGTTAAGACTGGTGTGGTTGAGAGTGAGCGACCAAAGTGTAAAAGAAGACATGACGGTGTGAGGGAGGTTAAGTATAGTTAGGGAAGGGAATGACAGAAGGTTGCTAAGTTAATGAAGGGGTGCATGAAGTTAAATATGCGACCAAGCTACTAGGAGAGAGAGGAAATTAAGGGAGAAGAGAGACGATGACGTGCTTTTTAGAGAAATTTATCTAAATAAAAAATCATAAAGTGATCTGAATAACATAAAAATAATTCCAAATTACTAAAGTATGCTCATTAACACAAATAGATTCTAATTAGAAGTTTTCATATATTATAATGGGATTCAATCAAAGTTAGAAAAAAGATATGAAATCGTAAGATAACCAATCGATCATTTTCAGTAAATAAGTATACTAGTTCGTCGAGAATAAGATTGTCAATCTCTGAGCGTACTAGTTGATTGGTTAGGAAAACCATTTGATTAGTATGCATAAAATTCACATTTTTATTAGAATTGCAAGCCCTTTTCAAAGCTAAAATAAATTTATCTTATATCAACATAATTTTAAATGCATTTTGAAGGATTTTAGGACAAGGTATTACACTTTATTATTCTATGTTGATGCTAATCATGCTATAGTTCCAACTAATTCTATTTATGTTGATGCTATATGGATGCATATTTAGGTATTTATTTTATTTTATTTTATTTTATTTATCAAATTTAATTACATCATTGCGTGCATCTTTATCTTATGACCATGATTTTTATTGCCTATATGTTTAGTGCTTAAAACTCTCATCTCTATTCTATTTAAAGGAAGCCTATTTTTTTTAAATAAAAGATGAAGTATTATATCAAAGATCAAATGGTACAAATGAAATTGTAGAAGTGATCTACCCTTCCAATCAAACTTGCAAACTTTTCCCTCCTACTAGAATGAAGACAACGAGATGACATAGTCAAAGCAATCCTGTGAGCTACCCCTTTCATATCCCAACTTCTATTGGAGAAGATACAATTATTTATAGCTTTCCAAATTTCATAAAGAGCAACAACATAAAAACTTGAATAAAAATGAGAGATGGCAGCTTTCCTGTTTCTTCTTCTTGACAAAGAGGCAATGACCCCTGCAATGGATCTGTGCCTTACTCTGAAACCACCACCTTGACCTATAGCAGACCATATTTTCTTCAACTCAGCACACTGACATAAAATATACAACAAAGTTTCATTCTGAGTGCCAAAACAACACTGCTGGTTGATGGAAGGCAGAAAGGTGCTAATATGATCTTTAGTAGGAATCTTGGAATGTGCAGCTAACCATAACATACATTTATATTTGGGAGCTGCAAAACTGGACCACACAAATCTCCACCAGCCCACTTGAGGTGCATCAGATCTGATAGAATCATAAACCTCAGCAATGGAGTATACTTTCTCCCTCTACCAATCCTGGAAAATAGGTAGGATGACACCTCTGAAAGAAAGCCTATTTTTATTTTATTTTATACTATTTTTTTCTTCTAGATATAATTAAGGATTCAAAATTTCAAGCTATATAATATTTGATATTGTATTTTTCCATGGCAATTCATTTTTTGTCATTGAGGTGGCTTTTCCCCCTTTTTTCCTATCATTTTTCCTTCAAATTTTCAAGATATAACTATTAACCTAAATCAATAGTTTAATATAGTAATAGATACATAAATATGAGGAATTTGTAAACACTGTTAATTAAATCTCATACTAAAGGTGGTGGCAGTTAATTGAAGAAAAAGAGTAAAAAAAAGGGAAGGAAAACAATTGTGGTGGCAGTGGCGGTGGCAGTAGAGGTTATGATAGACTTATTTGCGCACACACAATCTATACTTATTAATGGCCAAACCGTAGGTTAAGATGGGTTGAGTTAAAAATTATTAGTCATTTTCTACACCTCGTCTTAGGTTAGACCATATGTTGTATGGTTTATATCGGTTAAGATACTATGGATTGGATTAAACCATGGTAAAATTTTTAAACACCCATAAGTAAAATTATAAGGATCTAATTGACTGGTATACGGGTAACCTATTGGGTGGTGTATTAGTAGGCTAGTTGCTCTCACTAGTTAGTTGTTTCAAAACCTAGTCGAATGGTATGAGGCTGATCACCTGAATGGTGAACTAGTGGATTGTTTTCCCTCACCAACTCACTATATTACAAAGAAGGAAAAATTGAGATGATGATAAAATATTCTATTGGTTGAACATAGGTTGACTGATGTCTTATAGTGAAACAACACCCTTCTAGTTTAGTGAAAATCTAGCTTAACCAATTAATTGGTAGGTTTGTAAGTTAAGGAAGGGGTGCAGAAAGTTAAAAATGCAGCCAAGCTACTATGAGAGAGAGGAAATTGAGGGAGAAGAGAGAAGGCAAGGTGCTTTTTGGATAAATTTATCTAAATAAAAATGGAGTGATCTAAATAACGTAAAAATAATCCCAAAGTACCAAAATTTGCTCATTAACACAAATAGATTCTAATTGGAAGTTTTTATGGGATTTGAATGAAAATAAAAAAGGATATGAAATTGCAAGATAGCCAATTGATCATTTAAGTCAATTAGTTCGTCGATAATAAGATTGTCAATCTCTTAGCATACTAGTCGATTGGTTAGGAATACCATTTGACTGGTATGCATAAAATTCACATTTGTATTAGAATTTCAAGCCCTTTTCAAAACCAAAATAAATTTATCTTATATAAAAATAATTTTAAATGCATTTTGAAGGATTTTAGGACATGTTATTACACTTTATTATTCTATGTTGATGCTAATCATGCTATAGTTCCAGCAGGTTCTTTTGGTGTTGATGCTATATGTATGCATATTTAGGTATTTATTTTATTTTATTTATCAAAGTTAATTGCATCATTGCGTGCATATTTATCTTATGACCATGATTTTCATTGCTTATATGTTTAGTGCTTACAACTCTCATCTCTATTCTATTTAAAGGAAGCCTATTTTTATATTATTTTATAATATTTTTTATCTTCTAGATATAATTAAGGATTGAAAATTTCAATCTAGTTAATATTTGAGATTGTATTTTTCCATGGCAATTCATTTTTTTGTCATTGAGGTGGCTTTCCCCTTTTTTCCTATCATTTTCCTTTAATTTTTCAAGTTATAACTATTAACTTGAATCAATAGTTTAACATAGTAATAAATACATAAATATGAGGAATCTGTAAACACCTTTAATTAAATTTCACACTAAAGGTGGTGGTATTTAATTGAAGAAAAGGAGTCACAAGAAAAGGGAAGGAAAACAATTGTGGTGGCGGCGACGATACTAGAGGTTATGATAGACTGATTTGCACACACACACACAGAGTCATACATTTAACCTACGCTTACTAATGACCAAACCATGGGTTATGATAGATTGGGTTAAAAATTATTATTCATTTTCTACACCTTATTGTAGGTTAGACCATAGGTTGTATGGTTTATATCAGTTAAGATGCTATGGGTTGGAATAAACCATGGCGAACTTTTTAAGCACCCCTAAGTAAAATTACAAGGAACTAATTAACTAGTATTGAAATGCCCCAAAAATCCTAATTTTAAAAATTCTAGTGAAATAAGATTTTATTATAAAAATTAATTAAATAAATTAATTTTATTAAAATAAAAGGAAATTAATTAGGGTAGATTAAGAAGAAATTAATAAATATTTTAATTAGAAAACATTTGGGTATTTTATCTAATTAAGGATTTATTTTTAAAATTAATTAATTAATTAAATTATTTTATTCAAATAAGAGGGAATAAATAGGGCCAAATTAATAGAAATGTTATAAATAATTTAATTGGAGAAAATTAGAGTGACTTGCTAATTAAAA
Source organism: Tamarix chinensis (assembly GCA_030549775.1). Classification (NCBI taxonomy): domain Eukaryota; kingdom Viridiplantae; phylum Streptophyta; class Magnoliopsida; order Caryophyllales; family Tamaricaceae; genus Tamarix; species Tamarix chinensis. The sequence continues at coordinate 80,418,771 of CM060173.1, read as the reverse complement.
TGGAATTTATGGAAAATCTTTCAAAAATCCTAAATTAGCTTAAAAAGGGATTTAAATATTATTATTTTTAAATATTCCAAATATCCTAATTAATTTAATTAACCCAACCGACTATTTTTCTTTTTGCCTTGTTTTCCTTTTCTTTCTTTGTTCTCTTTTTCTCTTCTTTTTCCCCATTTGGGCGTGCCTTCTCGCGGCTTGTTTCCTCTCTTCTTTTCCTCCTTTCCTAGGCCAGCCCAACGACCGTCTTCCTTTCATCTTTTCTTCCTTCTCGCAACCCAAACTCCTCCTCTGTTTCTCCTTCGATGCGGTCGCCCTAAACGCCACATTTTGATTATTCCCCCACTTGTCGTCGGTCCAGTATTCCTTTCCTTCTTTTCTTTTCCCCAGCCATTCGGTCTAGCCTCCCCCTCCCTCCTTCTTTCTTCTTCCTCTTCTTCCTACCGTTCGCCGTTTGACCCGCCATTTTCCCTCTCCTTTCCTTGCCGATTTGTCTACCATTTCTCCCCTCTTCTCGCACGATATTCTCTCTCTTTCCTACATAACCACTTCTGCCCGTTTGAATTTTTCACCGGCTAACTATTACCGGCCGGTGCCCTCACCCTCTACCCTATTTCCTGGCACTCCTCTGACCTCATCCCTCTCTAATTAGCATATATATCCTTAAGCATCCCAAACCAAAACCTTTCTTGCAGCCCAGCAAAATTTTCCCCGAACACCGCCGTCCAATTAGATGGCTATTCTACCGCCGTCGGCCAACTTCACTACCCACTCCTCCCTCCTAAGCACTCCCTGTACCGCCCTCTAACTAACTGAACCACCCATATCCCTCGATTTTTCCTGCACAAGCCACCTCGGCTGTACAAAGTTTGCTTCCCAATTAGCCCTCTCTTCCACCTCCACTGCCCTTCGAACCACCATTAGCCACCTCTCCTACTATAGCCACTGCCCCCTACACCTCCCAATTTGTTCTGTAGACCCTCCTCAATCTTCCCCTACCTTTCTTTTCCTCTTCCTCCCTCTCCTCCTACCTTTATTTCTTATTAGGGATGACCCTATTTGGCTGAGTAGATTATTAGTATTAGTATTATTATTATTATGAGCTATTATTATTATTATTATTTAATAAGTTTATTATTATTCAATGTAGGGTTGAAACCCTACTTCATTTTATCTTTGATTATTATCATTACTATTATTACCATTATGATTATTATTATTTTTGCAACATTATTATGGTTTTTATCATCATCATTATTATTATTATTACTATTTCATTATTATTATTATTACTAAATTTTATTATTAATTTTACTGATGTTAATATTAGCATTATTTTGGTGAAGGGTCAAAGCCCTTATTCCACCTTTTATTTCAAATCATATTATTATTAGTATTTTTAGTATTATTATTATCGTTATTATTATTTTTACTGTTATCATTATTATCATTATTATTATTAGTTTAGTATCACTATTATTATTATTAGGATAAAGTTTTCAAACCTTATATTATCAATTTTTATAATATTACTATTATTTCCTATATCTTTAACAAAGTTAGTAATTAGTTAATGACATTTTTATTAATATGCTATTATTTTATCAAAAACCTAGTCTTAGAATAAGTTAGTAAGTAATAGTATTTTTAGTAGGAGGGAATCTAATTTTTGGTTTTCTCCTCATATAGGTGAGACCAGTCAAAGCCCTAAGGAGGCATAGGAGCGTTCTCCAAGACCAGTGTCGTTTTAGGTAAGGGTGTTACTAAGGCCTTATGTGTGTTGATGTGCATTATATACTTTGTATGTTATGCATCCTATGTGTATCATTGTAATTATTTCATGTGTGGTATGACGTGAAGTTGAAGTATGTTTCTGTGTTATTATATGGCATGTGTACTATGTGTATGTAATGTAATATTGTGGTATGTGATGATTGCTTTGTGACCCTTCAGACATGCATGTGAGGATGTATAAAAGTGGTATTGTGTGGAAAAAAGGTTAAAAATGGAAAATGGGAAATAAGTTGACAAAAGGGGATCAAGTTAACCAAAAAGAAATGAGTTGACTAAAGGATGTGAGTTGACCTAAAAATATTAATGATCCATCAGTGGAAGAAGAATAGGGGTGAAAGTAAAATGAAGGAATGGGAGAATCTAGGGTTTTGCATGGCAGATTTTATGGTATTGCATGGGAGAATCTAAAGTAGGGTTTTGTATGGATGGACTTAGGGTTTTGCATGGCTGATTCTATTGTGTTGCATGGAAGAATCTAATCTAGGGTTTTGTATGGATTGAATCTAGGGTTTTGTGTGGATGAATCTAGGGTTTTGTATGGTGGAATCTTAGGTTTTGCATGGAGGAATCTAGGGTTTGCATGGAGGAATCTAGGGTTTTGCATGGAGGAATCTAGGGTTTCACGTGAGAGTTTTAGGGTTTTGCATGAAAAGTTTGAAATGTTGCATGAGATGTGTAAAGTTTGCATGGGAGTGAAATTTACGTATGGAAAGTTGATTTGGGGTGTAAGGAAGGTAATGTAAGTGTTGTTTGGGTGTTTGAACACTTTGGATGAAAAATAGTACGTGGAGCAATATAAGGGTACATAGGAGACCAAGCTAGGGTTTGGTGTGGCTGCTTAGGGTTGTTGTAGTAGCACGTGTACTTGGTGATTAAAGTGTGATGATGAGGGTGGAATCTATAGGTTGTGATGTATGGAGTATTAAAAATGGTTTGGGTTGTGTGAGGTGGAGTAGGATGGGCTACTTAGGCCTAAATTAGGGTTTATGGGGAAAACCTAGAGTAAGGAAATAAGTGGACTTGGAGGTGTGTAGTAGTGGGCCTTGACCTACATATTTCGGTGTTGGAGTTCTAGTGTGAGTTTGAGTATAGAGGAAAGGTTGTTGGATAAGTTAGGAGGTGTAGGGTTCTCATGATATGATATGGGTTAGTTGGAGGATAAGTGTAAAGGAAGTGATTCATGCATGTCTAGGGTGAAAGCTTCTGAATAAGATACTTAAGACATTAATCATTTAAAGTGAAAGAATATTGAGTTGGTTCTAGCCGATCCACCAGTTAGGAATAGTGGTTAGGGTTTTTACCCTATAAGTGACCGATCCACCGGCAAATAATAGTGGTTAGGGTTCTTACCCTATAAGTGATGGACCCATCGGCTATAATAGTGAGGAATCCCAAGCTCAATAAACACAAACCAGAGTTTTGCTAAGGCGCATAAAAAATACTAATTACTTATAGTGAAAGACTATGCGAGCAGAAACTAAACCGATCCACCGGTAGGAAATAGTGGTTAGGGTTTTACCCTATAAGTGACCAATCCACCAGCTAAAATAGTGGGAGGTTCTTGTACTCATATGGATTTGATAAATATCATGGTGTGAAATGAATTCTAACAAGAGATTAATTAAATAATTATTCCGGACTATAAATGGGCCTTTATGTATCTACTCGAATGATTGTACGATATTATGTTATCATAATAGTTTTTATGTTCTTGTTATTCTTTTTCATGGTTTATGTGATTTTATGTGTTGGCCTTAGTGCATCAGTTACCTTGCTCAATACGTAGTGTACTGATCACCCTTTTCATGGGTGCTGCTCGTTCCCAAGAGTAGTAGGCCCTTCTGACTTTGTGCAGGTGGGCGAGATATCTGGCAGAGCTGAGTGTTGAGCTGGTGGTTGGCTTAAAGTTCGAGAGTAGTGTGGCCAGATTTAATCTTCTTGTTATTTTATCTCCTCATTTTATTTCAATTGTATCGGATTTACCCTTTTATAATTTATTAATTTGTATAGAGTATTTTAGATGAACCTTTTATCAGTTGTAAGCTTATTTCTCTTTTAGATATGAATTACAATTATTTACGTGCATTCTGACTTCTATTTTACAACCGTTTAATGCTCATTTGAAGTTTAGATTGGTTCGATTTATAACTGATTTTTAAATTTCTTCTAGCCTTAGCACTAGGTACTGGAATGGTCGGAGAGAACAGGTCTGGTACTAAGTGTGGCGGTAACATCCCTAGAATTCATAGGTATTAAACTTTAAATTCTTCTGCTTTAAAAAAATTAGTGAATTTTACAAGTATAAGGGTAACCTGTTGGCTAGTGTATTAGAGGGCTAGTTGCTCTCACCAGTTGGCTATTTCAAAACCTAGTCGACTGGTCTAAGGGTGATCAGCCAAATAATGAACTAGTGGATTGTTTTCCCTCACCAACTCACTTTATCATAAGGAAGGAAACATTGAGATGATGATAAACTAGTTTATTGGTTGACCAAAATGGGTCGACTGGTGTCTTATGGTGAAACAACACCTCTCTAGTTTAGTGAAAATCTAGCTTAACCTATTAATTGGTAGGTTAAAATTGGTTACCTCATAAAATTAGTTGAATAGTTTTTCCCATAATAGCTTACTAGTTTAACTAGGAAAATCCACAACATGCAATTAATTCAAATGATTTCTAACCTAACCACATAATCTTAGCATGCTTCTAGAAAAATTAAACATATATAAATACATGCTTAATGTAATAAAACTTATGGAATCATTCTCATAATTCAACGGAAATCGACAAATAAAGCTTCGGGTTCACCAATTGACTTATTTAACCGGGCAATACAAATGTGTGATCATGAAAATGATGCTAAAATCATCTCTAATTTAAAACTAATTGATTCTAACATACTACTGTACAAAAATAATGCATATGAAATCATGCCTATACAATTAATATAGGGATCATGCACCTAAAAGGAAATTAAACAACAATCTCATGAATATATCACAAAATTCATGCTTATGGCCAAAATGCCTAAATCATGCTCAAACACCTCATGGAAATCATCAAACTCATGCTCACATTCCAAATCACATAAATACATCTTAAACGTCCTCATCAACTAACTTACACAGCACTCTCATGTTTAGTTCATCAAGTTCATGCTAAGAGCCAAAGATGGATAAAACATTCTCATATTCTCAATAACAAGGAAGAACCAACAAGACTAATGATAAAATTTTAAGTCAAGCTTATAGGTTTACATCCAACATCAACCATACACACATATTTGAGATCCAAAAAAAAGGTCCTAATGACCATTTGCAACTCATCTCAACCAAACATATTGTACATTGATATAATGCTAAGATCATGGAATTAATTAAACAACGTAAGCATTCTTAACAACCAAAACCTTCCTAATAACTCATACTTTACATGATCCATTCTTGTGCTTGAAAAAAAACATAATACCACAACTTATGCTTCCAACCAACTATGCTTCACAACTCATGCCGGGATCATATATACATAATAACTCATAACTTACATGAAAGCAAGATCACAATAAAATATAACCTCTTAGGCAAACATGAAAGCCAAGTCTTATCATAGGGTAGAGTTTTGTCAATTTTCATAGATTTTGGGGTAGGAGAATATGGACCCACCAAGATAATGCTACATTTTGCATAACAAACTTATGTATATTTAGAGGGTAAAAATAGATAGAAAAATGTATTTTCCATGTATAATTTATTATCTTGGACCATTAATCTAAAAAGGAAGTCGCTTTCATCCTTAACCAAAGTTTCTTAGCTATGGAGAAGACTTTGATGTATATAAGGGAGAGTTAACCATAAGGATTAATAGAGAAGAGATAATGTTCAACTTTCTTGACACTATGGAATCATCTGGTGAGAACTTACCCGTGTGTTCATTAATTAACACCTTTGACTGAATTTGTAAGCATGATGTCATAGCTTGATAATCTAATGAAAGCTATATTATTATTGATACGAAAGATAAATAACTTATTATTAAGGTTATGACCTATTTCAATTTAGTTTAAAAGATATTTGAACCATTTAGGTTCTCCCAAAAATGAAGTCAAATCTCCCAAAACATCCATTAAAGAAACTTTAGTGTTCTAATTTAAACATCTTCCTAATCACCTCAAATATGCTTATTTAGGCCCTCACCAAACTCTATTAATGATTATTTCATCTTCTCTATATATATAGGTTGAAAGTGCAATGCCCCATAAATTAAGGTCTATAATGTGTGAAATTTTATATGCATGATGATGATTTGAGGGTATTTGATCTTGCTTTAGAAGTGTATTTTGGGTTTTATTTGTAAAGGATTTGGGAAACGTTTGGAAAAAGGGGTGGAAATGGGTCTTCTGGCTCACCAGTTGACCAATATTCATGGTTAGTTTATATACATTATATTTTATTAGTGTTATAGCCAATGGATAATCGATCAACCATCACATCCTGATGATCTATTGATTATTAATTTAAACTCATACCATTCCTATTTTTTTTAAAAAAGTATTACCACACGATTTGGGGAGTGCATTTTTATGCTAAGATAAGATTTTAAAGTATTTAAGCAAGTTTTTATAGGACTCCAAACACAACTCTACCGAATCTAAAATATTTTGAGGGTCAGACTCCCTAAATGGTGTTACATGACCTCACCTTTTTGTCTTCCTTTTTTTGCCCTCACATAGCCATTTAAAAATGATAATTCCAACTTATTAAATATTATAAAACTCTTGATCTTTTCCTCATGTTCTTTTTGTTATTTTCCATCCCTGTTTGATGGCTATGCTTAGACTTGAGCTTTAAGAAATATGTTGTACTCACCATTTTAGGATAAATTTGCTTTCCTTCATTTTCTCTTAAATTCTAGACCTGCTAGAGCATGTGAGAGAGGGAAATTCATGGTTACTAGAAAATCTAAAACTCTTTCTTAAAATCCTAGTCCATTCCTTTTTATCACACCATTTTTCTCCTCTAAGTGCAGAATAATACTCTCCAATACCCTTCCCATCTAACCTAGCTATCTCTCCCTTATATTTCCCATTTATACTATATCTGTCATCTCCTAATCCGTTCTCTAACCCTTGTTTTTTTTTCTCCTAAAAAAATAGGGTTATATTTGGTAATAGGTCAAGGATTTAAGTATTTCTATTAGTTTTCTGATTTTAGGATAAAGATGATGAATTTATTATGTACTTTTGATCTTTTAGCCCTATTTTGATTTTTTGAAGTTTTAAGAAGGTTTTTGGAGTTTTTTATTTTTTATTTTTCTACTAAAGGTACTCAAGTAATGGAATTATCTAGACTTCCTAGTTGAAGGAAGTTTGTTCTATTTCTTTCTTATGTATTTTGCTAGTGCCCAAGGTAAGTCATTATTACTTTATTTTTGGTGGTGACTGAGTATATTGTATTATGGGGAGTGAATGATTCTAGGTTATGTGAACGTATATATATTAATGGTTATGCGGTTGTGTGCATATTATGATAAAAGTGTGTAAAAGTATGTAATAAAAAGCATGCTTTGGAATTTTTTGAGTTCTAAATGATGTTCCTAGTGTCTGGACATGATTTATGTTGGTTAATTAAATTTCAAGAATTTTGAGGTGACTTATATGTTAGAGTTGTGATTTTAAGTTAATATAATTGTAGAATGTTGAAGGAATTATGTTTTGAAATTTGATGGAAATTTTATGTTAAGTTTTTAACTAGATATAGAATATTAGGACCCTTCAATCAACAAAGTTGCACAACCGATTGATGTGTTACTAGTGGCCCCATCAATTGATATTCACTTTTGGTGAACCGATGGTGCTTACTCCCATTAGCTGACTAATGATACCAATTAGTTGATTCTTCATGCATATTTTTTTCCCAATCAATATTTAATCAATCATTTAGCTGACCTAGCCTTTCAGATGATCAATTGCTATGTGTATCCAATCGACCAACCACATAAAATTTTCTACATTTTAATTATTTATACATGATTGTATTTTTTTGGTTTGTTACATCTAACTTACCAATCCTTTAGGCCTGTATGAACATGCTAACCATGTAATTTTGGTTGTTTAACCTAACTGGACATAGATGACCTTATTACTAAGTCTTAGCCTAAACCCCGACCTTAGAATAAAATGGAAGTATAATTAGAAATAATTATTGGACATAGATTTGTTTGGTTTTGGTTAGACTCTATAAACTCTCATGTGGACATATTTTGGTCTAATTAATTATATGAGTATATATAGTTAGATTCATTATCTGATATTATAAGTGCCATGCTAATGTAATGTGAGATAATTTATTCAAAAGATGGATTAAATTGGATAATTGATGCTGATATCACTCTAAGCACCCTTGATGAGTTATGATGGACAATTTGGATTAATTATGTGATCATGGTTGGTTTAGTATGCTTTGTGGGCCTTTTCTGACATATGGTTGGAAATAAAATGTGCATCACTTAAAGTGGAAGATCTTGGAGCATTATATGGGTTAGTATGATCTTTTAGTGTTTCTTTTATTTGGCTTCAAGCCGGATCCAATTTAGTCATAGTGAATTTCCAATTTTGGGAACTAATGATGTACTAGAGGATATCAATACTAAAAGGTATGGTAACTTAAGTGGTAAATTTGACTTTGGCTAGAATTTATATCCTTTAGTGGTTTTCTTAGCTTTAGATAGATTGATGTCCTCTGGTTATTACTTTTGGTGTACGTGGGGGGGGGGGGGGTAACCCAACACATTGCTCAAAAATTAATAAATATATAATATTATGAATAGAATCCCATGAATAATTAAATGAAATGGACCTTAAATTTTTCCCAAAGTGGTTTGCATCCTTGGTATGTTACTTTACATGTTTCTATATTGTCATCCATGATTCTTAAGCTTTATGGTAAGCATAATGAATTGTGAATTCCTACACTTGGTGAGAGGCATTATCTTCCCATGAATCCATATTTATCATTGAGCATGATGTTACCTACCTTCATATGCATACATGAGATACCATGTTGAGAATAACATATGAGATCATGAATTTTGTGTATGTATTCTAGCATGGATTGTTGTGTATATGTGTTTGGATTTTAATGGAGGCTAAGGGAGAGAACATAGGTGGCTAGTGTGATTTAACACTACCCATGTTTCTTGGTGCTCCTTTATCCTATATTATTTGGAAAAAGTAGAGACTTTTGGGAAAAAAAACATGAGCCACCCATGTTTATTAACACGCTCCATATTCCTCCCTACTTTCAACTGTTTCGCTTGTGTTAGCTACATATTCATATAAATATATTGTTTATGTAACACTAGCAATTATGGTATACCATTGAATTTGTCCAAGCCCTCTCCTCTGGTATTCTCTTGTGTTTCTAAGAGAATTGTGTACTAAGTGATATTGTAAGGATTATTTGATTCTCCTTGCAGTCATGAGTGTTGTATGTAATAAAGACCATTGTTGTTTGCCAAATTGTTCTTGTGTTATGATTTTTCTCTCTATTGTGTATTATAATTTCTTAATTTCTTTTTCAGATTAGATCCTAGGCATTCACATCTGGTAAAATTTTCCCACAATTGGTGTCAAAGCACTTATTGTGCAATCAATTTGCATTAGGATGGCATTTACAAGATTTGAGATAAATAAATTTAATCCTTTTATAAAATTCAAGTTATATAAATTATAGATAAAGGAAATCCTTGTTCATAATGGATTGGAGAAAGCATCATTTGGGAAAGTTGAGAAGTTTGAAATAATGTTATATGAGGATTTTGTAGATATTGATTTAAAAGCCTTATCCACCATATAATTATTCCTGTCAAATGAAGTATTTTGAGAGTTTTCCAAAGAGACAACTACTACCACATTGTTTTTAAAGCTATAATCCCTGTAGATTATAATATATGCGATAAATCATCTATTGTTGAAGAGATAATGATTTGAAATTAGGTGAGGGACATTCCTTGAAATCTCATCTTGATGAATTTTACTCTAAAGTTATGGATATGAGGAATATAGATGTCAAATTAGATGATGATGATCTAGCTATTATGTTGTTATGTTATTTTCCTACTACTTATAATTATTTTCTTGAGACTGTAGTGTATGAGAATGATGAATTAGTTCTTATAGATGTTATGAATGAATTACTACAACATGATCTGATTGAGAATTAATTAACTGCAGGATTTCGAGGTGAATCATGTCGGGAGGGGATTGTTGAAAAGAGGTATAGTGATAAAAATAATTCAAAATTAAGGAAGGATATATTTAAGACTTTTTTTCTTCTATGTTTTCATAAGAAAGGCCATATTTGGAAATATTATCCTAATAGGAAACTATCAAACATTATTGGTGGGGTATTTGATGGGGATGAGGTAGTCATAGCCGAGGGTGATGTTGGTAGTGATGTACTAACTGCCACAACGGGGCATATCATATTGGATGATAGGTGGGTTTCAGATTTAGGGTGATCCTACCATGTTTGTCCCAATATAAATTAGTTCTAGATATATGAAATATTTTGAGATGGAGTTGTTATATTGGGAAATGGTGCTTTATGTAGAGTTATTGGGTTTTGGGATTGTGAGGGTGCGGAAAAATGATGGTGTGATCAGGACACTATCTGGTATTTATCATGTTCCTAAGATAACCAAGATCTTGGTTTCACTATGTTCCTTAGATAGAAAATGCTATAGGTGTGTCATTGAGAATAGCACATTGAAGGTTGATAAATGAGTTATGGGGAAGACTGTAGGCAAGGGGGTTGGGACATTGAATGAGCATGTTGGCACAACTATTAAGGGTGTAGTTGGGGTGATATTGGAAGTATGTAACTCACATTTTGCTTGATGTAGGAGAAAATACTTAAGAATTGGCATTTATCATTATGGAACCAATTGTTATTCATTTAAAAATGATCTCCCACAAAATTGAAAACAAATGGATGGTTACGTTGCTAGTTATAGATAAAACATACCATACAAGCTACTAGGTGTATATATGCATGTGCATGGCATGCATGGGGGAAATAATATGTAGCTTGGATATGCATATTAGTTGATTTATTCAATTAATTATTTAACTAATTGGTAGAGTTATAGGTTAGCCAGATAATAAAGTACATAAATCTAGATTTTTGAAGAATATTCTATATTCTAATATCTTTTAGCTAGGTATTTTTTGAAGCATTATACCTTTGAGCTAGTATCTTGTAATCAGTAACTTGGCTATATAAATCCATAGAACCCACAATTGGAGATTGATCAAGACTGAATTAAAGTTGAATGCAAATTACAAGTATTGAATTTTGTGTGAGTTCGTCTCAAGTTTAATCGAATATGTGTGAAAGATTAATCTTGAAACACTTAATCTCTTCAATTGTGTGAATTAGAGATTAAGTACTATCTTTCTAAACTCCATAACCCATGCCATCCTAGCCATATTAATCATCCATACACATCCCAAAATCAAAACCCTAACTTTTCCATTCAAAACCCTAACCCTACTTTTCGAAATTAACCCTAACCCACGACACCTTCTATCATTAAGCCCTAATTTTTGAATCATAATCTTAATTATTAAATCATTATCATAATCATCAAATCATCATTGTTGAATCATATTCACCATTCATCCATCAAATTTGAATCATCATCACCACTACATCATTAACACCATATTTGAATCATCCTCACAATTATCTTTCCATATTCAAATATCTACATCCTTAGTTCACCACTTTCTAACCTTCTTCTTCTTAATTCTAATCTAATTGAGCATTAGTTTTACCAATTTGATAATTCCATATTCCCACACACATCATTGCTAGTCTTAGACCTATGTGACTTAGACCCTTGAGTGCCATTGGCATGCCTGGAGGGTCTGTGTTATGTGACCCGATTATATCTAGATCTCTTACCTTCTGTGAGTCTGAATTTCTACTTGGAAAGAAGGTAAAGTAGGTGAGTCTGGTGAGTGCTTCACATGAGTTGGAGGTTGTTGTTGGTCTAGATAGTATAGATTCTTCTAGTGAGTAGAAATCTAAGCTGCAAATAGAGAAAGCGGGCATTGATTTAGGAAGGGATAGTTATGGTTTGTAAACTATGGGTAGTAGTATTGATTTGTTGGACCCAGTTCCAGAACCAAATGTTATTGTTGGTGTTAATTCTACCTTATGATATTCTAATATATTTACTAAAGAGATTTGGTCTCTTTAGTGGACTCAGATATTAGTATGCGATGCTTCTATAGTTTTTCTTCTATTATGTTTCTATTTTATGATTATTGCAATAAAAGACATGTATAAGGTGAACAAGCTAAAGAATTTGGATGTGCCCAAATCAAAATCTATTGAGGTGGCTTCCTTAGTCATTATTACATACTATGTGGCTATGAGATTCTTGATGTACAATGTGGTTAGTAACAACCTTGGTATTTCTCAAGTTGTTTATGTTGTGAGTGTGTGTGTGGTGAGTCCCATGGAGATAGCTTGGTTAGTTATGCTATGGATTTTGAAGTACTTGGTGCATATAATATTGGCTTATATGGAGTATATGTTTTTAACTATTTCATTGGTAGGTAACTTGGTTCTTGGTTGTGGTTTAATTATCAAAGGTGTAATAGCATGCTAGTGTTGTGCTTTAGAGTTTTTGAAGTTGTGTGTTTTGGTATAAATGGAGATGATAATGTTGTTTGTGTAACACTCCCAAATTCACTACTTAAAATTTTGGTTTCACAAAAACATTAATTACAAATTAATGGATGTTACTGCTACACCTAGCATATGTCTAGTTCTCTCAACTTTCTTATGCCAAGTTCTAAGGCTCAAAACAAGTTAAATCCAAATCAAAGAAACAAAAATAAGATATAAAAGATATTTATATAGATAAAAGTCGCGGATAAATATTATTTGCACAACAAGATAATAAAAATACACTAAAAAGATATAAGAGTTTAAAGGAAAATCCATTATAACAAAAAACTAGTACCTAAATGTATAACACTAGTTTGTCCTAAATTTAAGAATGTAATCTCTTCCCAAGGACCCCACTTGTCCTTTCTGCTCTTATGCACTTTGTGCCACTCCATAGCTTTCATATAATCAAATGCAAAAGTAGTATCAATAAGATTTTCTCGTACTAATTAAATCACAATGCCTCACAAAAGGTAGCATGGTCTCATTATACATAATCACCTACTAATCTAAAAACACACCCAAAGCACAAAACACTTGCAAAAATAATATAAGAAAAATTATGTGATAACGTATCTAGCATCAAAATCTCATGCTCAACAACCATCATACTTAACCATTTCACATCAATCCCAAAACACATAATAACCATATGATAATCCATAACAAAAACCTACTAATCAAATTAACTCCAAATACCAAGGTAGGGTACTAAGGCAATTATTGAACCAATAATCAAAATTTAACCTAAGGCCATCAAATAAATACATCCTTACTACTTATTTTACTTGAGGGAAGATAATCAACCTGAGGAAATTTAGGTATACCTGGTCATAATGGTGTATGAAGGCAGCACAATATCCTTACCATATAACCTTAGGACACAGATGTACACCTAGTCATATTAGATCAACCAAGCAACACAATACCCTTAGTCCTCTTGGTTTGTATTATCCTTAAGTATTGATATCCCCTAAAAAGTTTGAAGAACCAATTATAGTAGATAGAAAGCCTTGTTAAGGCATAGTGGCCCACCAACAAAACTAAAATCGAGGGCTAGAACTTTTTCTTAGGGTAGCTACCCCTAAGAAGTTACTAATCCCAAACTCGAAGTCTTCTACTTTATTTATTAATATTTTATGAGGTGATCACAAATATCTCATACTACACAACAACTCCCATTTCTATACTTAATTATTTTCCTTATTTTTAATTATTAAAGTAAACCCTAAGGTCAATGGTCTATGTTAAAGCCAAAGTTGACCATAAGGCCATCCTACGTCCAATTATTCAAATTAGTTATATTAAGTGATAGATGACCAAAATGCCCTTGAAATCTTAATTACATCATTACTACCCAATATTATATCAAACATTATTATTATCAGAATTTGTCATGAAAAGGTTAAAAGAAAATAATTTATAATACTTTAGTATGCCGCTAATTTTTTAAAAATGGCAATTGACTATATTTTCCATTCTACATGTATTTCTCAACTTACGTGTACAAACCCTAATCATACATCTCTCACGTGTCATAGATTCCATGTAACACATGTGAATATATATATATAGCATGATTTGACATTTAAGATGGTAATTAACGTTATAGTTCATGTAAGAAAGCATTTATAACCATAGAGCATGTTAATAATAATTGTCGTATGTTAACCCTAATCACGCATGCATGCTTTTGTACTATTTATATCAACCCTACTTACATATTCAATGAAAATCATGGAACTCTTAACATAGCATAAACCTAATATCTTGGCAAGGTCTAAAACCCTAGACATGCCCATGCTGATTGTTTAACAAATTACCCACTCATATCACTTATAATTAATCATAAGTTGAATGCACGTACTAGCTATTTAAGAGCACGCTATCATCTTGATGTGTAATCAAAGTGGAGGGAAGGGTTGGATCGGTTTCTGTTGATTGGTAACGTCAATCACGAAATTAAGTAGAAAAATGGTCGAATGTCAATTAAACTTGAAGAACTCAGGTTGAATTTGAACGGTTGAAGCAGGTTTCAAGTGTCGAATGAATGAGATCAATGGAGGAAGTAATGTTTCCCCAAGCGTCCCTTGATTAAAGAGACTCAAAAGGGAGGATAAATGCAAACCTTGCTGTGATAATTTTGTGTTAAATTTTTTTATCTATTTCATTCACAATTCATGCGTGTACAAGGTATATATAAGAGGAAGTAGCAAATGGCACAAACAAGCTCATCTAATCAAGATTCCCACCTTAATTCAAACCCATTATTCCACTTGAATTAAGCCCATATAATACTTAATCCTAATCACAATATCATGGTCCAAATGATATTAATGATTAACATTACAAATCCATACAATTAATTATAATACATACATGGAATTACATTAAACCCTAACTTACATAAAATACACTTAGGGTTAGGGTTTACAACAAGTTAATACAACTAATGAAAATCATCACCATATCTTCTTACTGTAAAGTATCATCCCATGTATTCCATAATCTTGCATGCTTTGAATACTTGTACACTTCAATGTGTATTAACATCTTCTTCTTACAAATATGTAACATACCTACAAGAACAACTTGAATTGTTTTTAACACCAAGCATAAAAAAATTACCAAGAATATTTAATATGATAGGCTCCAATATTAAGAAAGCTAATTCTTTCTTACCTTGAGAATCAAGATGAATATTGTAATCATTAGATGCTTCTGCATCATTCTCCCCAAGTTGAGAAGAATTTGCCCTCAAATTTTCATCAAAATAATAAGGAGATAAATCACCAACATTAAAAGTTCTTGAAATTCCACCATAATGATATAGAAGTTCAAGTTCATAAGAATTATCCCCAAAATTTCTTAGTATTTTAAATGGACCATTAGCTCTTGGTATTAGTTTATTTTTATGTAAATTAGGAAATCTTTCTTTACGCAAATGTAACCAAACTAAGTCACTAGGATAAAACACATAAAGGTTTCTATGCTTATTTTCTTGAGCTTTATACTTGGCATTAGCTTTTTCGATGTTATTTTTGATTTTCTCATGAAGCTGTTGAAAAAATTGTACTCTATCTTTGGCTTTATAATTTTGTAATTCACCTTTTTCAAAAGAATCATATTAATAGGCATGTGAGGATTCACTCCATACACCACCTCAAATGGAATAGTTTGAGTAGTACTAGATGGACTACGATTATAAGCAAACTCTACATGAGCTAACTTAACATCCCAATCTTTAGTGCTCTTATTAACTAAACCTCTTAATAATTTACCAAGAGTTCTATTAGTTACTTCAATTTGACCGTCAGTTTGTGGATGATGTGAAGTGCTAAATAACAATTTAGTACCAAGCATATGCCATAAAGTTTTCCAAAAATAACTCATAAACTTGACATCCCGATCAGAAACTATGCTTTTAGGTATTCCATGAAGTTTAACAACCTCTCTAAAATACAAATCAGCAACATGCGTGGCATCATTGGTGTTATTACATGGAATAAAATGAGCCATTTTAGAAAATCTATCTACTACCACAAGAATAGAATCTTCATGACATTACGTTCTTGGTAAACCTAGGATAAAGTCCATACTAACTACTTCCCATGGTTTATCAGGAACGGGTAAAGGTGTGTATAAGCCTTTACAAAAGTAAATCTTACTTTTTTTACATGTAGAACATCTACTTATCATGGCTTGTACATGTTTAACCATTCGTGGCTAGTAGAAATTTTCTTATAATAATTCCATAGTTTTATGTATACCAAAATGTCCCGTAATGCTACCTTCATGTATTTCCTTGATTAGTAAGTCTCAAATACTAGATCTAGGAAAATAAAGTTTATTTAGCCTAAACAAAAATCCATCTTGTATGACATAATTTCCATGATATCCATTTTCTTTACATGCACTAAACCTAAGATTTTATCATTTCAAAACCTAAGATTTTTGCATCCATCATAACAAGTAATTTAGATCTACGAGAAAGAGCATCAACGACTACATTTTCTTTACCATCTAAATGTTTGACAGAGAACACAAATGATTGTAAAAAAATTACCCATTTTTCATGTCTCGGATTAACTTTCTTTTGACTATGTAAAAATTTTAAACTTTCATGATCCGAATGTAATACAAAGGGTTTTGGTCTTAGATAATGACTCCATGTCTCTAGACTCTGTATGATGGCAAAGAATTCCTTGTTATAAGTTGAGTAGTTAAGTCTGGCTCCATTTAACTTTTTATAAAAGAATGTTATAGGTTTCTTTTCCTGGGAAAGTACTCCTTCTATTCCAACTCCACTAGCATCACAAGTTACTTCAAAAAGAAGATTAAAGTTGGGTAAGGATAGAACATGGGCATGACAAAGTTTAGTTTTGAGGGTTTCAAAGGCTTGAGTAGCTTCTTATCCCCAATAAAATTCACCCTTTTTCATGAGTTGAGTAATAGGTGTAGCTATAGTAGAAAAATTCTTAATGAATCTTGTATAAAAACTAGCTAATCCATGAAAAATTCTCACATCATGAACATTCTTAGGGATAGGCCATTCTTTTATATCTCTAATCTTATTATGATATACTTTAATACCTTCTCCACAAATAATATAGCCTAGGAAAACTAAACTTGGAAGCATAAAATCACATTTCTCAAGTTTCCCATATAGTTTAGCTTTCCTTAGCTTATCAAATAATTTCTTCAAATGCACTAGATGATCATAACTATTTTTGCTATACACAAGAATATCATCCAAATATACAACAATGAAATCACCAAGGAAAGGTCAGATAACTTCATTCATAAGTCTCATAAATGAGTTAGGTGCATTACATAACCCAAAAGACATAACCATCTACTCATAGAGACCATATTTTGTTTAAAAAGCAATTTCCACTCATCGCCATCTCTAATCCTTAATTGATGGTATCCACTCCTCAAATCAATTTTAGAAAATACTTGTGCACCACAAAGTTCATCAAGCGTATCATCTAATCTAGGTATAGGAAAACGATATTTGATAGTAATATTATTCACTGCCCTAGAATCTATACACATACGCCAAGTACCATCCTTTTTAGGCACTAGTAATGCAGGAACACTACAAAGACTCATACTTTCTCTCACAAATCGTTTATCCATAAGCTCTTGTATTTGTATTTGTAATTCCTTAGCTTCTTATGGCTTACATCTATAAGCTGGTTTATTAGGAATAGGCATGCCAGGAACAAGATCAATGGCATGTTCTATACCTCTTTTAGGTGGTAATCTAGGCGGTAAGTCATCAGGAAATACATCATTATACTCATCAAGAAATTTAATTAGATTAGGATTTTAAATTTGTTTTTTTAGGTTTAGAATCCTTAGAAACTAAAGCATAACAAATTCCTTCTTCTTCTATGCATTTCTCCATAGCCTTTTCATGTAAAAATAATCTCTTTTTGTCATCACTCGAAGGCATATGATCACATAAAGAAGGTGTTAGCCTATATCATTGCTTTTATTTTTTCACCACATATTCATTAGTTACCCCATCATGAGTTGATTTTCTATCATATTGCCATGGTCTATCTAAGATTAATCTACAAGCATCCATAGGTAAAACATCACATAGAACTTCATCATGATAGTCTCTAATAGAAAATGTGATTAAAGCTCTTTTGTTTACTTTAGCTCCTTTATCTTTATTTAGCCATTTTAAAGAATAGGGTTTAGGATGATTAGTAGTTTCCAAACCAAGTTTCTTAACCATTTCTTCACTAGAAACATTTGTACATGAACTACTATCAATTATGAGTCTACAAACCATGTCACCTATTTTACATTTAGTCTTAAAAATTTTCTCTCTTTGAGTAGGTGTAACACTAGGTTGTATTTGTAAAACTCTTTGAATTACAAAGCATGGATCTCCTTCTTCTTCTTCCATAGTTAATATTTCATTAGGAGATTCAAATTCTAAATCCTCATCATCACTACATGGTTCCATATTTTCTATTTCATGTAAGGTTAAGGCTATTTGGTTAGGACTATCTCTAGCAAAATGTCCATAAAACATTATTTATTTTCCATTTCAACTACCTTATTTTTACCTTTATCATCTTGATTATTCTTTTTATCATATGAAGATGTTGATTTAGGCGTAAAGGTGTTAGAATAGGGTTTAGTTGAAGTTGAATCATTAGACTTAACATAAGCTTTAGTTGTTTTGGTTTGTCTTTCTAATTTCATAGCCAATTTAATCAAGTCATTAAGAGAATCATAAGAGTACATGTTAACTTTGTCTTTTATCAAATTATTCAAGCCACTTAAGTATCTAGCACACATTTTTTTTTATTTCTTTCATGAACATCACAAATAAGGGCTAGTCTTTCAAATTCTCTAGTGTATTCTTCTACACTAAATAAACCTTGCCATAGAATAGTCATTTTAACATACATATATTAATCATACTCTCTAGGCACTTGAATTAAGCCCATATAACACTTAATCCTAATCACAATATCATGGTCTAAATGATATTAATGATTAATATTACAAAGCCATACAATTAACAATGATACATACATGAAATTACATCAAATCCTAACTTACATAAAATACACTTAGGGTTTACAACAAGTTAATACAACTAATGAGAATCATCACCATATCTTCTTGTTGTAAAGTATCATCCCATGTATGCTATAGTCTTGCATGCTTTGAATACTTGTACACTTTAAGGTGTATTAACATATTCTTCTTGCGAATATGTAACATACCTACAAGAAAAACTTAAACTGTTTTCAACACCAAGCATAGACAAATTATCAAGAACATTGAATATGATAGACTGCAATATTAAGAAAGTTAATTCTTCCTTACCTTGAGAATCAAGATGAATATGATAATAATTAGATGCTCCTGCATCATATACACTTTTCTTGACTCCTCTCCATGCTTGTTAGATCCTTTATGATTCCCTAATTTTCCCTGGTATACCTACGTGGTATAGCATATTGTATATAATTTTATATCCTAGGTTTCTATCTTTGAAGTTACCCTATATAGTTAGCTATCACCATGATTTACTTTTAATCAAAATTGATTTCATAGAGTTACCTTAGGGATTTACACCCTTTTCCTATGCATGATTGAATACCAAATGTCGTCATGATGTATTATGATGTTATACATGTTTTATATGAAGCGTGCTTATGTATGTTAATTAAACTTTACTTGATATTCACGTACTAATATTACCACCTATGGTCATTGACCATTGAATGAATAGATGTCATATATTACAAGATGTTGATGTTCTAGATGGTACTTTATTTTGGGGAGTGATCATAACCTAGGGTTAGAATGGTATAGTGCTTAGATGTTTAATCGTTATACCTATTTGCTTATTTTTTTAACACTTTAAGTTTTGTTGCTTCTCTACTCTTGGAGTCCTTCATTTGAATAACTTTATCTTCATGATATAGCATATAGCCATTTTGCATTTTCTTTAATCATGTACATGGTTTCATTAGAGTTTTGTCCTAGAATTCGTTGTTTGGTGAATGACCACACATCTATGATATTTGTTTTAGCGATAACATGTCCTAGCTTTATTTTGATAAGCTTATGCATTATCATTAAATGAAAATTTAAAGTTAGAAAATTAAAGGTGTTATAAAATAGTATCAAAGCATTTTGGTTGTTAAGAATCGTGTTTCATTTAGAAATAGAGTTTTCTTGATCCTATATATTTGAAATATTTATTTCAAATTTAAAAAGTTTGAATTCACATTAGTTTGTTAGTGAGTGTTGGTTATGGTTGGAAGTTGGTTTTTCATTTTTATTTCATGTGTAGAGCTTTTGATTATATGTAGTTATGTGCTTCTGTGTCAGTTTTCATGTTGCTTCTAGAGCCTAACCTATTTATGTCCCTTTCTAGTTGTGTTTGAGGGTTCATTTATGATATCTATAATAGGGATAGTATTTCAAATATTTTTGATTTAGAGATCTTAATTAGGGTGTTAGCCTATAAGATGTGTAGTATTAAGGAAATTTAGGTTGTCATTGCTTGAGGAAAAGGGTGAATTAGAGGTTGTTCATTGATTATTAGATATATGAAGAGCCTTAAACTAAACTAGATTGAGTGTTATAGGTGAATATTTAGGATTTAGTTGTTATGTCCTTTGTAGAACTTTGAAGGATTCCATAATTTTGGAAAATTATTGGATAATATTATAATTTAGGAAGTGAGAGTATACATGAATACGTTAAATGGTTGGATGATAAGATTAAATCTAACAGTGATATGAGTATATTTTGAAAACCCTAGTGCTTATTTAACTCAAAAATGAACTAAGGTTTATGAAACCTTCTTTATCAGTGGTGTGAGTGGTGACTTCTAAATAAAGTTTATACAAATCTAAGTATGGTTGTGTTCCTTTATAAAACCTTGGCAAGACTTGGAATTTGTTATTAGGTTGTGGGTTTGTTATGATTTGATTAATGAGATGAGTTAGAAGGGTAAAGAGTTTATTCTTCAATTTTGAAAAGGGTGTGAGATTGTTGAATTGATCATAAGTGTTGGGTGAATATGGTGACTATATGGGTATTAAGGTTGAATGGAGGTTAAACTGTTAATGGGGTTACATTCTAGAGTATTGTTCATTAGGATGTGGTGGAATCGAGGGTTTGAGGTGAGTAATGGGTGTGATATCTTGTGGGTGTGATTTGGGTTGATTAATTCTTTTGATGTCATGTTGCTTTAAAGGATGTGTGATGTAAAATTTTTGTGTATTTGTTATGTCATTATAGTTGTTGCCTCTTGGTGTGATTTCATAACCCCTTAAAACCTTGTCGTGAAGGTTATGTCGAAGTAGCATAAGTGGTATTTAGTGTTGTGTGTCTAGCTTGATGCTTCTATAGTTGTTATAATGATTTAATTTCTTAACCTAGCATATATGTGACAGGTTTCTAGTTCCATAATTGATCCCTTTGAGGGGGTAGTTACCCCATTAGGTTTCCCTTAACCTAGTATGTTCCCTATGCTTGATGACATCTTGTGGGTTTCCTATCTAATTTAAGCTTGAGTGTTATGGTGATCTAGTTGGTTGGGAAATGATATACTTTTGGAATTAGAGACCATAGAGGTCTAATTTTGATGACTTTAGGAAGTTATTATAGATGACTACATGATGAGATAACGTGTGTAAAGGAATAATTTATAAATTTGGTAGTATATGTGCATAGGTCAGATTTCTTGTTGAAGATTCATTTCTACTATTCTTAGTGGACCTACTAAGGTGGTATGGGTGCTTGAGGGCCATCTGATGATTATAAGTCTATGTTTTGGGATGGAAATAAAGGAGAATGTGGATAATAGTTGAATGAGGAAGTCACAATAATGGTGAGAAATTTGTGTATTTGAAGTCTTATATGTTTGATCGTATTATCTGGTAAGAGAATTTTCCACTTTTGGATCTCAATGGAGATTGTTGTAGGATGAAGGCATACAATAATGATATTTTCCTATCAACATCAACAGAGAGTTGAGGATTTTACTGGAGGATGAATGGTATCAAGGGAATAGTAGCTTGGTGGGAGACTTATGGCCAAGTTAGGGTGATATGGTGTTGGAGTTATAGGGCGCCTGTTTGGGTATAACTAGGAGTTGGTCTTAATGAGACATTTTTAGGTTGTAGAAGTCTCCTATTAGTGTTGATGGTTTTTTTTCTTCTATGCACAGCTTCCTTTGTTAATTGTTGAGCTTGTTTTACCCTACTTGGGTGCTTAACACTCATAATTTTAAACTTCTTAGTGCTTTATTATTTTACCCTTGTGGCGTGTTCCATTTTGTTTTTATGTTTTCTCTATCTTATTGAAACCTTGTTTACCCATTTCCATTCTTCCTTAAGCATTTGAGTTTATGTCTCTTTTAATTCATCTTTTTTTATCGTTTCCTTCAATTTATCTTGCTTCAATCATACTTTCCTTGTTTTTCTTTCTGACTATAAATTAATTTAATATTTTGGAATAAAATTTTGTTTTCATCCCTACCTAGCTGAAGGTTGGGTTGAAGTTCTTTTTAAGGAGGTAGTGATGTAATACGCCCTTTTTTGAAAAATATGATTCATTCAGAATCTCCATAATTTAAAAATAAAATTATCTTATTTGAACATATTGTTACACCTTTTACCGAATTAGAAATCATTATTATGTTTTTTAAACTCTTTGTTCATGGCTTTTGTCCTTTATTATGGTTTTATGTTCCGTGAGACTACCAAAATGCTCTTGGATATTGAACTCTATCAAGACTCATCTTTCATGTGGATATTTGAGATCCTCATATTTTTTAGTCTCTAAGATGTTTTTCAAAATGACAAACCAAATTGTTGGGAAAAAGGCGTGATTCTTAGTCCAAGTATGCTTTAAGCATGCATTTTGCGCCCCGTTAAACCCTTTACAGTTATTGATATAACACCTCCATTTTTAGGACATGCAAAAATTTGTTTTAAAAACATTATTGTGGCAGCCAAAACATAAAATTTAGGGATGCTACGCCACATGCAACATAGAAGAGGAACCCCTATACCTAGTCTATGTCGGGTGCAAGGAAAAATTAACCTTGTACCTAGGAATTAGATGTAGTAAGCACTTTATTCCACCATGATACATGATATGAAATAGAGAGATGAAATATGTATAAGAAAAAGAGAGGACTAAGAGTCTATAGAAAGATAGATATCTTTGGATAACCATGCCATATACCAATTCGATTATGCACTCACTAAAGGCAAGTACATTAAAAGTAGTAATCAAAATTCATCTACAAAACAAGGTAGTATCTACTCATAGGAATGAGCACCACTCGTGAAAAGAATGATCAATACGCTATGTACTAAGGTAATAATACAATCATAACAAGGTTACATAATCTCATAATTTCACATGAAAGGATAAACATACATATATATTAACACAAGATGATGTAAGATGAGAACTGATTTCAGGTCTCATAATATGATATGGCCAAGATTCGTATTCTTATTTACATTAATTTTAGGGACCCCAATATTCTCAACCAGTGGAACGGTATCACCAATATACAACCTTAGGACAAAAATACTTTTGGCCATTATTCCCGTTTGGTTGAATGTATAAATACAACCCTAGGTAAAAAATGCTTCTAGCACTATTCTCGTCAGTTGGAATGGGCTAGTACAAAAGGTGTTAATTCACATGGTCTCTCACTTTAAATATTAATATCTTATTAATGATTACAATCATTCCAATTTCTTATTTCACGCTGAGTTTAGAGACCCCACTATTCTCAACCGGTATAACAGTACTCTAGAGAAAAAAAATACCTCTATCCATTATTCTCTTATGGTTGAATGGATACCCCAAGATGAAATGCTCCTAGCTACTATTCTCCTCTAGTGGAATGGACAAATATGAAAGGTTCTATCTATGATCTTTCACTTTAAGTAATTAATGTGTTACTCATAGTTATTTATCTCAAGATCATCATGCAAGCACACATATAGATATTCAAGTAACATAATCCAACTTAACATAGTTATTTGAAACACGTAAAACACAACTGCACGAATACCGAGACATCCCTTAAGAAAAAAAAGGCAAGCATCCCCATTAAAACCCTAGTTTCACAAGATAGAAAATTATCCTATAATAATCATTTATTCATAAAGTTTAATACAAATTCCTAAAATATCATTATTGACAACATACACAAAAATCAATGATTAACTCCAATGTCCTACTTATGTGATAACACCCCTACCTCTATGAAACCCTAGTTTTGTAATGTGAATATAACTTCTCTCATACTAAAAATATAATACTCATTCCTAAAATGTTATTATTGATAATATAACTAAAAACCAGGGTCTAATTCCAACGTTTCACACATGCAAGAACACCCAACTTTTTACACATGTAATAACACCCTAGCTCTATGGTTACTATTCTAAATTCCTTAGAAAGCCTTAAATTCACAAATTAGGCATCAATTTTTCCATAAGAATCATATAACCAACAAATTTAATACACATTCCTAAAATATCATTAGTAAAATCATATCCCAAAAATATAGGCCTAACTTCAACATTTCATACATGTGAGAATGACCCTGCCTCTAGGGTTACTATTTCTAATTTAAGTTATTTTTCTCATTTTATGGGACTTAGGTCATTAATATGTATACAAAATATTTCACATAATATATTTAAACTATTTTTAACCAAATAACACATTAAAATACCAAATATTCCTTATTTAAACCATAATGACTAAATTACCCTTAATATAGACAAAATACCCATATTTTTACGAAAACCCTAGGAGCCCAGTATGAATGATTTCCAACTTCCAATATATGCCATCATGGAAATGCTTGAAAAAATTCTTTAACTAATTTCCATACCTAGTAAAAATATATTAAAATATCATAGGTATTACTAACGCACTTAAGGTATCAAAATAAGATTTATCGCAACAATAACATAAAGTATCTATTATTATTCATACCATTTTTTTTATTAATTTAGATACTTTCATATCATAAAATTCACTAAATCGTACTTCTATTCCTCAAATATTATCCTAAACTTTTGATACTTGATCATAACCTATCATTATTTTTTAGAATGGATGAAACCTCTAATTTATGCCTTAGGAATTTTGTGTTCCCTTGTTAATTGTAGCAAAGTTGATTTTTATCTATTTTTGGTAGGATGGTGGAGTCCTTATAAAACCCTACGGTATAGATGCTCATTTGTAGTGTTTAAGATGCTCTTATGGTTATTATTTGTGTCCTTGGATTTTTCCTAGTTATGTTAAGACATTAGAGTGCCTATATGCTTTTATCTTTTATGACTTATTTTTATGATTCTGCCCTATCAATTTTATCCATTAGTGGTAGGACTGAATGCCTAGGCTTGTGCCTTGAAGTTTGTATCCATATGCCTAAGGCTTATATAACCTTTTACGATTATACCTTTTGGCCTATATGTCCTCTTGTGATTGAGATTCATGCTAGAGATACCCATAGGATTTACTTGATTCCTCTCTATGTGTGTTGAATCATTTTTTATTCCCTATTTTTACTTTGTATACACCTGTGGTGTAACATATTGCTTATTATTTTCTTCCCTAGGTTGCTATCTTTGATGTTACCTTGTGTGGTTTGTTATGAACATGATTTAGAGTTACCTTAGGTATTTGCACTCTTTTCTTATGCATGATTGAATATCAAATTTCAGCATGAAGTATTATGATGGTATATGTGTTTTGTATGTAGCATGTTTATGTATAATAATTATATCTTACTTAGCAATCAAATAGTGATATTACAACTTGTGGTAACTATCAATTCAATGGATAGATGACATGCATTATAAGATTTTGATGTTCTAAATGTCACTTTCATCATGGGAGTTCTCATAGCCAATTGTTAGGTTGGTTTGGCACTTTGACTTTTTACCCCTATTAGGGTTTCCTTATTTTTGTTCATTGTTTTAATCTTCTACCAATCTCCTACTTTTGGATCCCTTTGTTTATTAAAGTTTTAGCCTAGCTTAGAGCATGAGTTAGTGACTGACAACACCTCTTTGATGTTCATTGTTATGATAACATTCCCTAATTTTATTTTTATAAGTTATCATAATGTCTTAAAACAAAATTGTTAAGTTGGAAAATTAGGCTTGTTACACTAGCTCATGTAAACTAGAATCTAAGCTTCAATGGATATAGGAATAATCAACATATGATCCACTACAAGGGCATAATGCTATTTTTTGTATACTAAAATTCATTATTCCTTTATGGTCCTATAATAATAGGCCTCAAGGAAGATCCACATGTCTTGTGCACATCTTTGGTAGTTATGTTATAGCATTACCTTTAGCATTCACAAAGTAATCCAACGAACACTTCATTTTTTACAAAATGCATCACTTAAACTCCATTCTCTATGAAGCGGAAGGTTGAGAAAATAATGCATAGATTAAACCTTATTCTAATGGAATTGTGAGAATAACCAAAGAAAATCTTTTACAGGTTCATACAACTAAGGACATTACACTAGTTGATAAATAAATAAAGGAATTCATAGAGGATTACTATCAAAAGTGATTAGAACCTAATAAATCATAATATTTATGCCAAATAAAGCCTTATTATAAATAAATAATAAAAAATATATACATTTTCTTATTTTATTTTGAAAGAATAAATGGGTGGTGTTTGGAATCAAGATTAAATAAGAAGTAGAAGCTCATAAAAAATAGAGAGCAGAATCCCATTACAATTAGGATAGCTAATTAATAGGCCTTGTTGACCCATGAAAACTATTATAGGTGCTAAATTAGACAACACAACATTAAAAATAGTTTTATATCGTCATTCTTATGAAGAAAATATCATGACGGGTTTCCAGAGCCTATGTAATAAAAATATCACATATAATAAAAGAAATCGTGGTATCAAATAACAATAATGGTTATGAATTTATTCTATAATGGATCTAATCATCGTTGTTAAAACTAATTCTACAATGGTTTTACAAAAGCTCTAGTCACCATTATAAAAAAAAAGAAGAGTACATTCTATTATTCAAGAATGGTTATTACCAACATCTACCATGTTTTTGACTATTGTCGTTATTTTCCCTAAAATAACATAAAATGCTCAAACTTAGTTATATTGGTTACCCCCGATAATGCTTTTGATTCCTCCATCACTTATATTGTTCATATCTTTGAGTAAGATCCTTAATCTCATCTTTCTATTTATGATTATTCCATCATCATTTTTATGTCTCTCTCAATCACTCTTGCTCTTCATCTTCTCTCACATGTTGGTCTTTTGGAAATAATTCCATGCCTTTCATTGAGGTTAGTGAATTTCACTACAATAGTGTGAATAACACTTTTCCATTTTCTACGATCCTATTAAGTTCTGAATCATCTCCTCATCAATTAAATTTTCATCATTGATACATTTTTATAGTTATCCTTGTTGCTATTGTAGATAAAGAAGGATTTTTACTACCTTTGACAATCTTTGAAAGTCTAGATGAGAGTTTATTAGGTATCAACTTAGTTTGATTTATTTTCCTTCTAGTAATTTTTTGTTTATCTAATTCATAAAGAATTTTTTTTTCTAAGCATTAGAAATTTCTTTATGGATTTTGTATTGGTAGAATATGCAATGGTTCCATTTTCATTATTTATTAATTTTTCATTTTATTAATAGTAGAATATGGCTAATTTTATTTTTATTTTATTTTGTTATATGGTATCCATGTGTGGGGAATAGATTATTTCATGTAAGATTGAGTAAGGAAAATGATTCCTATCAAAATAAATAATGAGTATGCCATACATATACAGATTTAAATGACACATTAATCAAATTAAAGAATTGATAACAAGTATACAATCATCATCACAACCTATAAATCACTATTACATATATCAATATTTATTGAACTTATACTTGTCAAAATATATAATTTATAAGCCACTAATACCAATTAGAGGTGGAATTTATATATATTTCCTTCAAGTAACATTATTATATTGCTTCATGTAATAATGTTTTTGTTCTTTTAATTAGAAAAAATGATTGATGATTTTTATTATTATGATATTTGGTCCTATAGTTTTGAAGCTTAGGCTTATTAAAACAATATGTTTTTATAATAAATAGAACATAGGTAATTGATGGTCAACCTTCACCACTTAGACCATGTCAATTAAAATATTAATCATATATTAACTTGTTTTTTTAAAAGTAATGTGCATATATTATTATCAAATAATTATGAGGTACAACCACTAAGAAACACTTAACTGACTCAATCACTACCTCCTAAGCTCTTAACATACTGAATAAGTGTAGTGAATAATTTACAAGGGAACAAAATTTTAACCCTATGAGCCATTTCCTTAACTATAAAACAAATCATAACATTAGGAAAATAAATTTTCTAATGGAAAATTCTCTAATTTACTTCTTCCCATAAGTAGTAGGCCATTATAGCCAAGACACTATAGAGGAAAAAAGTTTTGCACTTGGATTCCTGCCCACCTCAATGCATCCAATTCATCATTTGATGAAATTCTACTACTTGGTGAGTGCACCCAATTCCCTTAAGTATCATACAAGTGTAAGAGCACTTAAAATGTAAATTTGGCATAGTCTTATGTTACTCTTTGCATAACACACAAGTAAGATCATGATAAAGTCTCATTATCCCCATTATATTCTTTATGAAAAGTTGATCCTAGACCACTACCCATGAATGGAATTATTTTCATGATATAGAATCATATATTAACTTATTACTCAAACCTTCATATGATGATGCGAAGATTTGGCCACCATTGATTTGGTCTTCAATAATCTTCATACCTTAGGTGATAATAATTATTTTACCTATTTAGGTCTTCTTTTAGATGAATTTTTTTACACTATAACCATTATAAGACTTTAATAGAGACATACACTACCAAAATCAGAAATTGAAAAACCTATCTCTTCATTTATGCGGGAGGACGCAACTTGTCAATTCTATTCTCCTCCTCTTGTAAACATATTGGTGTCTTATCTTTCCCATTCTAAAATATATTATTGATGAGATAAATTCCATATTTGAAGCTACATGTGGTCATGATCATCTATAAAATCTAGAAAAGCTCTAATCTCTTGGAACATAGTTTGTAAATTAAAGAAAAAGATTGGTGTGAGTCTCATTAATATCTATCGGTGGAACCTTGCAACCATTAGTAGACTGTTATGGTTTTTAGACTAGATTAAAGATATCTTATGGCTCAAATAGGGGCACTCCTATTATATTAAACAAGCTTATCTATGGTGTATTGATTTCAAGGCTACAAATTGCTTGATTTTGAAGAAATTATTAAGTTGTACACAAATTCTTAAATATTTTTGTAACTCCAATGCGAGCAGGCACATTGCCAACACAACAAGTGACGATACAACATCTAATTCTTATGAGGTTTTCAAGCCTAAGGGAGAGATTGTACCTGGGTTAGGGATTATTTGGAAATTTATTGACTTACTAAAATATCAATTTGTGATATGGATGGCCACGCATAACAACTTGCAAACCGAAGACATGCTAGTTCAATTTGGTGTGATTGATGATAGTATGTGCATTTTATGTTCTCAACGTGATAAAACCACTACACTTCAATTTTCCTCCTGCCTCTTATTTTGAAATTTAGACTCCTTTATTATAAAAGTTCATTTGTCATCAACCTATGCATGCATGAGGTGATTTGGTTAATTGGTGCACTAATGGAAGTTGAGGACCTAATGAAAGGAAGCATCTAACTTAAGCATTATTTGTTTCAACTACCTATTATATTTGGAAATTAAGAAGTGGGAGAAGTTTTATAAACACATCACATAATCCAAGATAAATGGTGTAACCAATCTTGAATGATTTGGCTACTCGATCCATGGCTTTCTCTAAGTGTAAATCTTTTCATAAGCCTATGTCTTACATAGACATAATGGGAGGTTCTTAAGTCTCTTATTTCTTGTAAGAAAGTGTTATATTTGCTTCTGTTTATCAACTCTAATAATTTTGGTGCTTTTTGGAATTGTACCTATCTTTCTATTTTGAGACATTAATGAAGGTTTATATTAATTATAAAAAATTATCATCATCATATCTCGATATCTATAATTAAAATCAATCATTGATATCTTAACTTTGTGTATATATGTATAGGTGGCAATTGAGTCGGGTGGGTTGTGTTATAGTGGGTTGGGTTGTTATTGGGCTGGGTTATTTTTGGGTCATTTTCTTTATAGGTCGGATGTGGGTCGAGTCGGGTCATTTTGGGTTTGGGTCATTTCAGGTCGCCTAATCGTTCGGGTTGGGTCGAGTCAAGTCGGGTTCTAGTTTGAGTCATTATAGATCCAGGTTGTATTAGTTTAATTTATCAAATCGGATAGGGTTTGGGTTGAGATAGTTTGGGTTTATATCGGGTTAGTTTGTCGGATCAAGTTAGGTATGTGGATGTAAAAAGGGTGGATTTTATTTGAAACATCCTTGGTTTTATTTGTTAGTAACTTAAATGAATATGGAGGATGGAAAAGAATCTCCATTGGATACAGGTATGGGATATTCATACTCGTATCCATATCCGTACCTATTTACTTGATATATAATTACCATTTTACCCTTAACATTAAAAATAAATATAGTATAAATTAAGGTTAAAATTTTTATTTAGATTAACTCTAAATAGGTTTATCTGTTGGATAATTGATTTATCATCTGGATAATTTCCGTTGACAGGTAAATGGACTATTCATTGAGTAACAGATATCCAACAGATACTAATATAGATGTGTAAGTGGATAATTGTTCAAGTGTAAGTACGAATTCGAATACGGGTACATATATGGGTATAAGCATACCTGCCTTGAGCCCACCCCATTTACATCTCTATCGGGGCAGGATTGGGCCAAGCAAGCTCATATTCAGGTGAATTCGTATTCGAGTCAATTTGATGGCTCAGATTTGGATTAACTTGATGAATTAGATATTTGTAGGTTTTGATGAGTCGGATTAGTTTTGGGCCAAGCTAATCCTAGATAGAATCACTTTAGATTATTGTCGAATTGGATATGAACCACCAAAATTAATTTAAATCATTAATCTCGTAAGCAAGCATTAAGTTTAACTTCATTTAAGCATGTGATTAGTAATGTGTTATTAATTATTATTTATTTGTTATTATGGATTTATAATGTCATATTTTCACACAAAAAATGGCTAAAATTAGAATATCATTGGTGAATAAGTAAGTTTATAATAAAAGTAAGAAAAATAAATAAAATTCAGATAATAATATATTTTTAAAAGTTTTAAATAAATAATAAGACATGTGTATTTTTTTTATTATCTTAACTGATTAATATTGAATTTAGTTTTATCAAGTCGGGTTAATAGTGAATCGGGTTGATAACATATCAGGTTTGTGGCAAGTCAGGTTGGTGTTGGGTTACGAATTGGAGTCGAGTGGGTTTTGGTTGGGTCGGGTCCCTTATATTTGGGTCAGTGTCAAGTTGGGTCAGTTTTATATCGGGTTTGGGTCAGGTTGGGATGGTCGGGTCAACTTTTTCCAATTCTATATATATGCATAGTAGTACCACTAAGTCTATCTAGCCTCTCTAATTAAGGGGATGTGTTTTCTTGCTTATTTAAACTTTTATGGTTTCTCTAGCTGTATTAGAACTCACTATTTTTATTTTTATTTGTTACTGCTATTTTTATGGTGTTGGATTTAACAATAGTGGGTCTCATGTGTATGTTCTTAGGTTTGAGTTTTATATGGTGGGTGATCTAAAATGAAAATATAAGATTTTATTGCAATAAAGGCTTTAAATGAAAATGGTAGAAATGTTATGGTTGATGACCATTTTTACAATAACTCAAGGAATTTAAATGAAAAAAAAAATAATGGAGTGGTGTATAAGACATATCAGAGATGATGGTTGCTTCTTCTTGTATGTTCTTCAGTAATCTAATTTTGTACTCATCTTAGTCCCTCATTTTCATTAGAAATCTTTAGATTTGATTAATGGTAGCCTAAAATGATTTTTGACGAACTTCAATGCCATTGATTAGGAAGGAAAAAACTAAAAAGTTAGATACATTAGTAAAGAAGAAGTCCTAATACTATGATAAAATTGATACTTTCTTAGCTGGGTTATCCTAGAATTATGTGGAACAATGATCTCCATTGATAATGGTATAGCTAGTTTTGTTGAAACAATATTTGATTAGATGTGTTATGTCTTAAAAAAATTCAACTAAAACAAGTGAGGTGTTTAGTGTTGTTTTCTTATACTTGCTAAATTTGTTTAGATTGTAAAGGGTTTAGTTCATTAGATGGTTAAGGGTAGACTATATTGTTTTTTGGGGTAGTATTTTTTTTCCAGCATCGCTTTATAGGATAGATAATTTCAATTATTACACAATATAAAAAATCAATGAGATATTATGTTTGGATATGCATGTGTTAGCTCCAGTGATTCTAAGATGTGAGTCTCGTCCCTCCCAACCCCCTTACTCTAGTATCTTTTAACATACATTATTCTTGATTTGCTTCGAAACATTTCTCATGCCTTTATATATTTTTTTAACCCTTTTTAATGTTGTTCTTAGTTCCCTACCTTTCAATTATTTAATTATTCATTTTCTCACACTACCAAAAAAACCATGCATTTGGTGGTGAAACCATCAAAATAGATTAGCCAATGAGTACTGGTGGTAACTATCAAGTACTTACCATAACATTGATTTTTTTTAATATCCTTAGAATTTGTGCATGTGAATGGTATTTCAATTGACCACTGAAAATAATTAAGTTGGAAAAATTGACTTGGGTTTTGTGAATGTATATTTTTTAATGACCATTATATTTCATATTTGATGTAAATCTTTTTACTCATTCACTTGAGATTTTTGTCTTGGGTATAGTGTCTTGAATATTCATTATAGTTTCATAAAGTCAAATGGCTCAATAACATGTCATTGTAACTATTTTTTTTTTCATTTTTTCATTTCTTAGAGCCTTTTTGTGGGAGGCTTATTAACAATAATATCTTAGAATTGGTATATAATTTATGGTTTGGCTTGTCAGGGCACTAGATTTTTCCATCGAAGTTTTTCATGTAGCAATATTTATACTTCTATTGTTACCAAACTAATTTTCTATATGTACTATTTGACCACTTCTTCATTATAAGATTTCTAGCATGAGCAACAAGTGTTTCCGGTTATCTTTATAGGTATTTTCTTCTATGTTTGAGTCACCTTGTAGTCACTTTGTGAGCTACGACAACTCGGTGGAAACAGTGAAGTGCTAAAGCTTTTCATTTTGATTGTAGTGTTGATCTTTTTAAATCTTTTTTTTCCTCTGTATGTGGATGTAGGACATTACTTTTGTATTAATTTAAACCATAGGGAAGATAATTCTTAAAGGGTTCATTACACGGGGTTGTCCCTATGTATATATGGGGCCTTTTTATTGACATTTGAACTAATGGAATTGTGTTATATATTCAAAATTATTATAATATATGTCATGATGTGTTGCTTGTAGAATATTGTAATCTATTTTTTTTTGTTATTTTATCTTGTTTATGGGAAATAAATGGGTGTAGATGATGATAATGGGGAAAATTTTATCCATGATTATCTAGAATTATAAGCATAGATGTTAAACTCTCGATCTAGAGCTTATAATTTTATACTTTTATGATCCAAAAGTTTATAAATTGTCCCCTTTCCTAGGTAGAATCTTAAAGTAGTAATCGTGTTATGATCTTACAATTCTATATAGGATTAGTAGAATATTATGATCATGGGTAGAATCTTACAATATTAGGTAGAATCTCACAACTCTACATTATGGATGTAATTTTTTGTCTATTTGTCCAAAAAATATTTTGCCTCTTATTTCTATTGTATTTCTTTCCTAAATCTAAATATCATCCTTATTATTTTGTACATATTACATGTTGAGCACCATATAATTCAAAGGAAGTTCAAGTGGGATACTAATATGATAATGAAGCTGATTTTTGGGGGTATATACTTGTGAAAGAGTCCAAACTCTATGTAAAATAACATAAATATATTAAATTTTATGATATTATTTGTTTAATTCATTATATTAATTAGTTCATAATTATATAGCATATTGCATTTTGCAAACCTATTAGCTATATTTGCATACACGATCAATATATTAAATTTTCTTTTCTATATGCATGTAATATAACAATTTGTGTAGTTTGTTAGTAGCTACAACTAGATTAATGACCAAAAGAGCTTAAAATGAGTTTATTTTTTTAAACTTCAACCATGAGTCTTTATAGTGCATACAAGTATATCAGGGATATATTTTTATAGTATTCATAAGAACTTACAATCTTAAGATCTAATTCTATGATTCAATTTTAATAACCCTTATTGATTATAGGTTAAATATTAACTCTAACGACCATAATATAAATGACACAAGGCATTCTAAATGTGGTAATAGTTAAGAAAAATGGTGTAACACCCTATTTTTAGTCTTGTAGAATTATGTTTAAGAAAATTAATGCAGAAGTGAATACAAGAAAAAGGGAGCAATATCGCCACACTTAATATAACACATGTCCATCATCTATCTCATGATAAGTGCAAAGGTAAAAGCATGTCCACTAAAAACAAGAACAAAAACTATACCAAATCATTAAACCGGTCCATCGTTGATAATACCAATTAAAATCCTATAAAAGTAAATCTAGATTTTTAAGTCTTAACTAAGAAAATTAAATGTAAATCACCATTTATAATACCCTATACAATTATAATACAACTTATTGAAAATATAAAATATCCAAAAAAATATAGAAGTCCCCAAAGAATAAAAATCTAAGTAATCCTAACACTCAACCCATGCTAACATTCATAGC
Source organism: Tamarix chinensis (assembly GCA_030549775.1). Lineage (NCBI taxonomy): Eukaryota > Viridiplantae > Streptophyta > Magnoliopsida > Caryophyllales > Tamaricaceae > Tamarix > Tamarix chinensis. Next base: position 80,383,723 of record CM060173.1, on the reverse strand, counting down.
GAAATCAAATCTAAGGTAGTTGCATGTAGAACACCTACAAAAGTGTAGTATCAATATTATGACATACTAAGTAAACAACCAAATTCATAGAAATAACATGCACACATTTTATTTTTGATTGTGACACAGGAGAAATGGCATATTATTTAGCACGCAATAATGGAAACAATGTTGTTGGCATGCTAATATATTATCACATACATGGCACATGATGTTATCCTATTAGATTATGGAGGACAAAAAAACTTGCTTTTCTAGAGAAAAAAACAAGCAAAAGATTTCCCATCACACACTTATAAATAATTACATGACATAACATAAGGATTCTCAAGCCATGTGATACCATAGGAGGAATAAGAAAGGATATAAGCACACAAGTAAACCAAATAACATAGTATGATATTAAAAAAATAAATAAATAAATAAAGATAACATGGTATATTCACTTGCACACAAATATTCACTCTAATCATAACCATTCACACTAATCGCATATTTCCATATAACCCTACCACTTTAGTTCATACAACTACTTATTAATCAAATCCACATAAATATATTATAATTCACTTATCCCACATATTCCACTTTTTTATTTATATCCTACATAATAATATGGTTTGTTTATCCATTTCCAAATCATAATATTATCCATATCCATGGCATGGGGGTTAAGGAACACATATCCATAGCACTACCAACTATAGAGAACAAAACCCAATCTAATGCATAGGGCACAAGGAACCCACATCTATAGCACTGCCAACTATGGAAAACAAAACCACTAACAAAACTTGAACCCCAAACTATTAACACCCACTATAAGGTTCATAAGTCACAAAAAGAGTAGACAGAGAGGTCTCATTATCATACTAGAGGTGCAAGATATATGAAATCATAATATCAACCAATTCTAGGAAGTCACTTCCAAAATTAAGATTTTAGGCCCAAAATGAAGTATGGTCAATTATCACTAATTTATTAAAATTACATGTTTCAAATTGAAATTAAAAATATTATAAAATATATTATAAAATTAATTTGATTAAAAATAATAAAGATATGGATTAATTGAACACAATTAGGGTTTTAACCTAAAAATCCCAATTCAATGGATTCAAATCAATCAACTCCACATGAGGGTTCAAATATGCAATTAGATCAATTATAACCAAAACTTAGATAGTTAATTTATGTAGAAAAGAACATAATAGTGATCACTTTCATTTTTCCCTTTCTAACAGCTAGGGTTCTTAACCCCATATCCAATTAAATCTATTTCATCAAATTGAAGCCATCACCATCAAATTAAATACATTTCATATAATATCGTATAATAAATGTATCAAAAATGACTTAATTAGATAAATCCAAGAAATCCAAACATAATTGAGTTGAAAAATCTAAATTTCATAAATCAACAACATATAATAGAATTAACCGATATAAATCAATCATCTACATATATATACATAATCAAATAAATAATTTAGCTTAATTATAGATAATACATACAAAAAAAATCAAAATCATAGGTTAAGACCAACAACATTATAACAAACAAGACAGTACAATTTAGAGTGGGTAGGGACCAATAGAGCATCACTAGGGGTTGAAGATTATTTAGTGATGACTAGGTAATGTTGATAGTGGTTGGATTGTAGCTCTGATGGAGGCTGGATGAAAACAATTAATGGTATTTATTGTCATTACATTCATCATTATTGGTCATCTTTCATTGGTTGCTTAACTACACTAGAGGATGGCGATGATGAGAAGTTAGAGTTGTCGTTGGTGGTTCATTGAGGTAGTGGAGCTAGCATCGTGCTATGGTGGTGGATGAAGGAATGAGGACTAGAGTGGGTTTAAGTTGAAACTCCCTCGATCGCACTAGCTACTCCTACCACTCATCACTAACGTTCATCAGTCCCATTATAGCTTGAATGTAGTGTGGCCAAAGGGAGGAGAATGAAGAGTTGGGAGGCTAGGCAGGGTGGCCAAAGGGTTAGGTAGAGGATTTGGGGTTTGTTTTTCAAATGGGAAATAAAAACAGAAAGAAAGAAAAAGAATATCAACTATCATTGGGATTTTTATTTACAGAAAGCTACACTAATAAGAAAAATATCTGAATAAAATTAAAGGGATTAACTAGAACATATTTAATGAAAATGATTTCATAAAGGCTTTTAGGAGAAAAAAAAAGACTTATCCAATAAAAAGTTTCATTTAAAATAAACTGTAGCAATTATTAAAAAAAACACACACAATGACAGACTAATATTAATATACATCAAGAGAAATATTTTTATAGATGTTTGATCAACTACAAATAATTTAACATATTTCTGAAAATTTCCTCTATAAACCATAATAGAAAAAAATATATTTAACAAAATCATAAACAAGTTGTGAAAACCTTTAATTTAATGTTTTTCCAAATATCTTATTGACATTATAACAATAAGTAAACTTAAAGACAAAAATATTTGCTATAAACAAAAAATTGTGAAAATGATTATTTTTTAAAGGGAATTTATAATTTAAAATAATTTATTTTGTTTAACAAAATATAACTCCTAAGCAACGTATTAATCATACAATGAAGTCATAATTGAAAATGAATTAAAAAAAAACAAAACACACTATAGAAATAGAAAATATATTTAAATAGAAATTGATTTATGTGAATTTAATATAATTATAATAGTAAATGAATTTATCTAAGATTTATCAACACCAACATACTATTAATTAAAATTCATTATGAATTTGAAATCATCGATAAAATCATTAAAAAAATCAACACCTTTACTAAAATATTTACAAGAAACACAATTGAAATAAAATAAACCAGCCAAAATAAAATTATGAGTAAAAACACATAATTCAAAACCAATATTTTATGCAAATTATGTTTTTGATAAGCAGGTAATTACAAAAAGAACATAAGGACTACAAGGAATTCAATCAAAGATAACGCTTAATAATATTGTTAAAATGGTTTTTTACGATGCTTATATGCTTTTAGATAATGGTTGTTTGTCTATTGTTAAAAATATTTTACAATGGTTGAAATTATTATTTGCAATGGTTATTCAACTATAATTAAATATGTTTTACAACATTGGATTGAATCATTGTCTTTAAAGCAATAAATGACAACAAGAGACTTAACAACGAACAACTTGTTATCAATAGCAACATAGAACCATTACCTCTATGTTATTATGTCATAGTGTAAATAAAATGTACTTTATTAATAAATATTGGAATAAAACTTGGTGATGGTGTAATTAAGGCTCTCAAGATTCCACCTTATTCCTTAAGCCTAGAGAAAATACTACCTTACCCCTTAGTCCAAATTTGGCAAATTTATTCTTTTGGCCTAATAAAGTAGTAACAAGCTCTTGTGAGCCAAAAAGCCCAAAATCCTAAGTCATTACCTTTTTCATCTCTGGATGATATTGATAAAGGAAAATATAGTTAGGAGAAACTCTATAGAGGCATGAAAAGTGTTGAAAGATCTAGAGATATCTATAGGAAACTAATGATCTTTGCCTATGGTATACTAAAATTTCTAAACTAAAGCTTTGTAGGAATAGACTTAGAGTGATGCTAATTTTGGTAGTTACCTTATGGATAGAAAGAGCTTATTAGGTATAGATGTGTTCCTAGATCACTGCTCAACTTTTTGGGCTTCCATGAAGTGTTTTTGTTCTTTTATTTACCATTGAAGCTTATTATGTATTCACTTCATTATATTGGATCAAACATAGATTGCATGATTATAGTGTTAATTTTGGCTGTGTACCTATAATGTGTGATAATAATAATAGTGTTATAAACATTGACGAAAAAAACCAGTGCAACATTCTAGAATCAAACATGTTGATATTAAAAATCATTTCTTGTGTGATAATGTGTAGAAGGGTATATGAGCATGTGTTGATCAAACATTAAGAATCATTTAGCTAAAATATTTATAAAAAAACTCTAAGAAGAAAAGGATTTGAGAAATTGATGATGAAACCAAGGATAATTAAAATCAATAAAAGATGTTATTACACCAAATGAATGTCTAAATAAGGTTTGTTTCTAGTAATTTCACATATTAAATTTTTTTATTTTCTAATGGATCTCTTATCAATACACATAAGGTGTGCAAACTATACTATACAACTAGTCATATTGTCTAAGACTATAACAAGTGACACATCATCAAATAATTGATTTTGTAAAGCGTACTTTGACTAGCCACACTTTTTTTTCATTTGTCAATCATGAGCATACAATGGTGAGATATCAAGTATATGGTGGTGAAAGATCACCCATAAAATGATATTATATATACTTATAACATGAGTGTAATGTAGGTAAAATATGAAGGATACAATGGTGAAAGATCAACCATAAAATGATACTTTATGTTATTGTAACAAGGGTGTAATGTTGGTGAAATATTAAACATATAATGGTGAAAATCAATACTACGATGGTGAAATATTAACCATAAAATGATAATTTATACATTTATAACACGAGTGTAATGATGGTAAAATATAAAGGCTATGATGATAAAAGATCAAGCCTACAATAGTGAAAGATCAACCATGAAATGATACTTTATAGTATTGTAACATAGGTGTGATACTAGTGAAATATTAAGCATATAATGGTAAAATATCAAGCCTATGATGCTGAAAGATCGACCACAAAATGATACTTTATATTCTTGTAACATGGGTGTGATGTTGGTGAAGTATTAAGCATAACACTGAAAGATCAAGCCTGTGATGGTGAAAGATCAACCATAAAATGATAGTTTATATTCTTATAACATAAGTGATACTAGTGAAATATCAAGGCTAAGATGATGAAGGATTAAGCCTACGATGGTGAAAGATCACTATCGATACTATATCTACTTGTAACATGAGTGTAATGAATGTGAAATATCAAGGATATAAAGGCAAAACATTTTTATGAAAATTATTAGACATCAACTTGTAATGATGAGATTTAACATGAATAATGATGGTGAAAACTAATGTTCATATGATGAAACATTAGCATAAATGTGGTGAAAAATAAAGTGTTATATGGTGAAAGATAAAAATGCAGTGTACTCCTTGTCTTCATTCTTCCTTTTAGTTCTTCACTCATATCACAATTCTTATGTCTCCATTTTTTGTTGTTTTTACCTGTAAAGTTGAATAAAAGTATAAAATTAAGGTAAAACAACAAAATAAGCATAACTTTAAACTCTATGATGTTGTATATGTAACACCCCAAAATTCACTATTATTTTTTTTAAGCAGAAGTAGTTAAAACACTTAATTTAAAACCCGTGAATTCTGGGGTGTTACCGCCACACTTAGTACCAGACCAGTTCACTTCTACCGTTCCGATATCAAGTGTTAAGGCTAAGAAAACACTATCAGTAATACCATACCAAATCAAATTTATAAAAACGAAATTCAGAGTACGCGCAAGTCTTACATAATTCAAAATGCCAACTATTGTTTTTCAAATAATAATTAAAAAACATTGATAAATTTGTTTCTGTAGCTTAAACATAATAAAAATAACATGAGTTCATAAATTAAAAAGAGAATGGCCACGTCTCTCTAGAAGATCGATCTAGCCCAGCTATCACTCTGCCCCTCCTGATGTCCCGTAGACATCGATAGCATCAAAGTAAATATCTCTTACCTGCAATAGATCAGACGGGCCTTCTGCTCGTGGGAATGAGCAGCACCCATAAAACGGGTGATTCGTACGCTACGTACTGAGTAAGGTAACCGAGTACTAAGGCCGGCATATAACACATTAATTCATGCAGGATGATAATCAACATACATTTACAAACCCACACATGTGATACATAGAAGCATAAAATGACATCCATAATGTATAATCAACAAGTCCACATATAAGGCCCAAAAAGATCCAGATTAATCATTTAATCTTTCTTTTATCAAAAGTCGATACACACCATGTCTTTTATCAGATCCATACAGAAACAAGAACACCCCACTATTATTGTCGGTGGGCCAGTCACACATAGGACCTCATGGCCTAACCACTATTATTACCGGTGGATCGGTCACATATAGGGTAAAACCCTAACCACTATTCCTGACCGGTGGATCGGTCTAGACCCGGCTCAATAATCTTTCACTTTAAAAGATTAATGTCTTAAGTATTTTAATCATAACATTAGCCACTCACAAACATTTTCCCAAACATGCATAACTAACTCCATGCAAACCTTAACTCATCGTAACCCACACTTCCATGCAACCCTAGCTCCCATGCAAACCCTAACTCCACGTACCACAATCCCATGCAAACCCTAGTTTCACGTAGACCACACTTCCATACAAATCCTAATTCATATGCAACCCTGGCTCCACATATACCACACTTCCATGCAACCCCAATTTATATGCAAACCCTAGCTTCATATTTACCACCCTTCCATGCAAACCCTAATTCATATGCAAACCCTAGCTCCACGTAGACATGCTTCCAGGCACCCCTAACACCACATTTCATGCAAAACCCTAGGGCCATATCATGCAAACCCAAACACCATATTGTTACACTCCCCATCATTGTTTTACAATCCTAATATGCATGTCTTAGGGCCATATCATACAATAATAATAACATAACATACACATAATCTTCATGCCATGATTTATTCATACCAACATATTCAACTCTATAATCATGCCACATACAAAATAATTAATAGTAACAAACATATAATACATGGCATATGAAACACATAATGCATATAAACACACAAATGGCCTTAGTAAACCCTTACCTAAAAATACACCGGTCTTGGTGCACGTTCCTATTCCACTTGAGGGGTTTGACTGGGTTCACCTATTATATAAAAGTATACTAGAATTAGGCTCCCTTATAAAATTTTATTATTCTCTAACTTATTCTAAGATTTGGTTTTTAATTAAAACAATACTACACAATAATTAACTATACAAAATATTACTTAAAAATACAAATAAATTATTATTTTCATTCGAAAGGGTGGTGATATAAGGGTTTCTACCCTTCACCAAAATAGTAATAGTAATAGTAATAGTAATAATAATAATAATAATAATAATAATAATAATAATAAAAGTAAAACATTATTAATAATACTCTTATTAGTAGAATATTAATATTAATAATACCATAATCCTTAAAATTACAAGGTGGCTTTCAAAATCACTCCATTTAATAATAACACTATTCAAAAATGTAATAATGATATTAATATTATATATATATACTTATAATATAAAAGTTAATAAAGATAATAATAATAATAATATAATTAGTAATAATGTTAAAAATGTTAATAATAGTTGTAGAAAGCAAATGTGCGAGACTTAGTTAAAATTTTAGGTTTCTAAACCTCCTGAAATAATTACAATATTAATTAAATAATTACACTAATAATAATAATATTTATAATAATAATAATAATAATAATAATAATAGTAAACATGTAATAATTCCATTAAATAACCAAAATTTGAGAATAATAATTTATCTAACTCAAGAATACTCCCAAACCTGTCAAAAAAATTTATCAATTAGAATTCAGTTGATAACAATAATAATAATAATAATTATAATAATAATAATTAAAATCAAATTAACATTAAAAATTAGGATAAAAGAAGAATAATTATCAATAAATTGAAAGGAAGTGTTTAAAAGGTCTAGGGTTTCACCTTGAATTGGAGGGGATGAGTGGCACCGGCGGTGGTTCCCGGAGGTGGCCGAAAAAGTGATCTAAGAGGGGTGAAAATGAAGAAAAAGAGTTAAGGGGAAAGGAGAAAAATAAATTAAGTTTATGGGTCGGTGGAGGAGACTTAGCAGGAGATATTGGATGGTTTAGAGGGTGGTGGGCAGATGTGGTGGTGGGCAATGGTTTATGGTTTTGGGGTAAAATTTTTGGCGAGAGAACGAGCAGACTTTGCATAGTTATGGAGGCTTGTACAAGGTGAATCGAAGGTCATAGATGGTTTAGTTAATTAGAGGGTGTTGCAGGGAAGAGTTTGGAAGGGAGAAGAGGCGTCGAGGTTTTCCAACGATGGAGAACAGGGCGTCTAAAGGAGCGGTGGCGCACAGACGGGTGCTTAGGGTTTTGGGGAAAGAAAGCTCGATTTCGATCCATACGAGGGGTATTTATAGTAGTGGAGGGTAGGCTTGAGTTGTGGAGGTTACCAGAAGATTAATTTCGGTGGGAAAATGGGTTGGTTTTGCCGTTGGTCGGGCGGCACAAATTCAAATTTTTTCCCGACCTTCGAGAGGGAAATGGGGGAAAACGTGGGGAAGAAATGGAGAGTGGGGCAATTCAAATGGAAGGGTGTGTCGAGAGGAAGAAAATGGGCGGGAGAAATGTCGGTCACGCCCCGTGTGGTCGGCGGCGCCATTTTCGGGGAGAAAGGGAGATGGTGGTTATGGCGTAGGGCGGGAGGAGGAAGAAGAAGAAGGTGGGGGTGCTGGACCGGGCGGTTCGCGGGGGAGAAAAGAAAGAAAAAGGGAGGGACTGGGCGGTTTGGCGCGAGGGTGAAGGAGCTTAAATGAAACAATGAGTTTTGAGTGTAAAAAGGGATAATGAATGGCGTTCCGGGCTGCCGCGCAACGGTAAAAAAAACGATGAAGTAAAACGCGGCGTTCGAGAGGAAGAAGAAGTAAAACGCGGCGTGGAGAGAGAGGGGGCGGCGACGATGCGCGGGCTAGGCCGTGCCAAAGGAAAAGGAAAGAAGAAAAGGAATTGGGCCGCGCAACAAGCCCAAATCGATGAAGAAGAAGAAAAAGAAAGAAAAGGAAACAAAAAGGAAAAGAAAAGAAAAGAAAACGAAAAAGGAAAAAAAGAAGAAAAGAGAAATAATTAAGTTGGGTCAAATTAAATAAATCTGAATATTTAGGATATTTTAAATTAATGGTATTTAAACAAAATAATTTTTAAATCCCTTTTTAGGCTAAAATAGGCTTTTTAAAGATTTTTCCAAAATTTCCATTCTAAATTAAGAAATTGCTCAAATTTTATTTAATTTAATTATTTATAAAATTAAAATTAATTTGAAAATATTTTCTCTTTCTTAATTTGAATAAAATAATTTATTTTCCCAAATTAAAATTAATTAGATAATATACTCAAATTTCCTCTAATTAATATATTAATAAACTTTCATATTAATTTGCCCTAATAAATTTTCTTTTTATTTTAGTAAAAATAATTTATTAAATTAAATTTTTAAATAAAACCTTATTTAAATATAATCTTTAAAACTAGAAAATTTTGGGGCATTTCAGTATATAATGTATGTTTAAAGATTTTTGAAGATAATGTACTTATTGAATGAGAAAATAAAAAAGAGATTTCAAACTATTCAAATTGGCACACAATCAGTTTAATAATTGAAACTCATTTGATGAGAAGCAGTAATTGAAATAAAATGGTTTTAATTTGTGGAATAAATTGGAGAGAATGTGATGGATATTAATTTTGAGAAATAATGAACAACCTGAGTATTATTATTTTTTGTACTAAACGTCAACGTTTTATATAGGTTGTATAGTATTAGACCATGCAACCTATTATATAGTATAGGAATTGCATAAGGTGTGAGTATGTGTTATAGTAAGTTTATGTAACTCATTAAGATTGTTTAATACTTTTTTTATGAAACTTGATAACCATGCACAATGGAACTTAGTAAGGAACCCAACCGAGTTCCTTGCTAGGTTAAGCATCTTTTGGAAAAGTGAGTTGTTATACTCTGACCAATCATCTTACCAAAAAATATAATTATTGTATTTTTATTGTTGTTCCATAATATTTTTGTTTGAGGTCAATGACATGTTCCTTATTTTTCAGAAAATGAGAATTCTCATTCGAACTATTACCATTACTTGGCATTATAAATACTAACTCTTCATTCCCGCAACCTTCCATATTCTCATGATTCTCCTACATTTTTTCTCTATAGTTCTTGTGATGTTTTTGATCTATGCTTAAAATCTATCAATCTCTCTCTCTCTATTTCTCTCTCTCTCTTAGGCTCATACACATTATCATTTATAGTATCAGACGAATAAGGCACAGACAAAGGCACAAATGAAGCATTTGAAGAACTAGCAATATCACATGTATTCTTTCTCATAGGGAACACATCCTCAAAAAGTTATACATTTCTAAATCCACAAATTGAGTTATCACTTAAATACAAGAATCTATATGTAACATTTTTTTGAACATAACCAATAAATGCATAATAAAAAGTTTTTATTCCCACATTAGTTCTTTGAAAATCCGATAAGGCAACCTTAGATAGACACCCCCATAATTTAAAAGATTTAAAGTTAGGCTCAAAACCTTTCCATAATTCACAAGATACTTTATCCAACTTCTTCTGAGGGACTCTATTTAAAACATAATAGGCAGATAATACAACTTCCCACCACATTTGGTTAGACATTCTTGAACTTAATAGCATAGCATTCATCATTTCCTTTAATGTTCTATTTTTCCTTTTTGCTACATCATTTTGTTGAGGGATATAAAGGGCACTGGTCTCATGCACAATACCATGACTATCATAAAATTTCTTTAGGAAAGTAGTTCCATATTCACCACCTCTATCAGACCTAAGTCTCTTAATCTTACAGTCCAATTGGTTTTCTACCTTTACCTTATATTTTGATAACATACTTTCGGTCTCATCTTTAGACCTAAGGAGGTAAAATATGGTATATATAGAATAATCATCTACGAAAGTCACATAATAATATTTTCCTCCTCTACTTATAGTGTTCTTAAAGTCTCCTAAGTCAGTATGAATCAAATCTAACAAATCAGATAACCTCTGAGTTATAGATTTTAAGGGTTTTTTTTAGCATATTTGGCATCCATGTAAATAGGACACTTCTTGTAATCATTAATGTCTATCATATTAATCAAGTTCATATATTTTAGTTTATCGATGGAAGACACGTTCACATGCCCTAGCCTACCATTCCACAAAACAAGAGACTTGACAATATAAACAGAAGAATAAGACAACTTGCTATGACTGTGGGAAGATAGGTCCCACTAGTTTCTTGTAGTTTTGATAACTGAGCTTTGGGTCTACCATATTTTTTGCTCGAATTGAGTACATTATTTTTGCATACTGTCGTTACTCGTGCCAACCAAGATCTCTTCCACCAATTTGAGGATGTTGTTGATGGAGAACATGCCACACCCATAACTATATTGAGAGAAAAAAACAAACACAAATTACATATGCAATTGGAAGAAATCAAAAAAATAAAACTTATCTATAAAGTTGTTGTGCCGCAAATAAATCATTACCTTGAAGCAATAAATCAACCGGACCATGGTGTAATTCTCTCGTCATCTCGCCCCCAAGTTTAACATGACTTGCTTCTTGCACACACACTCGAAACAGAAAGCAATGGATATCGAACAAATAATACCCAAAATATAGTGCTAAAAATTGGATGAAAAATGGTAAAGAAAATTTTCATTATTTTAACCTGAAAGCCAAGTCATTTTATATAGAATATATATGTGATTAAAAAACTCAAGAAAAATAGATCCATTACCCAAAAAATTAGGAGGATTAACTCCACAAAGAAGCACATGTCAAGGCTCATTCAATCATCCCAAAAACTCGGAATAGAGAAGATAACTCTAGCCAAAAAGAAGAAGAAAAAAAAAGGGATAATAAAAAATTAGCCTATCTGGATCAAAGATGCAGGCCCCCTAACCATGCCCGGTTGGGAGACAAGTACACACGTGAGGTCCAAAGTCTAGCCATACTTTCTACTCGAATTGAGTACATTATTTTTTCATACTGTTGTTACTTGTGCCAACCAAGTTCTCCTCCACCAATTAAAGGATGTCGTTGATGGAGAACATGTCTTCATGGGTATCGATTTAGATTGAGTGAAAAAATAAACATAAATTATATACGCAATTGGATGAAACAAAAAAAAATAAAACATAAATTTTGTGCACTCGAAACAGAAAGCTATGGATATTGAAGAAACAATGCCCAAAATTTAGTGCTAAAAATCAAATGAAAAATAGCAAAGAAATGTTTTATTATTTTTGCCCAAAATCCAAGTTGTTTTATATAGAATATATGTGTGATCAAAAAACTCGATAAGAATGGCTTCATAACCCAACAAACTAGGAGTAACTCCACAAAGAAGCACGTGTCAAGACTCATTCCATCATCCCAATAACTCAGAATATAGAAGATAACACCAACTAAAAAGAAGGAAAAAAAATAAGGAATAATAAAAATTCAGCCTATCTAGATCAAATATGCACACCCCCTAACCACGCCCAGTCGAGCAACAGGCACACACACGTGAGGTCCAAAGTCTAACCAAGGTCAACCAACAATACCTAGCTTAAGCTTTTATCTCTAATACAAAGTTAGAAGTCTGGTAATATAAATACATTAAAATCCAATTCATCCACTAATGTGGGATTCAATAGGACAACAAAAGCAGTTTATCATTGCTTCCAATAGAGGAAAACACTCATGTATCAGAATTCTACTAAATTTAAGGAGTTTTACAGAGAATTTAGCAACTGTTAGTTCTTCAATGGAGATTTAATTTTTTGGAAAAATAGATTCATGGTTTCATATTTCTATTGCTTAATTTATTCCTGAGGATCATGCTACATAATAGTTATATTGACTAGTTAAGTTATATTAATGGGATTGATCATAAAGTTGAGACCACTAGGCAAGATTAATACATTAATTTGATGAGGTTGTTTGAGAAATCAAACGTAATCATACATTTTCTATTAGTAATAAAGAGAAATAGTATTAAGATAGTGAATGTATGCTATTCACAAGAAGATTAACTTCACGTCCTTCGTAAGCTAGGAAGATTCATTTAGTTTTTTTTTATGTTTTGAAAAAGTAAGAAAAGTTTTAGATATTCAATTCACTTTCCTCTCTGAGTATTTTACACCCATTAATTTATTGTGTCCACTCTTACACAAATATGAGAGGTGGTACTTACGATTAAAAGACTACCTCTGTTGTCCAGCTTTAGGGAAAATATTGCAAGTTTCTACATGAGAAATATATATTCTAGAAGCTTTGGTTTTATCATAGGATAAATGGATCAAATATACAATGCCACGATTGATGACCGGAAAGGGTATAAGAATCCGAATCATTGTTGCAATGATCGATGAAATCTAAGCTAGCTCTTGAAATAAAATTATAGGATAGCAGCAATGGTATGTTTGTTAGGTAGAAAAATATAAACTATTTGATTTTTCACTATTCAAGAAGCATTGGTTTGGTCTTCGAGCTACCCTTAATATAGTAGTGAAATCAATTAGATTAGTTATGGAAATAAGATTAAAAACGAAAAGCAGGGACATTGCAATGAATTGTGATATGTTTTGTGATAAAGTATGTCCAAAAACCACCAACTAACATGGTCAAGATCAGATTAGGATTTATCAAATTTAATTCAAATTTACCATAGTCTTATCTTTAATCTTATTTATTTTATTGTACTAATCTTTCTAGTAACTCTTAGATTTTTTAAATCTTAAATTCCCCTAAATCATCCATTTGTTATCCTTCTAAGTTGTTTACGAAATTTTCTTTGTAACTTATTATTATAAATATAAGAAATAGTATCTGCCTTGGGGTATAGACTGAGAATTATTTACACCCTTAGTTATATTTTTTTTATGGTATTAGAGCTTGAAGAACCAATTAGCAACTCTTTCACAATGACTACCTCATCCTCAAAACTTATCTTATCCTCGGCAAATCTACACCATCTTATAACTATGTGCTATGTCAAAATTCAACCTGATAACTATCTCATATGGAGAAATCAAATGTCAAATTTATTTGAAACAACAAAAATAACGCATCTCATTGAAAATCCTGCACCTGGGAAGACTACCATTACTAAGGATGGTAAGGAAACCCTCGATCCAAAATATGAAGAATGGTGAGATGATGACATCACTCTTAAGTGTTGGATAATAGGGACGCTAAAGGAGGAATGTATGTTCCTAATAGTTGGATGTACAACTACTCAAGATATTTGTAAAGTTCTCAAAAAAAAAATCTTAAGTGCTATAAAAGATAGAGAATTTCAACTTAAAGACAAGCTTCAAAATTTGAAGATGGGCACACGATCACTCAAAGAATTTAAGATGTTATGTGATAGCCTAACTTCTATTCACAAACCTGTTTCCAAAGATGATAAATTCCTCATGTTCTCTAAAGGAGTAGAGTCTAAATACCGCATAGTTAGAACATTGATGTTGAGTAAGCCACCTTATCCCACCTTTTCTCAGTTCATTAATGCTATTAAAGGATATGACATTTGATAAATAGATGATCGTTAAACTTCCAAGGAGATTGATCACCATGCAGCCTTTGTTGTACAATGCGATGAGCACAATAATTATCGTGGACGAGGATGTAGCAAGGGTAAAAGTAACTTCATGTCACAATGACAAGTATACAAGCAAGCAAGGCCAAACCAACCAGTTTGTCATCAAAACCAAAAATCAATGACCACAAATTCTGCAAATACAAGCATTGACCAAAACCATCACACCTCAACATTAACAAAGGAACCATGCAAATTTGTTGGAGGTATAATCATAAAGCTATTAAATATTTCTACAGGTTTGATTATTCATATTAAGCTCAACAGGACCTTCCACAAGCACTGGTTGCTATATTTGCATGACAAAGGTGATGATCCACACTTTTATGGTGATACTGGGGTAGAAACACATATGACAAACACTGTAGGTAATTTAGATAATATTATTTGTTAAGAGGGAACTAATAAAATCATTTTTGTTAATGGAGGTCGCATGGGCATAACCCATATGGGTAACATAACAATGAAAAAAAACAGAGAAAATTTTTTGTTGAAGAATGTATTAGTTGTGCTAGATCTCAAATAAAATGTTATATCGGTTAGTTAGTTAGTTAACAAAAGATAATTCTTGTATTGTGGAATTCATTGACTTAGATTTTTTTTTAAGGAAAAGGAGACCAACAAAATAATGGCTAAGGGGGGAAGTAAGCAGGGCAACCTATACACACTTCAGGGGGAAAAATTAGCTTTCCAAGCTTTTACTGCAATCAAATCTAGAAGAGCTCCCACAAAAGTGTGGCAGGAGCGTCTTAGACATCCTAGCTATAGAAATTTACGCTTATTACGTTCCAATAAAAGTATTATGGTTAGTCATTGGATCCAGTCAAGTTCAGCTTATGTTAATTGTCAATTAGGAAAGAGTTACAAACTTCCATCTAATTCTCATAGTCGAGTTGCTAATTTTCCTTTTGAAAAGGTTCACTCTGATCTTTGGGGACCTGCACCCATCATGTCTCCGCAATGCATGTGTTATTATTTGATATATCTTAATGAATACACTCGATTCACTTGGATATATCCCTTATGGAAAAAGTTATAATTTTATGAGACTTTTCTGAAATTTTAGAAATTGATGGAAAATTAGTTCTGTCAAAAAATTAAATGCTTTCCATGTGATGGAGGTAGTGAGATTGGAAAAATAGAATTTTTACAACATCTTGCTAATTGTGGGACTATTCAACATATTTCATGTTTGGATACACCCAAACAAAATGGAATGGTTGAGCGTAAACATAGACACATCATTGAAACTGGATTAACTCTTCGTTTTTGGTCTAGACTTCCTCTTAGTTTCTGATAGAAGCTTTCCAAACTACAGTCTTTCTCATTAATAGAATGTCTTCCTATACTTTGAAAATGGAGTGCCTTTTAAAATTATTATATAGAAAATATCATAATTATGCATCTTTGAGGATTTTTGGCTGTAGGTGTTTTCCATTTCTGAGGAAAAGGAATGCTCATAAATTCATGCCGAAAACTTATCCTTATATATTTATTAGATATAGTAACCTTCACAAGGGTTAAAAGTGCTATCATCCACCTACCAGAAGAGTTTATAATTCAAGACATGTTATTTTTGATGAAAATGTTAATTTTTTATTGTGGTAGTGATTCATTCAAGTCTTCTATAACAAAGAATGCAACAATTACTACCTTTGCTTAGTATTTTGACAATGAAGATATTGAAGAAGAAATTTAGGCCAGCTCGTACATGTTTATGCCTTCCAATTCTCCTCTTTTAAGAGAAGTAACCACTTACCAACAAGAAGCAAGCCCTTATCCATGCCCTTACATTCTCAATCAAGTGATGAACAAGACCCTCACCACCATTTAAATATTCAAACATATGACTCAGGGTTGGATATGAATCAACATCCACATTTAGAAGATGTCTTGGTATGTGAGAGTCAAACATCACCAGTTCATCTCTCCACTGATTCTACTGCTACTTCACCTACCACTAGCTCCATGCCATTACATACCGGGACACTAAATATGCATTCAAATACCAAGAATAATCCTCATGCCTCATCTTTGTCGCCACATAAGCATGTTAAAAGTGTATACTTGCACCCACCATTTGCTGATAATACTCATTCCATGGCTACCCGATCCAAATCATCTTCTACCAAACCCACAACCTTGCTTTCCACTCATATAGACCCATACACAGAACTATACTCCTTTAAAATTGCTCAATTAGTACCTCATTGGCATGATGCTATGAAAGTTGAGATGAGAGCACTTGAAGATAATAATACTTGGAGTGTTGTTCCGTATGAACCACATATGAACCTTATCAATTGTAAATGGGTTTTTAAGACCAAGATCAAGCCTAATGGAACTATTGAACGACATAAGGCTAGCCTAGTAGCCCAAAGAGTCAATCAATTAGCAGGAGTTGATTTCGATGAAACTTATAGTCCAGTGATAAAACCAACCACCATTTGGACTATTTTGGCAGTAGATGTAAGTCTTGGTTGGAAAATTTAACAACTAGATATGAAAAAATGCATCCTTGCATGGTGAACTACAAGAGACTGTTTACATGACTCAACCCCCTAGTGTCACAAATCCAACTCTACCGCATCATGTTTGCAAGCTAAAGAAGGATTTGTATGGAATTAAGCAAGCTCCATGAGCATGATATGACCACTTCAACATTTTTCTAATCGACCTTATATTTGTCTATAGTCATGCTGATTTATCACTATTCACTCTTCACTAGTCAGAAGGTACCATCCTTCTCTTCCTTTATGTCAGCGATATCATCATCACCAACAACAATGACAATCTATTGCATAGATTGATCCTTAGTCTTCAAAATGAATTTGCTATGAAGGATCTTGGACGACTTAATTACTTCTTAGGTGTTGAAGTAACTTATTTTAGGAAGGGTGTTTTTCTTTCCCAAGGAAAGTATGCTCTTGATATATTAAAAAAGGCCAGGATGCTTGAAGCCAAGCCTATCAATATTCCATTAGCCCAAAAACATGAGTTATATACTAATAATGGTCCCCAGTTGTGATGCCTCATCTTACCGCTCATTGGTTGGAGCATTATCATATCTTACACTTACTAAGCCGAATATCTCCTATGTAGAAAATTTTGTCTCCTAGTTCATGCATAACCCTTTTACATTACATTTTTAGGTCGTCAAATGTATACTAAGGTATGTTAAGGGCACCCTAGATCATGGAATTTATTTCCTTTCTTCCTCCAACTTAAATTTGGTGGGTTATTCTGAGGTCAATTAGGTTGGGTTCTTCTTCACTCATCGGTATACATCCGATTTTGGTATCTTTCTAGGAGCTAACTTAATTTCTTGGGGCTCAAAGACAAAACCCATTATCACTAAGTCCAATGCTGAGGCCGAGTATCGAGCTTTGGCCTCAACAACCGCCAAGCTCACTTGGATAAGCTATATCCTCCAAGACATTGGCATAGGCTTACAACATCGTCCTATGTTATATTGTGATAATATTAGTGCTCTATACTTAACTGTTATTCCTATTCTTAAATCGCGCACTAAGCACATTGAGGTTGATTATCACCATGTACGTGAACATGTTGCAACCGGCACTCTTGTCACAAGGTTTGTTTGCTCCCATATGTAGTTATAAGATGTTTTTACAAAGCCATTGGCTCAAACACAGTTTGAACAGCTTAGAAACAAGCTTGGCGTTTCACATGCTCCTCTGCCTAGCTTGAGAGGGAGTGATAAAGTATGTGCAACAACCACCTACTAACTAGGTCAAGACCAAATTGGGATTTATCATATTTAATTCAACTTACCATAGTCTTATATTTAGTCTTATTTATTTTATTGTGATCTTTACTTTTTACTCTAATCTTTTCTTGTAGCTCTTAGATTTCATAACTCTTAAGTTCCCCTAAATCCTCCATTTGTTATCCTTCTAATTTGTTTATGATACCTGCTTTGTAATTGATTCTTATTATAAATATAAGTAGTAGTATATGTCTTGGGGTGCAGACTGGGAATTTTTTACACCCTCAGTTATATATTTCTTTATTCCATGCATATTTAAATAGTTACTATGCATGGAAAAAATTTGATGCCCATTTGAGATGGTGATTAATGTAGTGGAACAAGAATGGCAAGTGGGATGCCATACATATGATCACTAGCTCCACTATCAATAATCAGTTGTATGTTTATTGGAACAAATTAAAAATGAAACCACCTAACGGCCAACATAGGGACATGGAGGTTTCATCATCATATGAAGTTACTGCTTATTATGGATCTTGACCCCCAATCAGATATAAAATCCTACTGTATTATGTTGGAGTAAAATTTTGTGGTGCTCCAACAGTTGAAGGTTGCTACTAAGATTTCAAAAAAAGCTGTTGTAACAAATTATTAGTGTAAACACAATGGATGATGCTCTAGCAAAACAATGGCTTTGATGGGAGCACCAGTTAGTTTATTACATGGATTTAGAAAAGGGGGGGTTGTTGGTTGTGTTTGGCAGATTCTCGGGGATATAGAGTGCCTAGCTAGTATATATGTAGGGTTGTACTATAATGCATGTACTTTGGCTACCTTGCTGAATCTTGTATGTTTTCAATTTGTATTTTGAGGTTTGCCTCAATCAAATAAATGGAGTCCCTTTCAAAACCTTCATAGAAGGTAGGGCAAGCAGTTTGCAATGATATCAGTGGCAAGCCTTGGGGCCCTTGGGGCTTGATAAAATTATCTACTTATCAAAAAGAATGTGGATGTAGACTTCAAAACCCTTGTCCTTTCCTACCTTTATAGTTAGAGACGTAACCACTCACTTTGGAAAATCTTTTGTTGAAATGACCAACTACCAATTAATTTGCAATGAGTAATATTAATTATTTCCCTGTAAATTCCAAGACCCTTGTGCTGATTATTGTATGTAAGATCATGTTGGGTCGTGGAAGAAACATTTGAACTCAGAGTTGGTAAATTTATGAGTGTCCCTTTGTCTCTCTTCTTGAACGATCATATCATCAGCTTTGTGTTGCTACTACAAAAGAGGTGTTTGAATATAACAAAAGGTTGGCATACTCATCCGTTAGCTTAGTGAAGTAGGTGGCTGCTATTGAAAGGTTGGCTTGTGACATGAGGGCAATTTCTTTTTTGTACTTGGAATATCATTGTACTACAACTCTTTGAGTTCCAGACCTTACCATGTTTCTTTGGTAATGTGTAGTAAATCACTTATTCAACAATGTCAAGGATTGACAGATTACATTAGCCAAGAGATGAAAATATTGTTGCATATCTTTGAGTTGCAAAATAGAGATAAATCATCATTAGGCTCCTAATTCCCTTAGGACTCATTTGGTATGAGGATAATAAGGACAGAAAAAATTGATTATTATTGTATGGATTTTATGTCAAATATTTAGAAATAATAGATACATATTCAATGAAATATTCATTTTAAATCAAATTAAAATATAAAATAGATATTCATCCAAAAAAATATTTTTTCACCATAAATAGATTGTATAAAATATGTATGTAAATTACAGGGATAATTTTTGTTATCTCTATTATGCCAATACCAAACAAGAACTTTAGATAATAGTAGGGATTTTTTATTCAGTGTACAAAAAGTTTTACAGACTGGCCGACGCTTTTGAACGACTTCTTGAATAAAGCATATTTAGTTGGAATGATCCAAATGGTGCGGATAAAACCAACGAAATTTATCTATTTTGTTTCTTAGTTAATCATTGACAAGATTGCGTTTCAGGGATCGGATGATTCTATAATGGAGAATGCAATGAAGGAAGAGAGTAAATGATTATAAGCAAGAGAAGGATCGAAAGACATAATCACTGATCTATCGCTGTATTATTGAGTTGCACGTTATGTTAGATTGTATTATTCATAGAATACAAACCCGAATAAAAAGCAGAAACATTTGTTCGTTCGTGTTATTGCTTGGATTGTTGACTGTTGATCAACTACGCTGACTGCTTGTTGAAAGCATGAGCTGATCAACTGAGTTGCAACCTCTACGGCTCTGGACGCCAATCTGGCACCATGGATGACAAAAATACAGATCTCTTTCAATTTTTGCACTATTCCGCAACTTTTCATCATCATCGCATATCAAGCTCCTGACTTGGGAGTTATGGCTGACGAAGAGGCTCGCAATCAATTATAATAATCACCGACTAACTCAGAGTGAAGATGAAGTGAAACTCCAAAGTCCTTTCTAGCCCATCCATAGATTCCATACCCCCTAACAAAGATTAATTCATATAGACATGTAGTTAATCATCAGGGTACCGACAATATCAACATCCAAATGGATGTCAACATCTCCTGTACTATATCAAGCATGATATTAGTCTTGTAGAATGATTTAACATGAATCAGAATGACATTAGTTATAAAAATCATTGATTCTGACGAGTATTTTGATTGCTATGTAAAATGAAAGAGAAGAACCGAATCAATCTGTGCACATTTACGTTTTTATATATACAGAAAATATCAAATGCCTCGTCATCAAATCAGCCACCATACTCCTCCCAATTTACATGAAGATATCTCGATGACATTAGATTCGAGAATTCATCAAAAGATTATGCATAAAAATTCAAGATAGCCCACTGTCAATAGCTTCACCCTGATGGACATGTTTTCTGAGTCATTTTGTAGATAAATGTGAAATCAAGAACCGAACAAGTGATAGTCTTTTTCATCAAGAATTATCTGCCTCACAGCCGCAATTACTGATATCATGCCCACGATTGAAAATATCAATGCAATAGTTAAATTTAGCCAAAAGATTGCGTTTCTCTTGGATGGAGCAAATGTCAAGTTGAAGAAAATCATAGGTAAGACGAAGTCCAGAGGTATGAAACCAATTGCTCCAAGCAATGCATTGATGTCCCCGAAAAATGGGAGCATTACTGCCACTAGTGTTGCTAGCAACACAGAAATTGACCGACATATCAATCTTGCTGTAACATTGCGGATAGAGAACTGGGTACTCGTTGAGTCGGCAAATTTTCTCTCAAGTGCTTCATTTGATGGCTGCAAGTAAACCTGCTCCAACAAAATGGCCAGAGAAGGAACAACAAACAATAAAGAGGGTGAAGATATGTTATACAACACACATGGAGCAGAAAACCAAGTAAAAGGATACGAAGAGATGTCATACCCCAGCAACTGCTGATATCTGGATAACAATGAGGATAACTGTAGCCAACACTAACCATTTTGGTAGCAGGGATTTCCCATTCAGAAAAAAATTGTTAAGAACAAAACTGTCGGTTTCATTTCCAAATGCCCAATACCCTGACATTGCCACACCAAAGAATGTCAAGACGAGGACAGAATAACAGATGCAGAGTCCTTTAAACATCTTCCCCTTCACAGGCGTGGCCAATGTTGCCTGTAAACAAAACTTTATTGTCACTATAGGCTGGGAATACAACACTAGATTATTTTTCAGTAAATAGATTGTTATTGTATTCTCTTGATGATTAACAGCTGCATGTATAATTAGCTTGTTAATTATGTTAGAATAGATCACAGCTTATAAACTTTCTACAGCTAATGATACATTCTGTATGTTTCAATTATAATACATATCTTACCGTTCTCTTTTCTTTCTCTGGTGTGTGAGATTAAACACTGGTTGACGGTAATTCAGTTATTGATGAATTATTGAATTTCCCATCATATTGATTATGAATCGTCTCATTTGTTTTGTTGAACTGATTCTTTGTTTATTTCCGTTTGAATCAATTTGTTTGACCAGTTCTTAAATTCTCTTTCATTCTTCACTAATGGCAACTCCCACACAAAATTCATAATCACTTCCACAGATTCGTAATTACAAAGACCGTACAGAACTTTAAAGCAATCTTAGTAGAGAAGGGCTATGATCAAATAATGGGGAAAGATTTTAAACACACTTTCACACCAGTAGCAAGTTTATAGCAGTGAGGGCATTAGGGCATTAGTTGCTCTTGCCACAGTTAGAGATTGGCCTCTGCGTTGGTTGGATATTGATAATGTGTATCTACATGGCTTCCTTGTCGAAGAAGCAGACATGCAACCATCAACGGGTTACTCTACTGGCCTTCCAAGCTTGTCACTTAAAAAGATAAGCAGTGGAATGTTGAACTAAGTTCTAGCTCAGTTTAGTTATTAGCAGTCCAAGAATGACTACTCACTTGTTTGTTAACGGAAGGCGTGCCCAGACACATTGCCAAAATAATACATTTGGGTTTCTCAATTACCAAAATAGCATTTTCATTACTAAACTTCTAAAAATGGCACTTTTTAACCTTCATTGAAACTATATGTAAAAAATTTAATGTACAGCTATATTGTACATTTAGTGTATACTAGCTGTACATATAGTACCCATATCATGTACAATATTTTCTTGATTATGATCACATAATATTATGAAAATAAAAGGTGCTATTATGGAAAATTTGTTAATGAAATTGCTATTTTGGAAATTGAAAAACTCAAAAGCACTATTTTGGTAATTTGCCAGGCATGCGTTAAGTGTATGTTGATGATTTGTTTCTCACAGTGGATGATGCTTCTGAAATGTCATCACAAACAGGATTTATAAGCTTCATGGGATATTTTTTGGCCATTGAGGCAGCTCGGTCTACTGCAGGAACATCCTCAATAGCAAAAATAGGTTTCTTGATATTTCACATGACACTGGAATCACAAACTTCAAGCCAGTCCCATTTCCTCTACGTGAAGGCCTTAAACTGTACTGGATATGATGAAGAATGATTACCCCTGGAGTTTAAAGGAGAGGCTTCTCTACCTAAAGCTCACCAGTCCTCATATCTCTCAGAGTCCAGCAGCATCCATGTCATTTTCTCAGTTGTCCTAGAATTCCTCGTTTTTAGGTGGCTCTTCATGTGGTTAGATAACACTATCTTATTCTACCCTTTAAATTCTAACGATCCACAGCTTCAGGCTTACTGTCATACTTATAGGTGCAGCTGCACTTTCAGCTGCTGATCCCTCACAGGTTTTTGCACTTTTCGTGGCAATCCTTTAATTTCTTGGAAGATTAAGAAGCAGAAAATTGTACTCAAATCTACTGCCAATTCAAGTATAACCAGATGTCACATATTAGTAGTGAATTAGCTTGAAAAATAACAATAATTAACTTTTCCTCGGCATCCTATTTGACCAAGACGTGATAAGGATTGCTAGCATGAAGCACGTGTGCCACCACTTAGAAGCACATCTAGTGTACACTTTATACTGGCAATTTAGATCAGTTTACACTAAAAAGCTACTCATCACTACATTGGGGATTATAGATAAGTGTTCAGTGGCTTAATCCTATTATGATAACAAAGCCAATCTGCATGCATGATTGTCACTTATATACACCTGTGTGCTTAGCCAGGAAATTTATGTAGAAAACAGAGGAATTAAAAAGTGAGGCGGCAAAATGAAAGCTTTCAAAGCTCGCGTGAAGGAAGATGTCAGGCACCATTTGAAGCGTTTTATAATTTTATATATTAAATTATCTTATTCAAATGATGTCATATATAAATTCTTTCATTTGGTATCGAAGCGAGATGATCAGGGACCGAGGAGGTTCTGCCAAGTGTGGGATTGTGATCTTAATTGGTCTAGGACCAAAATATATTGGTCAAGTATGAGACGCTAACCAATTATTATGGTGGATCTCCCATCAGCTTCCAATCTAATTGAGAAGCTCCACAACAACTATAATACCTGGAGCCTACATATAAAGTATTACTTACTAGCTCAAGATTTATGGATGTAATTGGTAGCTCAAAAACAACCCTACCAATCAACAATGGAGAGAAAAAAACGGAAAATTAAAGCCAGAAAGGCTATGTGTGCTATTTATCAAAGTTAAGGACGAGATCTTACGACAAATCAAGGATCTGACAACTCTGAAGGCGGCATGGGTTACCTTAGCAACTCTTTTTACAAGAAAAAATGATCCAAATTGCAATAATTGGAGAATGAGCTTATGTATGTGCTACTAAAGCCAGAAAGGCTATGTATGTGCCATCTGTCACAGTTGAGGATGAGTTTTACAACGAATCAAGGATCTGAAAACTCTGAAGGAGCAACTCTTTGTACAAAAAAATGATGCAAATTTTCAATAATTGGAGAATGAGCTTATGTCTACCAAACAAGGAGATATTTATTAGGAGCTATTACTTCACTAAAATAAAGTCCATCTACAATGATATTTCAAAATTAGGTTCTGCAAATGCTATTGCTGGCATGAGAAAAGGGAGGATAATTATCTATTGGTTAAATGGGATAATTATGGCTACAAGAGATTGGCCCAAAGAAACAACCCTGACAGAGTTGGAGAGTATCTTCGCCAACCAAGAGGCTTTAGATAAGTAAATACCTAAAGTTTCAATAAATTAAGATAAATCTCACGTTACTAAAAGGAGAGCAACATGGCCAGAGAAGACAGTTACAAAACACAGAAATGAAGGTGAAAATTCAGGAAGAGGATATGAGAATTGGCATAGAGGGCAACATGGCCAGAGAAGACAGTTACAAAACACAGAAATGAAGGTGAAAATTCAGGAAGAGGATATGAGAATTGGCATAGAGGTCGTAGTGGCAAAGGTCCACAGCGAAAGGGAGCTAGACAGAAAGACCATTTTGCTTGAGTTTGTAGATCCCAAAGGATGAAAGTAATGTTGCTACCAGTAAGAAGAATGAAAGTGAAGAAAAAATGGGATTTAAAGCTTCATCAGCTGTAGAAGAGGCCAGCTCCATCAAACAGGAAGAAATTGCATGGTGAAAGAATCACCGCTAGCAATGTTAAGCAGTAAATCCATTAATTACAATGATGATTTGATAGCTGATTCTTGTTGCTCCAATCATATGACTGTTAAAAAAACATATTGCTCGATATATGAGAACGAGTTGTAGTAACGACAAACAACTCCAAGGGGGGGGGGAACAGCTATCATCCCTTGCTTAAGTTCACATCAGGTTCAGGTGGATCATATTTACTATGCGTATGAAAAATAATTTATTATCAGTATCACAATTAACATCTTCAAGTAATTATATTGCGTTCAGATCTAAAGATATTAAAGTCTATAAAAGTTTGAAGCCCACTAGTCCACCACTTTTGAATGGAAGACGAATTGAGTTTGTCAACACAAATGACATATGTAAATAAGACAAGAAAGAATGAAATAGTAAACTTATGGCATGCAAAGCTAGGCCACATGGGCTATATCAAGCTAAAAGCAATGATGAAGAAAGAGATGCCTCAAGATCATTCCAGTTTGGAGATAGGAAGATACTATTGTCTGTGTCGGTTCCAGTATGAAACAACTCATCAATTACCATATGAGGAGTCAAGATATCAAGGGAAGACACCATTGGAGTTTGTGCATTCAGACCAGTAAAGCAGCTATCAGTTAGAAGAAATATACCATCACATTTATTAATGATTTCTCAAGGTAGTTATAGATAGATTTCATGAAAGAAAAATAGAAGCACTGGAAAAATTCATGGAGTTCAAAAAGAAAAGTTCAGAAAGCGCTTAGGCATAGAATTTAGTGTTTACACACCAATAACAGGGGAAAAATACATCTCTAAGAAATCCTTTCAATTCCTGTAGAAAGGTGGAATACAAAGACAATTAACATGACCAAACACTCCACGGAAAAATGGAGAAGCACAAAGAAAGCATCGACACCAAGTAAAAACATGCAAGAGTATGATGCATACCAAAAATGTTCCACCATGCTTTTGGACAAAATGTATGAAAGCAGCTGCATACGTTATCAACAGGATTCCTCAAGGAAGGCTTTGGCTTATCTCATCACATGAGAAGCTATGGGGCCCAAAACCATTAGTGAGTTATTTTTGAACAACCATGAGAGAGTTATTTTTGGTTGTCTGTTATGCATTTATGCCTAGTCAAGATTACTCCAAGTTCAATAAGAAGGCAATTAGCTGCATATTTGTTAGATAAGTTAAGAACAAACCACAAAATGTTGTTATGTGTCAAGAAATGTGGTATTTGATGAATCATCATTATGGTGGTATTGCCAAATAGTATTGTTACTGGACTCAACTGAGATCGAGGAACAAGTACAGAAGCCGATGAAAGTCCAAACGGAACCAGAGAAAATGCAGCCACCACAGGAAAAATTGGTCAAGGCTAAATCCTCACCTAATCACATTAGAATTAAAGGGAAAAGCCCATGGCTGACAAGAGTATGAGTCAGCTCGAGAAACCAAGTCAAATTAAAGAAATAGAAGCAAAAATGTTGCTCAGCACAACCAAGGAGATTAACCAAATACGTAAGCTGAATCCTAAATATGCAAAGCAAACAACCAGATCAACCAACATTGATAGAAGACAATGGTGTAGCAGAGCTAACACCCTGTGAAGAAGTTGCAGAGTCACGAGAGTGGAAACATGCTGTGGAAGAAGAAATAAATGCACTAAAGCAAAATAAAACTTGGAAATTAGTGCCACTGCCTACCAAAGTACAAGCTATTTCTTGTAAATGGGTGTACAAAGTGAAGACTCGTTCAGATAGATCAACAGAAAAACAGAAGGCTCAATTAGTGGCTCAAGATTTCTCTTAGGAGTATAGCTTAGACAACAATGAGACATTTAGTCCAGTTGCCAAAATTACTTTTGTACTTGTTTTGTAGCTTTAACAGCAAATCAGACTTGGAAGCTTTGGTAGATGGATGTCAAAAATTTCCCTCTGCATGTTGAACTAGATCAAGAAAAATATATGGAGTAGCCAATGAAGTTTTAAAACAAGAATCACCTACATTATTTGTGCAAGTTGAAGACGGCACTTTATGACTTGAAGCAAGTACCAAAAGCATGGTATGAAAAGATTGCCGAGTTTCTTTTGCAGAGCAAATTTCAGTGGGACCAGCTCATTCAAGCTTGTTCATCAAAGTTTAAGATGGTAAGCTATCTGTAGTGCTAGTATATATGGATGATCTCATTATCACAGGAGATGATGAAGAAGAGATTAAGCAAACAAGAGAGAGTTTTCCTGTACGCTAACTTGGAGACCTAAAACATTTTCTAGGACTTAAGTTGATAGAACTAAAGAAAGATAATTCTTATGTCAATAAAAGTACACTCAAGACCTACCAGAGAGATATGGCATATTGGATTACTACCCAATCTCTACATCGATGGAGATTAGTACCATACTTTATTTAGTATAATGACAAGATTAAGAAGATGCCACAATGTACAAATAGTAAGTAGGAGTTTGCGGTACTGCTGCAACAACAACAACAACAACAACAAAAGCCTCAACACTCAAAAATGGCAAGCTGGGAAGGAAGGGACGAACCATGCACGAGCTAACAAAGGAGGCCGCTAGGGTAAGGAGAAGGTGTTCACCATTTTTGTGGATAATTTGGCTAAGGGTATCAAGGATGAAGAAGTTAGAAAATTTTTTGAAGTATCAGGAAGGTGGTGAATGTATACATAAGCAGGATAAAGAGAAAGCTCTCGAACCTCCATTTTGGCTTCATCAGGTTCGCTAAGGAGGAAGAGGCTACAGAGGCAATGAGGAAAACACACAACATACTACTACATGGGATTAAGTTGTTCATGAAACTGGCAAAGTACAAGACAGAGGAGATTGAAGGCAGAATAAGGATGGACAATGACAGGAGAGAGAACAAAAAAAGAGACATTAGAGTATGGCGACTAATGAAAAAAGACAAAAAAACCTACACTATGGTTACAAGCGGGGAAGCCATACCAAACCAGGGGCAAAACGAGCATTCTGCACAATGCTTACAAAGAAACCATGGAATGGCCAAAAATAAGTGTCGTGGAGTCCTTACAGGCTTGTCACCCAGCAATAGTCATCCAAAAGTTACTAAATACTTGAAGTACAAAGTGTAAGGTGAGGGACATAGGACGCTATAGATTCCTCAGCAAGTACGAATCAAAGGAGGAACGTCAGAAGGTGTTGGGGGAAGGAAGTTTTTTATTAAATCACTTCCTGGTGGTAAGGAAGGGAAGGGTTGACGGTGCGTGCAGGATTAGATGAACATGGGTTGAGATCAAGGGAATAACTACAGTCGCCTGGAGCAGAGAGATCTTCTAGAAAATTATTCAACCATGAGGAAGGCGGATTAGCTAGGAGGAAGATAGAGAGAGTGGAGGCAAGAATTCTCCAGGACACAACTAGTCTTGAGGATGTCAAGGAAAAGATAGCTTTGCACATAGGAGGGACAGAACTGATGGTGGTCCTTTAGGAGATTAGCCCAAACTACCTCCCATGGCAACATAAGAGGACGGATAGGAGAAAAATTCAGTCAGAGGACCAATCATCTGGGTAAGAAGGCAAATAGAACAGCCACCAAGAGGTCCAAGCGGGGGTGGATGACATGGAATCACTAGCATATCTAGAAGTTACACCAATACAAGTTTTGATGAAGGTAGTAGTTATGGAACCTTAGATGTATAAAGTAGGGGAAAACAAAGAGTTGGACAAGGAATGTATGTGTGGAGAAAGAAGAGCCCAAAATTATGTGGGCTTACTGAGGGAGTTGGAACAAGGAGAAAGAAAGATGTCTGGCTTTTTGGTGGATCGAGTAACCTCTACAACAAGAATGAAGGTAATGTGTGTGGGAATATGGAATTATCAATTATGTAAACCTAAGGCTTGATTATGTTGGAATTAGGAAGATGAAGACTCAAAAGTGGTGAATTAAAGATGAAGATATTTGAATATGGTAGAATAATGATAATGATGATTCAATAATGGTGATAATGATTCGATGGTGATGAATGAATGATGAAGGTGCTTCAAATTTCATGAGATGATGAGGATGATGATTCGATAATGATGTGATAATGAAGATGATGATTTGGCAATTAGGGTTTGAGAGTAGAAGGTTTCGTGGGTTAGGGTTCGGGTTTGAAAATTAGGGTTAGGGTTTAGGGTTTAATTTGGACGAATTTAGACGTTGATTATGGCTAAAAATGGCATGGGTTATGGAGTTTAGAAAGATAGTACTTAATCTCTAATTCACACGGACGAAGAGATGAAGGGTTTCAAGATTAATCGTTCACACATATTCGATTAAAATTGAGATGAACTCACATAGTTCAATAAGCAATACTTGTAATTTTTATTCAAATTCAATTCAATCAATAATGTGCCTTCAATCGTGGGTTTTATGGCTCATATGCCGATTACTAAGATATTGCTATCCACTAACTAAAAGGTATAATTCTTCAAAAGATACCTAGCTAATGACATAAGAAGATAGAATATTCTTCAAAAAAATAGATTTATACTACTTTATTCTCTAGCTCTCTAGCTAACCTTTAACCCAACTACTTAATTAATTAATTAACTAAACCAATTAATATCCACATCCAAGCTGTATTCTAATCCCCCCATGCATGTACCCATGCCCTCCATGCATGTCATGCCCATGCACGTATACCCCTAGTAGCTTAGATGGTACGTTTTATCTATAACTAGCAATGTAACCATTCGTTTGTCTTTAATTTTGTGGGAGATCCTTTCTAAATGAAGAACAATTAATTCCATAATAATGAATGCCAAACCTTGAGTGTTTTCCCTTGCATCAGAAGGCGATAAAAAATGGGGGAAACGAGGGGTTGGGCTTAGGCTCAAAAGTGACGAGAACTACCCATGTGTCGTATGATTTGGATGGGGAGAAGAATTTAATTTAAAGTAGACAAAGGCATGTGAGGAGAGACAAAGATTTAGGAGTGGAATCCACGTCGACTAATACTAGGAGGGTTAGGATGACAATAAATGAATCCCCATAGTCCAATGAGAATGGACCACCACCGAGCTTTTACAAGGAGGAGGGCGCATAGAGAATTAATGGAGCCCAATGGGAGAAGGCAAACCTGATGCAAGCGGCATGCTAAGAAGAAAGGGCAGATAGTAGGGTAGAGTTTGATGAGTTTTTTCAGGCGATTGAAACTTGGAATTTAGGGAAAGAGTTAGGGTTGGCCTCAAAAGAGGAAGATGCTTGTGTAGAGAGGTTGACAACGATTAGGAGGAGCCTGAGAATT
Organism: Tamarix chinensis; assembly: GCA_030549775.1. Taxonomy (NCBI): domain Eukaryota; kingdom Viridiplantae; phylum Streptophyta; class Magnoliopsida; order Caryophyllales; family Tamaricaceae; genus Tamarix; species Tamarix chinensis. The sequence goes on along the minus strand of CM060173.1, from coordinate 80,353,148 downwards.
GCTAGGAAGAGGCATATTCGAGGGCAATTAAGATGGAAAGGGGTGTTCGATTAAATAGATGGATTTTATTAGCTAGAACATAAGGGGGTAGGGGCATACAATTAAATAGCGGTCCCACTATTTAGCGGTTTTTGGGTCGACCACGACGTAAAATTACTGATACGCTACGGTTTTAAATTTTCAAATTTATCGGCTGATAAATCAGTATTGCTAGTAAATCAAAAAATATCACCAATAAATTGAGATAAATCGCAGATAAATTGGCAATTTATAGAGAATTTTTAAATCTATTGAAAAAGTATGCATGATAAAAAAAATTATTCATTTACTATATATCTTAAACCAAGTTACTATTGAATTATAATAAAGTATTACTATTTATTATTTTCACATTTACTATTAAATAACATGTCACTTTTCATTCTAAGGTAAATTTAGGGTTATTAGGAAAATTTGGCATATAATGACTTACTTTAATACTTCCAATATAATATAAAGCACTAGTTTATTGAATACTCATATTCAAATGATCAATAAATAATAATTAGAGTATATGGTGAAATAAAAATAAAAATTCACGCCGCGACATATAATTTATCGTTCGAGACACTCCGATACCGTGACACACTGACACCGCAGGTCCGTGACCGCGATTTAATTGCTTGGGTTAGGGGTTGTAGGTAAGCTATCAAGCATCCAAATGCTTGTAGCTAGAAAGAAGCTAGAGGTATTAGGATTGGTTAAAACAAAACACAATTCCCTATCTGTAGCTTGGAAGAACGGATCTTCGCATAATGGTTCAACTGAGTGGAGGGAGGCTCGAGAATAAGGTATTAGGTGGGACACGAATAAATTCCACACTAGGAACATCAAGACTAGTGAACTATGGATCTTTCTTTGAGGAAAACTAGTATCTTTCTCTTTTTGAGTGTGCTTTGCTATTGTTGTATTGCTACTTTGAGCCACATAAAAAAGGGGAGCTCCTAGAAGAGATTTAGATTGTTAGGCAATAGTGTTTTGTTCCAATATTAGTGATGGGAGACTTTAATGAGGTCAGATAACCAAGAGAAAAGGAGGGGGGCCTTCAAAAAGTAGCACCATGAGATTCTTCGATGAATGGATTGACAGGATAGGGCTTATTGATTTGAAACAGGACATGGCGTTTACTTGGCACAAGGATAATTCAACGAGATTAATGGACTGGTTTTTGGTAGATCCCGAATGGATTGCTGCCTTTCCAAATCAACGTGTCTCGATAAGTCTCTATCTAACCACAACCTTAATCGACTCAATTACAATATGGAAAAAGAAAGGCCCCAAACCCTTCAAATCATGGGATATGTGGTTTTCCCACCTAAAATTTAGAAGCTTCGTGTCTGAGTGCTCGAGTAGATTAGAGGGGGAATCGTGTCCAGCTAAACTCAAGAGGCTTAAGAATTTGCTTAAAGAGCGGAATAAGATTGTTCTTGGGGATGTTGAACTGAAGATAAATAGATTAGAACAGATGACGAAGAAGGTGGAATAGTATAGGGAGGACATGTTAAAATCAGAAGTGATGCTAGCAAGAAAAGTGGCCCTGCAGAATCAGCTATGGGTGTGGCATATGAGAGAGGAAAGTTATTGGTTTTAGGACTCAAAAGTAAGGAGGTTCAAGGAGAGAGACAGGAATACCAAGTACTTCCACATAGTAGCTACTATTAGAAAGAAGAGGGGTGTCATCAATAAGATGAAAGAGAATGACTAGATCATAGTGGACCCATTAAGGAAATGATTATTTCCTATTATAAAGAGCTCTAGGAGGAACCTAACCTGCCAAAGATTAGCTTAATAGCTGAGGGTTTCAGCAAGCTAACAACAAAGCAAAGCTTTTAGTTAGAGAGTATGCCACAGGGAGAGGAAGTAAAAAAAGCGGTGTGGGCTTGTGAGCCTTTGAAGTGTTAGGAGGAGACCCTTGGAGTTCAACGTTGGTCTCCGACTAAGGATGTGATGCATTTTGGAAAGCAGGGCAAGCTGAGACCGAAGTTTATTGGACCATCTGAGATATGGACCGGGTAGGCGAGCTAGCTTATAGGCTTGCCTTACCACCAACCTTGAGTGGGGTTCATGATTTGTTTCATGTGTCCATGCTTCGAAAATATGTGTTTGACACGGTCACGTTATCCAATGTCAACCATTGCAATTGAGGTTTGACCTCCTGTATGATGAGGAGCCAGTTGACATCGTGGATAGGAAGCAACAAGTCTTAAGAATGAGATCATTTCCTCTGGTCAAAGTTTTATGAAGGAACCAATCAGCTACAGAAGCCACATGAGAGAGGGAGGCTGAATTCAAAGAGAAGTATCCCCATCTATTATCGGACTAAGGTATGTAAGTTTCAAAGACGTAACTTTTTATTAGGAAGGCATAATGTGATTGCCCAAAAAAAAGGAAAAACAAAGTGAATAATAATAATAATAGTAATGATGAAGAGTAAATAAAAAAATAGAAATTTAAAATAATAATAAATAAAATGGTACAGTGAAGGAGTGATTTAATAGATAAATTTATGAGCTAGCCACCTCTTCACTTTCCATACATTAAGTTCATCTTCTTTAATTATTTTGTTAAGCAAAGAGTGACTTCATTAAATTTATTAAGCTATTTGATAAAATGATTTATGGCTAAAATATGATTTATTGCTTGGTATTTTTAACTATATTGGGATCAAGTATTTTATTAATTGTATTTGAATATTTTAATCATCTTTGACATATAATTGTTTATATTATATTCTTTTTAGTAGGACCCTTTATTTGTTTTTTTAGCTGTGCCCCAAAGGACGAGGTAGGTTCTTATTGGCCCATTTAATAGTATGGAATTACTAATCGATACTTCTAGTAGTCCCCTACGTAAGATATCCTATTAGTCCTCGCCAAAAGACAGAGAAACTATCGATTAGTTATCATTATTATTCCCTAGCCGCCGGAACCCTAGTGGCCACAGTTACTCCTTTTATTGATTGCTTTGATTTCTGTGATTGGTTATTGAATTGATCCTACTAACCCTTCATGGTTTTTTGATCAATTAGTTCATCTACGGTTTACATTGTCTGTTCTTGAATGCTTTTAATGATTATGTTATGACCATTTGTATTTTGTGCTTTTATGGTTATTCCTTTCATTATTTTCTAGTATTTTATAAATTTAATTTAATTTCTATTTTGGCCAGTGGAGACAGTTACTTGCTAACCTGTGATTTACTCAACCCTTTAATATTTTAGGTGAGTTGCACGAAACATGATCTAAAGGTCTAGAATCAAGTATATTAGTGTTCGGCTAGTTGAATGGATTAATAAAGAGTTTATGGCAATAATGTAACACTTATGAAGTCAACTTTATTTTGAACAGTAGTATTGTTGGACTCTCCTTTGTATAACACAATATAATTAGATGTGTTATTATCTTAGTTTGTTTTGTTTAGCCTTGCTAGCTATATGATTTTCTCGTGTAGTTGGTGGTAGGTAACACTTTCCTTCTAGGCTGGGGGTGTTACAGTGAAAGTAGGAAGGAGTAAGCCTAAGATGACACACTTACAGTATGCAGACCGTACAAAAAGCATCTAAGGATAATGTTAGGAAATAGAGGAGACTGTTGGAGTGCTTCTTCCTTATGTCAGGGCTGAGCATTAACTTCACAAAGTCATAGCTTATCTGGCTAGGAGTGGATCCAGAGTTCCTAAAGGAGGCTGCAAATATACTGAACTGCAAGATCAGCAAGTTACCCATCACATATTTTGACCTCCCATTGGGGGAAAATCTAAGGAATAAGCAAACTTGGAGGCTGCTGGTGGAGAAGGTAAAGGAGGGGCTGAAAGGGTGCAATGTAATGATATTATCTAGAGTAGGAAGATAGGTGTTGGTAAAAGTAGTCTTAATAGCCTGCCGATGTATTATAAGAGTCTCTTCAAAATACCAAAAGGAGTTGCAAAGGAGATCATCACTATTCAGAGGAACTTCTTCTGGACAGGGAGCGGGGAAAGAAAGAAGTTGACTCTGGTAAACTGGATTGTGATACAAAAACTTTGAAGATTTGGGTGGCTTTGGTGTTGGATATCTAGCTATGAGGAACAATGTGCTACTCTTCAAGTGGCGGTGGGTGGAATTTCTACATCATAGAGGGGACATCATGGAAGCACATCATCACATCCATCTACTCTTGCAACCAAATTAGTGGGTTAGTGGGTTAGTAGCTTAGAAGCAAAAGAAGAGCGGAACACCTTAGATAGATATTGTGGAGCTTGGAAGGTGGGATAATCTTCTGAGCTCGGGTATAAGGAATAATCTGAGAACAATAGCAAAGTCAGGTTCTGGCATAATAAGTGGCTGGAGAAGGGTACCCTGAAACAAATACTTCCTATACTATTTTCAGTGTCATATCAGCAACGTGAAAAGCTTGTAAATATGGGAGTATGGGATAGCGCGGTGTGGAATTGGAACTTAACTTGGCAACGAAGGCTTTTTAATTAGAAGAGCAGGCAAAGCAGTTGAGGCAAATGATTAGACAACTCCTTTTGTGTATAGACAGGAAAGATATGGTTAGTTGGAAATATGATAAAAATGGGATTTATGCAGTTAACTCTTTCTTTAGGACTTCATATCAAATGACAGATGAAAAAGGAAGAGACAGCAGGGACTATACAATGAAATATCGGTACCGCAATTGTGTATCGGCCACAATTTCGCAGTTTTTGGGTCAGCCGCGACGCGAAATTCCGAAAATGCGGCCGTTTTAGAAAATCACATATTTATCACCACGATATCGACAAAATTTCGGATATTGGCCGATATTTGCCGATATTAGCCGATATTTGTTGTGTAAAAGAATTAAAAAATCACGCCGCGACAACCGCGATATACAAAATATCATTCATGACACCGCGACCGCAACTACAATCACGACCGTAACCGCAGTTTTATTGTATGGCAGGGACTACAGCAGAATCTGGATTGGCATCACTCCACCTAACATTGCACTCATTACGTGGTTTGCTATCCATCATATACTGAACATTAAGGACAAACTTACTAGACTTCAACTCATAAACAGCATTGACTCAGGTTACCCTTTTTGTAGAGCTAAGTAGGAATCTTTTAATCACTTGTTCCTTCATTGCACAGTAACAAGAAGGCTATGGTATGGGTGTGTGATTACTAGGACACATAAGGGTTATACCGAAGACTACCATTGATAATACTCTAACTAGGCTCAGAGGTTGAAGGAGGGGTTTAAGAGGAAAAATCTAGAACGTTACACTTTTCATGATAAATGGAGTAATATGGGAGTACAGAAATAAGATAGTGTTCGAGAATCAACAAATATGTGTTGGTCAGTGATGTTAGTTAAAATGAGTATTAAATTTTGGATTAAGAATAGTCGAAACGATTTTGACTACAAAATTGATGAAGTGGTCCATAGTATCGAGGCAGTACTCTGAGGAGCAATATATAAGGGAGTCTACTTCACATGTTTATCTTTGTTTGTTGATCAACTTGTGTGACACTATGGAAAATGTTTGATACCCCTTGTAAGACTCGGTTGGACTTTGTGATAGGGGGAGAGGTTTGAGAGAGACTTGATTGCCACTTGGGTTGTGTTGCTTGTGTATTCCTAAGATTGTTTGATGTATGTTCAATTATTAAAAAAAAAACGTTAGTAGGAGTTTATCTAACTAATTGTGATATGACCTAACATACTGCATGTAGTCGACATTGTAAGTTAATTCATGTAGATACCGAAGAAGCCTCATTTGGAAAAAGTACGCCAAGTCTGAGATATGTCAAGGGTACCTTGATTGTGGTATATTATATAAGGTGTACTATGTGAACTCATAGGATATTGCAATTTTGTTATGATAGTGACCATAACAATCATCGTTCAGCAGTCGTTCAACAATCAGACATTACCCTAGGATCAAAAGTTATATCATGGTGTAGTAAGCAAAAGATACAAAGGCAAAAACTATGGCAACTCCAGAGTGCACATGGCTAACGCAGCTTCAATAAGATCAACATGAACTGATGAATTGCATGGCAAAGCTATAACATGATAATCAATTAGCAATTCAGCTACCACAAAAACCCAATATTTCATGCTCGAACAAAACACTTGGAAATACACTATGCGAGACAATGCGTAAAGCTGTAGCCCCACATCGGCCACGAGATGTTGCTGGAGCACTTTTGAGATTAATAACCCATGCCATAGATCAATAAAAATTTTCCAATGTGTTTTATCCTCATTCACAAGTCCTAGAAAACTTTTCAAGAGATCACCCATCATTAGACTACTTCAAGCTAAACACGTTTAACTATGGAGTTCTCTGATGATAGATTTTTCAAAAAAAAAAAGAAAAAAAAAAGATGCACATTGTTAATATAGGTAGTCATATTGATTATTTTAAGGATCGATTATCAAACACATAACTTGGAGTATTACATACAACCTCACTCAAAGAACACAATGTCCTCATTGCACTTCAACCATTAACTATCTCATTATAGTCCATTTCCATAATTGTCTTTTCAAGATATTGACTGGATCATCCAAATTCACCTCGTAATCGCAACTAATACCACTTGTAATGCCCCAACCCCACACCTGTTGTGGGTCATTACTAGAGCACTTTTGGAATTAATGACCGACTCTATAGATCAACAAGAGATTTTTCCAGCATGCTTTCATTGAACTTCTCCAAGCCACACTTAACTATGGAGTTCTCCCATAATAGACTTTAAAAAGGAATACACACCTTATTGATATAAATAATCATATCGATCTTTTTAGGTCTCCACAATCTATCACTATCTACATGACATTGAGATGAACTATATCAAAACCAAACAAGCTGCAGATATTTTTACAAAAGGACTCGATGGTCCCAAGTTTGAAGAATTCAGAAGATAGATTGGCTTGATTACAAGATCCCCAATGAAGATAATTATTGTGGGCAGTATGAAAAATAACAATACTTATCTTTTCCTAGACATCATATTTGACCAAGGCTGGATAAGGATGTCTAGCATCAAGCAGAGGTGTGCTACCGCCATCTAGCATACACATTTTACCAACAATTTAGATTGGTTACACCTCAGACTAAACAGCCACTCATCACTACAAACTTAGGGATTATAGGTAAGTGATTGGTAGCTAAATCTAAGTATGAAAACAAAGTTGATCTGCATGCATGATGGTCACCATTTACCCCCTCTTTCCCCTATATATATCAATGTGCTAAGCTAAGAATTATATGCAGAATAGAGAGGAATTAAAAAGTGAGGCAACTAAGTGAAAGAGCTCTCAAAGCTAGTATAAAAGAAGGTGTCAGGCACATCAATTTAAGAGTTTTGCAATTTTATATATTGAATTATCTTAGTATGATGCCTTGGTCCATTGTTGTTATATATAGATTTCTTCATAGCTTGGTTAACAGGATTAATTTCTAATTTACAGGTACCTGTTTCCATATCTATTAATCTTCACTGTGACAACAAGGCAGCTCAACATATAGCAGCGAACCCTGTCTTCACATGAATCTACAAAACACTTAAATTGGATTGCCACTATGTTAGGGACAGGGTAAAAGTTCTGACAGACTGCAACTTACTGATCTTATGACCAAGCCCTTGGGACAGCAGCAACACATTTTTTTCTCCTCCAAGTTGGGAATTCTAGATTCTTCCCAAGCCCAAACTTGTAATTGTTTGTGTGTGGGGAGGGGGGGTTTGAATAATACACACTAATTATTTCTGCAGAAAGTTTGTTATTGTATTCCGCTTGGCAGCTATTTTTTAAATATGTTAGAATAGTTCCCACTTCACAGTTATATAAGCATTGTTCAGCTTATGATATATTTTGTACGTCTTAGTAATCATATATTTCTTCTCAGTTATCATTCTTCTCATTCTCACTTATCTCTCTAATTGTAACAGAAACTCAGTTGTGGAAGAATTCCAATGTCAGAAACGAAAGGGAATAATTAGTATTAAGGTCTGAAAGATGTGTCTATATCACTGTATCCAAACTCTAGATCAAGCCGCTGGACAAGTAAAAGAACTCGTATACCTTAAAGAGATACTTTAATTTTACTTGCAGAAGGCATATTGCATTTCGCATCCATATTGTAAACTAACCTGAATTTCCGGAATGATTCCATTCCCAAATGTTGTCGCTATGATTCCAATAGCAGTAAACGATCCAAAAATGCAATTTTCAATATCTTCATCCAATGAATAGTCTTTTGTTCCTGATGATGACTTTCCTGTAATCAGAAGGTAATGATCTTATGATGTGAATATTTATATGAATCTGGATATGAGAGCTCTATTTGGTAGTTGTTTACCTATGTAAATGGAGCCAACAACAACACATGAACAATATGCAAGGCATACACAAAGAGATACTAAGTTGATGTATCTTAATGAGTGAAAGGATGGCATTTGAGCCAATAACATCACCAGGACTCCAAATATAATTACGCATTCATACAGTTTACTAGCCCCATTTGGCCATACTAGAGAGTATATTATCTGCAAAACAAATTTGTGAGTTAGCACCTACACATACCTTGACCACAATTCGAATGTACAATTATGACTCTATGCATAATTGACTTGTATTCAAAAGTTTCACATCACCAACAGAAAGCAACCCAAACTCAAATCACCTATAAATGTGCTGCAGCATAAAACCAACCTTCATACACTCCCCACCTAGAAGAATACAGCCAATAACAGCACCATAACAGACAATGAACTGAAGAGGACCAACAAAATACCGACCCCATCCTGGCCCTGTAATATGGAAATGATCAGTGCATCAAATTACTGCAGCAATGGAGTCATGTGCATACCAGCCTCGCATGGCATTGAAAGAAGAAGAATCAAACTAATGACATTATCCAACCATCAAAACCATCGTTTGTACAACCTCCATGATAATAAATGAGAAGCCAAATTCTGAATAGCATGTTTTACTACACAAACTTACAGGGTGGACATGAACTAAACTTCCCCTGACATGATTTCATCCACTTCCTTACCCTGCTATATATAGCCTGACTAATAGCAAAAAGAATTCTATTATTTAGTTTCCTTAGTTTTCCATATCAGAAGTTCAGCACTAATATGTTTTACTAGCCATCAAAACGACACTTGGTCTTCAGCCCAGAAGTAAAGCATACAGCATTGGGCTTTGATTACGTCGCACAAGAAATTCCGTAGCAAATCAAGTCATAGGAAATTCCTGAGCTGTATGTAAGTAACCAAAGAGCAACCTTCCTCTCCGAAGAAGTTTATAGTTACAGCAATGATGCGAGTCAACATGGTTGGCTTACCCAAAATATAATCAGCCATGTCACGGAACCGGAGATGGCGACGACCCATTTGGGCATGACGCTCCAAAACTAAAGATAACAAATTATAAGAGTAGAATGTCACGAGGATTCCAATTATAAGACACGAGATTCCTCCAGCCCACCCAAGCAAGGCAAATGCATATGGCAGACTTAAGAGCGGCGGAGCAACAATTGAAGTTGTTAAGTGATACCCACAGTGCAGCCATGAACCTGTTGAAATTAATCAATCAATTTCACACAATTTAGTAGACATACCACATCTTCTAATACTTCAACCAACGGAAGAAAAACCACTTTCCATAGGGTACCAGGTGTATGATAACATGTCACAAATAACAAGATTCATCATAAGACTCGTGCCCAAGTTCTATCGAATTGCAGCTCCCGGTCATTAGCCATGGAAATTTATGGGGCTCAACATTTTTGGGATGTTTTAAGCAAATCATTAACCCACTAATTAACAATAGTTGGATTGGAGGACATGGAAGTGGAGGAGAGCAAAGGGGGTAACCTTCGGATCGAAGGACAAACAAGGCTCCAGCATCATTCTCTACTTTTTGATCAAGAATTAACGGAACCTCTGCGTCTCTCGGCTGCTCTTGACCAACCGGTCCTGTTGCTTCAGGATGCACTGTTTCCATGTTGTCCCTCGCTCTGTGTTTCTTCCGCGTGCACTTCACCGATTGAAGACATGGTGCAATGCACTATGCACGACCTAGAAAGCACGTTACTATCTTCCGTTGATTGGTGCGCCATCCTAATCAAAGTATATGTCAGCCCTTGACAGATCAAATGCACTCAGTGATCATCGCAATGAAAGATCCCCCGAATAGCTAGACCAAAGATGGCAAAGAAAAGTTCAAATATTTTGACAGCTTAATTAAGGATATTGATATATTGAAAACTAATATTTATTCAACTAATTTTCATATCAGTAATTTTTATCGAAGGAAGTATCATTGGATTAGTAAAATTTATGAAAGTCAAATCTCATGATCAACAGTTTTAGCTGAAACCGTTCTCAAGATTCAATCATTACAGTCGAATGCTGTCAAGGTGATCGTCAATAATTATCGATGCTTCTAATAATTTTTTTCGATAATTTCGGCCGAACACTCCTATTTATTTTGCATTTGATGCAAAAAAATTTAAATAATTTTTATTTATAATTAAAAAAAATTCATAATCTATATAAATATTTTATACAAAAATTTAAATTAACATATTTACAATTAAAAAAATCAATAAATAACTATAATTAAACTTATAAATTTATTAAGAATCGGCAATTTCAGCCGAAAAGATGTATGAGATTCGACAATTTCAGCCGAATATTACCACGGTCATCGGCAATAATTGCATATGCCTTTTTTCGGCAATTTCGGCCGAACACCCCTATTTTTTTTACGTTCGATACAAAAAAATTTGAAATAATTTTTATTTATAATTAAAAAAATTCATAATCTAGATGTATAATATAAATATTTTGTACAAAAATTAAAATTAACATATTTACAATGAAATAAAAAAATTCAATAAATAACTTTAATTAAACTTGTAAATTTATGCATATTATAAGAAGAGAAAAAAATATTAAAAGAAAAAAATTAATTATCCCACATCTTCGACATTCTTCGCTGAACATAACATTAATCGGCCATAATTGTCAACCCTCCCCCACCTCTTTGTTTCATCTCCATCATGAATAGTTGCCTCCATCCTCAATAATTACCTATATCGACAATAATTGCCAAACTACTCATTGTTTTTTAAAATTATAAATGATGTAATAAAATTTCATAATATATTTTTTTATCTATAATTGTAAAAAATGTCATGATCTAGATCTATATTATATATAAATTTTATGTTAAAAATTTTGAGTTTTTCAAAAGTAGCATTTAAATGAAAGTGTATCGATAAAATTTGCTACATTCCCATCGGTTAAAAATACTGATGCTAAGTATTAACTAATTTAAATTATTTGTAAATAAAAATAATTTTAATCAATATCTATTATAAATATATCTAAAATATATAAATTATATATACTAGTAAATATTTTTAAATCAGTAATATATGATTTATTATGAAACAAATAAGTTTTTGTTAAAAGTAGCCATTATTTTAGTATTTTAAATGTTATTGAATTAAATTTATACAAAAATATATCGATAGAAAACATATATACGAAGGTTAGGACAAAATTTGTTTTCCATCTAGTAAAAATTGTTTTCTAAATAACAAAAACTGTATATTATCATCTGATTCAAAAAGATTTGAAATAGTAAAAGAATGCCTACTTCTGACAAAAAAATATTTGATTGACAATGAATCATATATTATCGATCTCGTTGGTGTTTCGGCATGTTTGGCCGATAATAATGGAATCATATACAATGAATTATATGTTGGTGGGGATAGAAAATTGTTGTGGCTTCGGCAAGACTGATGGTATTGTAGGATGGTACGTAGAATTAATATATTATTGCAAATCTTTGTAAATCAAATTATTATAGGATGGTGTAACACCCCCAAAAATAGTATCTGATCTTAAACCTGCACAAGAAGTCTGCTCCCCACCATCAGTGGATCATCACAGGACCCATTCAACCAAGGTAGTATCAGTACGAGTCCAATACTGAGTAAGTTCCACTATCCTAATTTATGGGAGAGACGTAACTATACATCAAGTGCATATTAAGTCATGGTACAATACGTGGATACATTATTACGCATACTCAAAGCCCACATTATAAGTCCTACCATACACATATAATAACTTGTGAAGCATATGTAACATCATGTTCAAACATATAAGGGTAGTATGACCAAAATGTAAAGTAACTCATGTGCCTCAGGTATGATTAATCCATATTATTGACAACTCATTACATAACCCCAATCACATAAGCCGCATGTAGTAATACATATAATAAAAGTCGGCTATGGTCCAATTAGACTTATTTCCTTTGAATATTTGTTAAATATAGTCGATTCACATCATAATCGTTATAAATCCATGAGAGTACGGGAACCCCACTATTATAGCCTGTGGATCGGTCACTTATGGGGCAAAACGCACCTAACCACTATTATAGCCGGTGGATCGGTCACTTATAGGGCAGAACGCACCTAACTACTATTTTATGCCAGTGGATCGGTCTGGCCCCGACTCTCATGGTGTTCCACTGTAAGTACTTAGTATCTTTTACATGTATTAACCAATTAGGGTTTGGTTTACTGAGCTCGGGATCCCCCACTATTATTGCCGGTGGGCTGGTCACTTGCGGGACGAAGTTCACACTACTATTATTTGTCGGTGGATCGGTCACTTGCGGAACAATAGTCCATACCACTATTCCTTACCGGTAGATCGGCTAGCCCCGGCTCAGTACTCTTTCACTTTACATGATTAGTATTTTATTGTATCTTATTCAACAACTTCTACCCTAGACATGTATGACTTAGAGGGCCATACCTTATCACACCACAATCGTCACATATACATTTCATATTCATGTCATAAGAATACATACAGAGCATACCTCAACTCCAAGCTACGCTACAGATAAGACAAGTTAAGGAGAATCATACGATACATAGTATAGCATGAAATATAAAGCATACAAGGCATACAAGTCACATAACACACAATGGCCTTAGCTACATCCTTACGAAATACCCATAAGTAGAGGTAAGTAGAGACTTACCTGGATCCGAAGCAAGCTAAGCGAGATAAGAGGGAGAAAGAGATCACTAGTTCGAGGATCCACAATAAACCTTTCCTAGATCGCCGATAGACATCGGAACTAGGTTAGTACTATCTTATCAATTAATAATTCACATATTATAATTAAACAAATGCAAACAAATACAACGATATTTCTTGAAAAACGTGTCCAAAACTTAGGACTCAAAAGCATAGCTCTATTAAGATTTAAGATTAAATATAAATCAAAACATATTAATACAAATACCACTTGGGACATTTCAAATTAATTTGGAAAGCCTAAGAAGGATAATCAATCATAAATTAATTTATCGAAAATAACTTATTTATTAGGTTTTATAACTAAATAGGTAACCCAACCATTTGCATAGAACCAAATCCAAACCAATTAGATTAAAACATAATTTAAATGATTTAAAACCCAAAGATAGAAATCGATTAGATAAAATACGCATAGCAAAAATCAATTTTATAAAATCATACTCGAAGATTAGGGTTTTTAATGCCTAAACTACGAATCGACCAAATCACTTCGATTACCTCAAATTGATAGTTTTAAAACACGATTAAACAAGTTTTAGATGAATCCAGATAATCAATTCAACAAAATAATCTTCCGATTAACCAATCCTAGACAATCCATTTTCAAAATTAGGGTTTTAAAGCCAACGACACAAACTCAGGTAATTCAAATCAATTAATTCCAATTAAAGGCATTAGAATACAATTAGGATCATTTCAACTACTTCTATAAATTTAATTTTAGAAAAACAACTATACAATAACCAATTTCATAATCTCACTTGAAATCTAGGGTTTTAGGCCCACAAATACAATTTGGTAAAATTCTATAAATTTAATCAAATTGAATGTTTAGAAATGCAATTAAACACATTTATAACATAAAAAATAATCAATTGGTCAAAACCACTAAAAGAAATACCCAATTTAGCACAATTAGGGTTTTTGAGCCCGGAACGCAAATCCGATCAATTCTTGCCAAAACATATAAATTGATGGTTCGGAAATGTAATTGAATATATTCTAATGTAATTTATATAGTCAATTGAATAAAATAACCCGATTACACAATCTAATTTAGACCCACGAGAGTTTTGACCTAAAAATCCAATTCCGGTTAATTACACACAATTTTCCCAAATCAACACTTCCAATATAAAATTAAATACATTTTAAACGATATTATAAAATCAATTAAGCGGAACGACTCAATTATACGACCCAATTTTATCACACACGTATTTTGACCTAGAAATCGAATTCCAATAAATTCTGCATAAATTTCTCAAATTGACGATTCCAACATGAAATTAGATACATTTAAAAACATATTGTATAATCAATTTATCCAAAATCACCAAAACAGGCAAATCCAAAAAATTTGGGCATAACCCGGCCAAAAATCCAATTTTTCTAAAATTCCAACATAACCATACAATTAACATATCCAAATCAATCTTACAGCACCTATATACATAAACAAACAATCAATTTAGCTTTCCACAAGCTAAATCACATTCAATTTACCAAATCCACATTAGAGTTTTTCAGAAAATTATACCTAACGAAAACCAATGAATCGGGACAAGGGAAGGTCGTAGAAGCTTCGTCGGGGAACGGGGACAACTCGCTGGTTGTCAGCGATGCTTGTCGTGGCCGGACGGCGGCAGAATCAGCATGGCTCGTTGCCGTCTTTGCTGCAGTTTGATGTTGCTGCTGTGCGGCTGTGGTGTTGTGTCAGTTGCAGCTGCTGCGATTGTTGCTTGCTGTAGTGGCTGCTGGTTGGAGGCCGGCGGCTTACGAAGGAGGAGCAGGGAGGAGGAGCTGGGGAGAAGGAGGCGGCTAGGGTTGCAGGACGGGAGCAGGGAGTCGGGGAACAGGGAGACACGGGAAAATAGAAGAGAAGGGAGAGAAGAGAGAAAAGGAAAAGAAGGGGGTCGGGGGTCCCAACGGGTTTTTTTTTTACAAAAACACATAAAACAAAATACTAAAGTTTAAAAATTATTATTGGAAGATTTTATTTAAAATTTATTAAACCAAAATTATTTCGAAACGATCCGAACGCTTAAAATAAATAAAAAAGCTGTATAAAGAATTTCGGAAGTATTTTCGGAAGAATTTATCAACGAACATAAAAATTTATATTATTTACAGAAATACATTATAAGACCTCGAAATAATATTTACAAACATATAATAAAATATTCAACTCAAATTCTAACAAACCGAAACTAATTTACATAATTTTCGAAATCGATTTTCTGTAAATCAAAAAGCGCAAAACAGAAGAACATTAATTTCGGAAAGAAATTTATAAATAATCTCTGAAAAATCTTTTTAATTTAAACTTTCCAAAACTATTAACGATTCCTGGAAACGAACAAATTTAAAGTCGGAAATATTTTCCACAGATAGAATTAGTAAAATAAATTTAACTATTTAAACAGAATTTCCATAATTTGAATAATATATTTCGTTAACAAATTATAACTCCAAAATAAAGTCAAAATCACATGACAAAGTTAAAAATATTAAAAATAAAAATACGAGAAAGAACGGAAATACATTTTTTTAACCGAAAATCGAATTCATAAGAATATAATAAAATCATTGTCGTGAACGAATTTATTTAGAATAGTTCGCAATGACAATGATTAATTAAATTCAAATATGAATTCGAATCATCGATAAATCCATAAAACGAATCGAAATTAAAATAGTTAATTGTTTACATTAAATTACGCTAATAAAATCATTAAACTTAATAAATCTAGATTTTAAAAATACGAGGTATTACAATGGTATGTGGTTCTCGTGAAGTTGGGAACAGAATAAAAATTTTTCAGAAGCGTAGGCATGCGTATATTTTATTGTAGTTTATATACAATTTAGATGCATGTATAATTATTGTAGTTTCTGTTCGAATCTTTATATATAAACGAACAACTTATCATTTGTATTCTTCAACTCATTATTTCTATTCTGTAGAGTAGGAATTGTTAGTTCAATGTTGAGGTAAAAAAATTTAATTTATGTTAAACACTCAGAATGAATAATGAATTTAGAAGTTCTTCAAACTATGAACAGTCTGAAACTTCGATGGGGTACGATGAGTTCGGAAGTCCGATGAACTATAAAGATGGGATCAGAACCCCATCATATTACGATGATAGATTTACAATACTGACAAGCTATGGATACGCAGAAGATATATAAGTGCATTCCCCAATATTAATTACAACTTCGACGAAGATGTAAAATATTTTTTTTAGTATTGTAAATTGCGGTGACAAAATTAGTTAGATGAAATTAATAGTTTTTTTAATTATATTATTATGGTAAATTCTTTTTTTTCAGGATATGGATAATACATCTTTTACGACTCAAAATTATCAAAGATTTTTTATAACAGATCAAATATTTTCAGATCGAGATGAACTTGTGACATGGATTAAGAAAATGGGTAGAACTCATAAGATGATTTTGATTATCAATGGTTCTAGAAAAGAAAATGTTATAGGGGCGGGTAGAGCCTCGATAAGATGTGAACGAAGTGGAACGCACGTCTGTATTAGACCAACAGATACCAAATGTGCACGTAATACATGTTCTAAAAAAATGATTGTCATTTTTTTTATTATTTGTGTTGAAAATAATAATAGTAGATGGCAAGTGGTAGTTAAGAATGGGACACACAATCACGAATTGGCTAATTATGACCAAGGACATGTTGTGCTTGGTAAGTTGACAGAAAATGAAGTTCAATTTGTTGATGAACTTATCACAACTAACGTAAAGCCACGGCAAATCATACCGCTTCTTCAAATACAATTTGAAGGTAATGTAAGTATGAGAATGCATATTTATAATGCTCGACAGAAGCTTAGGTCCGAAGAAATGGACAGTCAAACAATGTTACAGCATGTTATGAGTATGTTGGTTGAGAATCATTATTTTTAGTGGCATCGAAGTGAGCCGCAATCAAACGTAATAAGTGAACATTTGTTTGCACATCTCGTATCTGTTAACATTTTATGTGCATTTCCTTTTGTTTTGCAAATGGATTGCACGTATAAGACAAATAGATATGGAATGCCCTTACTTAAAGTTGTCAGACTAACA
Organism: Tamarix chinensis; assembly: GCA_030549775.1. NCBI lineage: Eukaryota > Viridiplantae > Streptophyta > Magnoliopsida > Caryophyllales > Tamaricaceae > Tamarix > Tamarix chinensis. Next base: position 80,335,882 of record CM060173.1, on the reverse strand, counting down.
CCAACATAATTGAATTTTAATGTTGCATGTGCATACATGTCATCTGAGAAGGAGGAAAATTATTTTTGGGTACTTGAGAGATTGAAGAGCTTAATGGATCCATATATGCTTCCAACCAACATTATTACCAACTGAGAACTTGCTCTTATTTTAGCTGTAGAACATATTTTTCCTACTTCAAAACATTTATTATGTAGGTTTCATGTGAATAAGAATGTGGAGGAAAAGTGTAAGAAACTCTATGGTCGTTCATCGTTCCCACGTGGTTTTATGTCACGATGGAAAATTTTGATAGATGCCACGGACAAACAAACATGCGAGGAAAAACTTTTGTCAATGGAGGAAGATTACAGAAGCATGCCGAGCCTAATTTCGTATCTAAATACAAATTGGCTACAACCATATAAACATAAAATTGTTGCTGCATTCTTTGGTGACGTGTTTCATATCCATCAGCTTATAATGAATAGGTTTGATTTATATTTTATCGTTTAGTATAGCTGATTTAGCTTCTTTTATGTTGATAAAGTCAATTACTGAAAAAATTTTTATGAACAGGGTTGAAGGTGCTCATGGATCTTTAAAAAGATTTATGGAAACATCACGGGGCAGCTTTAATACAGTGCACAAACAAATGCATGCGTTCCTCGAATTACAACATGATGAGATAAAAGTATCACTAGAGAGGTCTCGATTCAATACTCCTCATTTTGCTACAAGTGATCTTTATGCTAATTTGAGGGGCCATGTTTCTTTATATGCAATGGAGTTGATGAACAACGAGTGTCAGAGACTTGATCATGTACGTATAGAAGATGATTTATGTGGATGTTATATGCGTCGTACAGTGTAATGTTTTAGGAGATGGAAACTGTGGTTTCAGAGCATTGGCTTATATTATATTAGGAGATGAAGAACGGTAGGTTTAGATTCGTACCGACTTATATCACAAGATATTGGCGAGATGACAGTTGTACTAGAATGTGTTCTTATATGAAAGCGTTGATCAAGTTCTTAATACTATTGTCCACTAGGAAGGGCCGGCTCCGATGGCACACTGGATAGAAATACCTGATATTGGTCATATCACTGCAACCCATTACTGTGTGTTGTTCGCATATTACTCATTTAATGCATGCATCTCATTCCTACCTTTAGTAGCTATGAATGGAATTCAAGGTCCTGAAAATAAAGTCACTATATTTTTCTTGCAAGACATGAGTTATTACATATCGGTGAGCACTAAGTTTAATGAAGATTTTTTCCTTTTCAATATTATATGAATAGCTAACATAAATTTTTTTTCAACAGGTATATATTTTAGAAAATTTTCCACTTCCACCAGTACATATAAATTGAAATAGATATCGTGATAGCATCGTTTCAATGTGGAATACCCAATATTCTTCAAGATTCGAACAATGGCGCGCATTGGTACATGATGACACACAGACCCTCATCCTTTATCTTCGGACTCAACTTTAATGTAGAATTGTTGTAATTTTTTCTTTATTTATTTGTATTTATATCATTTGTAACATGTACGTGCTAAATTTAATAAATATATCCTAATTTCTATCATGAAGATCTAGACTATGGATATATAATAAAATACTTGACTCGTGTAATTAATGAATAAGGATAGGAAGATATTGATAGATTAATAAAACACTTTATTCGTGTTGGGAAATACTAGACCTCCTTATTTTTCATTGAATTCTCAGCCAAATGCAGACTTTTGAAAACTGAGATTTTGTGAGCTGACATAATAACACGGTTGCTATCATTATGAAGCTCATTCCTACCGTGTCTCTTTTTCTTTCGTTATCTCTTGATGAAATTTGAACACAAATAGTCTAACCTAACATATAAATCTCATACATCAATGGTAAAATAAAAACGACACCTGGCATTAATTCTAATAAACATATTTTAATGTCTTTATATAACAATACGGTAATACATCAAGTTCATTACAAATGACCACGTCGAGGTGGAGTAACTCCTAAATCACGCACAAGGGTTTCGATTTATGTAACTAACTGCTCATAATTTGGAACTGGCTCTCCCCTCGGCGTGACCATTTGTAATGAACTTGATGTATTAACGTATTATTATGTAAACATATTAAAATATATTTGTTAGAACTAATGTCAGGTGTCATTTTTATTTTACCATTGATGTATGAAATTTATATGTTAGGTTGGACTATTTTTGTTCAAATTTCATCAAGAGATAACGAAGGAATAAGAGACACGGTAGGAATGAGCTTCATAATGATAGAAACCATGTTATTATGTCAGCTCACAAAATCTCAATTTTCAAAAGTCATCATTTTGCAGAGAATTCAAGGAAAAACATGAAGGTCTAGTATTTTCCAACACGAATAAAGTGTTTTATTGATCAATCAATATCTTCATATACTTATTCATTAATTACATGAATAAAGTGTTTTATTGATCAATCAATATCTTCGTGATAGAAATCTATGTTATTGTATATACTATTCCTTATGGGTTCAACTCATAATTGTCATCTACTATGTATTTGGAAATTAGGATATATTTATTAAATTTATTATGTACATGTTTCAAAGGATGTAAACACAAATAAACAAAGAAAAAATTACAACAATTCTACATTAAAGTTGAGTCCGAAGATAAAAGATAAGGGTCTTGTGTGCCATCATGTACCAATACGCGCCATTGTTCGAATCTTGAAGAATATTGGGTATTCCACGTTGAAATGCTGCTATCACGATATCTATTCCAATTTGTATGTGACTGGCGGGAGTGGAAAATTTTCTAAAAGATATACCGGTCAAAAAAAAGTTATGTTAGCCATTCATATAATATTGAAATGGAAAAAATATTTATTAAACTTAGTGCTCACCGATATATAGTGACTCATGTCTTGCAAGAAAAATATAGTGACTTCATTTTCAGGACCTTGAATTCCGTTCATAGCCATTAAAGGTAGGAATGAGATGCATGCATTCAATGAGTAATATGCGAACAACACAGAGTAACGGGTTGCAGTGACATGACCAATATCAGGCATTTCCATCCAGTGTACCATCAGAGCTAGCCGTTCCCAGTGGGAAATATTATAAAGAACTTGATCGACGCTGTCATATACGAACACATTCTCGTACAACTGTCGTCTCGCCAATATCTCGTGATATAAGTTGGTACGAATCTGAACCCACCGTTCTTCATCTCCTAGTATAATAGAAGTCAATGCTCTGAAACCACAATTTCCATCTCCTAAAACATTACACCAGCTACTAATATAAGGAACTATATGTCGATTCATCTGAGTCACGTATGAAAATTGAAATTGGCCTGATGATAGAAATGTCGATTGTTGTCCTCGACCCCGACCCCGACCCCGACCCCGACGTTGAGTTGATCTGGGACGACTAGAAAATTATTGTTCTATATACTTCCAACTAGATTGTTCCCTTCTGGTGGAGTTCCTTGGGTGACCCCTGTGCTGCCGTATTGGTGGCTCGTGGAGAGGTGTTATCTGGGGAATTGTAATATTAAATATCTCTCTAGCCAACTTATTCTATATTTTCGGTGGCTGGCGCATAACAGATTCCATGGAAATATGGAGTAAATGAGATGCAACATCTAATGGTTCTTGGGGTCTTGGTGGAGTAATCGGCCTATCTATGTCGAGTTTATTCCAAAACAGATGAATAGCCGATAAGGGGATTGACATGTAGTTATGAATGTATGTTTTAATCTCATGCGTACATGGTGTCTCGTGCGTACGACGCATGTAACATCCGCATAAATCATCATCCGTACGTACATGATCAAGTCTCTAACACTCGTTTTTCACTAACTTCATTACATATAAAGAAACATGGCCCCTCAAATTGACATAAAGATTACTTGTAGAAAAATGAGGAGTATTGAACCAAGACCTATCCAGCGATGCTTTTATCTCATCATGTTATAATTTCAGGAACGCGTGTATTTGTTTATGCATGGTATTAAAACTGCCCCGTGATGTCTCCAAAAATCTCTTTAAAAATCCATGAGCACCTTCAACCCTGTTCATATTTTTTTTCTTCAGTATTTGACTTTATCAACATAAAAGAAGCTAAATCAGCTATGCTAAGCGATAAAATATAAATCATACATATTCGTTGTAAGCTTATGAATATGAAACACGCCACCAAAGAATGCAGCAATGATTTTATGTTTGTATGGTTGTAGCCAATTTGTCTTTAGATACGAAATTAGGCTCGGCATGCTTCTGTAATCTTCCTCCATTGACAACAGTCGTTCCTCCATTGATTAGTCTTGCCGAAACCACCAAAAATTTCTATCCCCACCAGCATATGTAAACTTATTTTATATAAAGTAATGGGTCATGACTCTATTACTATCGGCCAAACATGCCAAAACACCAAGGAGATCAATAATATACGATTCATTATCAAACAAATATTTTTTTGTTAGAAGTAGACATTATTTTACCGTTTCAAATCTTTTCGAATCAGATGATAGTATACAGTTTTTGTTATTTGGAAAACAAATCTTTACTTGATGGAAAACAAATTTTGTCCTAACCTCCATACATATGTTTTCTATCGATATATTTTTGTATAAATTTAATTCAATAAGATTTAAAATACTAAAATAATGGCTACTTCTGACAAAAAATTATTTGTTTGATAATCAATCATATATTACTGATTTAAAAATATTCATTAGTATATATAATTTATATATTTTAGATATATTTATAATATATATTGATTAAAATTATTTTTATTTACAAATAATTTAAATTAGTTAAGATTTAACATCGGTATTTTTAACCGATGGGAAGGTAGCAAATTTTATCAATACAATTTCATTTAAAGGCTACTTTTGAAAAACTCTAAATTTTTAACATAAAATTTATATATAATATAGATGTAGATCATGACATTTTTTTCAATTATAGATAAAAATTGTATTATGAAATTTTATTACATCATTTATAATTTATAAAAAAAAGGAGTAGTTCGACAATTATTGCTGATTGAGGTAATTATTGACGATGGAGGCAATTATTGATGATGGAGATGAAATAAAGAGGTGGGGGATGGTCGGCAATTATTATCAATTGATATTATGTTCGGCAAAGAATGCCGAAGATGTGAAAAATGTTACTTTTGGTAATTTATCGATATGATAAGGAATTAATATTTTTGTTTTAATAATTTTTTTCTCTTGCTATAATATGCATAAATTTATAAGTTTAATTAAAGTTATTTATTGAATTTTTATTTAATTGTAAATATGTTAATTTAAATTTTTGTACAACATATTTATATTATAGATCTAGATTATGATTTTTTTTATTTATAGATAAAAATTATTTCAAAATTTTTGTATCGAATGAAGAAAAGGACAATAAATGAGCTGTTTGATCGAAATTGCCGAACAAAACCACGTCTAACAGGAAAAAAGAAGAAGTTGTTGGAGGCATCGACAATTATTGACGATGGCCTAAGCATTATTCGGCTGAAATTGTCGAAGAAAGGGGGTTGTTTCGGCTGAAATTGCCCGAGGTAATGGCCAGAACCGATATTTTCTATCGATCGGAAGGTTGGGCTTCAATAAATTTTACCGATGCAATGGTAGTTGGTTCATCAAAATTTATTGATATTAAGATTACTTTCGAAAATTGTTTTTCATGGAGTAAATATTAGTTTTTCATATAATGATAGCCTACCAACTTTACAAGTATTTTTTCATTATTCGTGTGTGATGTGACGAATTGGACTATCGCTATTTTTGCTCGACTTATTTTCAATCATTCAACCTGATGTCGTGGTATCTTAATTGATCACCTTATATGTTCATCTTATCACATATAACTGCAATTTAGGTAACTTCATATATAATATGACATAAAAGTAATAATATTTAAAATAATAATACAGTAAAGTGTTTGACTTACATATAATTATTTATATATGAATATTCTGGAGTATTAATAATATTTATTAATTTTTCTAAAATGAAATAAATTAATGTATTATAATAATTTTGGACATGTAATCTTTTAATAAAATTATTTATATTTTTAAAGTTTGATGGATATAATTATATCATTTTACTCTTAATCTTATATACTCCTAAATCCAAAGTCATTAATCAACAATCTTATTTATAATAATTGATTAATTATTTTTTGTTAAAGTATTTATCATAATTAAATAATATTACCAATAACTAATAAGCACAATAAAATATTATTTTCAATTAAAAAATAATGATAATAAAAACAAAATAGTATTATTAAGAACTAATAATAACATATTATTATGACTATTGATAATAAAAGTATAACTAATAATATCATAATTACTTAACAATCAATCCTTTAACCTATAATATTATTTATAATTATTGAATAATTATTATTATCAATAGATTATCTTGATAATATAATAAGAATCAAACAATAAAAAAACTATTAGTATGAATACCTAATAATCATATATTAATAACTATTAATAATCAAATTGTAAGTAACAAATAACTACTTAATAATCAGTAATTCATCATAAACATTTACATAGAAATATTTATTCCTTCTTATAAATAATATATTATCTTAATAGTAATACCAAGAAAAAAATTATTATTAATAATAAATAATAATATATTATTATAACTATTAATGATGAAAGTTCAATTAACAATATTTTAATCACTTACTACTCAAACCATTAATCCATAATATTATTTACCATTATCGATGAATTAATGCTATTAACATATTATCTTAATAATAATATAACAACAATAGAAAAAAAGTATTAATAACTACTAAAAATAAGAATACTTTATTCTTAACAACTAATAAAAATATAGTATTGTGACTATTAATAATAAAAGTATCAATATTAATATTTTAATTACCTAACAATCAATAGTTAATCAAAAACATTATTTATAATTATTAATTAATTATTATGATGTATTAATAAAATATATTAATAATTATGATGATAACTATTAATATAAAAAATGAATTATAAGAAATATAATAAAATATTTTTATTAATAACTTATAACAATACATTATTATACCTATTAATAATAAAAGTATGAATTACATGATATAAATTACTTAATAATTAATAATATTATTTATAATTATATATTAAATGTTATTATTAATTTATTACGTTGATAATATTGTTAAAATAAAAATATTTTTAATAAATAATAATAACAATAATAATAATAATAATAACTATTAATATAAAATTTATTCAATAATATTCTCATTACTTAATAATCAAACAAGTAATCACTAACATTATTTATAATTATTAATTAAGTATTATTAATAGATTATCTCATTAGTAGTTGCAATAGCTCAAAATTTTAGCACTAAAATTTTTTGTTTTAAAGTCAATACAAAAGTGTTTTAAGAACATAATCAAGGGATGTTAATAACACACCAAACATGGGAGATGTGTGATCGCGGCTTAAAACATACCTAGTGCAAGGCAGAACAAAATGAGATAAGCGGACAAATACACTAACAATATAGCCATAGCATTAATAATGATGACATTAATATGATAGAAGGGAGAGAAATACAAATGTCAAAGTTAAGAGTTTAAATATTAGATGCTCAAAATCAACTCTACACATTAGGAGAAAGAAACTAGTTATCTAATTAGTCTAAATTTCAACTATATAAAATATATAAATCTTGATCCCCAAGCAATAGTCACCTAGGGGCCCATATCATCATCATTGGCATATTCTAACTAAGAAGGCATATTCCAACTAAGAACCATAATCTTATGAATTATCCTTTACTCATCAAAATAAAAGTTGAATCATCACAATGACTACACAGAGTAGAATTAATATAGTAAAATACTGGTAAAACAAAATATCTAAAGTAAGATAAGGCTCATGATGCACATTAAGCTCATGTGATAACATAATATAGAACATGTTTGTGATTTGAACATCTTAAATAGGCTTGATTTTAAAATAGTGCTTATGTGTCTAGTTCACCCACAAAGTATACTACCTCATTGCCAATTCCCAAAGAATTTTCCTAATTGGTGCATATTCCGAGTTTCAAGTTCAACCAAGCCCAGTCCACCCTCATGTTGGGGAGAACATATAGTCTTCCATGAAATGGGAACTTTTTAAGTGATTTAGGCAGTGCATGACCATAGAAAGGATCTACATATGGCCTCAATGGAATGAATTACCTTCTTAGGTAATAAAAATAGTTGGCTCCAATACCTTTGAATAATGTAAATTACTGATTTGATAAGTTGGAACCTTACTACATAACTTAGTAATTTGATAGTCCATAGATGGAGTTTTGTCGAATCTTATTCATAAGTTAAGAGCATTGAGCAACTGAGATTCTTCTACTAGTCAATGGAATGCCAAGGTAGGCTACGGGTAGATGAACAACCTACATTTAGATCATGGAGATCAATTATGTTTTCCTGGCATCGCTTATTCCTACATAGAAACATTAACTCTTTTGCAAATTCAGGTCAAAATTGAACGATCTTGAAATTTTTGAAATAAGACGGTCATCTACAAATGAGGAAATAATAATCCTGGCTCGTTCACATTTAGGGTGGCCCCTAAAATCATTGTTCAACCATTGTAACACCCCCAAATTTCACTACTGAAAAATTTCGTTTAAATCAAAAGGTTTAGCGGAAGCGAAAGAATTAAAACCGTAAACTTGGGGGTATTACCGCTACACTTAGTACCAGACCTATTCACTCCTACTGTTCTGATACTAAGTGCTAAGGCTAAACTAAACAATCGTTAAGTAAGAATCATCAAAACATAGGTTCATAGTCAACATAGATCATTCACGAAAACACGAGTCAACAACAGTTAGGATATCGTTTACTTAAGAGTACGGTTTAGAAACAAGAAGCGTAGTACAAAATATAGCTAAATAAAACAAATCCCAAGGGACCAATATCCGGATCGCCTACTCACTCAAGTCAAGCCTTCCATCCCAACATAGTACCCGATCATAAACCTGCATAGGTGGTCTGCTCCCCACCATCGGTGGATCATCACAGGACCCATTCAACCAATGTAGTATCAGTACGGGTCCAATACTGAGTAAGTCCCACTACTCTATCTTATGGAAGAGACGTAAACTATAACATCAAGTGCATATTAAATCCCGGTACAGCATGTTGATACAATATCATACATATTCACAACCCAGAGCATGAATCTTGCCATACACCTATAGTAACATATAAAACATATGTAACATCCCATTTAACATATAAGCGTGGTATAACCGAATTATAAAGTGGCTCATGCGCCTCAAGTAGGAATAATCCCTATTATTGAAACTCAATACGTGGCATACTCACGTAAGCAGCATGTAGTAATATAGATAATAAAAGCCGATCATGGTCCATTTAGACTTATTTCCTTTGAATCCTTGTTAAAAGTAGTCATTTCACACCATAGTCTTTATTAATCCACGTGAGTACGGGAACCCCACTATTATAGCCGGTGGACCGGAATACATAAACTCAGGGCAGAACGCTCCTGACCACTATTATTTGCCGGTGGACCGGTCTCCAGGGAAGAACGCTCCTGACCATTATTATTTGCCGGTGGACCGGTCTGGCCCCGACTCGTATGGTGTTTCACTGTAAGTGCTTGTGACTTATTCTTTATTCTCATCAATAATATATTCATTCCACACATATTCTTTAATAGTCCATGTGAGTGCGGGAACCCCACTATTATAGCCGGTGGACCGGAAAGTATACACTCAGGGCAGAACGCTCCTGAGCACTATTATTTGCTGGTGGACCGGTTTCCAGGGCAGAACGCTCCTGGCCACTATTATTTGCCGGTGGACCAGTCTAGCCCCGACTCACATGGTGTTCCACTGTAAGTATTTAGTATCTTTCCCATGTCTTACCGATTTTACATTTGGTTTGCTGAGCATGGAAACCCCCACTATTATAGCCGGTGGACCGGAAATATATACAGGGCAAAATGCTCCTAGCCACTATTATTCGCCGGTGGATCGGTCTCCAGGGCACCCCGGCTCCTGGCCACTATTATTTGCCGGTGGACCGGTCTAGGCTCGGCTCAACAATCTTCCACTTTAAGTGATTAGTGTCTTAACATATTTTATTTGAAAGTATTTTACCCTTGACATGCATGGCTAACTATATCCACACTTATCCTCCCAGGAGGGCCCGTCCCATATCTTGGAACTCGTGCACCCCTTATCACACCTCGATATCCATTTCCCTCTATAATTACACATAATAAAAACCAACTCCTAAGGGTGTTGGTTAAGGACCAACACCTCATGACATCAGACTCCACCCGCTATTAGTCTCTAGGGTTTCCCTTGAAACCCTAATAGGACTTATGTGGCCCAACTTCCTCTTACTTCACTACCATTAATTTATCTATCCTCAACACCTCATCTCATTTAGGTCCAATCCCAAATCATATCGCTTTGCCCATCGATTCCACCTATGACCCTAAAACCCTAGTTGGCCACTTCAACCCTAGTACCTTTCTTCTCCCACAAGTAACCTCTCCTTTTCACCCAATATTTCTTCTCTCCCAAAACACCAATAATCATTCTTTATAACATAAATTCTTACTCTCAACCTGCACCTCACTCACCCTTAATCATTTTTACTTTCACCTTTTTTTAGATTACTAATTCTTCCCAAAATCCTAATCGGGTCCCTTACACTCCCCTTCAGCAACTCACTTCCCATTTATTTCTTTTTTTTTTCTCTTCATCTCCATGTCATAATAATAATCATAATTACCCTAGTATGCATGTCCTAGAGGGTTACATCATATCACAACACATCATACTCACCACATACGGATATCATATTCATGTCATAAGGAAAACACATACCACATACCTTAACTCCAAGCTCACTACGCATAAACACATTAAGGACAATTATGTGATACACAACAGGACAGGGTATAGATACAAAGCATCCAAAGCATGCAAGTCACATAACATGTAGGGACCTTAGCCACATCCTTACGAAATACCCATAAGTAGAGGTAAGTAGAGACTTACCTGAATCCGAAGCTAGCTAAGCAAGATAAGAGGGAGAGAATGATCACTAGTTCGAGGATCCACAATAAAGCTTTCCTAGATCTCCGATAGACATCGAAAACTAAGTTAGAAACTATCCTATCGATCAATAATTTCAACAATTATAATTTAATCGATATGAGGAGACACAACTATTTTTCTTGGAAAACGTGTCCAAAACTTAGGACTTAAAAGCATAGCTCTATTAAGATTTAAGATTAATTATAAATCAAAACGGGTTAATAAAAATACACTTAGGACATTTCAAATTAATTTGGAAGGCCCAAGAAAGATAATCGATTATAAATTAATTTATCGAAGATAACTTATTCATTAGGTTTTACAACTAAATAGGTAAACCAACCATTTACATAGGACCAAATCCAAACCGATTAGATTAAAACATAATTTAAATGATTTAAAACCCAAAGATAGAAATCGATTAGATAAAAGACGCATAACAAAATTAATTTTATAAAATCATCCCCGAAGATTAGGATTTTTAATGCTCACAACAGAAACTCAGGTAATTCAAAGTAATTAATTCCAATTAAAGGCATTAGAATACAATTAGGATCATTTCAACTACTTCTATAAATTTAATTTTAGAAAAACAACTATACAATAACCAATTTCATAATCTCACTTGAAATCTAGGGTTTTAGGCCCACAAATACAATTTGGTAAAATTCTATAAATTTAATCAAATTGAATGTTTAGAAATGCAATTAAACACATTTTATAACATAAAAAATAATCAATTGGTCAAAACCACTAAAAGAAATACCCAATTTAGCACAATTAGGGTTTTTGAGCCCGGAATGCAAATCCGATCAATTCTTGCCAAAACATATAAATTGATGGTTCGGAAATGTAATTGAATATATTCTAATGTAATTTATATAGTCAATTGAATAAAATAACCCGATTACACAATCTAATTTAGACCCACGAGAGTTTTGACCTAAAAATCCAATTCCGGTTAATTACACACAATTTTCCCAAATCAACACTTCCAATATAAAATTAAATACATTTTAAACGATATTATAAAATCAATTGAGCGGGACGGCTCAATTATACGACCTAATTTCACTACAACCAAAATTTGACCTAGGAATTAAATTTCGATAAAACCTGCATAAATTTCTCAAATTGACGGTTCCAACATGAAATTAGATACATTTTAAAACATATTGTATAATCAATTTACCCGAAATCGCCAAATCGGACGAATCCAAAAATTTTGGGCATAACCCGGCCAAAAATCCAACTTTTCCAAAATCTCAACATAACCATACAATTAACCCATCCAAATCATTCTTACAGCACATATATACATAATCAAACAACTAATTTAGCTTATCACCAGCTAAAGCATACTCAATTAATCAAATATATATTAGGGTTTTTCAGAAAATTATAACAAACGAAACTCACAAATCAGGGCAGGTGAAGGTCGGGAAAGATGCGCCGGAGGTCGAGGATGGCGCGCCGGTCATCCCCCGACCTTGCCGTGGCCGGACGACGGCATGGCCGGTGCGGCTCGTTGCTGTCTCTGCTGAGGTTCGATGCTGCTACTGCTGTCGCCTGTTGCTACCGCTCACTGTTGATGTGTGTCGATCGTGGTGGTTGTCGCCCGACGAGGGAGGAGCAGGGAGGAGGAGGCCGGTCGTCGGAGCAAAAGGGCAGGGAGAAGGAGGCGGCTAGGGTTTCGGGGGTGCAGGGAATAGTGGGTCGACGGGAATAGGGAAAAAGAAGAGAAGGGAGAGAGGAGGGAAAAGAAAAAGGGGAAGGGGCACTGGTCGGGGCTTTTTTTTTTTAATTACAAAAAGAAGTAAAACGAAATACTAAAAGTTTAAAAATTATTATTGGAAGATTTTATCTAAAATTCATTAACAAAAATTATTTCGAAACGATCCGAACGCTTAATATAAATAAAAAGGCTATATAAATAATTTCATAAATATTTTCGGAAGAATTTACCAACGAACATAAAAATTTATATTATTTACGAAAATATATTATAAAACCTCAAAAAAAATTATTTAAAAGTATATAATAAAATATTTAAGTCAAATTCTAATAAACCGAGACCAATTTAATAATTTTCGAAACCAATTTTCCGCAAACCAAAAAGCGTAAAACGAAAGAAAATTAATTTCAGAAAGAAATTCATAAATAAGCTCCAAAAATCCTTTTAAATTAAAACTTCCCGAAAATATTAACAATTTCTGAAAATGCATAAATTTAAAGTCAGAAATATTTTCTACGGATAAAATCATTAAAATAAATTTAACTATTTAAACAGAAATTCCATAATTTAAATAATATATTTTGTTAACGAAATATAACTCCAAAATAAAGTCGTAATCACACGACAAAGTTATAATCGGAAACGAATCTAAAATATTAAAAATCAAAATACAAGAAAGAATGGGAATACATATTTTTAACCAAACATCGAAATCATAAGAATATAATAAAATCATGGTCATGAACGAATTTATCTAAAATGGTTCACAACGACAACGATTAATTAAATTCAAATATGAATTCAAAATCGTCGATAAATTCATAAAACGAATCAAAATTAAAATAATTAGTTGTTTACATCAAATTACGCAAATAAAATCATTAAACTCAATAAATCTGAATTCTAAAAATACGGGGTATTACATCACTACCCCCTTAAAAAGGAACTTTGTCCTCAAAGTTTAAGGAAAATCTAAGTAGTGTAAACTTGACAAACAATTGCATAAAGCATTGTTCACAATAAATAGGTTAAAAGTAAATCTGAAGAAAGTAAAACGATGTTTACAAAACCAAACCAAGCAAAGTTGAATCAAAACATGGCATAGGAAGTAAAGTAAAAGAAGGAGAATTGATATTTAGTAGATCAAATACAATGGAATTCAAACAAGGAAGAAATACAGACTTAAAGTCAAACAAGTTACGAAAATACTGTCGTTAAAATAAAGTCTTACAAGAGAATAACAAAAAGCATCACGTGAAGTTCAAAGAGAATAAGGGAACGAAAATTATAAAGATTACACAACTCTAATAATACAACTAATACATAATATGCACATAAAGCTTTATACAATAAGTTATCTCTATAACATTATACAAGAAAACAAGGTTAACACTTCGCTCAACGACTCATAAAAGATTCTCATACACACCAACCACATACTTCTAAATCAAGGAAGATTCTTAACCCAAAACACTTTAGTAACAAGTTCTCTAATCTACGCTATAACCATGATAGTCTAAACACTTAATTTCGAAAATGCTACTAATATAGCAACTACAACATTCGAGTCCACAATTTTTATTTATCTCCTATTCGTTAATAGTTCTCCTCATACAAGACAAAACTTAATACACTATCACTCACGAGCAACTAGAAAAGAAAATATGCCTACTTTACGAGGAAGGATCTTCATACATTAATGCTAAAATTACTGACACAAAATACAAAACGGAAACAACATGTGATAGAATGATAATCGATGGAAACTAGATATAAACCCATAATGAAAGTTATACTACATCATTAAAATCACTAGGGTAAATTAGGCACCCTACACCCTGATTATAAAAACAAACACCTCTATCTAAACCTCAACCTTATCATTACCACAATTCTAGGTTTCTCCCAATTGAAATGATACATCTACTTAAACATCACTATCAGGGTTACAAACCTAAATTTCTTACAACTCCAAAAAGTGAGACTACTCAACCAAAATAGACTACAATTTATGTCACATCATACTATATCCGACAAGGTATACGTTAAGGTTATCAATCCACCAAACCTGCAAGACTAGGGTTAACCTAGTGGGGTTACTACCCCCTTAAGAGCAAACTAATTACAAAACGATATTAACTACAACACATAAAATTTAAAGTTAACACAAGTCAAGTATGTCAAATAACAAGGAACCATATTCAAAGACATAATTACAATAGCAAATCACAAGGCCACTTATACTACCCAATCACACTATCCTCACAAGCTAATCCGGATTTTTTAAAAAAAAAATCACTTGAAAGAAGACAATTACATTTTCATTTAAAACATTTAGGATCGTGAGAACCTAATCTCTAACCGAAACTCGATTCTCAACAACCAAAAACTTTGATACCAACTTGTAACACCCCCAAATTTACTACTGAAAATTTTCGTTTAAATCAAAAAGGTTTAGCGGAAGTGAAAGAATTAAAACCATAAACTTGGGGGTATTACCGCCACACTTAGTACCAGACCGGTCACTCCTACCGTTCCGATACTAAGTGCTAAGGCTAAACTAAATAATCGTTAAGTAAGAGTCATCAAAACATAGGTCCATAGTTAACATAGATCATTCACGAAAACATGAGTCAACAATAGTTAAAATATCGTTTAGGATTACAACTTAAGAGTACGGTTTCAAAACAAGAAGCTTAGTACAAAATATAGCTAAATAAAACAAAACTCAAGGGACCAATATCCGGACCGCCTACTCACTCAAGTCAAGCCTTCCACCCCAATTTAGTAACCGATCAAAACCTGCATAGGAGGTCTGCTCCTCACCATCAGTGGATAATCACAGGACCCATTCAACCAAGGTAGTATCAGTACGGGTCCAATACTGAGTAAGGGCGCAGGTGCGCTAAGGCCAAGCATACAATCATACCACATAACACACATAACACAATCATATAGGCAACATGCGATAACATGCAAGATAAGGCCTGAATACTTTTCCGGTGACTTATTCTTTATTCTCATTAATAATATGTTCATTCCATACATATTATTCAATAGTCCATGTGAGTGCGGGAGCCCCACTATTATAGCCGGTGGACCTGAAGTAAACACACAGGGCAGAATGCCTCTGACCACTATTATAGCCGGTGGACTGGACTGGCCCCGACTCACATGGTGTTTCGCTTTAAGTACTTAGTATCTTTCCCATGGTTTAACTTATTCATTTGGTTTGTCGAGCACGAGATCCCCCACTATTATAGCTGGTGGATCGGAAGATAAACGCACAGGGCAAAACGCCTCTGATCCACTATTATAGCCGGTGGACCAGAAAATAAACGCACAGGGCAGAACGCCTCTGATCCACTATTATAGCCGGTGGACCGGAAAATAAACGCACAGGGCAGAACGCCTCTGATCCACTATTATTGCCGGTGGACCGAAACACGGGCTCGGCTCGACATCTTTCGCTTTACGTGATTAAATTCTTATCAGTGTCTTATTAAATCACACATCACCCTTAAAATGCATGCCAACAACATTCTACTGCTTTCTTTTCAAGAGGGCCCGTCCCATATGTTGAGACTCGTGCACCCTTAGTCATACCCCGACATTATTTCCCCTTAAGCTCACACATAATGAGAGGCCAACTCCTGGAAGCGTAGGTTAAACCCAACACCCTATGACATCGATCTCGCCTATTCTCACCTCTAGAGTTTTCCCCTTGGAAGCCCTAGTTGGGCCCATGTGGCCCAACCCCTTCTCACTTACCTTACAATTACTTATTCTTCACCCCACATCTCACCCTCATTAGGTCCAACCCCATGGCATATCACTTTACTCCTCGATCTCGCATGTGACCGGCAAAATCCTAGTAGGCCACATCAAACCCTAGCACCTTACTTCTTCCACAAGTAACCTCTCTCTCTTCATCCCCAAGTCTCTTCATTCACATGGAAACCCATACTCATCTTTTATATAATAGAATTCTCACTCTTAACCCATACTCCACCCCTCCTTAATCATCCTTACTTTTACACTTCCCAAATTTCCACTTTCTCCCCAAAACCCTAATCGGGTCCTTTATATACCCTTACACCAACCTACGTACTATTTTTCATCCCAAGTCTCCAATTACCCCACAACTCTCCCATTCTCTTATTTACACCCTAATTCAACTTTTCTCACGTAAGACACACCCCCATGCAATAGTTAGTCACCTCATGCAAACGCCCAAAGTCACCATGCAGATTTTAAGGCCCCCATGCATGGTTCTCAACTTTCATTTACTTTGGATATTCTACTCACTTAAAACTTCTCTCATGGATTATGAGGCACTTTGGTCAACCCCATATCCCCCTTAATGGTCTCACTTCCCATTCCCCTCTTATTATTCTCTTAGTCCCATTTTTCCATACCAAAACCCTAGCATGCATGTCCTAGAGGGCCGTATCAACACATCATAAATATCACACATAAAACATGCCATGCTCATGTCATGGAAAGTACACACGACGTACCTCAAATTCCAAGCAAGTTATCCATAAATCATATAATACACATTAGCATGGTATACACAACAATCAACACATCACATCACACATAGCACAAGGCCATAGCTTCGTCCTTACCTAACGCGACACCGGTCTTGGAGCACGTTCCTACGCCTCCTCCAGGTTTCGACATGATTCGCCTATAAGAGGGGAAAACTAGAGGTTAATTTTCCTCTGACCAAAACACCATTCTTTCTACCTTACCCTTATCTTGAACTTACCATTAGGGCTATTAATACTAATAATGCCTTTATAAGTAAAAGAAAGTAGGGTTTCATTCTCAAGGTAGCTAATCATGCTACTACTAATCAAAATAGGTCTTAATAGTTACGATAATTTAAAGCAAATATAATAGTATTTATTATTAACGGTAATAGTTTCAATGTTAATAATAATGGTAACAATATTAGTGCTAGTGAGGTTAGTATTATACTAATACTACTAATAGCAATATTACTAATGATGATAGTGAGAATAATAATACTAATAATAATGGTAGTAATAATAGTAACCATAATAGTAATAATAACAATAAAAGTAATAACGAGGATGATGTTGAAATAGTAATACTAAGGTTATAGGTCATTAATATTAATAGTCATAATAGTTATGATTATTTCGAATCCAGGTTAAATAATAATAACAATAACAACAATAATAATAATAATAATAATAATAATAATAATAATAATAATAGATAATGATGATAACATTAAGAATAATACTAAGGATACTAAAAATAATTAACACTTGAACAACAAGGATTTAAGGGTTGGGGGAGTTTAGAGGGCCACCTAGGGTGCTGGTGGCACAGGTGGCGGTGCACGGCACACGGCGGCGGCGGCGGTGATGGGGGGAGAAGGAAGGTGGAGAAGTGGTGGAGGGGGGAGGAAGGAAAAGGAGAGGTTGGTAGGGGAAACAGAGGGTTTAGGGAGGTTGGGGATAGGGATGTAAACGGGGCGGGTTCGGGTCGGGTATACCATATCCGTATCCGTACCCGATAAGAAAATCCGTACCCGAATCCGTACCCATACCCGAACGGATATCCGTTGACATATCCGTATCCGTATCCGTCGGATATCCATTACCCGACGGATTATCCGTTTACCCGTTAATGGATATTGTCCAACGGATAAATCCATTACCCGACGGATAAACCCATTTATAGTTAAGCCAAATGACAATTTTAACCTTAATTTATACTATATTTATTTTAAAATTAAGGGTAAAAGGGTAATTATATATCGGGTAAACGGGTACGGATATGGATACGGGTATGGTTACGGGTACGGGTATGGATATCCCATATCCGTATCCGTACCCGAACCCGACGGGTATTTTTTTCTATCCTCCATATCCGTATCCATATCCGTTTATCCATATCCGTTTAAGTATCCGCCGGATAAAATCCGTCGGGTTTCGGGTAATATCCGCCCCGTTTACATCCCTAGTTGGGGAAGCTCCCTTGATGGTTTTAGAAGGCAGAGGGGGTGCTGGAAGTGGTGGGGCGGCGGTGAGAAGGGCGGCGGGGTTCGAGGCTGGCTTGATCGGGAAGGTGACTTTGCACGACCGGGGTGGCGCGTGCAGAGCAAACCAAGGGGTGAGGAAGGCCTAGGTTGGTGGAGGGTGATGCAAGGAAGAGTTTTGGGGGTGGATTGAGCGGTGGCGACGGGGTGGCTGTCTGAAGTAAGGGTGGCGCAGGGCGGTTTTTTGGGCTATGGTTTCAAAAAAGCCCGATGCTGGGTCCTTGGGGGTATTTATAGGCTTGAAAATGGGGGAGTATCGAGAGAGGGGACAGGGGGAGGCATGTCAGGTGGCAGGCCGACGCGGGTCTGCCATGGCAGACCTGCTGGTTGGTCGGGAAAAGGGAGAAATGTGCAGGAGCAAGCCTGGGAGTGATGGCGGGGGTGTCGGCCTGTTGGGGGAGGGTGGCTGGAAAGTCAGGAAGGGGGGGAGGTGGCGTGCAGGCGGCACAGGCAGGTGGTTGGCGCAAAGGTTGCAGGCTTCGACGGTGCAGAACAGCCAGATGCGTGGGGAAGACGAAGGAAAAGGAAAGAGGGTGGACCGGTCGGTCCAGGGGAAGGAAAAGAAACGGGAAAGGGGAACCGGCTGGGCGGTTCGGGCGACAAGAGGAGCTGGGCAGGCCTGGCACGCGAGACGGGGGGGAAGAAAATTGATCTGGGCCAGTGGGCTGTCCCAGTCGGGGGAAATAGGGGAGAGAAGGGAGAAAGGAGAGGGGGGGGGAGAGAAAAAAGAGAAAAGGAAAATAAGGGAGAAAAAGGGATTAAGGAAAATAATTAGGGAAGAAAATAATTAAAATGACTTATGGGGTGAGTTATAGTATTTTTGGTAGATAATTAAAATTTTAGTAATTTATCTTAATATATCTTATTATATTAGTTTAAAGAGGTAGCTTTTAGAAAAATATTGGTTTGAACCTTATTTAAATAAAATGAGTATGATAAAATAGAAATTTATTTATTTTAATTTATTAAACACTCACATCTAATTTGGTATACTTAAAACCCACAAAATAATTAAGTTAAATAAATTTAAAAGGCAAAATCCTCAACGTAATTAAATTAAATAAGTTTAAGATTTAAATTATCCCTAATAAAAGTAATTTATTAAATTATAGGCTTTTAAAATTTTTGGGGGATTACATCACTACCCCTTTAAAGAATGACTTCGTCCTCGAAGTCACTAGCATTTCCTTAGGGTTAAGGCCCACTACGATCTAGGTAGATAAGGGTAACACATTTACTATAAGCGACTATGCCACTACCCCCTTAAAGAATAACACTTTTTTTTAAATACAAGTACACATATAAAATAAAATACTAAAAGTTTAAGATTATTATTGGAAGATTTTATCTAAAATTCATTAACGAAAATTATTTCGAAACGATCCGAACGCTTAATATAAATAAAAAGGCTATATAAATAATTTCATAAATATTTTCGGAAGAATTTACTAATGAACGTAAAAATTTATATTATTTACGAAAATATATTATAACACCTCAAAAAAATTATTTAAAAGTATATAATAAAATATTTAAGTCTAATTCTAATAAACTAAGACCAATTTAATAATTTCCGAAACCAATTTTCAGCAAACCAAAAAGCGTAAAACGAAAGAAAATTAATTTCGGAAAGAAATTCATAAATAAGCTCCAAAAATCCTTTTAAATTAAAACTTCCCGAAAATATTAACGATTTCTGAAAATGCATAAATTTAAAGTCAGAAATATTTTCTACGAATAAAATAAATTTAACTATTTAAAGAGAAATTTCATAATTTAAAAAACATATTTCGTTACCGAAATATAACTCCAAAATAAAGTCGTAATCACACGACGAAGTTATAATTGTAAACGAATCTAAAATATTAAAAATCAAAATACAAGAAAGAATGGGAATACATATTTTTAACCAAACATCGAAATCATAAGAATATAATAAAATCATGGTCGTGAACGAATTTATCTAAAATGGTTCACAACGACAACGATTAATTAAATTCAAATATGAATTCAAAATCGTCGATAAATACATAAAAAGAATCAAAATTCAAATAATTAATTGTTTACATCAAATTATGCTAATACAATCATTAAACTCAATAAATCTGAATTCTAAAAATACGGGGCATTACAACCATAACCCTTGAAACATTTTGTGTTAATGCTATATACCTAACACAAAAATATTGGGAGAGATGGATATTCCTATCTTAAGACTTTTTCTTTACAAAATGAAGGATAGGTATTCCATTAAAAAGAATAGAATACCTCACAATTGTACTACATTGCATCAACAATTGCACATAGTAGAAAGGAAAGCTAGAACTAATCATAACTAGCTCAATGCACCATTCCACTAAGTTATAGGTTTTCCTTAGGTCTAATTTAAGCGTAAATATAGGAGATATATGATTTTTATTGTAACCTTTGACCAATTCATGAGCAAGATATATTATCCCCATTGTGTCTCCTATTTACAAAGGCATACTAAGAGGAATCAATGAGAGATTATAAAAATTCTTCTAATCTATTGGTTAACACGTTAGAGATGATCTTATAGAGTATGTTACAATAGGCTATTGGTATAAATTGGTCAATCCTTAAAGCATTCATAAATTTAAGAATGAGAGTGAGAGTGGTAATATTGAGGCTATGAGGTTATTTCCTAGTGTAAAAGAAACTCTATAAAACCAAATTAACATGGTTCCCAATTTATGCTCCAACTTTGTAAAAATAATCATTATAACCATATAAACCAAGAACCTTGTCATCTACTATTGAAAAAACAACATTATTTACTTCTTCCATATTCACAAGTTGCAAAAGAAGTTCTTGTTCATTAAAGTTTAACATATGTCCTTTGTTCATAACTTCTTCTTTTGAAGTAACTTCCTAAGTCAAGGATGATCCCATCAAGCCTCTATAAAGTAACTATGAATTTGAACTAAATTAGTGACAATATTCTCCTGTTGATATTGTAATTGAGTCACTTGACTTATTTTATATCACCTCTTTAACATAACATAAAAGAACTTGGTATTTTTATCCCTTATACTCAGCCATTACTCCATATATTTCTACTTATAAAAGCTTTCCTCATATGTAAAGTAATGATTCAATTGATTTAAGGTACTCTACTCTTCCTTTATGAGGACATCATTCAAAGGATTATTATATAACCTAGCTTGGATGCCCTTTAATTCTTCTCTTATTTTCCTCACTTTATCACTAATACTACCAAAGTTTAAAGAGTTTAGTTGTTTGAGTTTAGGTTTCATTTGCTTCAGCTTGGTCAAAAAATCTCTTATTATACAACCTTTGATTGGTTGTGTCTAAACACCTCTCACCATATCTTGGAAACTACTATCCTTTGTTCACATGTTATAGGTAATTTACTATATCTCTAGGAATTATATATGGTAACAATCATTTCAAAATGATATGAGATTAAGGGGCATGCAAATATAGCTTGAGAACTTGGGAAACATGTTACCCATTGTAAATTACCTAGGACTCAATCTAGTTTATAATGGAATTTGGCATCACCTTGTTTTTTATTTAACCACCAAGTGTAAAAATTACAAAAATACTTGATATCTACCAACAACAAAGATTGTAGATAGTCTATAAAATCAACAATATCTTTAGGTTCTGGAGGATCACCATATAACTTTTCCTAATGATTCAAAATCACATTAAAATCTCCTAGAAAAATCCAAGCCTCTCTAGCTATAGCATTTTTGATTAGCCATTACCATGAGCATTTCCTTCTTTGACTAATATTAAAACCATAAATGATCGTAACACTAAAAGCTTTTATCATCAATTAGACACTATGCTCTACAAGTAATAACTTAACTATAGTAAGCTATTTTTGATGTATACCACTAGTTTGGATGCCAACCAACATAGATTCTACCATTGGAATGGAGATTATAACTAAAGATCCATTTCCGATTATTATTTATACTATTGCTAATCTTCTCAAAATTATTCACTTTAACTCTAGTCTCAAAAGGTCCCTCTAAAGAATCTGATTTGAACTAATCCATACCTTAATTTCTTTTTTCTTTTGATGGCTTATTAATGCCACACACATTCCAACATCTAAGCATTCAAGCTAAATGAATGTTGGTATTAGGAATGAAGTTTTCACCAATACTATGGGGCAAATAAACCCATAAGGTTTGGTCCTCTCAAGGTCATAAGTCTTGTGATTCTCATCTAGTAACTCTAGTATGTTTAATTGATGGATAATCATAGCAGATTCACCTTGAGCTACTATTTTTGGTGATTTAGAAGCATTTGATAAAGGTTGAGTCACATTTTTATTGTCAATACTAGGAGGAGGGTTCTTGTGAGTTTTTCCTTCCATATTTTAATACCACCCATTATTTCTTAGTATTAGGGTTAGGTTGCTTCAATTTCCTACAATCACTAATTAGGTGTATAAAATTCTTATAATGATTGAACAAGTATGGTTTCCATCCATACTATATAAATTGTTGTATTATACCACTATGAGAAGTTTGAATGGGAATAATTATAGGAATTTCTTTCATTGCATCCAATTCAATTACGATTTTGGGAAATGAAATACCTACTTTAAAAGCTGTGACAAAATCAATACACGTAGGCACTCCTATAAAGTTTTTTATTCTATTAAGTGAGTTTTAAGACCAAATAGGAAAGGGAAGTTAAGGTAATTTTATCTAGGTGCATAAGTAACAAAATATTTCAGTCTCAAACTCATATTCATTAGTCCAAAGGTCAAACACTAAAGGATAGTTCATAAAAATCTAGAAAGGGTTA
Source organism: Tamarix chinensis (assembly GCA_030549775.1). NCBI lineage: Eukaryota > Viridiplantae > Streptophyta > Magnoliopsida > Caryophyllales > Tamaricaceae > Tamarix > Tamarix chinensis. The sequence goes on along the minus strand of CM060173.1, from coordinate 80,312,099 downwards.
TTTAATATTATATGGAAATCTTCTTTAGATTTCAATTGAAAAACAAATAAACCTTCATCATGAAGATGAATATCAAGTAAGGTCACATGTGTCTAGTTTTGTTTCACAAAATTCAACATCTAAGTATATGAGGGTCTCACTCTAAACACACATCCAACTAAGGAGAAAAGGCGTAGGGAGGCTTTATTTTCCCATTCCTTTTAATCTAATTTCATAATCGGACCATTAACAAATAATATAAGGAGGAATAAATTTCAAAGGCAACACATGGTTAGGGTGTTGGTTGTTGAAAAACTTATCTTTCCATGAAACTTGAGGGTCAGTTCTAGGCATAGAAGGTGGAAAATAATCATGAATAAGGGCTTACCATGCAATAGTTTCATATTCTATCCCTAGAGTATAGTTTAAAATAGGAATGCCCACTCCATTCGAGGTACATGAGGGATTTAGTTTACTTATTTTTATGGTGAATATATTTGAATCAAAACTCATCTCCTTTGGGATCAAATTCACGGGTTCTTTCAATCGATATTTCACTCAATTTCCTAATTCAAATATCATTTGTTTCACCTACCTTTGCAATCGGTTTTTAGTTATACATCCAACCGATTCCCTTGCAATATTGTTACCCTTCATGGTGGCCAAAACATGGCTTATCTTCTTCTTATTTACCATTAGTGAAATTTAAAGGGGGTGGAACATAAGGCACATATATTAGTGCTTGCAACATGCTTTCCTCTTACGCTTGATTGAAATGTAATTAGTGTTAACTAGTGTTCAATATTTTTCCCCATTATAATAGAACCTTATATTTTGATTAGTTTAGATCATTGTGAAAAATGGAATTTATTAATTAGGACGATGTCCTTATAGATATGGCCTTACCTCACTACAACAATATCTGTGCACTTTTAAATTTAGGCGATCAAGTTTTTGAGGTTGTTGTTGAGGACTTATCAAACCTTTTCTTTGTTTAACTAGACTAAACCTTTTATTTTTATTTTTATTTTTGTTTTAGTTTACACTTTTTCTCTATTTCATGAAACTCTTTTATACCCTAATCTTTTGGAATTGGGAAGCTAATAGATGTTGACCTCAAGATTGAAAAGATTCTATGAGATATCAAGAAGTGGATAAGAGAGATAAATTGTAGTTTCAATAGGGAGATCATCATAGGGGATTAAGAGAACCAAATAAATCAATATTGATCCTTAAAGGAGTTTGCCTCACCAAACATGCATGGCAAGCAATCAAGCATCATTAAACCAACAATTGCTACCACCAACATTGAGCTAAATATTTTACTCCTTTCTATGGTTAAATATATAGAATACCACAGTCATATGCATTGTATGTGTATGTAATATACAAATTTCTTTTTTATATTTCACATTGATGTAAATTTTCTAAGTTGGTATATACACACTTTTATATTTCATTTTGTGCATATATATATATGAATTTATTGGTATAAAGTAGATGTTGTAAGTTGGTGTAAATAAGTGTTGATTCTTCTCTACAAGCAACGTTGGAAAATTATATAGGTTTACGTGCACAAAAATAATATAGTGCATGTAATAGTAAGTGTAAATAATCATTAAAGAAAGAAAAAATAAATACAAAATAATTATTATAATACCCTATCCTAAAATCCTTTAAAATGTATTTAAAATTATGTTGATATAAAATAAATTAGTTTTGATATTGGAATGGGCTTGAAATTTTAATAAAAATGTGAATTTCAGGTATACCGATCAACTGGTTTACCTAACCAATCGACTAGTACGCTCAGATATTGACAATTTTATTCTCAACAAACTAGTCGAATGGTTTGTCCAAACTAATTGACTGGTTATCTTGTAATTCTATATCCATTTCTAATTTTTTATTTCAATCCCATTCTAATGTTTATGAAAACATCTAATTAGAGTCTATTTGTTCTAATAATCATATTATGGTGCTTGAGGATTATTTTCACATTATTTAGATCATTCTATGATTTAATTTAGTAAAATTATTCCCAAAAAGCATCTTTTAGGACATACCTCACTTTCTCTCTTCTCCATCACCTATCTCTCTTTCTCTCTTCAAGCACCTAGGATGCATGGTTCACTTTATACATCCATTCCCTAAATCACTAACCTACTTCCATGTCCCTTCCTAACCGCACTCAATCTCCATCACTCTATCATGTATGTCCTTACCTCTTGGTTTTCCACACTTAACCATACCATTCTTATCTCTCTTTCTTATGAATATCAGTTGGCCATCACCTCTATACCCTCCATTCCTAATCTATTTTCATTTCTCACCTATTGTTCTTGCTCTTTTCCCCCTTTTCGTGGTGTAAAATTGCTAAGTGTTGAGCATTCTCCATTTTTCTTTCTCTCTCATCTCTATTGAGAAAATAGAGGCTTTATCTGAATTCCTTCCTTCTTTAGGTGAGCATTGTCTCCCTTTTCTTCTTCTAATCTTAGATTTAGTTTTCCTTTGTTTCTCTTAAGTAAGGAAGGACTAAGATTTGAGAAAGGTTGAAGATTTCATCTTCTTTTTCCTTAGCAATCTATTTCTAAGAAAAAGTTGGGTTGTGTTCTATTCTTCCTTTTCTTCCACTTATTCTTCCTTGATTTTTAATGGAGTTTTAATGGTTTTGACTTAATCAAGGTCATACTAGATAGCCATCAGGTAGGAGTTTTATACTAGAAGAATTGCTTCAGGGTAAGGCATTCTTATCTTTTACATGAATAAGGTTCTTTTTCTTATTGAGATTCCATGTTCTTGGTGTATGTTGTGTGAACATAGTCTAAGTGTATTCTAGAATTTGAGCATGTGGTAGAATTTCTTCCTAAAGTTTAGCATTGTTGGATCTCTCTGGTTTTATGCATGAATTGGTAGATTGGGCATGATTCATTTAAATTCCTATGTTATCATGTATTCATGTGATTCTATGTGTGCAGAATGTTTTTTTGTGTGTTTTATGATATAAAAGCACGCTAAGATTAATATGGTAAAGTTTAGTAAATTTTAGGCGTGTGCATCACAAGTCTGGGTGATGTTTTACCAAGAGTAGTTGATCGGTTCATTAAACCCATCAACTGGTTGTGTGAGTAGTCACATGGTTTGAACATTTTGATCGGTTGGTTATGAGATTAGTTGAGTGTTTCAATGAACTAGTCGATTAGTTTCTATGAATAGTTGATTGGTTCACCAAGCCATCGACTGGTGACCCTATAACCAAAGTGGTATAGTATCTGCTTAGACCCATTAACTAGTTGGACTAAACATATCGACTAGTTTTCTATGAATAGTCGATTGGTGAGAACAACCAGTTAAGTGGTCTACTAGTGTTATTTTGGCTTAAGTTTGGTACAACCAAACTAATCAACTAGTTCGACTGTATGCCTCTTGGTTAAGTCATTAATCATTAATACTCTTTTGGGCCTCTTGTGTTAATACCTCCATATGATTACAACATTTAAATTATGATTTTAACCATGATTGCCTTGTAATTAATAAGAATTGTAATGATGATAATTGGAATTGAATTAATTTAAATTTGATGTCATCTCAAAACACCCAATTGATGGCCTTTATTCCTGGTGATATATTTGGTGTTATCACTTAGAAACGCCCAATTTGGTTAATAATGGAATTTTATCATGTTTGGTATTATCACTTGAAAACACCAAAATTGATCAATAATGGAATTTAATTGTGTTTAGCTTTATCACTTGAAAAAACCTAATTGATTATTTATGGATTTAATTTGTGATTTATGATATCACTTGAAAATGTATAATAATGGAATAAGATGTTGTTTGAGCCTTTTTCTCCAAATCTCGATATAGCTAACTGGGAGTTAGTGGGCGGGTTGTCTTGTGGTTTATATTTTTTCACTCGGTACCTATTTTCTTCTCTAGTGGGTTGCGATAGATAGGGGGTATACACATATCTTTGAGGTATAGGATTATACTGTGGCATGACGACATGACATTATTGTCCAGTACAGGTGGGTAAGGTATCCTATGTACAAGCCCCTGTCACTTCATATTGTCCATTATTTAGGCGGGTGTGATATCCCAACTTTTTAGCCCTTGTGGCAGAGGTATTAAAGGTGTGGCAGGTGAGGTATCCCAATACAAACCTCCTTAATGAACTTCAACCACATGCGGTGGGTGTGGTATCCCAATTTGTGTTAGCCCTCGCAATAGGGGCACTAGATGTGTGGTAGGTGTGGTATTCCAGGAGAAAAGTCCCTTCGATGTATCTTGACCCCGAGTGGTGGGTGTGATATCCCATTATGTTTATTTGCCACTATAACTTTTGTTCGCGGTGGAAAATTGGGTATAGTTGAATAAACTATTTTAATAACTAGAAATTATGTGATTACTAAAGGAAGAAATATAATATGGTTTACATTGCGTGAATTGTGTTGCACTTACCTTATTAACTATTATTCCATGATTTCCATGCAAGCATGCTTTGTTGTATTACTACTATGAGCCTAAGGGTTAATTTATATTGGTAGGCTTATCACTATGCGATTATGTGATTTCAATGTGCCGCATGAGCCTTACCATGTTTTAGGTAGTATATTTTATCGATAATTCATCGTACTAATATCGTACTTTTGTGGTCACTATGATGATATAGCTTCTAGTTTAGAAAGCATAGGATGATTTGCAGGGGTATGACTCTTAGTTAGAGTATGCTGAGGGTGATGGCGTGGGCTAGTAGCTGGTCATTGCTCAGAGTTGGAGATTTATGTTTGTGCGTAAGAGTTAGGATAACTGGCTATAGGTTTTTTTCCCACTGTATGGGAAAGTTTTTATTCTTCTGGTTATTTAAACTATTGGCTTCAATTTCTTGTATTTGGATTTGTAAACTCTCATACTCCTTACATCTATATTATTATTCTCGATTTTATCATCGTGTACTGTTGTATTAATATTATAAGAATGCATCTTTTCATTCGTTGCTCTATTTTGCCTTGTATTAGGCACGAGTCAGGTGATGATCATATCTCTCCCATGGTTTATGTGGTGGTAACATTCCTTTGTTTTACTTTCCAAACAATTTCATATTATCTTCAAAATGAAATTTTCTGGTTTGTAAATTGGGGGTGTTACAATTATAGACTAGAATTGTCTTCTATAGCCTTTCTGGACATTTTTAGTGGAGGATTCTCAAGGAGAATACATGGTAGGTATTGACAAAAACTATCATATATTTTCCTTTGCCTAAATGCTAAAATAAACACTCGAGAAGGCTATTGATGATGGTTTTAGTCCATAGCCATCATGCATCTCCTAATTTCTAAGGTAATTCAATACATGAAACAATCGTTTATACTTTCCCACTATATTTGTGGAACCAAATATTATTTGGTTTCTAGGGTCACAAATGACATTTTTTTCAAACTATAGATGGAAATGGCACATACAATGGTCCATAACCACTGTCTATAGCTAATTCCAATAATCCTCTATTCCCTTATCTGTACTTGAAATGCCCCAAAATTTTCTAATTTTAAATATTATATTTAAATGAGGTTTTATTATAAAAATTAATTAAATTAATTATTTTATTAAAAATAAAAGGAAATTAATTAGGATAAATCAAGAAGAAATTTATAACTATTTTTATTAGGAGAGAATTTGGGTATTTTAACTAATTAAGGATCTTATTTTGGAAATTAATTAAATAAATTATTCTATTTAAAATAAGGAGGATAAAATATTTCCAAATTAATAATAATTTTATAAATAATTTAATTGAAGAAAATTAGGGTGTTTTATTTACTAATTAAAATAGAATTTATGGAAAATATTTAAAAAACCCTAAATTAGCCTAAAAAGGAATTTAATATTTTTATTAAATAAATATTTTATGTTAAATACCCAAAATATTCTAATTAATTTATTTAAACCCAAAACCTTAAAATTTTCCTTTTTCCTTTTTTCCTTTTCCTTTTCTTTTCTTCTTTTTCTTTTTCTTTTTTTCTTTTTCTTTTTTTCTTTTTCTTTTTCTTCTTTCTTCCGCGGTTGGGCCTGGACGCGGCCCAACCCACCCTCTCTTCCTCTCCCCGCGGCCCAGCGTCGCTGGCTTCTTTTTGCGTGTTCCCAGACGTGGCGTTTTGTATAAGTTTCTGTCGAGACGATGCGTCCCGTTTAATGAAGGAGTATCCGGCGCCGACCGGCCCTTTTCTCCCCCTTTTCTTTTCTTTCCCCGGCCGATCGGTCCACCTCCTCTTCTTCTTCCTTCTTCCTCCTTTCTCCTCCGTCGACACGGCTGCAGCTCCCGAACCCATCAATGCCGTCACCGGCTACAGAGACTTTGACAGGCCGTTTCTTGTCTCATTGTATTCCCCTTGACTCGAGGAATAAATTGGCATAACTCTCGTCTGTTATCTCTTGCCCGTTTCCTCTCCCCAGCCTTGCGAACTTCGATGTAACCCAAACGATTGCCGACCAATTACTGCCACCGACCACCCAAATTCTCGCACTTAATACCTTCCTGCCGACCCCCAAAACCCTATTATACCATCTACAATCTTTAAATAGCCTAGTTGTAGTAGTTTTTGGAGTTTTTCTTCCCCGAAAACCCTAAGCAAGAGGTTGCCACCACCGTGACTTCAGACGCATCTTTTACCACCGATAGCCAACCTCAGCACCACCGCAGCATTCCAATGTCTTCCCTGAAATTTCCTCTAATTAACTAAACTATTTTCAACCTTCGATTCTTCTTGCACAGGCCTCCATAACCGTGCAAAGTTTGTTGATCATTTCACCAGAATTTTCACCCCAAATCCTTAAGCCGCCGTTTCCACCACTTCTACTGCCCTTTGAACCACCCAAAAACTCCCTCTAATCCTCCTCCACCGAATCATAACCTTATTTTATTTTTCCCCTGCTCCTTCTCTCTTTTTCTTCATCTTTTTCCCTATTAGATCATTTTTTCGGCCACCGCCGTGAACCACCGCTGGTGCCGCCCATTCCCGCCGACTCAAGGTGAAACCTTAGACCTTCTTAGTCATTATTTACTATTTATTTTAAATTATTCTATTTTCATTTTATTTATTAGTAATTATTCAAATATAGTAATTATTTCCTTGCTATTAATATTAATACTATTTATGTTGAATTTTACTTGTAGGGTAGAGAGTGGCAATAAAATAGTTTTATTGTTAGTTTCGAATTTTAAGTTATTAATTGAATTATTATATGATAATTATCATTCTTCTTCTTATTATTAATATTATAATTATTAGAATAATTATTATATTAATTTTATTAATTATTCTGAAAAAATCTTAAGCCCTAATTTTGTATTAATACTCGCACTTATGTATTTTAGTATTATTATTTCTATTGTTTACATAACCATTAATAATAATATTATTATTATCTTTATTATTTTAATATTATATATATGTTATTAATTTTATTATTAATATTAATAAATAGTAGGTCATTAGTTATAAGTAGGGTCGAAACCCCACTTTAAATTTAAAGCTTATATGTTGTTGTTGTTGTTGTTATTATTATTATTTATTATTATTATTATTATTATTATTATTATTATTATTATTCTTAATATTATCTTTATTTATAATATTTAGTTGTTATTAGAATTATTATTATTATTATTTTATCTTTACTAATATTATTTTGGTGGAGGGTAGAAACCCTTATATCACCTTTTTATTTTGAACTGCATTAGTTTTATTATTAATATTCTACTAGTATTTTGTAGAGTCAATTCTAGTATAATAATTTTTAATTAAAAATAAGGTCTTGGGATAAGTTAGAAATACTAGCATTCTTAAGAGAAAACCTAATCCTAGCATTTTTCCCATAGTAGGTGAGTCCAACCAAAGCCCTCAAGTGATATAGGAGTGTGCTCCGAGACCGGTGACGTTTTAGGTAAGAGTTTACTAAGGCCATTGTATGTCTATATACATTATGTGCTGCATATGCCATGTATTCTATGTTATCATCATTAATTATGTTGTATATGATATGACGTGGAGCTCATGTATGATCTTGGGTTGTTATATGGGATGTGTTTTATTTGTAAGTGATGATATGCGATGTGGCCTTAAGACATGCATGTTAGGGTTGTAAAATAATGATGGGTAGTGTAACAATGTGGCGATAGGGTTTTGCATGAAATGGCATGGTGTTAGGGTTTTACATAAAGGGGGTATAGTGTTATGGTTTTGCTTGATATGGTATGGGTATTGGTTTTGCATAATATGGTATGGGTATTGGTTTTGCGTGATATGGTATGGTATTATGGTTTGCATGGAAGTATGTCTACGTGGAGTTGGGGTTTGTATGTGAATTAGGGCTTGCATGTGAATTAGGGTTAGTATGGAGATGCGATCTATGTTGAGTTGAGGTTTGCATGTGAGTTAGGGTTGGCATATGAATCAGGGTTTGCATGGAGTCATGGATTACGTGGAGTTAGGGTTTGCATGGGAGCTAGGTTTGCATGAAAGTGTAGTTTACGTGGAGTTAGGGTTTGCATGGGAGCTAGGGTTTGCATGGGGATGTGGTTTACATGGAGTTAGGGTTTGCATGGAGTTAGTCATGCATGTCTGGGCAAATGTATGTGCATGGCGAATATTTATGAATAAAATATTTAAGACACTAACCTTTTTAAAGTGGAAGATTATTGAGCCGAGTCCATACCGATCCACCGGTCAGGAATAGTGGTTAGGGTTTTACCCTATGTACGACCGATCCACCGGTTATAATAGTGGTTAAGACATGAGGTCCTATATGTGACCGGCCCACCGATAATAATAGTGGGGTGACTCGAGCTCAATAAACACAAACCAGAATCGTTAAAGCTCTTAAAAGATACTAATTACTTATAGTGGAACACTATGCGAGCAGGAACCAGACCAATCCACCGGTCAGGAATAGTGGTTAGGGTTGTACCCTATGTGTGACCGATCCACCGGTAATAATAGTGGTTAGGGCATGATGCTCTATGTGTGACCGGCCCACCAGCTATAATAGTGGGGTGTTCCTGTACTCGCATGGATTGATAAAATGGCATGACGTGTATCGACTTACGATGAAAGAAAGATTAAACCATTAATCCAGATCTTTTTGGACCTGATATGTGGACTTATTGATATTATGCTATGGATTTCATTATATGCTTTGAGGTATCACATGTGTAGTTTGAAATTTGATGCTGATTATTATCTTGCATGATTCAATGTGTAAATGTGTCGGCCTTAGTATTTGGTTACCTTACTCAGTACGTTGCGTACTGATCACCCTTTTTATGGGTGCTGCTCATTCCCACGAGTAGAGGGCCCATCTGACTTCCTGTAGGTAGGAGATGTCTTTTATGATGATATCGATGTTCATGGGACATTAGGAGGGATCGAGAGATGATGGGGCGGGATCATTTCCCGTAGCGACGTGGCTGGCTCTCCTTGAGATTTTTACTACCATTTCTCTTATTTATGAATAATACTTTGGAACAATTTTATTATTATGGTTATCTCCTTTCTCGATAAACTAAACCTCATACTTTGGGTTTGTGTAAAGACTTGCGCGAATTTGATCTCCGTAATTATGAATTTGGTTTATCTATTAATGTCTCGAGTTATTTTTCTAAGCCTTAGCACTTAATGCTAGATTGGTAGAAGTGAACCGGTCTAGTATTAAGTGTGGCGGCAACATTCCCAAAATTTACGGTTTTAAGTTTTAAATATGGCTTTTAAAAAAAATGGAGTAAATTTTGAGGGTGTTACAGTACTAGTGTATTACAAATTATTATCACTATTAAGAAGAACAATACCACCTTATTGAAAAAATTAAACTTGAAATAGCATATTTATTTAATATTTTTAATAGATATAATACTTTAAATGATTAATAAGCACTGCATCATATTTCATTATTATTAATTTTTTTATGTATAGAGTTCTAGAGTATTGGTGACCTAATATAATTATCATTAATTTCACAGCAAGAATACTAACATATTCAATTAATATTTATTTTAATTATATAATAATATCTATTAAATATTATTATTTGAGGAAAATAATATTCTTTTTGGATCATTATTTTTTTTATCAATACCAAGTGCATTATGAAATACACAACACTAGTGGTTATAAAATCAAGCAGGTTGGTATTCTAGATAATGTGTATATCTCCACTGAAGGGTGAATTATATAGCTTAGTAAAGTTTCCATTTACTAATTTCAAGACCAAAATCTTAGGTAGAAGAATATGATCTTGAAAAACAATAGGGTTCATATTGATCCATATTTGGTAAATGGCGCTAACAATAGTTGCTCTAAGTAAAACTCCTTAATCACATTGCCTTCTTGTACATCTTTCAACCATAGTTGTGATTCACTTCAGGTTGTAGGTTGATAAAGTAGTTTTATCCTAATGAAGATTGGTGTTAACATTGTTCGACTGTCTGATATCTATTGAATACACGATGCATATTATTTTTCTGCAATACCTCAATTTATGTGGCATATGGTAGATGCTTAAAAAGATTGATTTGACTAGCAATATCAACAATTTTTACATTCCTTTTTTGAAATTATCTTCACATACCTTTATATTTAAGCATTCTTGGCTTTGAGCAAATCAATAATAGGTAACCTCATGAAAATTTTCCAAGGAAAATGTGTAAGTACATATAAAATAGTTGTGTTGATCAACAAATTCGATTATCAATTTTGAAAACACACTAACTATTTATGACTTGTGTAGGACCTGATGGCTCATGTGTTACATTGTCGTTAAATTGATCTTTGTTACTACAGTGTTCCAAAAGAGCAGCCACATCACTAGTTTATGTCTCAATAGGCCAAAATACTTCCAAATAAATATGTCACCAACATGATCTTACAACTCATGGCCTTATGAAAAATAATATTGAATTGTTTATATCATTAGCTTTTTATTGATAAAAAATATTCAAGATTTTTTTTATTATTTATTATACTTTTATATGATATAATGTGATTATTCATAATATTTTTCACATTTTCATAATTTGTAATCTTGCACATGTCCCTCTTTTTTTACTAAATATTGTTATGCTTAGCAAACAATTCTACTTAGATGCTCAAATATTGTTCTTTTTTCTTTTTGTGAAAAACAAGTGGTGCATTTATTAATAAAATAAGTTATTTACAAGTAATAAAATCAAATATATCCGCTATATGAATATGATTCCTAAATTTCACCCAAAATGACTCATGCAAACACCTTCCACTAGTAGCTAGAACTATCAACTTTGATAAAACACATCTAGGTATAGATTTTTTCTTAAACAACTCTTTGTTTCTAGCTTTCCAAAATTTATACACAGTAGTGGAAAGAAAACCTCTTAGAATTTTGGTTTTCTCTTACCCATCCATTGGTACGATCCACATTAATGAGAAGATGCTGCCTATTATTCAATCTCCAACCTTCCGAACAAGCCAATATTTCTATAAACTACTTCATATGGTGACATTCGATGAAGATGTGTTGGATTGATTTTGTATGCTAGCATAAAATATAATGATCATCATGGACTAGCTACAACCTTGACATAAGAGCTTTTGTTGCCAAGTGTTCATGTGCTACGAGCCAAAACATAAAATGGCATTTTGGGGCTATTGGGTTCTTCTGCATCATCCTTTTACCATGGTTTGATTGAGTCCTAGAAATTTTGATCATAGACTACTTTAATGATATAAGGAGTATATATTTTATAGGCATCTGTCATAAGAAGTAAGATGGGACATAACTAAAAGATACCCTAGGTTGTCCATGAGGCATGTTTGGACAACACATAATAGCCTAAGTCACATCCTCATAAATACTAGTTGTGGATCCATTAAACCCAAAGGGTTTCCTTTTATAACTTCAAGTTCCACAAGTGATTACCTAGGGAAACTATATTCCATTCTTGGATATTGATAATTCCCAAACCCCCATTCCTTCTTGGATAAACAACAAGTGGAACATGCTACAGGCAATTTATAGATAGACTCATTCTCACTTATCTATAAAACTATGTGGCAGATGATAGTAACACATTTTAAAAGGGATTTAAGAAGGTATAAAGTTTGGAAACAAAACATTTAGATTCCAAAAAACACGCTAGTAATGAGTTGGAGCAATCCCACATAAGAAAGTAGATGTAAAGTCTAGTGTTAAATTCTATGGATGATTTTATTAATAAGACCATGTAATTGATGAATAGTGAGTATTAAAGAGGATATTGGTAGCCCAAGGTAGATAAAGGGGAAAAAACTACTTGGAAGGATGGTATCTAAAGGATTTCCTCATTTTCTTGGTCAGTTAATCCCCCACAAAAAAAGGAAACTTTTTTTGTTAGTTAACATGCAGCCCTAAGATCAAATTAAAGGCATTTAATTATTCAAGTAAGAACTAGATTGACATAGTATTTACAAGAATTAATAGCAAAATATCATCCTCAAAAGATAGGTTGATAGGTTGAGGATAGTAATTTCTTACATTGTATATGACCTTAGAAATCAGAATTACTCCAAAGAGTGCAGAACATACGTGTGAAATACTCCATAACAACCACAAAAAGATATTATGACAATGGATCCCCTTGGAATAGCCCTGTTTTTCATCATGAATGATGGAATGGAAATTCCATTCAAAGATATGTAATAACTAAACCCACTTACACATCCTATCACGGCACAAACTATAACACCTCTATTTTTTACTACAAAAAAAATTCATTTAAAAATGTTGCAGAAGTAGAAATACAAAACTATCTTATGAAAAATGGGGTGCTACATCCATATCTAACACAAGATGGGAAAATAACCTCCTAACTTATGCTAGACACAATGATAAGTATCAAACCAATCAAAATACAAGGAAAACTAGAGTGCACAAGATGAGAAAATCCTTGCTTACAACCTAGGGCTACATATGCCCAAATTCATACAAGATACATACAAAGAAGGTAAATTTGCTTAACTAAAGACAATTAAACTCATTAAGAGTATACCATGGTCACTCAAGGACAATAAGAAATTCTTCTAGAAAAACTACGCTCAATAACCCAACATTCTGAGAGGAGGATGGACCACTCAATGGTCATCCTCTGGAGTACTTAAAACTAACCTCCTACTTGTGGGATTGAGCAAGGGATTGCAACAAAAAACCCATCGGTATACACACATACTAAGTAAACAAATCTACCACTATCATGTAGTTCCTAGTGCAAGCAAGATCCATACAACATACTCATGGCACAACTTACTAAAATGTGCATGTGACTTTCCTATCATGTCTTTTATGTTCAATCACATGGGTCATACAAGATACGAGTAAATCATATAAATCATGTATATTTATAGTCATATCAACACAATAGAGTATGTACCCTTTTAACATGCATACTATCTACTCATGGATCATGAAATACTTAGATTATCCCTTCGACAGTAGGCAGAGTATAATTAACATGGTGATGAGGAAGGAGGAATTCATGTACAACATCTAACCATAGATGAATCATGAGCATAATAATAATAACGCATGCACTAACTCATGGATCATTCCAGATTTCAAGCATGTACCATAATAACATCCCATGGGGTATATGATTAGCATTAAGTTCCAAGTAGATGAGCATAAGGCATACCACTTATTCATAGATTAAACAAGGTGTAAGCTCTCAAGTATTCATAACGCAAAGCATATACCATATTAAGTAACCATAATTATGTAACCAGACTTGGCCAATTTCTTCCTCTTTAAACCTCATCCCAGTTAACATCTTAATTTACATAAAATGGAATTTCTTTGCTAAACCTTATGCATTACATGAGTATATAGTTAAGTTACTCCAAGTTCTTGAGAAAGGTGGGATCACGCCCCATGGCTTCTCAGTACCATGGAATCCATCTAAAAAGTTGACATAAAGTCTTGAATCATGCTAATGAAACCAAACGGACATAAGTCCAGGCTCCTACCAAAGTAACAATGGACCAAAGTCCTAGCTCATGCCAAGGAAACCTAACGGACATAAGTTCGGGTGCGTATCCATCCTATAGTGAATAGACCCTTTAGTATCAATATCCCCTAGTACATCATCAGTACGTAAAGTAGGAAAGGCACTGGGATCAATGAAGATCTTAAGATCAACTAGGATCCCACTCGAAGGTAAGAAGTGCCCGAAGGCAGACTAACCCTTGGTAGCTAATTGAGGATTGAATAATCTAGACCTTTCATAGTGCTTGTTCTACTTTAACTAATTAGTGTCTTATTAGTTAGGAAAATTCATTTCATATAAAGGCCCACAAAAATATCATACCAAACATATAAGCCCTTTTTTTTGTCCATTCAACACACCCATATATGGTTCTTTTATTAACCAGTGTTCCCATTTATGGTCTCTTTAAGAGATCATTCCATTACATAACTCATTAAGCCAAAGAGTGGAATTATCAAATGGTAATAATATCCATAATGATCCAATCTAACCATTAAATTTCCATTTATTCCTTTATTCACAATTTCAACTCTAATTCATGTCAGGGTCAAGGTAGTAGTTCATTATTTAAATGTAGACTTACCTATTTATTAAAGGATGTTCCAATTAATTTCCTAAAGCTAAAGGTGGAGGTCCAATTATTGGTTAACTAGATTCCTATCCTAACTTAAAACTATTTGTTTATTTATTTCATTATCCAAGTGAAAATTACTAATCGTAGGTAAGGCCATCTCAAGCCATCCTATATAATTGTATTATTTTCTTTTATTTATTTATTTATTTTATTTTGAAAATCCATTTAACCTATGGATTTATCATTTTTAGGCCATGGTATAAGTCACTAGAGGTTTATTATCAATCATTTTAATCTAGTATTAAACCTAAGAAGAGTCCATTCTTAGTTATTTGATCATTTATTCATGTTATGCTCGCAAGGAAGGCTAAAAGCTACACTAAGGTCAAACATTGAATGATTTCTTCTTCTTCTTTTTTTTATTACCTTTAGTCCATTATTTACCTTCATTAATCTAGATAATTTCATAGCTATTAGACTACTAGATCATTAGCCAAGCATAAGAAAATTCAGATATCAAATCCGGGAAGAAAATATGTAAGAAAAATAAAACTGGCCAAGACCATTCAATTGGTTTAAAAACCAGTCAATGAGTCTTGCTGACCAGTCGATTGGTTTCATGGACTAATTAATTGGTCAGAAAACCACCAACCACCTAGTGGTAGCCAACCATTTGATTGTTTAGCCTCACCAGTTGATTGTTTTGAGAACTAATTGATCAGTTTGCCATACCAATTGATGGGTCTAACCTAAGGCTAAGACTTCAGGATTTGCGGGCAAACCAATTGATGGGTTGACCCAACCAGTCTACTGTTTTGTGAACCAAAAGATCAGTTTAGTTAAACTAATCAATTAGTTTAAATCCCAAACCAAAATTCCCAAAGTCACAGACCAACTAGTTGATTTGTCTGTTAGACTAGTCTATCAGTCTTGGAGACTAGTCGATTGCTCTGGCCAAAAGAATCCGCAAACACACCCATGACACACAATTTAGATTCCATAACTTGTTCAATCAAATCCAAACATTAAACTCATATCATTCAAGGTATTTTACAGACAATAGTCATGGATCAACATGCTACATACTAACATTATTCCAGATTTCATAGCAAGGCATGTTGCCATATTTAAACTTATTCTAGGAAATCATACATTCACATTCTCTTCTTACTAAGACATTATGCAGCAACTCCAGTTCACATATCACATATATCATTATCTCTTAACACCCAGGACATCAAGAGGTTTCAAATTCTAGGATTTGAAACATGAGATCCAAGCATATGAACTTTTAAGCCAAATCCTATACTAACTCATTTGTTCACTCTATATTAACTAATGCATGTATATTGTCATCTATAATATTCACATACTATAGACTTATAACACTCATATTTCACTTACCCATACCATTATTACAACAATAAGGGGAAACCATGATTTACCTTAAAAGTTGAGTAATACACCAGGAGCACAATCCTTTGAAATCTCAAATCCTTTTTCCGACACCGAAATACCTTTTAAGAAAACTTAGTGAAAATCTTTCTAAATTTTTTTAAAGAAGATTTAATGAAATTGGAGACTTGGAAGTGGAATTTAGAGAGAAAACTCACCTTTTAGAATGGAAAATAGAGATTATAAGGGTGAAATTCAACCCTCACTCTTTTTCCCAATATAAATCTATCTTGTTTAAAATTAAAACAAGTAGGAGATAGGAAAATGATTAGAATAGGAAGAGATGATCAGGATACATCCACAGGGAAAGGAAAATGGTAAGGCTAATGAGGATAAATTAGGGCAGCTCAAGGTTAGGGAAAAAGAGAGAAAATGAGGACATTATGTCCAAATCATTAAGGGTTTTGTTGAAGGAGAAGGATGAAGGGGTGTATAAATCGAGACTCCCAACCCTATTATGAATTAAAGATTTGAAGTGTAGGTTTTTGAAGTGTCAAGCTAGCATTTTTCTGCCTCGAGCTAGTTTGGTGAAACTGTAGGGTTCTAGGTAATGTGCCTTAGAAATTTAAAACATAAAAAAGGTATGGTGGTATAAATGGATAAGAGTCGGAGCTCAGCATATCGAATGAGGTTGAAGACATAGAAAATTTGCCCATGAATCTTGTAGAAGAGAGAGGCAACAAGGAAGAAGAGGACAAATGAGCCGAGGGCATGAAAGTGACTCCTCATGCCTTCTTCCTTCTTGAATATGTTGAAAATAAAACAAATAGGCTAAATAGGTTCCAAAGTTTAGAGAAAATTAAAAATAAATTATTATAAAACATAGTCATGACATTAGAACAATTTTGGGAAAAGATTTTTAGGAAAAAATAAGTTCGAAGAAAATTTAGGTTAGTCAAAAAAGTCGATTGGTGCCCAAACTAGTCGATCGATTCAATGGGTTCCAAAATTTGGATTTTGATGTACAAACCAGTCAATCAATACAACATACTAGTTGACTAGTTTCTCGATACAATGACAGAGTTTTCCTAATCAAATAAAGTTTATCCAATAACTATACCACTCTTAAACACACTTATAAAATACTATCAAACATACTTAGATCACCATTAAACACTTAGATTAGAACACATTAAGGACTCTAAAAACTGAGGTATTACACACAAAAAATAGGGGGAATTGAGAGCAAGCATGACATGTTCCAAAAATTTCTAATTCAAGGAGTCATAGTTTTTTTTCATATATATTTAGTGGATACATCTTGGAGTAATATGCTTGTGGTTATAGTGTCATAATAGGTCATGAGCTAATAAGACATTATCCCAAGTAAATGTCCCTTAATAAAAGCTACATGTGACTGATTTGTAACAAAGGGTAAAACATGTTGTAATCTCTTAGCAAGAGTCTTGGTCATAATTTTGTAAAGAACATGACACCATGTAATCGGCTAAAACTCAAAAACTTTCTCAACATTAGTAACTTTATGCAAAAGAGATAGTGAAGTATGGTTCACAATTTTTGGTATATGTCCTGAGCAAAATACATTGTTGACCAAATGTCATATGTCATCACCCACAGTATGCCAAGCTTACTTGAAAAAGGTAGAAGTGTAGCCACCTAGACTTAGGGATTTGGAGTCGCCTATAGCATTCAAAGAAACATGGATATCATATTTTATTATAGGATTAAGCAAATCATTTTTGTAGGGAGTAGAAACACACATGCCTAGGTTGATGACCGCATCAGAAATTAGTTCCCAATAATGAGATATAAAATTGTTGAAAAAGGTCGTGGATACCCATTTGATCATCAATCTAAGTTCCGCCCTATTTTTCTATTTTTTTAGCTCTCATTGAAGCCAAGAATATGTGATTTTTGGCATCACCAACGTTCAATAGATAGATTACAAATTTTTCTTTAAAAATCTCTCTTTGTATTAAGATAAATAGTCATACTTTTTCCATGTGTCACATTCTTGTTGTTGTAGATTAACATTGCTTGGGTCTCTTACTACAACCACTTGTATAACACCCCCATTTTTAATACATAAAAATTTCGTTTTGTATAAGCGTTAATTACCAAAGATAATGGATGTTACTGCCACGTCTAGCATAAGTTCAGTTCCCTCACCTTTCTTATGCCAAGTGCTAAGGCTAAAACCAACCAAAAAAAAAATATATGTGGAAATAAGATAGATTACATAAATAAATGTTATGAATAAGTATTTTCCATACAATAATGATAATTAAAATACACCTAGGGATATAAGAGCCCAAAGGAAAACTGATACAACAAAAACTAGTACCTGTAGGTACAACACCGGTTTTCCCTAACTCTTAGACCCAAATGCCCATTTAGAGAATGTAACCTTTTCTCAAGGGCTCTAATTATCTTGGCCACTCTTATAAGCTTCATGCTACTCCATGGCCTTCACATAGTCATATACAAATGTAGTATCAATACGACTTTCTCATACTGAGTATATCACTATACCTGATAAGAGGTAGCATACCCTCATTGCACATAATCACGCAATAGTCCAAAACATGCTCAAACACAAGCACATGCCATAAAAATATATAATAAATCATGGATCAATACATACATATAAATATATTCCATTAGAGTCTCATGCTCAACAATCAACCATACTCAACCAAGTCACATCATTTCAAGATACACAATAACCATATCAAAATCCATGACCAAAACTGACTAATCAAATTAATTCCAATTAACATATTAGGGTACTTAGGCAACTACCGAACCCAACGGTACATACCAAGGCCATCAACGAGTGTTCCTTATTATTTATATTACTCAAGGGGATACAATCAATCCAAGAACACTGAGGTACACCCGGTCATATTGGTGCACGAAGGAAATACAATACTCGTATTCTAGAACCTAGGGACACAGTATTACGCCTGGTCATATTGGTTCACATAGGTAAAACAATATCCTCCAACCTTGGTCACCTAATCCTTAAGTATCGATACCTCCTATAGGGCCCGTAGGTCACCTATAGAGTAGATAAGGGCCTTGCTAGGGCAAGGGCACAAAGGCACACCAATGAACCAACTCAAATGAGGGCTAACACCTCGTCTCTAGGGTAGCTAACCCTAGAGAGAAACCATTCCCAAACTCGATATCTTCCACTTTAAGTATTAGTATTTTATGAGGTGACCACAAGCTTTCATACTATAGAATCATTTCCATTTCTATTTCCATACTTAATCATTTTCCATTATTTCCAATTATTCAGATAAACCCTAATGTCATTGGTCTATGTCAAAGTTAAAGTCAACACTAAGGTCAACCTATAAAAAGTCTAAGGCCATCCTATGTCTAGTTATTCACATTAGGTGCATTAGGTTGAAAATAACCAAAACGCCCTTGAAACCCTAATTTCATCATTTTCATCCAATTTTATACCAAACATTATTATTACCAACAATTTTTCATGGAAAGAATAAAAGATAATTATTCACAACATTTTAGCATGTAGGTAATTTTTACGATTTAGTAATTGATTGCATTTTCCACTTTTCATACATTTATTGAGTTACGCCCTCAAAAACCCTAATCATGCATTCTTCACTTGTCACAAATTCCATGCAACATGTGTGTGTGTGTATATATATATATATTAAGCATAATATGACATTTAATTAGGTAATTATCATCATGGTCCATGTAAGAAAAAAATGTCTAACCCTAGAACAAGCAAATAACAATTATCGTATTCTAACCTTAATCATGTGTATATGTTTTTATACTTTTCATATTAACCCTAACTACCATGCAATGATAATAATTGAGTAGTTAGCATGGCATTTAAATCATCAATTTACAAGCATACAACCTAATTAAAATCCTAAGCATGCATAGGTAAACCGCACAACATGCTACTCGTGCATATACTCCACTTTTGATAATTGCAGTTATCATTTATATAATATGTTATCATTTTTATAATGCACGTCATAATACTTTAAGAATATAGAACTGTAACACCCCCCAAAATTTACAGTTGAAAATTTTCGTTTAACCAAATACAAGCACGGGGGTGCTACAACCATGATTAGTACAAGCCTGACCCTCGACCAGTCTCGTAGTCACCACAAGGCTAAGGAAGACTATAATCAAACATTAGTCAAACTTAAATAAGGGTTCATAGAAAAAGTAAATTGTTCATAGTATGGAAATCAAAGTGCTCATAAAAAGTTATTACAATCCAAATGAGTACACAATTAGAGTTCCCAAAGGGATAAAAGATACAATATGTTAAAACAAAGCCAAACTAAAATGGTACATAAATAGTAAAAGAGAATCTGGCCAATGTCACTCTTGGTCCTCAGGCCAAGTCCAAGCTCAACTCTTAGCCCTGCTTAGTGCCTTATAAGTGTCATAGGCATCAAAGATGACATCTCCTACCTACAAAAAATTAGCAGGGCCCTTTGTTCGTGGGAATGAGCAGCACCCATGAAATGGGTGGTCAGTACGCTATGTATTGAGCAAGTTAACCATGCAACTAAGGTCATACACAAAAAGCATATAATACAAGTGTGATCATACAAATAAACATACAAGCAACACAAATAATAGAGGTTGTTTTATAGTCCGGTTAAACTTATTCTTTAGGTCTCTGGTTAATATTATCATTTCAAACCATGCTTATTATCAATCTATGTGAGTATGGGAACCCCACTATTATAGTCGGTGGACTGAAAAAACATGCAGAGTAGAATGCTACTGGCCACTATTATTTGTCGGTGGATTGATCTCCAAGGTACAAGGCACTTGGCCTCTATTATTTACCTGTGGATCGGTCTAGCTCCTACTCTTATGGTGTTTCACTGTAAGTAGATAGTGTATTTTCATGGTTTAACATCATTAGGTTTGGTTTGTTGAGCACGGAACCCCCATTATTATAGTTGGTGAACCGAAAAAATATATAGGACAGAACACTCCTAGCCACTATTATTCGCCAGTGGATCGATCTCTAGGACACCCTGGCTCTTGGCCACTATTATTCACTGGTGGACCGGTCTAGACCTGGCTCAACAATCTTCCTCTTTAAATATTTCCACCCTTGACATACATGTCACAATCTGTCTACTCTTATCCCCCGGAGAGGGCTCGTTCCATACCTTGGGACTTCTACACCTCCTAACACATCCCAACATCTTTTTCTTCTTCTACTTACTCCCATGAATACCCAACTCCTAAGGGTGGGGGCAGCGGCCCACTTCTTTATACCATCTAAGGATACCTCACTATTTCCCCCTAGGGTTTCCCCCAAAACCCTAATTTGGCCTGTGTGGCCCATCCTTTCTCTAACCCACACAACTTATGCTCCTTTATCCCTAACTCATCCTTTCACTTAAGATCAACCCCAAACATTTCACCTTACTTCCCATTTTACACATGTTACCACGAAACCCTAGTTGATCACCCCAAACCCTAGCCAAGTCCTCTATGCACCCTTATACCAACCTACGTACTATTTTCCACCCTAAGACTCCCAACATTTCCCTCAACTTACTTACATCCCAAGACAACTTTTCACACGTAAGGATTATCCCCATGCAAACACCATCCATCCCATGCAAATCCTAGACTTCCCATGCAATATCCACTCTGCTCTCTTATTTTGTCCATGTCTCCCTTTTTATTTATCCCCTCATGGGTCATGAGATAATGAGGTTGTTCTCATTTCTCTTAAGTCAACTCATTCCCCATTTTCCTTTTTAATCTTTTCACCCCATACCATCTCATTAAATCATCCTAGCATGTATGTATTAGATATTCACATCACATAATACCACAAGCACAATATACACATCATTTTACACATGCCATAAGGAAGTCACATAAGTGTATCTTAACTCCGTGCTGTGCTATAAGTAAGCATTAATAATAATATAAGGTATACAACATAACATAACACATGGCATACAAGGCACATAAGACACACAAGCGGCCTTAAATACATCCTTACCTAAAACAACGCCGGGTTTGTAGGACGCTCCTACGCCTCCTTAGGGTTTTGACTTGATTCACCTATAATAGGGAAATACTAATGGTAACTTTCCTCTTACAAAAATAATTATTATTACCTACCTACCTACCTTTATCATAGCCTAATATTAGGGCTAATAATAATAACAGTTGTTTTACAAGTAAAAGCGGAGTTATTATTCTTGAGGTAGCTAATCATGCTACTACTAGTCAAAATAGGTATTAGTAGTTATATTAGTTCATGTTAAAGTATTATTAGCAATATTTATATTACTAAAGATAATAGCTTTAATAATAATAGTAGTAGTAGTAGTAGCAGTGATAATACTAATAACAACACAAATCTTAGTAATAATAATAGTGATATTAGTAATACTAAAGTAGTGATAATAATGATACCAATGATAATAATAATGCTAGTAGTGATAGTAATATTAGTGATATAGGTAATATTAACAATAATAATAAAGTAATAATAATAGTAGTAGTAGTAGCAGTAGCAGCAGCAGTAATATTAACAATAGTTCAAATCTTAAGAATGATAATAATAAGGGTCCTAATAATCATGATAATAGTAACTTTAGTAACAATAAGGTTAAGGTTAATAATAATGATAATAATAATAATAGTAATAATAATAATAATAATACTTCAAATCTTAGTAATAGTAATATTAGGGTTTGAATAATCATGTTAATATTAGCATTAGTAATAATAGTTCCCAAATTAATAATAATAATAATAATAATAATAATAATAATAATAATAATAATAATAATAAGGGTTCGACTAATAATAATAATAATATTAGTAGTAATATTCTGAATTTAGTATTAATAATAATAAAAATAATAATATTAAGGATAATGATATTAATACTAATAAAAATGATAACAATTACATTAGTAATAATTAAGGCTTGTGGGGGTTAAGGTGCCACCTAGGGATAGTGGTGACTAGGCGGTACCGGCGACAACAGTGAAGAAGAGTGAAGAAGTGGATAGGTGGGTTTCTAGGCTGGGAGAGGAGGGAATGAGAAGGTGGTTGAGGTGGTGGTGGTTGCTATGGGTTGAGAGGATTTGAATGGTGGTGGTGGCTCAGCTAAAGGGGCCGCGTCGGCGGTGGTTGGTATGGTGGCCGAAGGTGGTGGCGGGGGAGGAAGGGAGAAGGAGAGGGAGGTAGGGGAGAATTAGGTGGGTTTTTTGGAAGGCAAGGAGAGTGGTGGTTGCGGCAGAAATGGCACTGCATGGCGATGGGTGAGAGTTGACTGATCGAGAGGCTAACTTTGCACAGCCAAGGCGGCTCATGCAGGAGGAATCGAGGGTTGTGAGTAGTGTGGTTTGATGGAGGGTGCTACAGGGAGTGGTTTGGTAGGTGGTTTGGGCGACGACGCTGGACGATGGCAGTGGTGTGGCCGTCTAAACGGGCGGCAACGCAAAGGGAGGAATTTTTGGGTAGGGGGAAAAAAGGTCGATTGAGGGGCGGTTATGGGGTTTGTATAGGCAATTGAGGGGAAAATGATAGATGACGAAGAGGAAAAAAGAGTGGCATGCATGGCAGGTCGCTGGCCGACTGTGGTAGAGCAGCACAGGTCTGTAATGGCAGGGGTTGTTGGGTCGGGGGAGAGGAAAAGGAAGGGGGAATGCACGCGTGAGGAGAGAGGAGGGGCTAGTTGGGTCAAAAAGGGAAAGGAAAAATGACGATGAGGAGAGAGGGAGGCAATCAGGTGGTGTAGTGGTGGCTGGTCGGCGGTAGTAGGGTGTAGGCTACAATGTGTAGGTTAGTGGTCGGGAAAGAAGGAAGGGGAAAGAAAGAAGCTGGACCGGCCGACCTAGGGGAAAGAAAAAAAGAAGAAGAAGGAACCGGTAGGCTAGCGGTTCGGGGGAAAAAAGTGGGGTGCGGGTTGAGCCGCCCCAAAGGAAAAGAGAGGGGGTTTTGGGCTGCGAGGGCTAGCCCAAATCAGGGAAGAAGAGGAAAAAAAAAGAAAAGGAGAAAGGAGAGAAAGGAAGGAAAAAGGAAAAAGAAGGGAAAAAGAAAAAAGGAAAAAGGAGAAATGGGTTAGTTGGGGCACTTAGGATAATTTGGTATTTTTGAATATTTAAAATAATAATATTTTAATAAAATAATAAATAAATTTTCTTTTTAGATTAATTTAGGATATTTTGAATAATTTTTCCTTAATTCCATTTTAATTAGCAAAACACCCTAATTTTTTCTAATGAAATTATTTATTATTTTCCTCTTAATTTTTCTTTAAATACTTTATCTTATTTTAATAAAATAATTTATTTAATTAATTTTCTTAATAAATTCCTATTTTAACATAATTTCTTAAATTAGGGTTTTAGGGTATTTCAAAACCCTAACATGATAATAGGTATAAACAATCCTAACATGCTCGCACATAAATTCTATCGCCTTATGAGTGATTGGATTTACCTAAATCCAAGTTCACACAAAAGCACTAAAAACCGTCTTCTCTGGGATCCTCAAATATTATTTAATAAATTAATATCTAATAATACATATTAGTATTTAATAAAACCTAACATTAACTCAAAATTAATTAAACTAACTCAAGAATAACTAACTGGCTAAAATAAGGCAGCAAGGAAACAAACCAAAGCTTACGAAATAAGGAAGGAGAAACCGATGGAAGTTGCTAAGAAGGAGAGGAGGGGCAATGGTGGTGTTGTGGGGTAGGAATGATAGAAAATGCTGCAGAAATAGCAAGGGGGAAGAATCGGTAAGTTTGGCCGAAGCCAAGGGAAAGGGATAAGAAAAATGACCGAAAAGGGAGGTGGGGTTATGGTGATTTTGTGTGCAACTTGGGGGGTTGTTTTGGTAGATTTTTCTGCATCTTGGGGGTGGGGAATAGTAGTTATTGCTGCATTAAAGGGGAGGACTATAGTAGGGAAATGTGCAACAAGGAGAGGAGGTTTGGTGGGAGTTGTTGATGGGGTAAAAATGGTGGAAAATAATGGTGACTATGGGGTTTTCTTCTTGATTGAGGGAGCTCAGGTAAAGAGAGAAAGTGTGGGCTATTTTAGGGGGTTAATTTACACAAAACAAGGAGAGTAACACAAGGGGGAGGGAATCATGCATGATAGGAGATACATGCGGGTGTGGTATGACCGTATGAAGATTCTCGTCGGGAAGGAGAGGAGAATATAAGGTTAATGTAACACCCCGAGTCGACACGACCACACATGGGCTACCTTGGAGTGCTTTTGGATTAATCAGCTAGCCCCACAGATCAACAAGAGTCCTTTCAGCATGCTTTGTCCTCACTCACGCACTTCCCAAAAATTTTTTAGAAATTGTAACACCCCCAAAATTCACTCCTGAATTTTTTTTTGAAAGAATAAAGCAGAAGCTAGAAGAGAATTTGGGGAATGTTACCGCCATATCTAACACAAGATAAATGTCCACCATCTATCTCATGCTAGATGTAAGGCTAAAACCTGTCAAACAATTTCAAACATCTATGCCGTAAGGATAAACTCCCACAAGGAGATATCCATAGGCAGATGGCAAGTGAATAAATTCACTAAACAAAATCATCGCTGAATTAATCAGCAGAACCTGTAAAATAAATCTGAATTTTAAAAGCTTATCAGAGTACGAGAAATTGAAAGTTAATTACAATACCCTTGAAATTTCAAATAAAACACTTGTATCTTCCAAAGAGGAATACAGTTAAACAAGATAAAACCCGACGAATCAAATTCCGGATTACCTACTCACTCAAGTCAAGCCTTCCACCCCAAAATAGTATCTGATCTTAAACCTGTATAAGAGGTCTGCTCCCCATCATCAGTGGATCATCACATGACCCATTCAACCAAGGTAGTATCAGTACGGGTCCAATACTGAGTAAATCCCACTACCTTATCTTATGGGAGAAACGTAAACTATAACATCAAGTGTATATTAAATCGTGGTGCAATACGTTGATACAATATTACGCATACTCAAAACCCACATCACAAGTCCTACCATACACATATAATAACATGTGAAACATATGTAACATCCTATTTAAACATATAAGTGGTATGACCGAAATATAAAGTAGCTCATGCGCCTCAGGTAGGAATAATCCATATTATTGACAACTCATTACATGGCCACAATCATATAAGCCACATGCAGTAATACGGATAATAAGAGCCGGCTATGGTTCGGGTAGACTCATTCGTTAGATCTCTAGTAAATATAGTTGATTCACATCATAATTGTTATGAATCCATGAGAGTGCGGGAACCCCACTATTATAGCCGGTGGATCGGTCACTTATAGGGCAGAACGCACCTAAACACTATTTTATGCCGGTGGATCGGTCTCTAGGGCAGAACGCTCCTAGCCACTATTATGTCGGTGGATCGGTCTAGCCCTGACTCTCATGGTGTTTCATTGTAAGTATAACGTATCTTTTCCATGATCTACTTGTAACTTAATGTTTGGTTTTTTGAGCTCGGGATCCCCCACTATTATAGCCGGTGGATCGGTCAATTATAGGGCATAACACACCTAACCACTATTATATGCCGGTGGATCGGTCTCCAGAGCACCCCGGCACCTGGCCACTATTATGCCGGTGGATCGATCTAGGCCCGCTCAACAATCTTCCTCTTTAAGTGATTAGTGTCTTAACATATCTTATTCGAAAGTATTTTACCCTTGACATGCATGGCTAACTATATCCACACTCATCCTCCCAGGAGGGCGCGTCCCATATTTTAGGACTCTTGCGCCCCTTATCCCACCTCTATATTTATTTCCCCCTTTACACTTACACATAATGAAAACCAACTCCTAAGGGCGTGGGTTAAGGCCTAGCACCTCGTGACATCCACTCCACATGTTATCTCCCTCTAGGGTTTTCCCTTGGAAACCCTAATCGGACCTATATGGCCCAACTTTCTCTCACTTACACTACCATTACTCCATTTATCGTCCCACACCTCATCTCATTTAGATCAAATCCCAAATCATATCGCTTTACCCATTGGTTCCACCTGTGACCCTAAAACCCTAGTTGGCCACTTCAACCCTAGTACATTTCTTCTCCCACAAGTAACCTCTCATTTTCACCCAATATTTTTTTTCTCCCCCATAACACCCATAATCATTCCTTATAACATAAAACTCTCACTCTCAACTCACACCTCATTCACCCTTAATCATTTTTACTTTCGCCTTTTCCAGATTACTAATTCTTCCCAAAACCCTAATCGGGTCCCTTATACTCCCTTTTAGCAACTCACTTCCCATTTATTTCTTTTTGTCCTTTCATCTCCATGTCATAATAATAATCACCCTAGTATGCATGTCCTAGAGGGTTACATCATGTCACAGCACATCATAATCACTGCATATGGATATCACATTCATGTTATAAGAAAAACATATACCATATACCTTAACTCCAAGCTGCGCTATGCATAAAACACGTTAAGGATAATCATGTGATACACAACAGGACATGGTATATATACAAAGCATCCAAGGCATGCAAGTCACATAACACGTAGGGACCTTAGCCAGATCCTTACGAAACACCCATAAGTAGAGGTAAGTAGAGATTTACCTGGACCCGAAGCTAGCTAAGCGAGATAAGAGGGAGAGAGAAGATTACTAGCTTGAGGATCCACAATAAAGCTTTCCTAGATCGCCGATAGACATCGAAAACTAAGTTAGAAACTATCTTATCAATTAATAATTCATATATTCTAATTAAATAAACACAAACGGACACAAACGATCTTTCTTGGAAAACATGTCCAAAACTTAGGACTCAAAAGCATAGCTCTATCAAGATTTAAGATTAAATATGAATCAAACGAATTAATACAAATACCACTTGGGACATTTCCAATTAATTTGGAAAGACCGAGAAAGAATAATCGATCATAAATTAATTTATCAAAAATAACTTATTCATTAGATTTTACAACTAAATAGGTAACCCAACTATTTATATAGAACCAAATCCAAACCGATTAGATTAAAACATAATTTAAATGATTAAAAATCCAAAGATAGAAATTGATTAGATAAAAGATGCATAGAAAAAATTAATTTTATAAAATCATCCCCGAAGATTAGGGTTTTTAATGCCTAAACTACGAATCGACCAAATCACTTCGATTACCTCAAATTGATAGTCTTAAAACACAACTAAACTAATTTTAGATAAATCTAGATAATCAATTTCAACAAAACAGTTTTCCGATTAACCAATTCAATACGATCCGTTTTTAAAATTAGGGTTTTAAAGCCCACGACACAAACTTAGGTAATTCAAATCAATTAATTCCAATTAAAGGTATTAGAATACAATTAGGATCATTTAAACTACTTCTATAAATTTAATTTTAGAAAAGCAACTATACAAATAACCAATTTCATAATCTCACTTGAAATCTAGGATTTTAGGCCCGAAAATGCAATTCGGTAAAATTCTATAAATTTAATCAAATTGAATGTTTAGAAATGCAATTAAATACATTTTATAACATATCAAATAATCAATTCGTCAAAACCACTAAAAGAAATACCAAATTTAGCACAGTTAGGGTTTTTGAGCCCGGAACACAAATCCGATCAATTCTTACCAAAACATATAAATCGACGGTTAAGAAATGTAATTAAATATATTCTAATGTAATTTATATAGTCAATTGAATAAAATAGCCCGATTACACAATCAAATTTAGACCCGCGAGAGTATTAACCTAAAAATCTAATTTCGGTTAATTACGCACAATTTTCCCAAATCAACACTTCCAATATAAAATTAAATACATTTTAAACAATATTATAAAATCAATTGAGAGGAACAACTCAATTATACGACCCAATTTTATCACACATGAATTTTGACCTAGAAATAGAATTCTAATAAATTCTACATAAATTTCTCAAATTGACGATTCCAACATGAAATTAGGTACATTTAAAAACATATTGTATAATCAATTTATCCAAAATCGCCAAAATGGGCAAATCCAAAAAATTTGGGTATAACCCGGCCAAAAATCCAAATTTTCCAAAATTCCAACATAACCATACAATTAACATATCCAAATCAATCTTACAGCACATATATACATAAACAAACAATCAATTTAGCTTTTCACAAGCTAAATCACATTCAATTTATCAAATCCATATTATGGTTTTTCAGAAATTTATACCAAATAAAAACCAACAAATCAGGCAAAGGAAGGCCGGTGAAGCTTTGTCGGGGGCCGGGGGTGGCTCGCTGGTGGTCAACAGGGTCTGCCGTGGCTGGACGGTGGCCCATCCAGCTTGGCTCGTCGTTGCTACGGCCTGCTGCTGCTGCTGTCGCCCGTTGCTGCTGCCCGCTATTGATATGCGTCGCTTGTGGTGGCTGTCGCCCGACGAAGGAGGAGCAGGGAGGAGGAGGCTGGTCGCTGGAGCATAGGGCAAGAGAGAAGGGGGGAGGTGAGGGAGGCTGGGGCTGGCTAGGTTACGAGAGCAGAGGGCAGGGGACTGTCAAGGACTGGGGAAACAGAAGAGAAGCGAAAAAGAAGAAAGGAAAAAGGAAAAGGAAGAAAGGGGGGTCGGGGCACAGGCTGGGTTTGGGCTTCTATTTTTTTTTACAAATAGACTTAAAATAAATACTAAAAGTTTAAAAATTATTATTGGAAGATTTATCTAAAATTTATTAAACGAAAATTATTTCGTAAGTTTCCAAAAGCTTAAAATAAATAAAAGAACTATATACATAATTTCGGAAACATTTTTCGAAGAATTTAGCAACGAACGTAAACATTTATATTATTTACCAAAATACATTATAAGACTCCGAAATAATATTTAAAAACATATAATAAAATATTTAAGTCAAATTCTAATAAACTGAGACTAATTTTAATAGTTTCCGAAATCGGTTTTCCGCAAATTGAAAATCATAAAACAGAAGAAAATTAATTTCAAAAAGAAATTATTAAATAAGCTCCGAAAATATTTTTAATTTAAACTTCCCGAAAATATTAACGATTTCTGGAATCGAATAAATTTAAAGTCGGAAATATTTTCTACGGATAAAATTATCAAAATAAATTTAACTATTTAAATAGAAATTCCATAATTTAAATAATATATTTCGTCAACGAATATAACTTCAAAATAACGCCGTAAACACATGACGAAGTTATAATCGAAAACAAATATAAAATATTAAAAATAAAAATACGAGAAAGAATGGGAATACATATTTTTGACCAAAAATCGAATTCATAAGAATATAATAAAATCATTGTCGTGAACGAATTTATCTAGAATGGTTCGCAACGACAACGATTAATTAAATTCAAATATGAATTCGAAATCATCGATAACTCCATAAAACGAATCGAAATTAAAATAATTAATTGTTTACATCAAATTACACTAATAAAATCATTAAACTCGATAAATCTGGATTTTAAAAATACAGGGTATTACAGAAATTTTTCAGAACTTCCTAGGAGGTTACCCATCCTAAAATTGCTCCACGGCCAGCACGCTTAACTGTGGAGTTCTTAGGATGGGATCACTAAAAAGATGGTATACCATGTTGATATAAGTAGCCAAATCAATCCTTATAGCATTCCACTCAAATTGGGGTATTACATTCACCCCCACTCAAAGAATGCAATGTCCTCGTTGCGCCTTAACCAATGACTGTCTCAATACAGTTCATCCCAATAATTGTTCTACTAGGTGACTGATTGGCTCATCCAAGTTCAACTCATGGTCGCGGTTTTGCTTTGATACAATTTGTAACACCCGAGTTGATACGACCACGCGGGGGCTACCTTGGAGTGCTTTCGGATTGATCGGCTGGCCCCACAGATCAACACGAGTCCTTTCAGCACGCTTTATCCTCACTCACGCACTTCTCGAGAAATTTTTAGAAAATTTTTAAAACTTCCTAGGAGGTCATCCATCCTAAAATTGCTCCATGGCCAGCACGCTTAACTATGGAGTTCTTAGAATGGAATCGCCAAAAAGATGGTATACCATGTTGATATAAGTAGCCAAATTAATCCTTATAGCACTCCGCTCAAATTGGGGTATTACAGTTAATCTAGCATAGGTTAGAGTAATTATCTAGGTAAATATTTAGGGTAAAATATCCGGGTATAAATTATTCGGTCATTGAAATAGGTTTATTTGATGAAACGGATACCGGTTATGACTTAAACGTAGGTTTAAATTTTAATACGCACCCTCTAGCATATTTTAGTCTAATTAAAATTTATAACTAATAAGTCGTAATAATTTTATAGATATTAACAATATATTTAATATCAAATATTCTTAAATAATTATTACAGCTAATATATATAATTACCGGTTATAATTAAGATTTCTAAAAATAGGGTATTACAACTTTTATGCTCTCTAATACTTCTTTTCATTGAACAAATCAGCTAGAGATGGAACTAAAATGAGCTTTGTCAAGTTGTTTAGAGGAATGTCTTAATTTGTTGAGACACAGGCATATCTTAGTGCTAGCTTGAGGCATATCAATAGAGTTCCAAAAGTGCTCAAATAATTGAAAAAAGTTGGGGGTGATTGCACCACATGCTGAAGATTTTGAATCTAACATGTCGAGGCACATGACCTTAGCGAAGATGGAGGGTAGTAGCCTTGTAAACAAAGAATGTGACGGGCTAGAAACTTGCATACGAGCCTTGTTCTTTATTTTATTGACTAATAATTTTTTGTACATCATAACTTTACAATATAATTTACAAAAATAAGAATCTTGACAACACATGAATGTAATAATAGAGAAAATAAAAAATTAAATAATATCAAGAGTTAAAAATAATTTATTAAAATATGAAATGACTATTAAAATAATTAAATATTAAATAGATCAATAATTAATTATTATAGAAACTAAATATTACTCCCTTTATATAAAAAAAGTCATTATATTACCAATTTGTTGCATATAAAAAAAAGGCAGTTTAAAAACGTTAAAATTTACTTTTCAATTTTACTGCATATTTTTTCTTTCATTAGTTATACATTAAATGATTTATTATATTGTAATGAAAAGTGTATGTAAAATTTTAATTCTATGTTTGTTATATCTAAAAAAAATTAATAATTATTAAAATAACTTTTTTTTTGGTAAAGAGTGAATAATATTTTTAATTGTACATACATATACATAACATGTAAAATTTAGTATTCATATACGCATAATAATAAAAATATTATTTTTTTAAAATTTCCTAATTTGAATAACTTCAAACATTTATAATTTTATTGTGAAAGAAAAGACGTTTATCCTCTAATAATGAATTCAAAAAATTTTTTTATTAATTAAGAATTATGTTCATTTTTATGATTAAATGGAGCAAATAGTTTGATCGGTAATTCATAAATAGCTTAAGGTTTTTTTTTCTATTTATTTCACTTTTATATACGAGTAAATCGGAACAGAATATAGCTAAGCTGAATGGGCAATGCCGCGCATCTCCGCCGTATGTCATTTTTTTTTTACCCCCAAGGCGAGTGCCCGCCTTTATCCGCTGTTAGACGTCTCTGCTTCCAAATGTGTGTGGATAATTGAACTATCAGTCTATCACTTTGTATGCATCACGTCATTCGCCAGACGCCCAAATCTTTTGCATTTCCTCCATGACCGTCTTCCTCACTCTGAAATCCCTCGACAGAACAATTGTGCTTCAAATATTTCCAACTTTCTTTCAAATTTCCTTACGCACTGTAACCACAAACGCCACTCTCTTCCCATATCAAACCTTCAAGCCTCCTCTTACGTCCTTGCAATGTGGATCCATTTTACAGATCCTTACGAACTCGAGATCTCTCTTTCACGGTCAAGCACTTCATGCGCACATGAACACTGCAGGTATACTCCAAAACAATACCTATGTAAGCATCAAACTCGTCGCATTTTATGCGAATTGTGGTCGTATGGACGAAGCGCGTGTAATTTTCGATCAAATTATTTTTAAGAATTCGTTTTTATGGAATTCCATGATAAGAGGACACGTTTCTAGTGCGAATCCTATGAAGGCAATTGCAATGTATCGTCAAATGGTTGATTTCGGCCAAAAGCCTGATAAATACACCTTTCCATTTATACTTAAGGCATGCGGTGATCTTTCACTTGTTGAGTTGGGTAGGAGAATTCACTGCACGGTTGTGATTAATGGGTTTGAGTCTGATACTTATGTTGGCAATTGTCTTTTGGCTATGTACTTCAAATTTGGCTATGTGGAGAAAGCACGGTTATTGTTTGATAAAATGCCTAGGAGAGACTTGACGTCTTGGAACACGATGATTGCGGGATACGTGAAGAATGGTGACTCTAAGGAGGCTTTAATTGTTTTTTATTCCATGCAGAAATGTGGATTAGTTCTGGATTCTGCGACTGTGCTTGGCGTCCTTTCTGCTCTCTCTGACCTAAGGTTGGTTAAGTATGGAAAACAAATGCATGGTTACATTGTTCGAAATTTAGTTGGATGTCACGACAATTTCCTGATTAACTCCCTCATTGAGATGTACTGTAGCTGTAGGTCTATGATGGATGCAAGGTGCTTGTTTGAGGCATCAGAGAAAGATACTGTGTCATGGAATTCTATGATTTCAGGTTATGCACAAAATGGTGATGCTTCTGAAAGTTCGAGAATATTTCGTCAAATGATTGCTGATGGCAAAGCACCTGACCTAGCAACTTTCATAGCTGTAACTGAGGCTTCTGGACTGGGCACGGATCTGAAGTTTGGCAGGTCTCTTCACTGCCTTGGTGTCCTTAGAGGGTTTAGTTCAAACACTATGGGTGCAACTGCCCTTGTTAGTATGTATTCCAAATGTGGAAGTTTAGCTTGTTCACGTCTTGTATTTGATGAGACAGAAGAAAAAAATTTAATTTCTTGGACGGCGATAATTTCGGCATATGGGCTTCACGGAAGAGGAGAGGAAGCCGTGTCAATTTTCCATGGAATGGAGGCAAATAATGTTATCCCTGATGAAGGTACACTCACCTCAATTTTGGCAGCATGCAGCCATGCAGGGTTAGTGGAGGAAGGCCGTGACTTGTTTCATCTGATGAAACAAAAGTATAATATTAAGCCCAGGGTAGCTCACTACTCCTGTTTGGTGGATCTTCTTAGCCGGGCAGGGCATTTAGATCTAGCATATGAGACAATTGAGAATATGGAAGCGGGACCAACATGGGATATATGGGCCTCTCTGATTTCTGCTTGCAGGACTCAACAGAACGTCACTTTAGCAGAACTTTGCGCTCAGAAAATGTTGGAATTGAACCCACAAGGTGTAGGTGGGTATATTTGCCTGTCACAAATATATGCAGCTGAGGGAAGATGGGATGATGTGAGGAGGCTGAGAGACTTGGTGAAACACAAAGGGCTGGCAAAACCTACGGGCTGCAGCTTCATTCAGTGATCAGTAATTTTGAGCGATGCTGCCATTGCTTGATGAGTGACTGCATTACAGAGAGCATGTAATTGCCCATGTAAAATGAATGAAAGGAAGCACTTGACTTATATACACGAGTTAGGTAGCAGATGGAATGCCCGAGTAAGATCCTATGCCATTGCGATGGGTATTGATCTTCCCTTTATTGACGCTGGACTTTGGACCTTTATTCCAGTTTGGAAAGATCATCGAATTGAGTTGTGCTCTGCATTATTCAAGAAGTCATTTTCATAGGCAGGCAAGTGACAGATTATTGATAGTATCTTGAATTAAGAATACTGCATCAAAGCTACTTGGCCTACCCTATGTATTTTTATTTGGGATGGACGAAGCAAGACTATGTGCCAAGAAAGGAACATTTTCATTCTTTTTAGAGTTGAAGGACGATTAAGCTTGTGAATATGACTGGTCTCTATCTCTTGTGCAAAAACGAAGAGCATTTACTATTATAGCTACCTATTTAAGCGGCTCTTGGCTGCTGGCTACAGTATCGGGGAGATGATTACTTCCATATTATTTGCCAAAAAGAAAAAAGGAAATGAAAAGAAAAGAAAAGGAAATGGTGGTTCCATATATGTGAAGATAGAAATGAATAGGACTTTAAATGAATCGAGTTGGGATGGGTTGTAAAAATAAGATTAGGGTTCAATTTGTTTAAAAGAGAACCAAACTAAGCTAATTCATGAGCTTTTGTACCATGAATGAGTTTGAACTTAAATTCTTAATGCTCAAACTTGAATTGTTTATTAAACGAGCCTAAAAATAAGATTGAGATTTAGCTCGTTTAGCTTAATGAGCGAATTGAATCATAAAAATCACAAGCTATTTCTGTTTGTTTATGGCTCTAGGAAGGAGCAATTAAAGATTTTGCAATAAGTTTCTTTTATTGAATGCACTAGATATGAAATATGGGTATATGGCCATTTAGAATGTACCTTATTATACTATGTATATTCAGAGATTGTTAGACATAATTTATGACATGAATTATAATCAAGATAATGTGTATAATTTATGCATGATCCTGATAAGAAATGTGTGAAACCCACACATTGTAAACATTCAATATACATAACTCAACTATATAATATTTATTGCAGATCTTTTAAAACATACTTTCAGCGATTGACGGAATAAATTATATTAAATTATTAATTTGTGATTTCCGGAGTCGAAATTTACGGTTTCACTCCCTTTTTCCTTAAATCTAATGGTGCATGTTTATTACGAGGAATAGAAATGACGACCTTCTTTAGATTTATTCTTCTTTAATTTCATATGTAAGTCATCAAGAAAATTAAAGAAATTGCCTCTTTTCTATCTAATGGATGTGTGTGTATATGTTTAAAATAGAACTTTTGTTCTTTGCAGAAAAAGGGAGAGTGCATACCCTAATTTTGTGCACTAAATCCTATGTGCATAATGGATGTGCTAATGTGCTAAGTTGGTTATTGTAACCAACTTTTATTTCCCTCCTTATTTCAAAATTCATACTTTAAGTTAAATAAAATTAAATAATTAATTTATTATCTTCTTTATTCCTTTATCATATGACACATACATAGTTACACCCATACTTAATTGTAATTTTGCAGCCAAGAATTACATAGAAAGATATAAGGTTAGACTTAGTTATTAACATAATACCATATAATATAAACTTTATGGTCAAACTTTTTATCTCAACACCAAGACTTAATATATGCATAAAATTTAAAATACTTAATTTATAAAATAATAACAATAACTTTATAAAACAAATATATATATTAACAGAGATTTGATGCCATGATTGAGTCTCACTCAATAGAGCAATTAGTCGGCTAGCAACGTGTTTATTAATGCTGCCGTTCCTCTGGCTAAGCTCTTGTCTATGTTGCTATTAGATGGGACCATTGGCTTGGTAGCTCCCGGAAGTTATCAATAGGTTTCTTTGGCTAAGATGACTCCCGTGTTGGAGTTTGATGGCTGTACTGCTCATGATCCGGAAGGTGTTCCTGAATGTTTATCAGGAAAACACGGCATGAAAATACTGGTACTGCAACCTTCGTTACGGGACATTCTTTCTAATTTGTTTCTGCATGCATTCTCTTGATAAATGCTATGAAGATGGAGAAAATTTTGTAATATGTTTTTATTTACAGAAATATTGACTGCATAGTTTTTTTTTTAAAAAAAATTCCTTGAAAGTCGAAAGTAGGGATGGTAATGAGTCTTGGACCCGACTTAGACTCGCTAGGTTCAACTCATTTTTAATAGGTCTGGTTATATAATTTTTGGATCCGACGGATTTGGATCGTGTCTAGATCCATATATATTTTAATGAGCTTAAATTTAGTAGTTTTAGACTCAGATCTGACCCGTCAGACCCGTTTAATATATGTGTGTGTGTGTGTGTGTATTAGAGCTGGCAATCGGGCGGGTCGGGTCATTATCGGATCGGGTAACATGATAATCGGGTCATATCGGTTTCGGATAATTTTATATCATTTTGTCGGGTCGGGCTGGGTCGGGTTTGATTCGGATCAACTCAGTATCGGATAATCTCGGGTTATTCTAAGCTCTCGGGTCGGGTCTGGTTGAGATCGGATGGACTCGGATTCGGGTAAATTTAGGTTGTTCTAATTTCGGTTCGGGTTCGGATCGGGCTCGATTGAGTTTGAATTATTATATTTTTGGGTCAAATTTAGATTGGATTTAGGTCATTTCATATTTGAGCTATGCTTGTGTCATTTTCTTTCTTTCTTTTTATTCCAAGATATTATTAAAAGTTAATTATTTTGAGATCATTTATTTTAATTTATCTTATTCAATTAAAAGTGAATTATTATATTAATTGTTTTGGGGCCTTAGAATTTTTTGTCATTATTTTATCTTTGAAGATGTATCTGACGTTTCAAATTTAAAAGTTTTCAAATCGTATCACTTTTCTTTTTATGTTAAGGTATAACTTATAATTAAACTCCATTATTAGCTTGGTCATATTGAGTTCTAGTATTATTTTAAGTTTATATTATATTTATATCTTATACGCTCATTACATGATATTAACTTATAATAGTCATTGATAATTGATAACAAATGAAGACTTCTAAGGTTGTACTTCTCATATTATTTTTAAAAGAGATTGATCACATCATATCAACATAATTTTAATAAATATAATAATAATAATAATAATAATAATAATAGTAATACAAAAATAATGATAACAATAATTATAGTAATCAATGAATATCAATTATTGCAAAAATAATAATAACAACATATTAGCTTTTTTATTATATATTTTGATTAGATCATATCAAGCTAAATAAGATAAAAATTAGATAAAATAAGTAATAATGACTATTATTGACAAAAGACCAACTAATATTGACTTCTTACTATTTAACACTATTGATGTAATAAAAAATATTAATCTTCAATTTTTATAATGAATAACTAACATTCTCGGTCCAAATTTTTCCTACTTTCCTATGATGTTGTAGGTGCTATATTATAAGGTATGGCCGTATAGATACTAACATATAGTGTTCAAGGATGCACTGTTATTATCTTATGGTACTAAATGGAATAATGGAAGTGAACTAATATTTAAATGGCATAGTAGTATTTTTCTTTTTTTTCTTCTCTACTTTTATTTCTATTGGTATCAATGGATATTGTATTTGTATATACATAAGTGATATAAATTTTATGAAAGTATATTGTTTCTAGATTTTGATGTAAGTGCTAGTATGGATTAGTTGCACTTCTACATTATTTCATGTTTTATGAAGTTTAAAAAATTTTGAGTTATGTGTTAATGTTAATTTTTGGGTAGTACCAAGTTGAATCTTTATAGGTTTATAATTTTTCAAATAATATAAGATTTCGGATAAATAATGGATCGGGTCGGGTCATTTCAGATTTATAGTTTTTCGGGTTATATCGGGTTTCGGGTGAATAGCGGGTCGGGTCGGGTTTATTTCGGGCTTATGATTTCTCGGGTTGTATCGGATATCAGATATGTATCGGATCGGGTCGGATAGGTTTCGAGCTTTTTATTACTCGGATAAAATCGGATCGGATTTCGGACGAATCGAGTCGGTATTCGTCGGATTTTTCGGGTCGGGTCAACTTTTGCCAGCTCTATGTGTATATATAAATACATACTAATATTATATTTATCATCATTATCATAATCTTATTTGAGTTCCTTATTTATTTTATTTTATTTTTATATATTTACTTTATAAACAATATGTATAATATTGTATTATAAAAGTATTAAAACATCATTTAAAAAATTAATGTAATTATTTTAAAATATTTATTTTATTTACTCGGATGACTTTTTTTAATAAAAAAAATATATTAAATTATATAAAATATAAATATATTTATATTATTTACGTAGTACGAATGCACGTTAATCTGTGCCCGTGCAGGCACATCCCAGTCAGTTGGGGTTGGAAAGGAATGCACGATAATCTGTGAGAAAAGAAGAAGGCGGTCGGTCTTAAGGAAAAGATGAAAAAAATCGGTGCCGGATATTGCTTAGGGTAAGGTTTGTTTGAAATAAGAAGCATCCGGTCGGTCATGAATTAAATGGTAGGTGGGGTGGACGGAGTTCTTGAACTAAACGAAAGCCTGAACGGATTTTGAACCAATGAGTATCGAAAGCAAGGAAACGAAACTACTAAGTACTAACGTCCAGCCGACGGCTCGAAGCCCCTACTTTTTCTCTCCCTAGTCCCTACTGGATGCCTCGGGAAAAGGAATCTTGGTCCAATGATAAGCCAAACTCCCCATGTTAACTTCGATACCTACACCTTGATTGGTGGATCATGAGAGAGGACAATGAAGAAGAATCGGGTCGGTGGAGGAAGAAGGAGGAGAAGGAAAAGAATAACCAGATGGAAGAAAATAAAAAAAAATTACAGTAAAATAAGAAATTAAAACATACAGTACGTAAATAAGATTCTTGAAAACATTTAGTATATAAGTGTATAAAGAAAAAAAAATAAAAATTCCTGCCGTCTCTCTTACGAATTCCGATCAGTAGTCTCCGAGGGTAAGTTTCCCTTCCATACTCCACTGGTCCCACGGCGAACATGCGGATGCGACAGTACACTCTTGCAGTCTTGCTATCTAATGTAACCCTCGTGCTTCTACCCGCAGCCGCCGATTTTTAATTTCAAAGAATGTGGCTCCTTGAAATTCGTTTTCCCATTTTCCTTCCGCATTTTCTGATCAATTTGCTCTCTCTGTCTGTTTTACTTTTTGCATTTTTTTTTTCTTTATGAACAATTAAAAAAAATTCTACATTGCATCATGGCGGCCGTAAATTACACGATGAAGATGCATGCACATGATAACACCGGAAATCTATTATCAAATAGGGATGATGTCAAATTTTCAGGGATGGTGGATATTGGGGAACGTAAACATAATTTATAAGCAAGTCTTCTATTTTTTTTTTCTACTCTTAGTTTGTGATTCTTCATTCATTTTTATTCAATTTTGATACCATAAATTAAGCATAATGTATTATTATAATTGCTCCTATCATGTTTGATAAATATATGTTTGCTCTTAATATTTATGTATGCTTCATTTAACTACCCCTAAATTAAGAAAGAAATTGAAAAATCACTCTATTTTTGTTTTATAAAAAAAATCACTCCCATGCAACCATCTCTATTTTAAAAAAAAAAAGTTAAAATGAAAAGAAAAGCAATGTAGTTCGTACTATTATCATAATTCACCTACAGTTATTGTTTATTAAAAATATTAGTGTGAAACATAATAATTCTTTGATAAATTGTTTAGATCCTACTCAACACTATGTTTCTCTATTTTTAGTCTTTTGTCAAAAATATACTTCCCTTCTTCGACGACTTATATAAAAATCAAATTATTAAAAAAAAGGGTTGGGGGGGGGGAGGAAGTATAGTATTAGTATATAGTAACGCCAGCATAGGATGGACGCTTCCGAAATCATTTCTTGTTTGGTACGGGGGTAATAGGGGTGGAAAAATTTTCCCTCTATTTTATACCTCTTATATTAAGTATCTAATACTAATAAATATATTTTTAATGAAATATCCATTTTAGATCAAATTAAGATCTAAAATGAATATTTATTTGAATAAAAAATATTTAATTTTAAATAAATTATATAAAATATATAAAATATAGATGTAATTTTTCTATCCCAATTATCCCCGTACCAAACGAGGACTCAGAGTTTAACGTGGTGGACGAGGGCAATTGACACACGGCTATTGTTAAAGCCTTTTTGTTTTGTTCTGGGCTTAGCTTGGGCTTTGGATGGTCCGGTGAAATGGAACGGTAGTCGATTGGGCGGTGTTGCATACTTTGCTACGTGTGCTGGACCCATATGGAATTTGACAATTTTTTTTTTGTTTTTCTTGTTCTCGTTTTAGCTCCTGCTCACGCAGTCACGCTCAATATATTCCGGAAGAGATAATAATATAATAAAACGAAAAAAAAAGGATAAACCACATACTATTTATTTTCGAGCTGTAACGGTACACATGGGATGTAAGGAAATATGAATATATACAAATCCAACATTATGTCTCGTATATCATTAATTTCTCCCACAATATCCAATATAGCAAGAGGTGTCCAACAATTAATCCGAATAAAAAATTTAGATAGAATCGACCGATTATTTTAAATTTTAATCCAATAACTAGTCTTTTATAACATTCTACGATCCGACGATAGAAGTCATATTTTATATTCAGTACTTGGTCTTATCAGATCTAAATTAGCCCGGTATTCTATTAAGGTCGAAATCAATCACATTTTTTTAATTCTCTCAAATATTATTCTTATTTTTGC
The DNA here is from genome assembly GCA_030549775.1 of Tamarix chinensis. NCBI lineage: Eukaryota > Viridiplantae > Streptophyta > Magnoliopsida > Caryophyllales > Tamaricaceae > Tamarix > Tamarix chinensis. Next base: position 80,270,662 of record CM060173.1, on the reverse strand, counting down.
CTACAATACATACTTTAAATAACAATAAAAAAAAATATACATATTATGGATTCCGGTGCAAAACCCGTTCTTCGAGTCTAATTAATATCGATTCGGTCTTTGTATCCGCTTTAAAGAATATCGGGCCGTTCACTTATCTATCTATCTATTGTAGGGCGATCCTTGCATAGAGAGGTCGTCGCCGAGTCGATGAAAAGGAAACAGAAAAGTGGAGAAGCTCTCTCTAGAGTAGAGGGGAAGCACGTTTTAGCAGAGAACAGAGTGCATACATATCATGTCAATTTTAAAGAATTATTATCGTTCTTGATGCCGACGCACAATTATTTTATGATTCCGCTGGCATCAATCAGTCAATTATTGATTTTATTTTTTTAATTATTTTTTTTGCCCTGATGGAATGAGAAATACGTACTACTTACTGCTACCACCAGTAGGCAATTGCCGGACATGTGTGGCCTACTCCATTTGACTAGGATTTACAATAGATCAGTAGATGGAGTGGGGGAAAATAAACGTCGGTCCATCGATGCATTGCTGCTACTATCCTTTGTCGGTCGTTACCTTTCCACCCACCGGCCTCGAGTGAAGATTATATGTAAATCCTTAAATTTTATGTACCTGGATCGAAATTGAATCCCAAGTAGTAGATTTTTTTTTTGGTGGTTGTTGTTGTTGTGTGTATAATTACATGTTGGCTAGCTCGAGAGAAAAGGAGTACAAATGAACGACATAAATTCTGAATTGTGTGAACAACTACACCGTCTCATTGTCTGCACTGCTGCTAGTTCCATGCTTCTGTGACGTTTGTTTGCTTCGAAGTAATTATTGATGAAAGTTGGTTTGTTTTTGATATCATCTGGTATCCTCTCTTTTACGAATCCAAGTAAATTTTATTTTCTAAATAGTTATTAAATTTTTTTTATCTTTGTTAATTTTATAAATAAAAAATAATTATATTTATTATTAGTGCTATCTCAATTCATAATGTACTTGTACTTCTTAGATAATATACTAACAAATCAAATATAATATACTATTATTTCTATAGTGGTATTACTTTAAAAGAAAGAATTTTTTTAATAAGTTAATTCCATACAAGTATAATTTAGGAAAGAAATTTATGTATACGCACTCAACTCAAGTGACCCAGAAATTCAAGGCGACTGATCGTAAGAGCGAGTGAGCACGCGCGTCCCACGAAGCGGTGCTGTCGGCACAACATAAGCTGCGACTCCAGACGACGAGCAGGGACTCTTTAACGTGCCATGCCATGCTCTGCCGAATTGTTTCCCAAGCATTGTTGTGTCGCTGTCGACGGCCTCTCCTCCTTCCCTTTTCTTGATTCGCTTGTCTCATTCTCTGTTACCTACTGTTTTGTGGGGATTTTTTTTTTATTTTTTATTTTTATTTTTTGGATAGATAGATAGAGGTAGCGTGAAATCAAAAAGTACTCTGCCACAAGAAATCGGCTCATTTTCTTGCATTCTACAAATGTGCTATTTTTATTTTCCTGTGTCGATTCGGCCCGCTGTATTCTTCTTCATGTATGTATGCGATAATTGATTTGGATCGATTGGAAATTGGGGAAACAGGTGTAGCGGGAGATTCAAGGATTGCGGTGTTTGTTCTTTTATCTTATTATTATAATAATAATAGTACTACTACTAATAATTATACTTTGAATAAAGAGAGATTAGAATCGGTTCAACTAAAAGAATATTAGTCCATTTAATCATTCTTACGTACCGCTTTATAAATATAAAATAATAATATATAAAGTGATAATAGACGAACACAAATGATTCGTACTATGATAATCCAGAAATAACCTGATTGAGGACGTGTTGTAAATTATTACCTCAATGGAGAACTGCTAGTCTGAAGTAAAATAAAAGAAATAAAAAAAATAAGCCAGTTAGCAACTGTATAGATTCTGCAACAGGCGAGGTGATGATCATCGACCATGGTGGCGTGGTCTTGATCCCGATACACGAGGGACGGGCATGTTATTGTCACGTTGTATGCGATTCTCCCTCTAAATTACAATTTTTTTTTTTTGGTATCAATATGTGGACCATCGGCCAGCTGGTATGTAACCCAGCCATCTCCCGCATCCATGCTGCTGGCTAGCCTCTACGTGCTCAGATTCATACTAAAATCGATCGGTAGTAAATTCGTATGTGTTTTTTTTTTTTTCGATATTTAATCTTGTGAAATGAATCATTGCGCTTCTTTTGTCTTTGCAGACCGATTTTGAACACAGACGTCCAACCATGTGCGATGCGCCCAAGTCTCTTATCATCCTCGTCAAATTTTGACTCCCGTAAGAAGCGGTTAATTCCAGTCCTCTCCTAGTCGTGGGCCTAGATGCGGATTATTCATTTTCTTAAGCTAACAAAACTGTGCATATATATATATATATATATATATATATATATATGAATAAATGATTATTAGAAGATAACATATTAAGTACATAAATTGTAATATCATCTTTCTTTTTTTTAAAAAAAAAAAAGTTATTTATTTAAAAATAGCATTCTTAGGAAAAAAGTATTTCATTTGAAATAATTAAGTGCACTTTTTTAAAAAGACTTAATTGAGATTTTCATACATTTTTCTTATGATTTTGACTATGCAAGGCTTCCTAAGCTGCTTTTAACCTATCAGACACTATTAAGACAATTTCTTATTGTTAATATTTGAATTTCATATAATTTTTTTTTGAATATTTGGTCATTCTTTAAGAGATAAAAAGAGATTTCGACGAAAATTTCATACATCACATTCACACAAGTATATCCTAATCACATTTTTACTATCATAAAGACCTTTTTAGCTAGCAAAAAAATTATATTTTTTATGGAATCGTGATATTTTACTGTTTTTGGATTATAATAAATCAAAACGATAATATAGTTATTTATGAAATTCTTAAAATTTTTCTGTAACACTCCTAGAAAAAACGGAGTGTTACCACCATATCTGATACATGATAGACATCCACCACCTATCCGATATCAAATATAAGTCTAAACCAACCAAAACACTTACAACAATAGAGTGCGTAAAATAACAATTTAATTAGACAACTTCAAAGAGTATTTATATCGAAGAGACCCTATCTGGCTCCGACCAATTCGTTACAAAATACATGTAGAGAGAAATACGAGCTACAATAAATAAGGTTAGGGTATGACACCCATCTTAAAATCTCGGTCTACCACAGATCTGCCAAAAACTTCCTAATGTCCTTGCTCTCAAGCCCCGACCCAAATTAGATAGACCCTTTACTGGTCATCCTCAAAGACCTACACACGATCCTCTACTAGTGGGAATGAGCAGGTGACCAAACAAACGAACACATCAGTATACTATGTAGTGAGTAAGCCAAGTTGCTCCCTCAATGTAAATACAAATATATGAATTCTACTGTACATGGAAATAAGATGCAACATGCGTTGTGATAAAGCCATGTGTACATATATATATATGAAGGTAAGAGTACATAGAGATATGCTATCATGTAATCTCAACAAATAGAATATATCATGCTTCGTTTCACATTATCATCGCATGAACATGTAGTAGCAAAGAGAATCCAAGTAACCTCTAGGGTTTGTTTCCAATTACTCAGTCCTTTAGGATATGCCATTTACTTATCCATTAATAAGGCAGGTCAATTATTCAATCAATATTCCATTCTATAACTAATTAGTCATTTTGACCATTAGTCAAGTGTGTAAACAAGCTTTTAGTCCTTTTTAATCAATCATACCATTACTTCAATTCTTGACTAATTATTAACCATTCACTTGGTCATTATTTATAATTTGATCAACTAATTACTTAACATCCATGTTTTATTATCATCGAGCGATGGATTGCGCACTATCCTATAGTCTCACATACCATGGAAGCCTATCCAAATAAGGGACACAAAGTTTAGGCCGAAGCCAATCACCAAGTAGACATAAGTCCAGACAGAAGCCAACTAATATGGACATAAGTCCAGGCCAAAGCCAATCACCTAGATAACCAAACCCTTATTATCAATACCCTCTAGTACATCATCAATGTCTAGAGTAGGTAAGGCATCGGGACCTCTTAGGATCCCGCTTGAAGGAACCATAAATACCTTAAGGCAGACTAACCCTCAGTAGCTAATCGATAATCGAGTAACTCATACCTATACTTAACTCGAATGTCTTTCGCTTTATGTGATTAGTATATTATTCATAAGGATGGGTGATCATACAAGGCCCAGACAAAGCAAGCAATGTAATTTTTCATGTTAATCCATATCAATCCTTTTCTTCCCATTTTTCCAACCATGTGGATTTTCATTTTTCCTTGGCCTATGGTATTCATATCCACCATATTATTTAATTCAAGCCCATGTTGAGTTTCCTTACTCTTTTCTCAATATCATTACTTATCATAAGTGAAATAACTATTTATCCTTTACGTTACTTATAGATTATATCTTAAATTATGATCCATTTTAATCCATTTATTAGGCTAATAATCCATGATAAAATATGAGTTTTATCCCATTAATAATCATGATATAATCCCAAATATAGCCTCAAAGCATAACAGAACCAAAAAGAAATAAATCATGCAAACCAGTCGAATTAGTTTATCAATTTGGCCCAACTAGTTGATTGGTTTGGGCTAACTAGTTAATCGATTTGACTCAACCAGACCATGCTTTTCTCAAACCAGTAGATTGGTTTAGGAAAATCAATCGACTATTTATAGATAATTCGACCGATTCTACTAAAATAGTCGATGGGTTTAAGTAGGGAGTAAGAACAAGGCCTCTACAGGCTAACCAATCAATGGATTGGGTCAATTAGTTGATTGTTTTAGGAGCCGGTTGATTGATTTGACCTAACCAGTAGATCGGTTTGCCTTAACACAACACCAAACCATTAAATTTCATTCTTAACCATATTAAAGCATGTATCAACATAGTCTAACATATTTATAACCATATTAATATGCATTTCTAAGCATGGAACCATCATATCCTATTTTTTTATTACCCTTCTACTCAAATCATGCCATCTAATCATCCAAATCACTTATACAACCTATATTCATTCATACCAACATGCAGAAATCAACTAAAGGTAACACCTACCATGCAAGAATACTTACCTAACATTTTAGAAGTAAGAATCACTTACTTAGTATAGGTAAAATCTCCCTTTAAAATTAGAAATTCCAATTGTTAGATTCTCAGCTTTGAAAACCTTAAAACCAAAACCTTAAAGTTAGATATTACACCCAAAACCTTATTGAATTTTCAAGCATAAAAATAGAAAGAAATAAGAACATACCACTTGTGGTAAAAATAGGGAAAAAATCAATTAGACCACTCAACCTTTTTCCTAATATCTAACTCATCCTTGCTTAACAATTGAAACAAGAGAGAGATAGAGACAAGATCAGAAGATTGTAAGAAAGATAGTTAGCAAGGCTCAAAGTGTAGAAGGAAGAGAGTGAATATAAGACTTAAAGAATTCTGTGGCTAAAAGAAAGATGCATAGAAGGGATGATTACAACCAATTGAAGGAAAACACAAGGGGTTAAGTAATTAACTCAAACCTACAATTAGCTATTTGAATTTGAGTATAACAGACAAATTTTGTCTTGGATTTACTAACCTATTCTCCAAAGTTCAAATAGTGTATCTGGAGGATGCATGTCAATTAGCCCATAATTAACATACATGAGTAAAGTAATGGAAAGTCAGTGTGAAAGGAATCTTTCAGTTGTTCAGATTCGTGCCTGAGATTGAAGCATTAATCTTAAAATCATGCAGAGGAGAGAGGAGGAAGAAGTTAGTGCTAAGGTCATCTCTTCCCCTTAATTGTCCTAATCGGCCTCTGGATCAATTCGAGGTAATTTTTTGGGTTAAATGCATCATGAAAATGGTTAGGAATATCTTAGGAACAAATTGACATGGATTTGTAAGGTTCCATTTTAGTGTAAGGGATTTTTTAAAAAACTAATTTTGAAAAATATGACTAGCTCGACAAACCGGTTGTTGGGTTTGGGTCTACCAGTTACATGTTCTACAACTATTCGATTAATTTTCCCCAATCAGCTGATCAATTTATTCAAGAAAAAGACAATTTGCTAAAACCACAAACCAGTCGATCGGTTTGCTAGCAAAACTCACTAAAATCCATTTTTCAACATAATTTCAAATCAAACTTTGTCGCAAACAAAATCATAACATTAAATTAAAATCAAAGGCCCAACATTTGGTAAAATTCTCATTCAAGAATTTAAAAAAATATGGGGTATTACATTCTTAGGCACATATAGGTAGGGCTGTTCATGTTATCCGATATCTGCTTATTTGATCCGATATCCGAAGCGATCCGATCCGAAAAAACAAATAACATATCAGATTTTTTTTTTTCAAATCAAATATCCGATCCGGTCAACGAAAAGTCAAACAAACCAAATATCCGATCCGACAAATACAAATAATATCCGATCCGAAGAAAAATATTTATACATTTTTTTATAATTTTTTATTTTATATATAATTGTATATAAATAAATTTATATGTGTCTGTGTATAATTTTTACTTACTTTATTTATTATTTGAGGAAAAATTTAATGTAATTGAAATTATATTTTTAATACAATCCCTTTTTAGATATTTATAAAAATAAAAATAAAAATACTTTGCATACCGATAGACTTCATCCACTCATTTTTTATTTTAGTTTTAACATTGGATATTTGTTGAATAAGTCGGATATTTACTAAGCGAATCGGATATTTGCTCAGCATTCGCTCAACAAATCGGATAATATGAAATATATTTGTCATTTGGTAATTTTTTTATATTTGAAATTGTATTCGGCTAATATCGGTTATATTTGATATCCGATGATATCCGATCCGAAAATTCAAATATCCGATCTTCCGAATATCCGAAGTTTCAAATCAAATATCAAATATCATTTTTAGATATCCGAAATTTCAAATATCCGACAATCAAATATCCGAAATATCGGATATTTGAACCGTGAACAACCCTACATATAGGAGTAAATACCCATTTATTTAGATTTTTCTCTAGCAAATAAGATATTGTTAATTTAAATATTTAATGACCAGTCCTAAGGCCTTATTTTAGTTAATATCTTGCCAACTTAACACTAAGATTGACCTAAACTTCACTTTATACTAAACTAATGAAAACTTGAAAACACCCGAGTCCATTTTCGCACTTCATTTGTAAGATATCAAAAACACCACCTATCACCACACTTATAGCACTTGAGTGTAGCCTAGTGGATAAGAAGAACGAAAACATTAATTTCATTCTTCTCCTTGGTTGCTTCACATGACAGTTGCCCCTCCCTCTTTGGTTGATTTCTATAGTTGGTTTTTGGGTTATATATTCATCTAGAAGAGCCTTTCATCTCTCAGTTCATTTATCACCACAATTTGTATATATGACTTGAGAAAAATTCATATCCATTTGAAACAAAATCCCACTAGTCATTATGAAAATAATGGGCATAAACCTCAACATTTAATGTTTGCTTGTTGATCGATCAAGGCTACCAGTCGATCAATTGCCACAACTAGTTGATTCGTTGGTATAATCGATTGATTAGATATATTTAGACCTAATATGAAATGTTATTGTTGATATAACTAGTCAGTTTGTTTCTTTAAATCACTCGAATAGTTTGAGTCATACATTCTTGGTCCTTGAACATTTTGGAAATCCATTAAATGGTTGTACAAACTAATGACTTGATTGGGTAAACAAGTTAATTGGTTTGGAAAAATCAGTCAATGTGTTTAGGCCAAGGAAAAAATAAGTTTAAAACTAATTTAACTTATTATTTGGTTGAATAAACTAGTCAATCAATTAGGTTAAACTAGTTAATCATTTTGGGAAACTGATTGATTTGTTATTGTCGAGGCAAAACTTGTTTTCTAAAATAATCAATCATTATCCTAGTTGAGCAAACTGGCCAATTGGTTTACTAGAAACTAGTTAATGTCTTACAGGTAAGGCCAAACAACATTTCTAGGATAAAGATTATAAAGACACTCGTTGATCAATTTGTCAAACAATTTAATTTGTTTCTAGGGTTTTTGAAAGTTTAAAGTCCTAGATTAAAAAAGTAAACTAGTCAATCGATTTGGGAATCAGTTAACCGGTTCTAGTTGGAACCAAAACATAATAAAATCACTTAGAGATATTTTGAAGTTAATATCAAGTAAGAATTCATACTATATGATTCAAAGGAAGATTTTAACACATTTTAATGAGTTAAAATCAAAAGTGAATTTGTTTGACATCAACCTTATAAAATTAAACCTAAAACTTAAAGATTGAAACTTTTAAATCTAAGTCTTTAGGCACCTTGTATTGATCTTCTCATGTGCATTAAAAATTTCTTGCTCTTTTAAATATTTGCACTCAATAGATTGTTTGAATTAATGTGAGTTTTTCATCTATATAAAAGTGATAGTACATACACACTTAAACAAACATTATTAAATCTTGAAATATGTTTGTTACCATCAATACAAGGAGAATGTCATTTATTGACCTATGAGATCAGTAATCTCCCATTTTTTATGATAATAATTTTTTTTAATGAAAAAGTAGGTTAAAGGATATGCAATAGAATTAATAAAAAAGAGTACCATATCCCTTACCATTTGCAACTTTAAATTTGGATTTTCCCCCTTTTGTTGTCAACAAAAGTTAAGACATGTATATAAAGGATTAATAATCTAGAAATTATAAGGGGAATCTCCCCTTGAGAATGGGTATATGAGCATAAAAAAAAATCTTACATTTGATTACTTGGATTAAAAATTCAGTATAAGTTAATGTGAAGGAAGTGAAAGAACGGATAACATGCGTATAATAGAAAGTTGGAACTCATCATCTAATTGTTGTGGCCTAAGTCAACATGTAATTTAAATCCCCCTCTTGTTTATATAATTATAGTAGAGGTGAATATGGGTATCAATTTAAGCTAGGGATTGAGATGGGCCCAGGTAATACCCCCATATCATTATTGTAACACCCCATAAATTTACTATTAAAAAATTTCATTTTATTAAAATAAATAGCAGAAGTGGAATAACAAAACTATGAATTCTAGGTATATTACCGCCACATTTAGTACTAGACTGTTCACTCCTACTGTTCTAGTACCAAGTGCTAAGGCTCAAAGAGAAAAAAAATACAACTTACGAGAAACTCAAACCAATAATTAAATCAAAGTAGCGTAGTAAACAATTTACGAGAATAAAATCCACTAGTGGTGGTTAAAAAATAATGAATACATTGAAACAAGAGTTTAAAAGAGAAAAAAGACAACCCTAGGACTTTTCAGATAGTTCCTTATGCTCTTTGCCGAGGGACCACTTGAATATCACCTAAAAACGACCTGCAAGGGATACTACCTATAGAATAGGCAATGACCCCATGAATGGAATCCTTCAGTACTACGGTACTGAGTAACCCTTTAAAACACACTTAAAAGTAGGCCCGCAATGTAACACATGATATACCACTATACCCATACAAAACGACAGGTGTAAACATAATATTCAGATCCATACATTCACATATTTGACAAGTCAATCAGATATTAATGGTGCATACATAATATTCACTTTCGTACATTCGCATACTTAACAAGTCAATCAAACATTAATAGGTCATAATGAACAATCGATACTTTTAGGGCCTTAAAGCCATTAGTCCATCATTAATCAATCATCTTGGATTATAAATATCCATGTGAATGCGGGAACCCCACTATTATAACCGGTGGATTGGTCGCTTATAGGGCATAATGCACCTAACCACTATTATATGCAGTGGATCGGTCTCCAAGGAAAAATGCTCCTAGCCACTATTATGCCGGTGGATCGGTCTGGCCCCGACTCTCATGGTGTTCCACTGTAAGTACTTAGTGTCTTTTATGTATCTTATCAAACTTAGGATTTGATTTATTGAGCTCGGGATCCCCCACTATTATAGCCAGTGGATCAGTCACTTATAGGGCAAAACACACCTAACCATTATTATATACAGGTGGATTGGTCTCCAGAGTACCCAGCACCTACAAAATTACCACTTTCCCTTTTACTTCCAAAATTACCATAATATCATTTTACTTATAAATTACCATTTTACCCTTGCCTCCAAAATTAACATTCTACCCTTTACTACAAAATTACCATTTTACCCTTACAAAATTAACATTTTACCCTTTTCTAACAAAATTACTATTTTACCCTTTACTTACAAAATTTCTATTATATACATATTAGGCCACATTTTTGCACAAGATATATTACTAAAATGCCCCTAGGCTCATAATATTATTATCCATTCATTAAAGATCACAATAACATAATACAACATGGTTAAATACTTAACATTTTCATTAATAACCAAACTTTTACCTTAAGTAATAATTCCATATACATAGCATATAATCTAACATGCTTCCTTTTTATCAATCAACACAAGAAACCACATATATTATATTAAACAACATATATCAAGCATAATATCATATTAAAAAGCCTAATGTGCTAACATACGTTTATCCATACGTTTAAGTGGGGTTTAACGGTTACCTTAATTCCCGTAAAACAAACCTTACTAGTATTCCGGTTAAAGATTCAAGATTTGATTAGCAAAACTAATACCTAAAAATAATATAAATATTTATCATATTAGAAATAAGAAAACCAAAGGTATAAGACTTTATAATACTTCATTAGTGAAATACTTAACTTAAAATATTATTATACCTTAATACTTATTAAACAAAACAACCGAAGGCATGCAACAACTCATGATACTCATCCAGTATGAGCTTCATGCAAAGGAATGAGGGGGAGAGGCTCGAAATGGCAAAAAAGGGAGGAGGGAGTGGTGTTTTCGAGTTAGGGATTTGGGGCTAGGAAAGAGGGAATGTGGGGGAGGATTTAAGGCAAAGGAAGGGTGCAGAGGTGGAGAGGGGGTGTAGGTGGTGGTTGGGGATGGGTTGAAGGTGGCTAAGGGCGCCAGCAGTGGTGGTAGCAAGGCTGCGAAGGTGGCTATTGAGATGAGCCGAGATGGAGGGGCTGAGGAGGAAGGAAAAGGGAGAGAGAAAATGAAGGCATATAGGTGATTGTTTCGGCCAAAGGAGGTTTGAGGGTGATAGGGGAGGTTGTAGGGAGTGGTTTGGTGGCTCAGAAGGCGGCAAAGGCAGCAGAATTGCGTGAAAAGGAGGAGGCGTAGGGTGGTTGCCGAGAAGGGAGGGAAAGAAGAGAAAAAGAAGAAGGGAGGAAGAAGGAGGCTACAGGATGGCTCGAGGGGTGGTGTGGTGATGCGGGGGTAGGTAGAGGGTGGCAGGGGTGGTGCAGGTGGCTAGTGCAGCGATGGAAGCGGCAAAATGCGGTGGCGAGCAAAAATAGGAAGGATGATGGAAGGAGAAGAAAGGAGAGAAAGAAGGTCGGGGAAGGGCATGGGAGGCTCAAAAATGGCAGAATGAGGCAAGGAGGGAAGAAGAAAAAGGAGAGGAAGAGAAAGGAGGGGATAAGGGGGCTTGTTAGGGTGGTGGCTGGGTGGTAGGGGCATGGGAATGGTAGGGAGAGGGAGGGGAAAAGAGGGGTATGGGCAAGGAGAGGGAGAGGTGGTGGGGCCGAGATGGGGCAGGAAAAATGGTGAGAGAGAGAGAGAGAGATTAGTAGGGGAGGGTTGCAGGTAGGGCGGTTGGAGATGGCAGAGGTGGTTGGGTATGTCATCATGGAAAAGGAAGAAGAAGAAAGAAAGAAGAAGGGGGTGGTGCATGCATGCATACCAGCGAAGAGGAAGAGGGGAGTGGGTCGGCTTGGTTAGGGGAGAAAGGAAAGAAAAGAAAGAAGGAAGGTAGGCCGGGCTCACGTGGGAGAGGAAGGAAGAAGAGAGAAGGGATTCGGGTTGAGGGAAAGAAAAGGAAAGGAGGGGAGAAGGGAGAGATGGGCCAGCGGCCCAACGCGTAGGGGGGAGGGAGGCAAGCCAAGGCTTGGCAGCTCGAAGGAAGAAAAAGGAAAAAGAAAGAAAGGATAAAAAGGAGAAAAGGAGAAGGAAAAGGAAAAAGGAAAGGGAAAATGGGATGAAATAAAATAATTTAATTTATAAAATAATAAAATGCAATATTTCTGGGTAATAAATTTATTTAATAATTAATCTTAATATAATTAAATATATGGGTTTAAAAAGTAAATTTTAGGAAGAATATTGGTTTGGAAAATTAGTTAAATAAAAAGAGTATGATAAAATAACAAAATATTTATTTTAATTTATTAAATATTTATATCTAATTTTATAAACTCAAAAATCCATAAAATAATTAAATTAAATAAATTTAAAAGCTAATTTATCTCAAATAAAGTTATTTATTAAATTATAGGCTTTTTAAAATTTCAGGGGTTTACAATTAACCCTAAAAAATTTGCATAATTAGCCTTGTAATTCACTTCTTAGAGAAATTCTACTATTCCATTCTATTTCATTTGTATAAAATTCAATTTTTTTTATCATTTATTTTATTCTTTTAATTTCAATTCTTCCTCTTTCACTCATTTTGACTATGTCCAAAGTTGTAAGAAGTTACAAAAATATTTTTGAGCTCATTAATTTTTACCTTTCTATCAAAATTCCTTTATTTCACCCGAATTGCTAAATCGTGGAAAAGTACATTTATGTGATTGGTTGATTTTAGTTATTTTTTATTTTTTTTGACAGATATCAAACCAAATCCAAAATTAAATATTTTTTTATATATAGTTTTATAAAGTTATTCTTTAGCCATCAATATAAATTTGAACTCTTTATTATTTGTTTCGTGTAGTTGTGAAAAAATATTTATTCGTGAATTATCCATTTTATTGTTTTCACTCATTTTCCATCAGTTAAGAAGATATATTTATATATGTATATATACATTTGGGTTTCTAATATTATTTTTCACCTTTATATTAATTTAAAAAAATTTTGGGATCCATTTGCTAATTTTTCTATTAAATTATCATTAGTGGATTTTTCGTAATTTAATTACCTAAATTTAAATGTAATTAATCCTCTAATTATATCCATTGAATCTCAACTATCCTTAAATATTATATGAGAGAATAGTTTCTTTCTTTCATCTAAAAGTTTAGTTGAAAGTATAACAAACAAGTGCTTATGAAATAAACACTTACACATTCAATATCAATCAATCTCTCTCTTACTTACCTATTATACTAGATTTCATATAAGTGTTAGTATGGTTATCCCACCCTATACACTCCTCCCCATCTGATGTACACAACACTCAACTCCCTTTTTCTCAAATTGTGCATCACTACATTATTCTCACATAATATTACGTTTTTAGCTATCATAACAAGTTTATTTCTTTCCAACTTTCAAGCCCTAATTATCCTTCTTTACTCAATCATTTCCTCTCATTTTTCTTTCGTTTTAACCTTTAAATTGCACTATATAGCTTCCAAACTTTTGTCTCCCCAAAATCACACACAAACCTCCTTCTTTTTCCCTCTCATTACTCCTTCACAATTAACATTAATGTTGTTATAAGAATTGTTGAGATTTTTTTTCCACTTTCACACATTCATTATCTCTCTTTCCTAGACCTATTACTCTAATCTTTGTTTCATTTTGATATTTTCATTTCATAATCCATTTACCAATCATTACCTCCTTTATTTTGTGACTTCTCCCTCTCATTTTGGCCTTATCTTTTGGATTCCTGGTAGCCTATGAACTTCATTGGGTTGATCTTTTTGTCATTTTCCCCTTCTTTCCCCACTAGTTCTTAGCACGATTCACTTTAATTTCCTTTGGGCATTGTTTCCTACAACTTCCTCTTTATTTTCCATCATTTCCCAATATTTCCCTTTAGTTTCTCTTAGCTTTAGGCCTTATTTGGCAACCTCAAATTTTTTTTGTAATTAATTAGGATTTATTACCAAAAGGAGAGAGTCCAAGGGACATACCTGTAGTAAGCTCATACTATCCATCTATCAAGACTACTTAGGTACTTTTTAATATGAATATTTCTTGCATCACTAAAACTAACAAAAATCTGAGAAATAATCTGCTTAATAGTAGCCGTAAGATTCCTTTGGATAAGTTGGAAAACAACCTTGTTTCGATTGATCCAAATATGATAAAGAAGGGCATTGAAAACAGCTCTCCAAACAATCTTTTTCCCTTTCTCTTTGTCCTTCTAATCATCCAATCCTTGCAACTATTCCAATCAATGGTATTTCTCACCAATTTCAGCCATCTTAGGACATAACTCCATTGGACTCTAGCTTATCATAGTATAGCAGCATATGGTTGATATCTTCTTCATCATTTCTACACACCTCACAAATGTTATATGCAGTGACTCCCCATTTAAACAATTTTGATTTAAGAGGGAGGGCATTGTGATACACCATACAAGTAAAGAACTTGGGCTTTTCAAGGCCAATTTGATTCTAAACAAATGACTTCCACTCAACCTTTGGCATAGAGGTTTTGATAGTCTGATACACCAATTTTGTGCTGAACTCCCAGATATACAAAAATTTTTATAGCATATTCTAATATTTTCTCTGACTCTTAACAGCTGTCTGAAATTCCAAGAATAATAAACTTTCTCCTTCACCATCCAAACATCATTCCCTCTGATATATCTTTCATACATCCACTTAACCCATAATCTTTGTTTGGATTCAGTGAGTTTCCAAAGATATTTAGCCATACAGGCTGAGGTCCAGTGGATGAGCTACTTGAAACCCAGGCTACCTTCTTCTTTAGAAACACAAATTTTCAACCAGGCAACATGTGCTTTATTTCTATGAGGATCCATATTGTTCCATAGAAAATCTATACAAAGGCTATGAGGCTGATGAATTACATCTTTAGGTAAGAAAAACATTTGCATTCAAAAGTTTTCAATACCAAAAATAATAGATTGAAGTAACTGAATTTTTCCAGCAAAACTCAGGTGTTTAACAGTTCACGATTCAAGATTTTGTGTAATTCTGTTAATCATAGGATGGTAATGGGTGAGCTTGAGAGATATTGGATTGAATGAAATGCCCAAATATTTGATAGGGAAAATTCCTTCTCTAAAATTCATTAGCTGTCTGTAGATTTTGAAATTTTGTATTATCATTAACTCCACCAAAAAATACACCACTTTTTTATGGATTTGCTTGTAGGCATGAGGTGGGGTGGAAGGTCTTTAAAATTCCCCTAATTAACTCTGCAGACTTGAGATGGCCTTTATAAAAAATCAGAAGATCATCAGCAAAACTAAGGTTGACTATTTTTGCAACTTTACAATCAGGGTTCCCTTTGAAAAATTTAACATCCCATAAAGATTGTAACATGTGAGAAATATACTCCATAGTCAACATAAACAGATAAGGAGACAAGGGATCACCTTGTCACAGCCCTCTACCACCCTTGAAGGGTTTGCAAAGCTTTCCATTTAAAACAATGGAGAATTGAGTTGTTGAAATACATTGCATAATCATATGATTAAAATGACATGGAAAGAAAATATCATAAAGAAGGTTCTTGATGAAAATCCATTCCACAGTGTCATAAGATTTTCTTAAATCCACTTTTAACATCATTCTCGGGCTAATATGACTCCTATTGTATTTCTTGAGAAGCTCTTGAGCCAAAAGGACACTTTCACCAATCCACCTCCCTTCAACAAAAGCATTATGGGAACCATGGATAAGAGAGGGAAGAATGGCCTACAACCTCTTAGTAAGAACTGAAGAAATAATCTTGTAGGCAACATTGCAACAAGAAATAGGTCTATAATCGTTCATGGTAGTGGGGGAAGATTTTTTGGGAATAAGGTGCAAAGAGGTATTACTTAAAGATTTCAGCAGGTACCCGGTATCCCAAAAATGCTTCACAGCTTCAATGACATCCCCTCCCACAATGTACCAAGTAGATTTGTAAAAATGAGCATTAAATCATCAGAGCCAGGAGCCTTGTTATCTCCTATCCTATAAATAGCTTCTTCAATCTCCTTATCAATGACCTGTTTTGATAAAAAAGCTCTCTGGTTATTATTCAGAATAGGTCCATGATTGATAATATCAGGGTGAACCATTTCAAGGACAAGTACCAAAGATCCCAATAAATTTGTGTAGAAATTATGGATCTCATTGCTAATCTCTAGCTAAGAATTAAGCTTAGTCCCTTTGTTATCATACAAGGTAACAATATTATTAAATCTCCTCCTCTCATTAATCTTTGCATGGAAAAAAGCATTGTTTCCATCCCCTAGCTTGATATAATGAATCCTAGCTTTCTATTGCAAGAAATTCTCTTTAACTTTAACCTGTTGCCACCATTTAATTCTCAAGATACTCTCTTGAATTTGCAAGTCCTCATTTGTAGGGGATGATTGGAGGGCATGGCCACATTTAAGCCAATCTTCTTTTGCCTGGGTCACCTTCCTATGTAGGTTGCCAAATCGCTCTGAGTTGAATTGCTTTAAAAATTTTAAAGATATTTGAGTTTTGCAACCACTATATACTGCTTGGATCCTTGAAATGGTTGGTTCCAGTTCTTGGCCACACAATGCAAGAAATGGGGAGAAGAAGTCCATAAGTTGAATAATTTAAAAGGTTTTGCCCCATTGTTAACAGAATGACGATCCATTAATTGAAGTTTATAATGATTAGAAATACAATCCTCAACAACCTCAACCCAAACATTATTAAACTGCTCAAACCATTCAGTGTCACCAAGAGCTATATCAAGTTTACAACAAACTCTTGCATGGCCTAACTGATTATTAGACCAAGTAAAAGTAGGACCAGATGTTGGAAGTTCCCCTAAGCCACAAGAACATAAATAGTCTACAAAATCATCAATATCTACAACATGAGTATTACCACCAATTTTATCCTAGCCTAAGAGAATGACGTTAAAGTCCCTAATAACTAAGCTCCTTTTTTTCACAAAATGGAAATTAATGAGCTGAGACCACAAACATTGCCTAGCTCCTCTAGTATTGTGAGCATACACCATAGAAAGATGATAATATTTTCCATCAAGAAATTCAACATGAGAATGGATAATCTGATAAAAAACATCAAGAACTTGAATATTCTAAATATCAGCTCTCCAAAGGATCGAGATTCTACCATTATAATGGGAATAATAGTTGTGAATGGTAGAGAAATGATTTATAAAGCCTTTTAACACAAAAATCATATTCTTTTCTTTCACATGAGTCTCTAATAAGCAAACAATATGAAAATTATTATACTTAATACACCTACTGACTAGTTTCTTCTTCAGGGGATTATTTAAACCCCTGACATTCCTCACAGCGATATTCATTTGAATGGTAGCAATGGTATAGTAGCATTTTGTCTACTATATCCTCCAGTCTCAATGAGAATCTTCTTTCCCTTCCTTGTCTCAATTTTATTGAAGTATTTCTCATCATGTGTAGGGTTACACATGGTTATAATGTGATCATCAGTATAACCAAAAGTTTGGCCTACATTCACTTCCATGGTTTGCTTGGTTATTTCACTAGATCGACCCTGATCAAGTTTATGTCCACTTTATGAAATTATTTGCTGCTCTTGAGGTGGATTTTGCTTCTTCACTTGCCAAATTTTTTGGAAAGGTTTCTCCTTCTCCTTCTTTGGAATTGCCTTAGGTAAGTGAGCATTCTGTTCATGGGAAAAATTTTGGCCTCCATTCATAGTGAACATATTAGCTTCTCACATTTCCATTCGGTATAGCAATCTGAATATGTTCAACTCAAAATTCCTTGTTGTTGCACTTTGTGTTTACGTTGTTGTTGCATTTTTCTGTAGCTTGAGTCTTCTTTTAATCTTTTCTCCCCTTTCGTTTAATCTTCCCTTGTCTTATTTTTCTTATTTTAACTTCCAAACACTTAGTCTAAGTTTAGGAAGCTAAGGTTTGTTGGAAGTGGAGTTGGTTCTTGATTGATTATTGCTCAAAATTTCTATTCTTTCAATTCACAGCCAATTATTGATCATAATTCTGAGCTTCTTTATTTTTATTTCCCCTAAATTATTGATCATAATTCTGAGCTTCTTTATTTTTATTTTATGTTGTTATTATATATTTCCTATTTTTTTATTTTTGATATTTTAAAGGGAATCCAAAGAGTAGTTTTATTTAGCCTCGAAGAAGACATTTTAATTAATTTTTCTTGAGTTTTGATCTTGGTAAATCCAACCACTCCTTTAATGGTAGAATATTTGGTGTGAGGGTTTTATTAGGGCTAGAATCATGATGAGGTTCCTTTAATGTAACTTTTGTATTTTTATGTTAAACTAATGAAAACCATGATATATGACATTCTAATAGCCATTTATTAATTCTATAATATGCTAAGTTAGCATGTTCACATTTAATTACCATTTATGTTTTCATATACTTTTAAATGTGAATAGATATACATTTTATAGTAGGTAGAAGTGTATTATCATATTATGCTATTCTAGTGTTAGACATGACAAGGTCATTTTGATCTTTTGAGGCACCTTCATCTTATAACGTGTACTCAATTGCATGCTTTATGTTTTGTACTTAAATTTTGATACATAATATGCTAGTATTTGAGCATGTTTAATTTGGGTTATTTTTGCATGATTTAGCACTTGTATGCTCTCAAGGAGAAATTGTCATTTTGCATATACTATGATTATCTTCCTACCATGAGTGCCCATTGCCATGATGTTCTTATGTATGTTTAGCATGAAATTAATTATATATGAGATTTGATTTCTTAGAATTTTATATGCCTAAACGTCTACATCATCCCAAAGCATAGGATTTATTATCGTGCTAAAGTATTATGGTTTATTCTTTTTTAGCCTTTTCATAAGAAATTGTTCATCATAATCAAGTTTGGTATTCAAATTGGTTAAATTGAGGTAATTAGGCTTTTAAGGGCATTTTGGTCACTATGACTAGAATATGCCTAAGTGTGAAGAATTGGACTAGGTTGGATTTAGTTGACTTAGGGTTCGCCTTTGACTTTCACCTTTGATTGTTAACTTAATTTTTGGCGTTAGAATAATTTAGAAATTAAAGATTGGAAAATGATTTAATTGAATGGAAGGGAAAATAATGTTAATATCACAAACCATAGTCTAAGATTTCAATCTCACCCATAAAAAATAATAAATTAGTTCATAATCATGTAAACATTAATTAAAAAACTATATAATAAGATAGGAAAATAAAAAAGACTAAAAAGTGAAGCAAAAATAAGGAAAACAAGATAAATGGACAATTTTTGGTTATATACTTCATCTCCTTCCTCACGGGAACTAGTCTTCTACTCTAGTTGAATAATATCCAAAATATGCTCATTATATGCATTTTTTGGCACATGATTGAAAAATCAAGGGATTATTGATAGGAAACTGATGATTTTGAGGATCAAGTGAAATAAATAATCCACAAATTAAAGGTATGAATATGGTGGAGCCATAAATTAAAAATCATAAGAGGAAGGCTAAATTAATGAAAGAGAATTATGAGTTAAGGATATATTGTGGATGAATTGAATGAATTTCTAATGACTTGATGCTATGTAAACATGAATTAGGAGAATTATGAAGAGGGGAAGTGGTTGAAGATGAAAATGAAATTTGAAGTTCTTAAAACTCAAGGATATAGGCTACGGTTGATGTAGGAACAAGCACTCAAGAATTATTTTTCATAATTATGGAACCAATTATTCTTTATTTGGAAAGGATGTCCCATAAAATTGAAGACAAACGGATAGTTACATTGTTATAAACATACCAAACAAGCTACTAGGCATCTATGTGCATGTGCATGGCCACGTGCATAGAGAGGAAACGTGCAGCTTTGTCATGTACAATTATTAATTTAAATAAATAAATAAATAATTAATAATAGTTAGAACATAAAGTTAGCATAAATTAGCATAATATCTTTTAACTTGATATTTTTTTGAATTATGCTTTTTTATCTAAATGGTAGGGTGGCTATATAAGCCATTGAAGTCACGATTAGGGAGAAGTTGATGATCAAGTATTGAAGTTGAATGCAATTTGATGTCTATGTGATTTCAATTTAAGTTAATCGAATATGTGTGAATGATTAATCTTGAAAATATTAATCTCTTTATCTGTGTGAATTAGAAATTAAGTCCTATATTTTCTACTCTCTATAATCCACATTTTTATATTCATTACCATCATCCACAAATCACCCAAAATGGAAGCATAATTGAAACCCTAAACCTATTTTGACATTCAAAATCCTAACCCTACCGTTTGAACCATAACTTAACCCTAACTATAAAATTCAAAGTTAAACCCTAACCCTAACCCTAACCCACGAAATCATCTTCCATCAAACCTTAATCTTTGAATCATCATCTTCACCAATACATCATTGTTGAATCAACATCATAATTAACTCATCACGTTTGAACCATCATCATCATTTATCCCCCATCACCAAATCATAATCATCTTATTCGATTCATTTTCACCATTAGTTTACCTTATTCAAATACCCTTATAATATATCCATCATCCTTTAATCTTCTTCTAATTAATATTAACATAACCGAGTCATAATATCACAAATTTGAGAATCCCATCCTCCCACACACATTAATGATACTTGAATTAATTTAAGTGTTGATTTAAATATATTTATATAAAAGTTAAGAGGGATAAAAATCATGCATAAGGTTGGTAATTTGATTTGGTATAAGTTGGGAATGACATGGTAATTTCCTATGTAGAATCATGCACCGCCATAGCAGTTTTTAGATGACCCCCGATTGGGGGCATTGACTACTCATCACTAGGTAAAATTATACAACTTCTAATTGATAAATTCAACCTCCTCTATGATTTTAACTATTTTATAGTGTTATTAGAGAAAATTAGTCATCATTAAACTCGGCTCCCCTTCTATTCAATTCAATTTGCTAACACACTCAACAAAATGGTTAGCAATTCCTAGGATTTCAACAGAAAGCCGAATTAACCAATACCCTATATTGATCCTTAGTTGGTTCTTACAGGAAATTTTGATTCCAATAAATCAAAAACACAAAAAAAAAATCAAATATAACAATATAAAAATAAATTGTTACGCATTATATATTTCTTGATAAATTCTTGAGGAGAAAAACAAAAAAAAAAAAACAACTTCTAGTTCATTTGATGCACTTCAATCTTCATACACATTGTTTATGTCCTTTTAGTGTATTATGTTCAAGTTAATATGAACGCACTAATATACATATATAATTTACAGATAATCCACAAATTAACTTGTCCAAATCATGGACTAATTATGCCTTTGTTGTTTGATAAAGTAGTAAACAAATTCTCAACACAAATCTCATAACAAAGTCATAATTAGAGCAAAGTGCCTTACTAGGTTATTCTACTACTAAACTCATTGTAAAAGACCAATATTTTCCATGCAAGATCAGTTCCAATCATGGAGGATCTCATGAAGTACAAATCTCATCACAATAAATACACTAAGCAATGCATATACTCAGTTATCCTTTATCACATA
Source organism: Tamarix chinensis (assembly GCA_030549775.1). Lineage (NCBI taxonomy): Eukaryota > Viridiplantae > Streptophyta > Magnoliopsida > Caryophyllales > Tamaricaceae > Tamarix > Tamarix chinensis. The sequence goes on along the minus strand of CM060173.1, from coordinate 80,249,009 downwards.
TGACATCCCTACACACCTCTACCTATATTGCTCATTCTTTATACATGAAAAACTCCAAGATCACTATACTAAATTCAAAAGATCTATACACATTTACTTTAAATTCAAATCATACACACAATATCTCAAGAAAATCAATCAAGATTCAAAAGATTGTAATAAGAAGAATTAAGAACCTTACTTAAGACCATCGGTTGTGTGTTTTGCTTGAGTCCACATTCAAGATGAGTTTCCTTCTAATGTAGGTCTATCCCCAAAACCAACCTTGATACCAAAAATTGTAATGGAATATAATGGAGTCTTGATCTTCCACAAATTTAGGACATTTTGTTTTGGTTTTAGAAAAAAACTTGACACTCAAGTAGATGGATGTAATCGTTAGTTGCAATTGTTTTTTTGTAACTCCAACAAGGACACTCAATTATAAAGAGAAATCACTAAGTTTTCTTTAAAGAAAATCTAAAACTCCCAAGATAATCCTCAGTTCAAGAGAATAAAGAATTTTGACACTTATGAAATTTTTTTTCTTATTGATCTCATTGCTATTGTGTGGTACAAATTGATACACTCACACACACACACACATGTACATAAGGCTTTAGTTCTCTCCGTATTAACTAAGCCTAGCCTAACTGGCATAACTTAGCTAATTAGAGATATTAATTAGTGCATTAAATGCCATATTATACATATAATGATCTGTAATTACATGTTATAAGAAATTACAAAGTTTATAGGAAATATCAAATGTAAACAAAACCCTACTCATGTATTATATTGAATAATCAAGTAATCAAGATTTGTGTCTTGTAGCTTTGTTATTTATGCAACTTTTTAATCCTTTCCTCGCCATTTTCTAGTATACCAAATGTCTTTGGTGAATTCTTCTTCTTAGAAAATTATATAATATTTGTAAAACTTACTATATACAAAACGTTGTTAGAGTTATCATGAAGGTGTTCAATATTTTCAAGAACAATTGGTACCACCTCAAAATATGCTAATTCTTTTTCTCCATAATAGAATAATGGGATGGGGATGCTCCTTCATCATTTGTTCTATTATATTTTTCTATGTTAAGAAAATAATATGCATACATACATACATGCGGAGTGCTTTATTCCTTTAGTATGTGTGTTGGTGCAAAAGAACATGAAAGCTCATTTTTAACCTTTTTTGGAAGATTAATGTAATTGATACATGAATCATGTTTTTAGCTATTTCCAAAGCATTATTTGTATGGCACTCATGATTTTATAATATTCTAAATTTTTTTGAGGTATAATAACATAACTTGTGGTGTTGGATGTTAAGTTGAGAATACACTTAATTCAGATAAATTATAAGAGTAGGAAAAATATTTTGCCTATGTGTACCATTTTGTTGATACCTTTTACCTTAACTGATCAGCTTCAATAGTCTACAAGTATGCCTTACCATTTTTTTATTCACTTTTAACCATTGAATGGTGCTTAAGAGACACATAAGGTATTACCCATGAACAATTAATAGATATGGCTTAGCATTCGACCAACCCATGGAAGTTTTAAATTTTTAGATTTTAGCAAGCAGAAGATAAGTATTGTAACACCCTCATTTTCACAACTATTTTTTTTTGTTTAAATAAGGAACTTTTAGAAGCTTAATAATAAAATGCATGGTTCTAGCACCACATTAAACGTAAAGAGATGTATGGCACCAAAGAACCTATAATGACATACAAAACACATTGCACAATTAAAATAAAGGAAGGATATTAATTTTCTAATTAGTAAAATCATGATAGAAATAAACAATAAAGAGAAAGTAGCATCTATAGGAAAAATGAAGAGATACACACCTACTCAACTATAAAAATGACAATAATTAAAGAAAAGAAGAACAATGGCAGATGATGATCAATGGAGAAAAAGAAGAAGAAGGACATTGGAGGTGGAAATGGTGGAAGGAGGAAAAGGAGTTCAAGCTATAGATGACAATAATAAAGTATCTTTAAGTTTGGGTGTGAAAGTGAAAATTTTAATTAGGTTAAAATAAATGGTGAAATAAAAAAAATCTAAGAGATATATGGATGTAGGTATCATTGTCTATACCATTTTAAGACTAAAAAAATCTAATGAGGCATCGATAGTGGTATCTTTGGAACTAACATATATACCCTTCCTCCTTGGATCATTTTTAAAACCTACAATAGATGGCAACTATAATATTACAACCATATATGTCGTCCCTCATTACCCTATAATTTTATATTTATTGGATAGGTTATGCATAATTATGCTTATGAAAACATCCTTATATAAATTTTCATTTATTTTTAGGCTTGTATGAGTGTCATTAAAATCATGATATTGTAAGGAAAACTTACTTTCAACAAGAGACAAATCATTTTTACCATATAATATTATTTATCTACATTATTTATATTTAGAGATATGGAGCACAAGAATTTAATTAGAAAATCCTTATTATCCTATTTAATGTCTGTATTTAATAAATCCATAATAATTTATATAAATTCATTAATATTAGATATTAGGGTTTGTCCATCATCGAAATTCAATTCTTAAAATATTCCCTTCAATAATTGATATTTTATGATTGCATTCATTATATAAAGAGATTAAAATTTGAACCATATGTTAAACACAATTTTCTTCTTCAAAAATTATCTTAAGACTTTGTTATAAAAACATAATTATATAGTTGGAAAGGCCTTAAGATCAATGCCATCAAATTCCTTATCTTTCATCAAGTCATGCTTCTTTGATTAACCCAAAATGACTTCTCCAATCCATTTTAGATCATGATCACTTTCATATTCAACTTTCACTAGCGAAAGATTAAATAACACTCAACCTTTCAATAAGGAACGTTTTAGTCACCATCTATAGCAATCGTAAACCCAAATCTATGACCTAGTAAGAGTTTATTAGGAATTTACCTCAAACAATGTGTAGAGCACATTATGATATGAAAATTGATAATTATGAAATCATAAGAAATTATTTTGGAGAAGATGGTTAATTTTCTATATGTATCAAAGCATATACTAAAACATCTGGAAGAAAATCGAGTTTAAATTAAGCATACAAAGACACCAAGATTCTAAATAGGTTTTGGGTAAAGCAAAAACATAATACTGATGTAGGTATATGACGAAAACTTGTGGGATTAGAATATTTGGTCATGGATATCATTGTCATTTATATATTTGAATACTTATATCCTAAAGGTACATATGTATTTAACAAGGTAGTGACATACTTAAGCATGAATTAGAAGGGACTTTCATGTCATTATGGACATTTTTATGAAGGCTTTTGCATTAAACATGGAAGGAAAATTTATTTTCATTAGGTTGGCCATACTAGTTTCCTTAATGGTCATTATTTTATTGTTTACTCAATGACTAAGAAAATTATTATAATTTTTAGTTAAATAGAGGCTTTTATCTATAAGGAGTGCTTTTTATCTTAGAACTTCCCATATTTCTTAGCTATATGTCGTGTGATTAGTCTCATTTTCTTATATTATATCATTATTATAATATTAATTTGGAGAATATATAATTATAATGCATAAAACATGTCTTTTGGATGTTCCAAACACATACATGTAATATTAAAATGAAGTTTGAATATTTACTTGAATATCAATGTGAGCTTCTTCCTTATTTCTATTTTTTATGTAAATCATAATGAAGTATTCACACTTTAATCTTGTGTGAATTAATTTAGTGTGAGTTAGTGTTGTTAACCAACATAAACATATCTTTCATTTATCATATATTCATGTGATTAATTACATAATATGGCAAATCTTAATTCTTCCAAACCCCAACCCTAACAATTGCTAGCATCATTAATTTTGTTCTTATCATAAGAAATGAACAATAATCTATCCATGCACATTCTTTTATCCATAATTGAATGATTCTAAGATCAATCAAATGTTTATAAGTTCAATTTTCATCCTTTATTGCAAGATTCATCTTTTATTTTTTCAAGGAAGCATTAAGGTTTCATAAAGATTCAATCAAGAAGGAACAAAATTGAATGATCTTCATTGTACATTGAAAAGAATAATGTGATAGGATTTAACAAGCCATACTTTTATAAAGCTCACAAAAATATGGAAGAAGGAGACAAGTTAAAATCATTAATGGAACCCTACCAACAACTTACCTATCAAATAGCCAAAAAATCAAGGCTTATCAAAATAATCAAACATAATTATATAAGGGAAATGAGGAAATATCAAATCATATAGAAGCATACAATAAATAAGATGTAGAAGCTAGAATGAGGGATTAAACAAGGGGGTTGCCCTATAATCAAATTGAAGATGATGAAGAGGAGAGTGTAGACAATAATTAGAGGTATGGTTCAATTTCTAGAAAGCCTAAATATGAAGAGAAGAAGATAATTTTATTTGATCTAATTGAATTTGATAGAAACATGGACCCAAATGTCTATCTGTAATGGAAAAAAATCTATGAAGGTAATCTTTGATTATAAGCAGCTTGATGATGAAAGGAGATGTAATCTAGCAACATTGAAACTTAAATAGTTTATTAGGGCTTCGTATGATAATATCAATTAGTCACATAAGATGGAATTCAAGGAGAATATTAGATTGTAGAATAATTTGAAGAAGCATCTTAAAAGGAATTTTGTGCCTAAAGAGTTTGAACAAGATAACTTCATTAAGATGAATATACTTAAGCAAGGGGTTTTGTCTGTAAGAGTTAGTGAAGGAATTTGAGAGGCTAAAATTGATTTGTGACGTTCAAGAGAAGAAGGGACATGGGTATGAAAGGATCCTTGGTGGTCTTAATTTGAATATTATGGAGAAGGTAGAAATGTGCATCTTTGATGCACTACAAGACTTAGTTAAATTATCCCTTGAGTTTGAGAAGTAATTAAAGTATGCCAAGGTGACATCAAAACCTTCATCCTCAACCATTTTAAAGCCTCAATAAAATTGAAGCTTAAATTTCAAAAAATAGAGAGATTAGGGATGGATGGATGAAGGTAAAGTTTAAGTAATTGATGGAGTGGAAAGTGCATTTGGAGAATAACTACAATGATGTTGTATTGTTCAAAGAGTATTGCAAATGTAACCATCACCTTATTTTACCTAAAGAGTCAAAAAATTCAAGAGCAGGTGTTAGGTGGGAGACAAAGAGTGCAATATCATTGTTGATAACAGTTCATGCACTAGTGTCACTAGTGAAGAATTGATGCAAGATCATGTATTTAAAATTATACAAGCCATTGGTTGAATTATTTCATATTAAAGTCCATTATCTTATCCTTTGTAGAAGATTTAGATCAAACTAGCATATTTGGACTAATAATGTCTTACTTGTTTAATTATGGACTTAGAAAGGAATTCAAGGTCAATTATTGAATTTTTGAATGAAGTTACATGAGTAGAAAATTTAAGGGGCATCCATAATATATGGGAACCATCCATATTAATTAAAATTAATATTTAGTTAGTTGTTTTTAGAATATTAGAATATTTAATCTTGTTAGTTGCAAGTTTTATCAATTTAATTGATGTGTTTATGTCGAATTTAGTTCTGATATTTTTGAGATTTTTATATTTTAGTTAAAGCATATATTTTATTAAAGTATTCAAATTTTATAAGTTTTAATTCATGCATTTAAATCAGCCCTGCAAAAATGTTGAATATAATAAAGTGAAATTGAATACAAGTTTGAATCTTGAAATTTATATTTTCATGAGTTCTTCTTCGTAATTGTGATTTCTTTGTGATTCATAATCAATTCCTTTCTCAAATTCTATGTGGTTTTGAGATATTTAGTTTTTTTTTTCAATTACACACATTCATATCCCTACATAATCATTTGCATCCACAACCCTAGCCATACACAAATTCATCCATGTCTTCTTCTTCAACCTCTTGAAACCCTAACCTTAACCCTCTCCCGTATCAATAAATCATGCCACATTAATAATATCAATTAAGCCATGGTTTTTATACTCAATAAAAATTCATAATCCACCACTAATAATCTTTTAATTCTTTCTCATAACCATCCATCATATTCCATACATATAAACCTAATAAAATAATAATAATTCTTTTTGAAACCTTAACCCTACTACCCTTTCAACCCTTTAATAACTCTATTAACCATAATCATACCTACCATAATTACAACATTAATTGTGATAATAAATACTCATTAAAAGCACTAACCAATAGGCTTTAAACTCTTATATGCAATTGTTAATTCTAAACCCTCAAATTTCAACCCTACTCACCAAAATTACCTTTCTTTTTTTTTTTCTGTTTTTGATTTAATTATTGTTCATATCAATTCTAATTATCTTATTTTGATTTTTTTCTTCCAATTCACACCAAAAGTTATATCAAAGCCTTGGTTCTTAATACATATGTCATGCCAAAGGTTACATATACATAACTTATGTTTTTCTTCAAGAATTTAATTTCTTCTATCAAGATTATTCCAAGATTTAACCAATACTTCATCAAGAACAAAATAATAATCCTCCAAGTTGAAATAATTTCATCCTCAATTAGAATATAGGTTAATTTTTTTATTAATTAACATTAATATTTCAAAAATGTACCAAAACCTGGAGAAAGATGATAAAATTGATTTATGGAAGGATAGTTCCACGAGGTAGAGTATAATAAACACCAAACTATGGCGATCATTGAATTAATGATGATTATGAGAAAAAAATTGGCAACAATTGATGGAGTGATTCAAGTGTATGACAACCCTGTGATTATGTAAAGAATGAAATATGATTTGATATTCTTGTTTTGATAGAAATATGGATCCTTATGTTTATCTAGATTGGTAACAAATGATGGAGGTAATTTTTAAGTTCAAAGAGCTATATAAGGAGAAAAGATACAAATTTATAGTTTTAAAACTTAAAATTTCTAGATTATGGTTTGATAATTTGAAGAAGGAATGGGAGAGATAATGGAATTATAAGATCAAGTTGTGGGAAAATTTGATGAATCATCTTAAGAGAAAGTTTGTATCATGAGATTACAAGCAAGACAACTACTTCAAGTTAACTACACTCAAGAAATGATTTATGACTAAGGAAGAATATGTTCAGGAGTTTGAAATATCATTGTTAATTTTTAAATCCAATAGAGAAAGATGAAAACTTGTGTAGGATTCCTTGGAGTTATCAACTTAAATTTGTAGGAAAATGTGGAAGTATGTATATATAACATATTAGGAGAATTGGTGAAATTGGCTTTGAAATTTGAGAAGCTTTTGAAGAAGACCATGATAACTTCCAAGCCATATAATTTCCAAACCCAACCCTAGTAGAGGATAAAGTTTTGAAATAAATAAGTTTTGGTACTAATGGAAAATGGAAAAGAGAATATGAGAGAGAATGTTAGCAAGCAATGATTCAACTAAAGATGGAAAAGCTTTTGAAGAAGACCATGATAACTTTGAGAGAAATTTATAGTATGGAACCATGTAGTGATGAAGGGATTGAAGAGTAGGATGAATGGAGTGATGGTGTAAAGAGTACATATAGAAAAAAAGGAAAAAAATTTGCACTATGAAAAATATCCAACAATTGCATCCATTTCCCTCTTCAATTCAAAGAGACAAAATTTACAAGACTATGCGCATGGTGGAAGATAAGGTGTGTAAGGTCATCATGCATTAGCTTATTGGCCATGTTACAACATGCCATAAATATCCCAATAATTATCCATTAATCGAACATTATAATTTCCATAACAAAATGAATCAAAACCTCATAAAAATCATGTAACCTTAACCCCCAAACCAACACTCTAATCTTTAAGTTCATCAAGTTCTTATTGTGGTTTTTATTCAATTCTTATGTGGCTTGTGTGAATTGATTTTTTTTATGTTTTCACTTCCAAACTGCATCATAAGACATGTTGAATAATCTTGGATAGAATATTTAAAAGAATCCAAGACCATAATCCTTACAATAGCTCAACAAGGACAAAGGTATGAGTGTTTTTAAGCATATTCTTATCTCTTTTAAGATTAGTAATTTTTTTGAAGATATCTTATGTAACATATTACCAATGGATTAATTTAATATGTTTCTTGAAATTATATATTACTATGATAGACATGTTTCATATGATGGACTCCTCAATGAATACACAATGTGTGTAGAGAATAAAAAAGTCAAGTTGCAGCCAATTGTGGAGGTAGAAGTTGAATCCAAGTAAGAAAAGGGACATGAGTTAAAAATTATTTTACTTTAATATTATTACAATTTTGAATACATAGATGAAGAAGTAGTTGGTCATGCATTAGTGGTGAAAAAATCATAAAAAAGGAGATTAACAACATGAGTTGGAAGCTTGCCAAGCTTTAAGATAAATTTAGTGAAAATTTTCCTAAATATTTGTCACCTATATTACTACCTTTGATAGGCATTAAAATGCCATTAGTTTTATTCCAAGAGTTTCTCTCCCAACCAAAGTAGCTTTTAAATGCAATGATAAAGAGTCTATGAAGCTTCATGATGTGGTTTTTATCAAAGTAGCTGGAAGGTTGTATAGAAGGGTGATAGAGGAAGATGTCAACCATAAAATAATGTAAAAGAAATGAGGTGTTAAGGATTATTATTGGTGAAGAACTCGAAGGACAAAGATTAAGGGTCTCAGCAGATTTGAGATGATGTTCAATTCTGTCAAGGTTGAGTGTTGATGTTGAAGGAGAATGCCCCGGGCTTCCTTGCTCCAAAAATACTCAAAAGATAGGGATAGACTTTAGCTAATTATTCTCAAAGTTTGATAAAAATTCTTATTCAAAAAATCATACAAATTTTGTGCACAAGAGAAGTATATATAGGGGAGGAGATAGTCGCTGGTTAGCTAGCCTAAACTAGTCGAGTATTTCCTCTTAATATAGCACATTTATCATGGTTGAATTAAGCCCATATTAACCTTAATCCGAAGATAATATCATTGGTTAAATGATAATAAGGATTAATATTACAAAGCTATACACTTGACTAAGATAAATACATGAAGTTATATCAATACCCTAACTTACATAAAATACACTTAGGGTTAGGGTTTACAACAAGTTAATACAAATAATGAATATCATCACTATATCTTCTTGTTGTAAAGTATCATCCTATGTATGCCACAGTCTTGCATGCTTTGAATACGTGTACACATTAAAGTGTATGAACATCTTCTTTTTGCAAATATATGGCATACCTACAAGAATAACTTGAATGTTTTTCAATATCAAGCATATAAGAATTATCAAGAATATTTAACATGATAGGCTCCAACATTTAGAAAGCTAAATCTTCCTTACCTTGAGTATTAATATGAACATGACAATCATTAGGTTCATTGGATTCTCCTGCATCATTCTCCCCAAGTTGAGACAAATTTTCCCTCAAATTTTCATCAGAATAATAAGGAGACAAATCACCAACATTAAAATTTCTTGAAATTTCACCATAAGAATCTGGAAGTTCAAGTTCATAAGTATTATCTCCAAACTTTATTAGTATTTTAAATGGGCCATCGGCTCTTGGAATTAGTTTATTTTTACGTAAATTAGAAAATATTTCTTTACTCAAATGTAACCAAACTAAGTCATCAGGAGAAAAGACATAAGAGTTTCTATGCTTATTTGCTTGAGCTTTATACTTGGCATTGGATTTTTCAATATTATTTTTTATTTTCTCATGAAGTTGAAAACATTTTATTCTATCTTTAGCTCCATAGTTTTGCATTTCACCTTTTATTAATGGAATCATGTTAATAGACATGTAAGGATTCACACCATACACCACCTCAAATGGACTAGTTTGAGTAGTACTAGAAGGACTACAATTATAAGCAAACTCTGCATGAGCTAACTTAACATCCCAATCTTTAATACTTTTATTAACTAAACCTCTTAATAATATACTAAGAGTTCTATTAGTTACCTCAGTTTGACCATCAGTTTGGGGATGATGTGAAGTGCTAAATAACAATTTAGTACCAAGAATATGCCATAATTTTTTCCAAATATAACTCATCAACTTGACATCCCGATCAGAAACTATGCTTTTAGGTATTCCATGAAGTTTAACAATCTCTTTAAAATACAAGTCAGCAACATGCGTAGCATCATCAGTTGTATTACATGGAATAAAATGAGCCATTTTAGAAAAACAATCTACTACCATAAAAAATAGAATCTTTACCACCTTGCGGTCTTGGTAGCCCTAGGATAAATTCCATACTAACTCCTTCCCATAGTTTATCAAGAACAGGTAAAGGTGTGCATAAGCCTTTATGAAAGTAAATTTTACTTTTTTGACACGTAGATCATCTAATTTTCTTGGCTTGTACATGTTTAACCATTCTTGTCCAATAGAAATTTTGGGACATGGAGGATGAGTATTGATTCAAGGGTAGTAAAAAAAAATTCCATCAAGTATAGATATCCAATACTAAGGCTTGATTGTATGCTATATGAGTTATATTGAGCAAGGGTCTTCTCTAAGATTGATTTGAGGAATAACTACCATCAAATGAGAATTAGATAAGGATATGAGAGGAAGACAACTTTCAAGACTAATTATGGTTTATATTAGTGGTTGGAGATTCCATATAGGCTTCATGATGCAATAATTTCCTATATTATATTTATGAATAAGGTGTTAATACCACTCTTAAGTGATTTTGTCTTGGTATACATGTAACATCAAGTTTTTCTAAACCTAATCATGTGATGTAGTTAGTATGACAAATCATTTATAAATATTCTTAATCTTGATTTTTATTCCATGTTAATAACATTAAATTTGAGCTTGCCACCATTTATTTTAATCATTTCTCAATTGTCACATATTTTGTGATTCTTCCAATCTATTCATTTTTACTTATTTTAAGTCATCAAAATTCATAGCTCAATCTTAAAATATTTCTAAGATTACTCACTTAGACAATTCCTTTTTATATTTACTCATTCTTTTCAAATCGTAGACCATGGAAATTTCCAAGTATGTAATTAGACGAGTTTATCCATTAGTACCCATTTTAATCCATTTGAGCTCCAAACCAATTTTGAAATAAAATATTATTACATACTTGATGTTCTAAAATATTTCCCCATTATCTTATACCCATGTATACTTTTTATTATTTATTTCTCTTATTGCAAAAAAGCTTATTTTCAAAGTTTTTTTTTTCTCATTTTTCTCATTTTTTGTTGTTCAAGATTCAAATACTTTCCATTTCCATATATATATATATATATATATATATATATATATATATATATATTAATTCCTAAAATTATTCCTCACCTTCTTATAAATTTTGATATTCTTCTTGCTTTTTCAATATTTTTTCTAAAAAATCCATATTTAATCCCTTTTTTACACAAATTAATAACCAAAATTTGTAAAGGTCATTCTTTCTTCTCTTATAACTGATAAAACCTTCCATGTTATTTCCAAAAAATCCTTTGACATAGTTCTGTCCAATCAAGCAAATTATAATTGCAAAATAATTCTCACTCAATCATTACCTAATTTCTTACACCATTAACCAACTCGTACTTTAATCAATTGACCAACAATGGAAGCCCACTCCACCCTCATGCATTTTCTAGGTCTAGTAAGAAAAGGAATATTTCTTACACCCTCATTTTGGTTAGTCTTTATGCCGCAAATACACCCCTCATCCTTTCACTCTCATGCACCACAACTTGTTTAGCATTTATTGTTATTTCACCTCCCTCATTACTCTCCTCTCTATCGAACTACCAAAAATTGTGTGCCCCTATTCTAAATCATTTTGTTTTGGTTTACCCTTTCCATTGAACCAACCTAATATCCCATCTCATCATTGTTCAACCTTATCTTGTTTGGTGGTTGTTTGGGGGTGTTTTTTTAGTGGATTTGTTATGTATTCAACCTCAATTTTTATGACCTACTATTGAGTTTTTCCATGTTCTTCACCACTTTCCCTAAACTTTTTCCTCGATTTTTCATTGGCATTCAATCCCCCAAAAAAGTGTCCATCATTACCTCCATATTTTCCTTTCTTGTGCTGGCTTTTAGTGTAGTTTTAGTAATGGTGGTGTTGCTGCATTTTTTTTTCTATCCATTCCTCTATACCTCTTCCTATTCTTCTTATATTTGGTTTCTACTCCCCTTAGTTCTTTATTTTTCACTTTATGTTTTCATTGCTATTTGTATCTTGTTGAACCTCGTATTATATTTCTTTGATGGTGAGCATACAATGCCCTACTTTAAAAAAATATTATTTAATATTATAAATATAATAAAATGATTTTAAATTTTGATTCATTATATTAATTTATGATTTTAAAACTCTCATTACATTTTTCAAATATTTTATTTCATAATTCTAAATACTTCCTACAATTTTGAGCTCTATAAGACTTTTTGGCCACTTTTATGCATCAAACTTCTTCTGAATCATACTAATTTGGTCATACTTTAATTCCTTGGCTTTTTTTTTAAATTCTTATAGGCCTTTTCAAAATTTTAAATAGAGATTTTAGAGAAAGAGTACTATTTGACACCTTGTTTACCCTTCTTCATGTTTTAAGCCATATAACAAGTATTTTAGCGAACAAAACTTTTAAAATTTGGAGATATTTATATATTGGAATATTTAATCTAAATATTAATTAAAATGAGTTGTAACTATTTTTCATATCTTTAGATAAATGTTTTCAATTTTAGGTATAATTAGATTCTAAAACTCAAATTTTTTTATACCAAACCAATCTTAAATATCCTAAAATAAATCTAAATCAAACTCTATACATATCTTGCTAAAAAAATTTTATTTTATTTCCATACATTAGGCCTTCATAAATCCAAACATTCCCTTTATTATTACTCGATATTTTGCTATTTAATATTCATTGAATGTACTTTATTACCTAAATATCTAACTTAACAAAATTGCCTTCCAACCATATGTATCTCCTATAAATTTTTATCCTTCAAAACCTCAAAAATCATTTTCTTCAATCTCCCTCCTCCCTCCTTTGTTCTTGATCCATTTTCCTTGTAATCTTGATTTTTAACTATTTACTATTTTCCTTAAACAACTCACTGTTAAAACTTAAAGAAGTTGAAGATTATTGTTTTAACCTTCTCTTTAATTTCATAGTCTTTTTAAAATTTTAAAAGGAAAATTGACCTTTCTTAGCCTTGATTATTGATTCTCTTTATTTTTCTTTTGTATTTTTGAAGTGTTTTTAACTATTTTGATGATTTTGTGTAAAACATCTTCAAAAGGGAGAAAAGTGTTAATCTTTTTTTTAATGAATTTGTGCACTTTTTGATCTAAGAGTAAGGTAAACTAAATCATACTAAGAGTTGATATTTTTCAATGTGTTAGTTTCCATTTATGGCTATTTTGGGGTTGTAAAACTTTTGTGCAGATTTGTGTGATCGTTTCCTTATTTTAGGGGCATGTTCATGAGGTTTCTAGAGTCATTATTGCTTTAAATAATGTTTGAATTTGATCATGTTTAGTGTTTGTAAGAATTTGATGAAGTATTGCGCACAACAAGGGGTATTTTTGTCATTACATATGTAGGATGTTATTTTGGTTGTTTAATGACTAGTGTGCTTAATTGGAGGAGCTAAATAATTATATGCTAAGAGTTATGATATTTTTACTATTTTTAGGATTTAAGAGCAAATTAATCTATATACATGCAAAACTGATATGTTAATCAAATTGAGTAGTTCTAATATGTTAATTATTGATTAAGAAATCTTAAAACATAATTTCATCATTTTTAGAGCATGATTCATATTTTATTATAACTTATAAGTTAAGAGCGTATTAGGATACATATGGTATTTAATATCTAAAGGCTTTAATTAGATATTTTAGGGTCAATGGTTAACGTTGACTATTGAGTTGAATCTTATAATAGTGAATTGATTAGAATAATGAATCATTATTTTATTGACTTTTTTTGGTTTTTATTATATGTTTCATGGAATATTTTTGCAAATTTCGCAATGCATGAGTATTATATTGTAAATAGTAAACTTTTCTAAAATTGGAGTGTGGGTCTATTTTAGGGTGGAGAATAAAAATATATAACTTTTTTTTAAATAAGTGTAGTATTAGAGTAAGGATTTGAATAATTAGCCTCTAGCTAACCTCCAAGTTAAGGACATGTAATTGATGCATTCCCTATTATTTCATATAGATCTAATTGTCTTTAGGTGGTAGTACATTTTGTGTTTACTATTAATCTCTATTTAGTGGGGTTAATTTTTCTACTTTATAAGTGACTTATAAGTCTTATAGATGGTTGGAACACTTAAGTGATTAGGATACTTAAGGGTTTTTTGTGGTTTTGTTGAGTCTTTGTGCTTTTGACAGTTTATTTTGTGGCTTTGTTGAGTCTCTTTACTCTTGAAGATCTATTTCATGGGTTTCTTGATTCTCGTTACTCTTGACATTTAATTCAAGAATTTTATGAATAGATATGTATTATAATCTATATTAATGGGTTTGATGATATGTCATTAACATTAGGTAATATAAGGAATAAGTGGGATAACCAAAATATGACATTATTTATATTAGAAATTAAGGAAGTCTAGGAAATAAATTGTGTGATAATGTAAATAAAGAAGAAAACAATTAATGGGCATCTTATATGTGTGAATTTCATTATTTTATATGTTTGGTATCATTTTTTTGGTGCTTATATTATTTTAATTTCCTTACTATATCTAAGGTTTTGATGAATAGTTATGAATAACATGGAATAATCATAAATAGTTGTGATTAGTGAGTTTTGATGAATTTAACTATGAACCATGTATAATAATGTTTTATTTTGATCTTTGGCTTTGAGCATGATTCTATTATGTTTTTCTCCTGGGTTTTATGTACAGGATTAGGAATAAAAGTCTGGGATGGGATCTGAAACACGAGTGTATTTTGGGGAGGGTCATAGATTAGGTCTTAAAAAAACTATTTTCATTGTGTCTATTTATTTATAATTTTAATCTAGTTTATGTATATGTAAATATCTCTTTGTTTTACTTACCTTTGTTTTGTTTGATCTTGTAAATACCACACCTGCTCATAGGATATGAGACTACTTTTTGCTTGACATCTGTCATGGATTGGTTATTCATAATGCATTCTTTATGTTGGATGTAGTAACAACACCCCATTTTTCTTATTTTTAGTTTCCACAAAGTTATTTTAAATTAAAATTTTATTTAGTAAAAATGCAATGTTACATATCAATCTTAGGAGAAAGAGGTAGGGTATTTAGATATGTTATTATTTTTCTTGAAGATATAGCTACAAGGTAATGTGAATAATTCTATAGATATAGGTTATATGCTATTTTTGTAATATTAAGTAAATGTCATGTATGCATGCCTTTCTTTACATTGAAATAAGCATGAGAATATGTTTAAATGTTAAGCATGAGATTATAACATCAATGCCCTAATATGTTAATGTGTAACTTAAGCATGTTTTTTTATTAATTATTTTGGAATAAAAATGCTTAGAAAATATTGTGTGGGTTCCCCTTTATTTCTTGATGCTTGGTGCATTAGGGTTTTGCTGTCCCTTTTCAATGTTACTTTCCTTGGACGATCACCTTTACTATAGCTTTAACCTTCTTATTCATTGACTATTCTCTTCAAAGTCTTCATTTTCATTGACCTTTCCTCCTCGACCTTTTTACCCATTTAATTTTACTATTTTTGATACCCATCCTCTTTTTTTCTCCCATTATATATTTGATTGATGTCTCTATTCCTTCCCATAACTTTTTGTTCCTGAGACTTTGAAGGTGAAGACTCTTTTGGTGGAGGTAATTATGTAATATCCCATTTTATAAATCTAATTACCTTATGAAATTAGGATCATAAATATTTCTAAATATTATAACCTTGATTTCCATATCATGTTATTTGTATTAAATCTAAGCCTTTTGTTCTTCATTTAATTCATTTGTGAAAAGTCACATTTTCTATGATTCTTTTGATATAGTTATTTACACTTATTATAGGTTGTCCAAAATTCATAACTCATTTTCAAAATATTTCTAATGTTACCCACTCATTATATTCCTCTTTTTAATTTATCTATTCTTTCAACATCATTTTGTACCCACTTGGATATTTCATTATTTATTTCACCCATTTGTGAAGAAATTCACTTCTACGCCTTAACTATTTTTGTCATTTTAGCTCGTTTTTTCTTTTGACCATCAAATCTTTTCTCTTTTTATAAATTTATATTTATTTGGGTTCCTAAAATAATTATGCATATTTTCATAACTTTTCATGATTTTTGGGATATATTTAATATTTTTCTTAATCAACCCCTTTTCTACACAAATTAATTACCAAAATTCATAAAAAGGACACTTTTGCCCTTCTCATGGCTTAGGCGTAAATTCAGAACCAATTTAAGTTAAAATTGATTTTGGGGTTTAAGGGTCTCATGTAAATCAATGGTATTCTAGGCATTATACTACGTTTTTGTGAGTTTTGAGTACACTATTGTGTTCTTTGGGTCTTTTATGAAAACTTTGATACATAATTTTATGGGGTTTGGGCTTATATGAAACAAGTTATGATTTTTAGATGTCTTAAGGTAATTCTGTAGGTTTAAAGATGTTTTAGTCTTTTCATTTTAATTTTGGGTTTGACATGAGTAATATATGGTTAAAATAAGTTAAGTTTGATATTTGGATACCCTAACATTAAGTCATGACAATGGACCAAGGGTTTTATCCTTAAAATAAATATCTTATCAATATAAGGGTATTTTGGGTTTTTCTTATAGATAGAGGGTTTTAGGATATAATTTCAATATTTCATGATTTATTATAAGTAAATAACTATATAAGTGTGGTCCTTCTTTCACCATTAACATCATATTTACTTCTTTAGGGCTTAATGATGTTATTAGCAATCCTTAAGATCTTTATAATTATTTTATGTGTTAACTCTAATCACATCATGTGGGCCTTATAATTGACTTTTTGATGGTTCATGATCTTTCATTGACTTGCAGTCAATTGTTAGCCCATGTTCCATTATTGACACCCATTAACCATCTACTTTGCATTGGCAATTAACCTCTATCTTTGAATAATTAGATTGGGGTTTCATAAGGCCTTTAATTGTTATTACACATTTTATTTTATGTGTAGCATGACTTTTTTAATTGACCTTAGTGTGACTAGAATCACATGTCCTTTATTGAGTACATAGAGAAACACTATACTCTCAGTCCACCATGGCTGGTCGAAAGCTGGCACCAACTTCGGCCAAGAGGTAATCTATGACAAAAGTGACGTCCAAAGCATCTTCTTCTAGAAGTGAAGCACGTATGGAATTTCATGCAGAGGTGAAATGCAAGGAATCTCATACCACGAAGGAGATTGATTATAAGTACATTTAAAGTGATACGTCAC
This sequence comes from Tamarix chinensis, assembly GCA_030549775.1. Taxonomy (NCBI): domain Eukaryota; kingdom Viridiplantae; phylum Streptophyta; class Magnoliopsida; order Caryophyllales; family Tamaricaceae; genus Tamarix; species Tamarix chinensis. Next base: position 80,231,496 of record CM060173.1, on the reverse strand, counting down.
AAAGTATCATGATGCAGGATCATCTATTGATTCTCATATTTCTATTAATTCTCAAGGTAATGAAGAATTAGCTTTCTTAATATTGGAGCCAATCATATTAAATATTCTTGATAACATGTATGTACTTGGTATTGAAAACAATTCAAGATATTCTTGTAGGTATATTACATATTTGCAAGGAGAAGATTTTAACACACCAAACAAGACTTAAAGTGTACAAGCATTCAAAGCATAGAAGGCTATGGCATACATGGGATGACACTACAACAAGATATGGTGATGATTATCATTATTTATATTAAACTTATTGTAAACCCTAAGTGTATTTTATGTAAGCTAGGGTTTGATGTAATTTCATGTATGTACCTTAGTTGATTGTGTGGCTTTGTAATGTTAGTCATTAGTATCATTTAGATGATTATATTGTGATTAAGATTAGGCATTATATGGGCTTAATTCAAGTAAGATAATTTAGCTTGAATTAAGGGGGAAGAATGGCTGATTTTTAAGCCTTAATGTCGACTCCTCACCTATATATATACCTATATTGTACACGCATAAAAGGAGATGAATAAGACGAAATCATTTGAACCAATCCTCAAGTAAATACTTGAATTGTCTCTCTCTTTTTGGAGTAGTATATGCAGGAAAGCCCGGGGCATTCCTTCCTTCAATTCCCTTACCTCATTCAAAGCTTGAATGTAGCTTCAACCTTCGAATAACCTCATTCAGTTTTCATTACTTGTGTCTAGTTTAAGCTTCTTAAACTAGGTGTTTTTCTTCCAGCATTAACTTATGGCCAACGGGAGCAAAGAAGTGATCGATCCAATGCTTCTCTCCACCTTGATCCACACCATATCATGAAGTCCACTATTATTATTCTTCCATATCATTATTGGTTGTTTAAAAGTATCATGAAGATTATACCTGCTTTGTTACATCACATTATTAATGGCTATTGTGGTACCGATAAATATATGATTCACAAAGCCTATAATGTGCTGAGATATAGGGAGGGTAAGAAGGATTGTTCTTCCCTTATTTGGAAACACTTTGGTATGCCTCACTGGTCTTTCATTACTTGGCTTACCTACCACAAAAGACTTCCTACCAGGTACAGATTAAGCAAATGGAATTCACAGATTCCCACTGAGTGTGGCATTTGTGCCAGGACTGTTGAAACAATGGATCACCAATTTGTGCAATGTGAATTTTCCTCAAGGACTTGGAATTTGATCTCTACTTGTATGGGGATGGAGTTTCAGGATATAAGTTGGGATACCTGGGTCGAACACATGATACATGCCACAAAGAGAAAGGATGACAGGCTCAGGGTATGAAGGTGATTTTTGGAGTTGTGGTTTATGGTATTTGGCATTGCAGGATTTATTCTGTGTTCAATGGTCTCTCCCATCATCCAAAATATATGATGAAGCACATTATTAGGAGATTTTTCATTAGATTGCTATTGTGTAACGTGAGGGAGGGGTGTAGGAGTCTCATGCATAACTATGATTGATTCCCCTGAGTTGTATTTTCTAGCTGCTTTGGATGTACTAATTCTCTTTTGGTTTTGATAATATTTCATTATTAATTACCAAAAAAGAAAAAAAAGTGATACGTCTCAAATGATGAAGGATGTTTTCACCAATGATGATAACCCATAATGTATCATAGCTAATGTTGATCCAGAACCCCTTATTTCCCTATAGTTTCAAAATAATGTGTCATGGAAGGATTTGGTATTTCAAAATTGAAACCCTACCACCACAACTTCCATATATTATGAAGCACCCACAATTCATAAAGGGATCGTTATGGCTGATGTGGATCCAGATGACATTGATAATGAAGCTTTGATTTAGCGCAACACACTTATCAGCTAAATTTATAGAGGTATGTCTTGCTTCTTTCATATGCAATATTTTGTTAAGAATCAATGACATCATCTTAGAATTCCTAAGATCTTATCACATAAGGATGAATAGTTTTTATTCCAATTCCAATCGGATGAGAAATGCAAACGTGTGTTATAACAAGCACATTGGTCTGTTACGGGAATGCCTTTGTTTTTGAAAAGATAGCATCTAGGATTTGTGTTTGATCCTAATCAATTTCAATTTGTATATACTTTTATAAAGCTTCAAGGTCTTCCTCTATATCTTTGGTCCATTAAATCTCTTCGTATAATTGCTAGTTGTATAAGAATGCCAATTATGGTGGATGTAGTCATTACTAATAGAGAATGGATTTTGTATGCATGACTTATGGTTGAGGTGGATGCATTTTTTGATGATTAAGATGCCTATAGGAGAGCCATTTAATTATATTGTGGTTTATGAATGAGGCCTTCTTATTTATTGGAATACGGTAAGGCAGGTTATTCCTTGGGGGGTAATGTAAAACTAAAGGAAGAGGATGTCGTCATCCACCCAAGCAGTGGGTTGTAGTGCATGATGGAAGTAAAAAACTAATATGAATCTTTCTCTAAGGCTATTTCACCAACTTCAAATGAATCTCTTCTAAGGTGTTGCAAGCCCCCACCAATAGAAGGGTGCACCCTTTGCCTTATAACATAGGTGTAAATAGTACTATTTAAGTGGTTGAATGCAAATTGGGTATTTTTCGGAAGGTACAAAAGGATATAAGGTTATTGAGGATGTATGTAATCCCCCAAAATTTTAAAAACTTATAATTTAATAAATCATTTTTATTTGGGATAACTTAGCTTTTAAACTTATTTAATTTAATTATTTTGAGGATTTTACCTTTTAAATTTATTTCATTTAATTATTTTGTGGATTTTTGAGTATATAAAATTAGATGTGAATATTTAATAAATTAAAATAAATAAATTGTTATTTTATCATATTCATTCTATGTAAATAATGTTTCAAAACAATATTTTCTAAAATTTACCTTTTAAACCAATATATTAAAATATATTAAGTTAAATTATTAAAAAAAATTATCTACCAAAAATACTACAACTTATTTCCCATAAGTTATTTTATCTATTTTCCCCTATTTTCCCCTTTCCCCCTCTTATTTCTTTTTTTCTCTCTCCCTCCTCCTTTCTTCTTTCTTTCCCCATTTTCCCCCGACTGGGCCAGTCCGTAGGCCCAGATCACTTTCCCCTTCCCCGTCTTGTGCATCCCAAGCCGCGAGCCTTGCCCCTGCGCCCAACTACCGGCCGGTTCTTTTTTTTTTTCCTTCCCCTAGACTGTCGGTCCACCCATCCTCTTCTTCTTCCCCAACCCCGACCTGCAACACCAACTTGCAACCCCGATTTCCGCTGGCAGCCACCATCCCAACACCCGACCGTCCTCCCCTTCTCTCCCCGTCATTTTCTTCCCTTTTTTGACCCCGACCAACCCCATCTCTCCCCTCCTCGCGTGCCCCTCCCCTTTCCTTTTTCTCCCGACTGGACCTAACTTGCCATGGTAGGATTGCACCTCTTGCCACTTCCGGTTGGTGGTCCTTCCTCAACTGCCCCCGGTTGTCTTCTTCCCCCTCAATTAGCCTATAAATACACCCCAAGGGCAGCCATAATCGAGCTCCCTTTTTTGCAAGCCCAGAAATTCAGCCTTTTGCTGCCACCCAAACAGACCCTTACTCTGTCGCCGTCGACGACCGTCGCCGCAAACGCTGCCCACCTAAACCTTCCCCACACCTCTCTCTACAAAAAATGATCCACCATCATCCCCTATTTTGCCCTGCACGAGCCGCCCCAGCCATGCAAAGTTGTCAACCCAATCAACCCACTCCAGCCTCTCGCCACCCCTCGCGCCGCCAATCTCGCCGCAACCAGCACCTCCTCCACCCTCCAAAACACCCAGGAAGCCTTTCCCTACCTCCCCACACCTCCATCTCTCCCTAACTCCCTCTCCTTCTACTTTCTCCATCTTCCATCACCTTCCACCACCTTCGGCCACAACACCAACCATTGTGCGCCGCCACTCCTGGCTGCACCACCACCTCCATTCCACCCCTCTCCACCTACTACACCTTCCACCACCTCAAACACCCCTCCACTTCCTCTCCTTTAGCCTAAATACCCATCTTTCCACCTCTCTTCCTCCTCCACCGCCGCCGCCTTCGCCACCACCCGCCACCGCCGGTTCGCCACTAACCTTAAGTGGTACTCCAACTTCCCCATCTCCTAAACTATTTTCTATAAGTGTTAATAATTTTTAGTAATATTAATAATATTATCCTTAATATTACTATTATTATTATTCTTCTTATTATTATTATTAGTGTTGTATTATTATTACTATTACTATTATTATTACCATTATTAATATTATTAGTATGTCTCACCTTTGTCACCTAACGTAATTTCAGAAATATTTATAACTACGACATGTTATTTAAAAGGTTGCAAATTTAGTACTAATAAAGTGATCTTCATTATTATTAATATTACTACTACTACTACTACTACTACTACTACATATTATTATTATTATTATTATTATTTATTATTATTATTATTATTATTATTTTCTTACTAGTACTATTAATACTAACTTGGCTATTATCACTTTTATTATTAGTGTAAATATTGGGACTCTTATATTACTACCCTTTTGATTGTTATCCTCTATTATGCTTAACATTATTATTTTTACTACTACTACTACTACTACTACTACTACTACTACTACTTAACCTAACTTTATGATTTTCCTAACCAGTAATAATAATATTATTATTAATAATGGCCTACAACTTTAGTGTTATTATGATTAGGACTTTCCCTCGTTTTTACTATTATTATTGTTATTACTAACCTCACTATTATTCCTACTATTATTACGAATGCTAGCTATGGCCTATTATCATTATCTTTACTAGTATGGTAAACATTTGAACCCTTATATTACTATTACCATTTTTATTATCATTACTATTAGTATTATTATTATTATTATTATTATTATTATTATTATTATTATTATTATTATTATTATTATTATTACTACTACTACTACTACTACTACTACTACTACTTAACCCAACTTTATTTTTATTAATATTATTATTATTACTATCATTATTACCATTATCATTATCATTATTTTCTTGCTATTATTGTTAATACTAACTTTGTCATTATCACTTTTATTTATTAATATAAATATATTGAACCCTTATATTATTATTATTATTATTCAAATATAACTATTATCATTAGGAATATTAGTACTTTGTCAGTATCACTATTATTATATTATTATTTTAACCCTAACACTATAGTTAGTCGTAGCCTTAAAAATGCTAGGGTTTCTATCACTATAAGCATTAGCATTACTGCTATTATTATTATTATTATTATTATTATTATTATTATTATTATTATTATTATTATTATTATTATCACTATTTCGCTATAATTAGTATTAGTACTATTTTTAGAAGAATAAAGCTATTAGGTTTAATAATATAAGTATAGCAATAAATATTAAAATAAACATATTTTGACTATTAACATCTAGTAGGCTAACTTGAAGATAAAAACCCTAGTTTTCTCGTGTAATTCTCCCTTTAATAATACCCCTATTCTTAGACTAAAATAAGGAGTAATGGTACTTTTGGTAGGAGGAAAACTAATCCTTAGTATTTTTCCCTCTTATAGGTGAATCGAGCCAAAACCCTAAGGAGTCGTAAGAGCATGCTCCAAGCCCGGTGTCATTTTAGGTAAGGATGTAGCTAAGGCTCATGTGTTTTGTGTGACTTGTATGCCATGGATGCTATATATCATGTTATGGAGTTGAGTTATGTTTTGTATATGTTCTTATGACATGAGTATGATATGTATATGTGGTGATTGTGGTGTGATATGATATGGCCCTCTAGGACATGCATGCTAGGACAATTGATAATATGATATGGGAATGAAAGGATAAAAAGAAATAAAATGAGAAGTGAGTTGCTAAGGGGGATATGAGGTTGACCAAAATGAATAAGAGATGGAAACCATGCATGGGAAGCCTAAAATTTGCATGGGGACTTTGGGTGTTTGTGTGGGATGGATAAAAATTGCATGGGGATGATCTTTATGTGAGAAAAGTTATTTTAGGGTGTAAATAAGCTAAGGGGAGAGTTGTGGAGTGATTGAGGACTTGGGATGAAAAATAGTATGTAGGTTGGTGTAATGGTGTATAAGAGACCCGATTAGGGTTTTGGAAGGAAGTAGTAATCCGGAAAAAATGTGGAAGTAAAAATGATCAAGGGGGAGTGGAGCACGGGTTAAGAGTGAGAATCTACTTTATAAGGGGTGAGAATGGGTGTCATGAGAAAGAAGAGATATTGGGTGTAAAAGAGAGAGGTTACTTGTGGAAGAAGAAAGGTACTAAGGTTGAAGTGGCTAACTAGGGTTTTTTGGTCACATGGGAAATCGAGGGGTAAAGTGATATGATTTGGGATTGGATCTAAATGAGATAAAGTATGGGGCGATAATGAATTAATGGTAGAGTAAGTGAGAAACAGTTGGGCCACATCGGACCAATTAGGGTTTTCAAGGTAAAACCCTAGAGGGTGATAGTAAGTGGGGTTGATGTCATGAGGTGTTGAGCCTTAACCCACACCCTTAGGAGTTGGGTTTAATTGTGTGTAAGCGTAAGGGGAAATGGATGTCGGGGTGTGGTAAGGGGTGCAGGAGTCTCAAGATATGGGATGGGCCCCCTTGAGAGGATAGAAGTAGAACGTTGATGACATGCATGTCAAGGGTTTATTGTTTATCTAATAAGATACGAATAAGATACTATCCATTTAAAGAGAAAGATTGTTGAGCCGGGCCCAGACCGTTCCACCTGTGAATAATAGTGGCCAGGAGCCGGGGTGCCCTGGAGATCGTTCCACCGGCGAATAATAGTGGCCAGGAGCATTTTGCCTTGCATGATTTTTGGTCCACTGGCTATAATAGTGGGGGATTCCGTGCTCAACAAACCAAACATAATGAAGCTAATCCATGGGAAATATACTAAGTACTTACAATGAAACACTGTATGAGTCGGGGCCAGACCGGTCCATCGACGAATAATAGTGGCCAGGAGTGTTCTGCCTTGGAGACATGTCCATCGGCAAATAATAGTGGTCAGGAGCGTTATGCCCTATATGTATTCTGGTCCACCGGCTATAATAGTGGGGTTCCCGCACTCACATGGATTATTAATAAGCATGTGAAGAATGAACATATTGTTAAGGGGATGAAAAGAATAAGTTACCTGAAAAGTAACCTGGCCTTATTACATGTATTATCGTATGTGATCATTCTTGTGTATATGCTCTATATGTCAGCCTTAGCGCATCTGTTACCTTACTTAGTACGTAGCGTACTGATCACCCGTTTTATGGGTATTGCTCATTCCCACGAGTAGAAGACTCGTCTAAGTTTGTGCAGGTAAGGGATGTCGTTTTCAATGCCTACGACACTTACGAGGCATCGGGTGGGGATGAGCATTGAGCCTAGACCCGACTTAGGATTCGAGAGCGACTCATCCAGACTCTATTTTCTTTTTGCATCATGTATTATTATATTTTTTGTTATGTTATATCGTACGGTGCCTTATGTTTTGGAAAAACTCTAGTCACGTATCCTTTGGATTGTAATCCTAAACCACACTTTGATTCTGTGTGACTCGTGTTTTACTAATGACCGGTGTTTTATTAATGACTTGTATTTGATGTTAACCTTGTTTAGCCTTAGCACTTAGTACTAAAACGGTAGGAGTGAATCGATCTAGTACTAAGTGTGGCAGTAATGCCCCGAGTTTACGATTTTATCTTTTCACTTCCGTTAAACCCTTTTAATTAAATGAAATTTTTCAGTAGTAAATTTGGGGGTGTTACAATGTACAATGGTCTGAACTCGATAATTTACCTAAATGAATCTAGGTTGTTGGAATATAAGACGTTTAAATGACCCTCACAAAATAAGAGATGTTTGGCAATGGATTAAGGATAATAAAGTGGGTATGGTAGGTTTGTTAGAGACTCGTGTGAAAGAAAATAAGGCTAAAAAAAATTCAAAAGGCCCTGTTGGGTGACTAATATTGGCTCAATAACTATGATCACCATTATAATGTTAGTGTTTGTTATGGTTAGCGCCACACAAGGTTGATTTCCAATCTAGTTGTAACACCCCCATTTTTCATTACTGAAAAATTTCTTTTTAAAACAATACGAAAGTGGTAAATACTAAATACACCTAGGAAAAATGGGGTACTACCACTGTACCTAACAAAGGATAAACATCATCTGCCTATCCTATATTAGATACAAGGCTAAAACCAAATCAACAAATTTAAAGTAAATTGCACAAGGTCAAGTTACATAAATATTTAAAAGAAACATTTACAAGACAGAAACTTGATGGTCCCCGACATAGTCAAATGTAGGGAGAATGATTGACTAAAAATATAGAACTATTATAGGGTAAAACAAGTTAGGGTGTGCTCAAAAACTATGGTCAGTTGTAGAACACGTAAAACCTCATATTTTTGACACTCTCAAGCCCCATACTCAAGATGAGGTAGGCCCGCTATTAGCCATCCTAAAAAACCTACACATGCCCCTCAACTTGTGGAAATGAGAAGGTGGCCAAGAAAATGGGCACATCAGTATGATACATACTGAGTAATCCAAGTTACCTTCTTAACAACATTTACAAGAATACAAGGTTCTATCATGTCATGTAAGTCATAATCAACAAGTGTCATGCCAATGCCATATAATTGAGTATACCTACTCTATCATGATCTGATATTACATTAAGATTCACTAGCATGCATCAATTAGGAAACTCAGAATGTATTGTGCTCATTTTAGTAGTACAATATCATAGCTAATCATACACATGTACTAAGCAAGTTATCCAAATGAACTCTAGGGTTTATTTTTCCTACTTTCTCAATCAGTTAGGTTGTTCCTTTATAGTCTTTATTTCTCTTTTTTGATCCATTTCTGTATCATCTAATTCTACCACATCCTTATTTTATACTTATTCTAATTGCTTATTCCATTTCTTATCTATATACTTATTATACAATTATTCATTCAAATCATTTCCTAAGTATTCATTCCTAATTTTATCATTATTATCATAATCAAACCATTCATTTTAGTCATTATCCAATTATTCATCATTGAGCAAGAGACTATGCACCCCCCCATAGTCTCACATACCATGGAAGACTATCAAAATCAAGGCACATAAGGTTTATTCCAAAGATAATAACCATAATGGATATAATTCGAGGCCAAAGACAATCAATAAGGACATAAGTCTAGAATAAAGCCAACCACCTAGGTAACCAAACTCTTTAGTATCGATACCCCCTTGTACATCATTAATTTCTAGAATAGATAAGGTAATAGAATCTACTAGGATCCTGCCCGAAGGCAAATCATGAAGGCATAAATAAAAGTTTGAGGGTAGACTAACCCTCAGTAGTTAATCGAGGATCGAATAACCCAAATGCATACACAACTCGATTAGCTTTTGCTATACATGATTAGTACATTATTTCTGAGTATATCCCTTCCATCCCCAACCATGTGTGGGATTTCCATTTATGCTTGTTCAATATTAATCATTCCCATTATATTATTTCATCACCTTTTTTCTCAAAATCCACAACATTTCATATGTGGTTCACCCGTTAAGCCTTTACAACATCTATTGAGTATATCATGAATCATGGTCCATTTAATCCATTCATTAGGTCATTAATCATGATAATATATGTGTTTTATCCCTTAAATAGTCATGTAACAATGCCATGCATAGTCTCAACGCATATCCAAACTAAGAAGAACAAAATCACACAAACCAGCTAAACTAGTCAATCAGTCTGACCCAACTAGTCGATCTATTGCACCAACTAGTTGATCGGTTTGGGTTGACTAGTTGATCGGTCAACTAGTCAACTGTTCATAGAATAGTCGATCGGTTTTGTCCATCAATTCAATGGGTTTAAGTAGAGAGCAAGACCAAAGTCTCTATAGACCCACCAATTGATTGGTTGGGTCAACCAATCGACTGTTCTAGGAACCGCTTGATCGGTTTGACCTAACTAGTTGATAGGTTTGCCCTCCAACTACACCAAATAGTCATTTTCATGCATATTATCATGCTTATAGTTCCTTATCATACCACATTTGATCATGGACTAACATCACAAAACACATTTCTAGCTTACCATAATTGCATATTTCACTATTAATCATCACACTTAACCTTTTCTTAGGATTCATGCTTTTCAGTCAAAATGCATAGTCTAACCATTCAATACGGTTAAGTAAAGCTATGAATTCATGCCAACATGTAATATCAAGCTTAAGGAATTCTATAGTTTGTAAGTTTATTCATAACCCATTTCATAAATAAGAATAAATTACGTGATGTAGGTAAAATTTTCTTCAAACAAGAAAACTCACGCTGTGAACTCCTCAACTTTCAAAACCTTAGAAACAACAAGTTTAACTCAAAAATTCATGAATAAATTTTACGAATCTTAACGTGAAATAGAAAGGAAAGAATGAACATACCACATTGAAAGGAAAATAGATGATAATTATGCTGAAACACTCAACTGTTTTCCTGTATCTAATCTTTGTTGTTTAACAATTAAAATAAGAGGGGGTTAGAGAAAGGATCAGAAGAGCAAAAGGATTCAAATGCCAAGCTCAAAGTGAAGTGGGAGAAGGTGAATGCTAGAGAGTTATATTATTTTGGTGGCTAAAATAAATGTTAATAGAAGGGGCAAATAGGGCAATTTATAGTCAATGAATCAATATCTTACCATTTAAATTCAAGTTGAACAGATATATTTCATCTAAAATATGTTGACCTATCATCCATATCTCAAATGGTAATTCTAAAAAAGTGTAGGTTAATTGGTTTAGAAATGCAATACACTAGAGGGGAAATGGAAGGTTAGCATGGAAGGAATCTCCCAACTAAGTAGAATTGAGTATGAGATTGAAACAATAATCTCCAAAATATGTAGAAGAGATACATGGAAGAAGACAAAGCTGAGGCCATCCCTCACTTATTTGTCCCAATTGAATCATTAAATCGATCTGAGATAGTATTTTCGGGCCAAATGCATCATGAGAAAGGTTAAGAATCTTTTAGGAACAATTCATAATGGGTTATCAAGGTTCCATTTTAGTATAAGATTTTTTTTTAAAAAAAATAGTTTTAAAAATATACTCAACTCAATAAACCAATCAATCGGTTTGGGCTACCAGCTGACTGTTCTATATACTAATAAATCGGTTCCCTAAGTAGTCTATTGGTTTGGTAGAGTAAAAATCATTTTGCTAAAATGATGAATAAGACGATTGGTTCATGGAACTAGTCAATTAGTTCTCCTGGAAAACTTGTTTAATTTAGCTTCCCACCTCATTTTAAATCCAACTTTACCTCAAATCTAATCTTAGTTTCACATCAAAATCAAACACCATAAAATGATATAATTTCTCATTCAACTCTTTACAAAAAGATGGGGTATCACACTAGTTGCATCTTGTGATTAGTTTCATATAAAGGTAGTTTTCCCTACTCCAAACTTAGTACTATGCGTATGCTCATAATACGGGTGCAGGTAGGAGAGATCTTTGGCGGTGGTTACTCATGATTAAACCATATCATCATTCTAAGCTCTTATTAGACCATTTCAATATCATTCTTCATGGTTCAGATAAATTCTAGGTTATCTTATACCCACAAGACTTGGAAGATCTCCAATGATGTGTGTAGGGCCTACAACTAAAGGATATGTAATATTCTAGTGTCCATTTCACTTGATCCAGTAAAAAAGCAAGAGCTTGTAGAGTAATTTGTAAGCTAGATAGAATTATGTGTAACTACTACTCATTAGAAGCTCTTGGAGGTTCTCATGCTCAGTTTTTCCCTCCTCTTGTATCCGATCATGTTGCCATGTTAGTGACCTTAAGTCAAGATTTTCACTTTAGACCCAAACCTTTTAAGTTTTACAACATGTGGTAATGAATGAAGAGTTCCAAAGTATTGTTTAGGAAATATGGATGCAACATTACACTGGAGCCAAATTGGAAATTATCAAAGCAAAGTTGAAGGCTCTAAAAACTCCCCTAAATTTGAAGAACTTTGGTAGTATGCTTACTATAGAACAAAGATCTAGAGGTGATCTTAGGAAAATCCAAATAGATATGGATGAGAGGTCTAGAGAATACTAATATTCTTATTAAGGAATAAAAACATATTAAACTCTTAGACCACCTATCCAAATATGAAGAGAGGTTTTATCATAAAAAATCTAGAATTTAATGGATGAGAGGTGGATATGTAAATACCAAATACTTTCATGCATTGGTTAAGGATAGATTCAATAAAAACAAAATTATATATGTGAAGGATACTCAAGGATGCATTAAGGAGACCACACAAGACATTTTTGACATGTTATATCTCTCTTACAAGTATCTTTAAGGCTCCACTTCAATTACTATAGGCATCATTTCTAATGATGTGTTGAACACCAAGTGCAAAGTTCAAGATCATGACAACAATTTCTTGCTAGAATCTGTGACAAAGGAAGAAGTTAGGATAGATTTTTTTAGTATAAGAAATGATAAATCCCTAAGCCTCAATGGTTATAATGGGTATTTTTTTCACGACTGCATGGCATCTTACTAGAGAAGAGGTATGGCATGCAGTTAGGGGATTTTTTATTACTAGTGGGTTACCTAAGAGCTTGAATGTTATAGTTATGAATCTCATACCTAGGGTACCAAATGCTGAGAAGGAAGGTGACTACAAACTTGTTGTTTGTTGCAATACAATGCATAAAATTATTGCTAAGCTCATTGTTAATAGGATTCAACCTTACCTATCAACTATTATAAGGGAGTCTCATGTTGTGTTCATGCTAGGTATACATATAGGTGATAAAATATTAATGGCTATTAAATTAGTCAATTGATACAACCATAAAAATTTATCACCTAGATGCAAGATATTAGATATGAAGAAGGCTTATGGATATACAAGCTGGAGGATTTTAGAATAGGTGTTATTGGCTCTTAATTTCCCTCTCCTATTTGATAAGCTTATCATGAGTTGTGTCATTATTGTTAGCTATTCCTTGATCTTTAATGGGGTACCACAACTACCTTTTAAATCTAGGAAATTCTTGAGACATGCTGAACCTTGAGAACATCAAAATATTAACCCCCTTGTGGATAAGTTCATGACCAGAATAATAGCTTGGCAGAGTAAACTTAGCAATACAAAAGGTCACGTGGCTATATAAGGAGACTTCAATTAATAAATTTTTTTCTCCTTAGCATCCAAGCCTATTAGAGTATTATGTATTTACTCCCTAAATAGGTTATCCACATTATCAATGATATGTATCGTGTATATTTATGGTGCGGTCATGATCTTAGCAATACAAAAGGTCACGTGGCTTGGTGACAAGTATGTAAGATGAAATAAGAAGGAGGGATAGGATTTATTAATCTTGAATGGTGGAATATGGAAACTTTAGGTAGATTGTTGCGGAATTTACTTATGAAGAAGGATGTATAGTGGGTGAAATGGGTACACTCCTACTTCATTATAAATAGCTCATTACAGGAGGTCCAAGGTAGTACTACTATCTCTCGGTGTTTAAGGAGATTGTCTAGCATTAGACATGTTTTCTACTTGACATTTCGTTCTCTTGATGGACCAGAATTGTGGCTCAAGGTCAATTCAGTATAGAAACATTTTATGATGCCATTAGGCCACAAAGTGATATATTAATCTTGTGAAAGGTAGTTTGGAACCCACTATCCCTCCTGCAATAGTAGATCCACCCATGGTTTGTTTCTCATCAATGATTGCTTACAAATGATAGATTGACTTGCATGGACATTGTGATTAAAACAACATACTCATTATGTGTTTTGTAGAAGGAATACATTCAACATCTCTTATTTAAATGTGAGTTTTTGAAAAAGATTAGGAAATCTCTCCTTGTCGTTTTCAGGTGTATTCATCAAGTTACTAACCTCCCAAGGATATTTTGATGGTTGAAAAGAGGAGATAAAGGGGCCCCCATATAAATCACAAGTTTTGAGATACATTTTCACTTTTACCACCTATCATATATGGCTAGAAAGAAATCACTATGTCTTTAGTAACAAGGAACAATTTTCATCTCAGATCATAAGAGGTATTATTAATGAGTTATCAAGTTATATTAAAAGTAGAAATAAGTGCTAGTCATATGAGAGACTAGTTAAGATTCTGAATGCCAAGTTTTATTTTGATAAAATAGACCTTTTGGTGTATAGTTTTATTCGACATTTTCTTTTCTTTTGATTGTATAAACAATTTTATCATCTATGAATATTATACTCATTTAAACAAATAAACTATAATCATATGCTGAATTTATAGTTGTTTGTATAATATCATATAATAAATGATATTTTTTTAGTAATGATATTGTTAGCTGGCTTAATTTGATTCTACCAATGACTATAACTATCCTAAAATGCTAAATGTGTAAAAGTAGATCATAATGGTGAGTAATCAAATGCAATTTAAGTAAAGTGGTTAAGTATGTGATATTTTGTTATGTGATAAATATGGTTATTATGCTTGAATAAAATATTAATATAAAATTTAAAAATCACATGAGTTAGGACTTAGAAATTATATATGTGTTAGTGACCTAATTATTCAAAATAAGAGGGTCCTAAATCTATCTACTCTGAGCTCAAACCACAAGATAGTAAGAGGTATGTATACATAAAAATTAAGAGTCTATTTTTTGTGGGTTTAGGAGTGTTCTACCCTAAATATTGTTGTGGCATCCTACCCTTCCATGGGAATAAAGATTTTCTTTCACTCAATATGAATAAGAGTCGTGTTGTATAGAAAATACATAAAGACAATAATATGGCTTGTGTACTGAGATTTATCTTCTATTATGAATGTCATTATATCATATGTCATCCAAGGATTTATTCTAAGCTTACCATGATTTGTATAGATCATGCTATGTCTCTAGAATAATAATAATAATAATAATACTCAAGATTGTGTATTGTCATTATCACTATCGTATGTGTATTCTTATGTGATAACCATATGATATATGTGTTAAGTGTGATAGGTTATTTCTTTGAGATAATGGTGTTACTCAATATGTAAGAACTGGTGTGTTTGTATTATGGATAGCTAATCATTCAAAAAAGCATATTCCACCTTATCTCATAGTTGTTTTGTGGCATAGAAGAAGCTCACACAATAAAATAGAGCAAATAAGAAAAATCCACAAGAAAATCAAACCAAGATTAGATGTAAAAACATTGAGGAAAAAATGTTAATTAGGGTTAGGGTTTACGAGTTGTGTAACATTTTGTATGGGTGGTTAATGATGATTCTATAGAGGTTTAAATAAGTTTAAATAAGCATGATTAATGTCATAATTAATTTATGTAAATCATGGTTATAGATGGTGGTGATGGACATTGCGAGATGTTAATGGTTAGGGTTAGGGTTTCAAAGACAGAAGATGTATAAGTTTATTATTTTATGTGACGAATGCCGATGGTTGGCAATAAAATATATATGGGTGATATATGAAATTGATGATGATGTATTGAAGGATATGAATCTATATTATCCCACAAAAGAAAAACATAGAGGATTTTAAAAAATTTCATTCATAGACAATTTTCAAATGCAGAGATGATCTCACACAAAATTTAATTGAAGATTAAACTTTTAGTTCTCATTCAAATTATCTATGAAACCAACGTGATTTACATAGGTTTTCATACTTGATTTATTATGGTTCTTCCACACCAAATATAAAGATAAAAAATAAAAGAAAAAGTACACAAAATCTAATGGAAACCAAGTCACATTCATACAAAATTGGAAGAAAAAAATACACTCTAAAAGATATAAATATATCTAATCTTAAATACTATTCTAAAAAAAATTATTAATGCTTATATAAAATAATCAAACAAGACTAATAAATACATATTACAACGATCCTTATGAATCCCCAAATCATTCCTTTCATGTGTAAGTCACATGACATCATTAAACACTTCAAAATAACCTCCATATCCCCTTATTTCCAATTAAGCACAAATGCACTCCTTTGATACAACTCTTCAACCAAGCCTCTTCTATTGGGTCCAATGAAACCATTATCCCCCGCCCCACAAAGTGTAGGACAACATATAGGACATGTAGGAAATTCGTATGTGTCATTCTCCCTTTATTGAGAAAAAAAATCACTCTTAAATTTCCATTCTTAGTCTTGAAGCTCTTTGTAACCTCTTGAATTTCATCTTCATAGGTAGGATTATTTGAAATCCATTCAAAACCCTCTTCAAAACGTTCCTAGCCTCTTATTTTTAGTAGTGTACTCCCCTTGTTGAAGCTCTTTTGTAATCAAAGTATAATACCCTCCATCTTTTAGCGCATCTTAAGATAATGGCTTGACATTATCCTTATTATCCTTAAAAACCTATTCATCATTAAGAGCACCATAAGGAGTCACATTCCTATAAAATTATCATGTTCTTACAAGTAGTATATGATATGAATTCATTTGCAATACACAATAGAAAACATCATCCACATAGTTACCAAGTTTGAATGAGATAACCTTTTACTTCATCACTTTCACTTCTTTGTCCTTTCAAAGCCATTGAAGTGTAAATAGATAAGGATGATTTATAGTGGAAAATTTCTAATTAATCACCATGTATTTACTTGAAACATTGGTCCATTATCCATTATCAACAATCACTTTGCATATGGCATATCCAACTCTACACTTAGTTTTGAAAATCTTGTCATATTGAAGACTTTGTTCCTATAGCTTCACTTGTAAGGGTCCTTGAAAAACAATGCACTATTTCCCTTTTCTTTGTAAGTACTCTCTACATCAACACTGCTACTTTCCTCCATCTCTTCAATCTCCTCACAAGTCTCCATGCTAGAAATTTCCCTTCAATGTAAACCTTTTTAGTTAGGACAATCTCTAGCATAATGTCCATAACCTCTACACTTGTAAAATTATCTTCCAACCATGTATACCACCTTATCCTTAACAATTTCCATTCAATTCCCTCCCTCTTATTCTATAAAGTATCATCATTTCTTAGAGCAGCTTAAAATTTAGGAACTTTCAATTTTGTGCCTCCTTTGATTTCGCTAATTTTACCAAGTCTTCAAAAGTGTCATACATGTAAAATTCCTATTTTTCTCTTATAATCAAGTTGATACGTCCTAAAAATTTATCCCACATTTTTTTCCTCTCTTGCACTTCTTAAACTAGTGCTAATTTCTCAATCTCTCTTGCATACATTTCAAATCTAAGAGAACATTGCCTAAGTGTAGTCATATTGATAAAATTATCTTGTTCAAACTCCCTTGGCACAAGATTTCTCCTAATATTCTTTTTAAAATTTTCCTATGATATAATATTATCCTTTACTTCTATTTAGTGTGCCCTCTTGAAATTCTAACATTACCATGCTTTAACAATCTTTTTAAAGTTCAAAGTAGCTAGCTTGTACTTGTTCTCACCATCTAGATCCTTATAATCAAAGTTTGATTCTATTATTTTTTATCACTCTAAATAAGCTTTTCATTCCATATTCCCTTAAAATTCATGAATTTATCTACATCATCATCTTACCTTCAAGATTCCAATCCTCCTATTTATTCCCTACATCTTCTCCTTCATCAACATCAAAATAATTGTAGTGTGGTGGTGGCATTTGGTGGACTCTAATTAGGAATTGATTTTAAACTCTCTCTCCCCTATTCAATTTTTATATTCTCCGAAATGAGTTGATAGATCATCTTAGACCTTGGATAAGGGCTTGAGTGGCTTGATTCATTTTTTTTGTTTGACAAATTGAAAGGTGAGTTGCTAGAGTTGATTCATCAAAGCTTGAAACTTTTTTTTTATTATCATTCTTCATATTTTTGTGTGTATGATGACAATTATGATTCATTGACACCATATTATCCTTATTTTTTTTCTTGTGAACTACAAGTTTAGAATATTCTTGATTGAATCTTGATGGAGTCTTTGATGATTTCTTAATGAATTATTGATAGAATGGATGGAATTTGTATTAAATTTTCAACTTTATGCAAAGGGTAGAGATTTGATAACAATTTGATGTTTAATATAATCCCACACAACCAAAATATAGAAATTAATACTAATCCAAAAGAAAATTGAACCAACATTAGATGAAGGACAAAGAGAAAAAATGCTAATTAGGGTTAGGGCTAAGGTGTTTTGTGTACACTAATTTATGGTGGTTAAGAACGATTATATGGGGGTTCACTTAAATTTTTATTGTTATGATTAAGGTCCTAGTAAATTTTTTGAAATCTTGATTATAGATGGTGGTGATGGACGTTGCACGATACTAGGGTTAGGGTTTCTAAGGTAGAACATGAAAAATATTGTTATTTTATGTGATGAATGTTGATGGTTGTGGATGACCATGTATATGGATGAATTAATTGAATTAATGATTTTATTTTGAAGGATATAATTTTATATTATCCTACAAAGGAAAAATATGGAGGGCTTCTAGATTTTCTCTCAAATAGAATTGATAAACATAGAGAAGAACTCATGTTAAATTTCTTTCTATATTTAAATTTTAATTCTCATTCAACTTGTCTATCAAACCCACATGATTTAAATAGTTTTTAAAACTTGATTCATGTTTAATATTTCATACCAAATCTAATCTAAAAATAAATGAAAACACATATAAAATCTAATACAAACTAGGTCACACTCATACTAAACTAGAAGAAAAAAGCCACACTCTAAATTGTATAATTGTATCTAATATTACCTACTAATGTAATGCGATTCTTAATAATTAACTAAAATAATTAAATAATTTCTAATTATGACATATTATAATCATCCTAATGAAGCCTCAACTAGTACCTTCCATGTGCAAGTCATATAAAATCATTAAACTCTTCAAAATGACATACATATCCTCTTATGATCTAATTAATCCATATGCACTCCTTTGATCCATACTTTAACTAAGAATCTTCTAATTGGTACAATTTATTCATTAGTTTCCTTTTAAAATATAGGACAACTTGAAGGAATTTTAGGGTAGGTCCCTACATCATGTTTGTTAAAATATATCTTTTCAACTTGATGTGTACAGTAGAGAAATGTATCTAGATTGTGGGTATATTATTATAGTTAAATAAATACTTCTCCAAATATTTTGTTACTTTTGTTTTATATAATCTAAATTTCTCTATTTTTTTTGTGTGATCATGTAACCCACGGCCAAGTGCTTCCCAAACTCAATCCCTAGTTGTATTTTATATTTTAGCCTCGCACCAGATATGGATTAGGTATAGTGAGTGTCTTACTCTATGTTAGATGTAGTGATAACACCCATTATTTTATCAATATATTTCCAAAAAATTGAACGCTTTGAGAAATAATTTTTGAATGTTAAAAAGCAGTATAAGAGAGTTTGGATGTTGATATTTATGTTTTTTTAGAGACTCGGCTTTCTAAAACCTAAATCTATTAGAAAAACCTTCTCTTTGATTTGAAAATTTAGATTCACTTAGTAAGGAATTAAAAACTGAGTATCTTAAGTGGCCTTTATGTGATTATAATTATGTGATGATTGTTTTATATGTTTATAAATTTTATGCTTATAAGTCTTCTAGGTGTTATTGTTTTATGATATTGCTAGGTCCATATAGGATAGCATGTTGAAACTTAGTTCACCGTTAAGGGGGCATTACTCTATTTGATGTAGCTTTGTGACATTGCTTCTATGGGTTATTAAGCGGTGTGGGTTATTTATTAGATTATCGCTAATATTTTGATTTAAGGTTGTTTACCTTATAAATTTTCATAGGATGCCCGGTTTCCCCCCATCTTGCTTCTATATGACATTCTATTGTGGAATCTTCCTTTAGTTAAGCCTTAGATTTCAACAAGGCTATGATATCATGACTTATTTTTCATGAAAATTCCCCATACTAGGTTTATTCAGGGACGCCATTTCATGAAGTAATCTATCTTGTTGGCTAGCGAGTTGATCCTGATTGATGATGAGCGAAGAGTAAGACATAGGTGGCCTCTAAGTATTTCTTTAGATTACTCTATTCAGCTAAATTATCAAAACGCCATTCTTACATGTAAAATTACTAAAATACTCCTCTTACTTGTGAAATTTCTAAAATACCCTTCATGCTTGCAAAATTACCAAAATTTTCTTCTCAATTGTTAAGTTACCAAAATGCCCTTCTTACTTATAAAATTACCAAAATGCCCTTCTTACTTGTAAAATTACCAAAATACCTTTCTTACTTGTAAAATTACCAAATTTCCTTTCTTATAAGTAAAGTTACTAAACTACCCTTCTTACTTATAAAATTACCAAAATTCTCTTCTTGCTTGTAAATTTACTAAAATACCCTTCTTAATTGTAGAATTACCAAAATTCTCTTCTTACTTATAAAATTACTAAAATGTCCCTGGGTCATTTATTATTATTGATCATGCCCCCAGATACTTTATTAACACTAAAAAAACCCTTATTATTATTCTTAGCACCAACTATTACCTATTATGCACATTTATTTAAGTAACCTCCACTTTATATGTAAAATTTCTAAAATACCCCTAGCACATAAAATATTAATATCCATGACCTACACGTATCATTTAACACCATAAAATCCTTTTATTATTCTTAGCACCCATTATCACTTCCTTGAAAATTTGCTTAGCCTAATCCCGCATTAGTAACACCCTAATTTGAATATAATATCAATAAATCTTATTTTTAGCCTTAACCTAATTTCTTAGTCCAAAAATTTTAATCGAAACTAAAACCTTGACTCAAATGAACCGTAATTCATAAACCAAAATCAAAACCCGCTAAAATTTTCTATAATCCAAATTACTTGGCTAATCCAAAGTCACCTAATCTAATCCTAATCCCCTAACCCTTCTCTCTTTTTCCTTTTCTTTTCTTCCTTTCTTCCTTTTCCTTCCTTTTCTTTTCTTTTGTTTTTCTTTCTTCTCTTACGCCATTTTTCCCTATGATGTGAAGGATTTTGGCTCCTCTACTTCACCCTGTCACTTTGTCTCCCACATGCACCATGACACCATCATCCCTTCCACCCTTCTTCTTCTTCTATTTCCATGCAAACCCCACATACCACCATTACCTCCCTAACCTTCTTCTTTTCTTCCTTCTTCTCCTTTCTTCTTCCTCCTTGTTGCTGCCTTATTTCAGCATTCGCACAACCCAATCCACCATCGTACACTACCTAGGCCACCACTCGCCGTAATTAGGCTAATGGATCGACCACCCAGGTCGCCCCAACCTTCCCCGTCTCCATCATCAACCATCATTATCGACCCAGCCTCTTTTCCCTTCTTCTTCCCCTCGTTCATTGCAGTGTTGTAGAGTGCACGACCTATGCACCGCCTACTGCACAGCCGTGCAACACTTAAATTTCTTGCCACACATTCGTGCAACTCTTGCACCGCCTCACCGTGCTTTTTTTTCTCTCAGCCTGGTGCTCTACAACCATGCAACTTTTGCACCGCCTGACCATGTGTCTTTTCTCCTCTTGACCTATTGTGCACTGTTGTTACACAGCCTGGCCGTGAAACTTCTTTTTTTTCGCCTTGCATCCCCATTTTTACCCCAAACTTTGTCCAAACACCACCAAAATTTAACCATAGCTCCTCTACACATTCCTCTACACTTCAATACAATTCAAGCTTCCATTAATCTCCAATAAAATCCATTTCTACCCTCCTCTATCTTAACTTCCCCCTTAATTTTTAATCTTTAATCCTAGTTATATTTTATCTTATCTTCGTAGGTGATCTTTTGGTAATCTCGAAGGAGGTACAGGATTTACGTGGATAGAGCTTGGTGTCTTTTTTGGTAAGGATACATGTCGTAGCTAGAGATTTATGTGATATTTATATCTTTGTATATGCGTTTGTGTTGAGTATATTATATTGAATAAATTATTTATGGAAATGCTATAAAATGATATTCTTGAGAGTAATGAAAATATATAAGTGCATATTTGGGTATAATGTTGAATACAAGATATTTATGGGAAACTAAAGATATGTACTTCGGATAATTATATAGAATTTATATGTATTAGTATTGGGTTCATAAGGCCTTTTGGAGAATACGATTGTCTTGCCTACCCTAAGGGTATTATGATCATTTGAGGATAATTACATTGTCGTACTCATGTTGTTAAGTTGTATGTCTTGTGCATTTATATGAGTTCGGCATAATAATATACAATCAACTCTAAATAAGATATTCATCATTTAAAGTAAAATTATCACTTGAGTCAGGCCAAAGTGTTTATATGGGTCCATTCCACCGGATGATAATAGTGGCTCAGCTGTGTTATCCCTGAGAGGTGCTTCAGTCCGTTCCACCGGATTAAGAATAGTGGGGCCCCATACTCAGCGAAAATGAAAATACAATTAGGATATAAAGTATACATGGAAAGATATTAATCATGTAAAGTGGAAGACTACGTGAGTCAGGATCGAGGTGTTGAGTCTGTTCCACTGGATAATAATAGTGGCTCGGGTGTGTTGCCCTTGAGAGGTGCTTCAACTGTTCCATTGGTTTAATAATAGTGGTTCAGGAGTATTTTACTCTAAGAGGTGTTGGCTCCATTCTACCTGATAATAATAGTGGATCGGGTGTGTTGTCCCCAAAAGGTGTTTCAGACTATTCCACCAATTTAAGAATAGTGGGGTTCCTAAACTCTGCGTAAATAAAATATTAAAATATGGTATATCTAATGAAATACCTAGAATTAATAATAATCTAGCATTCTTTGAATTATGCATGTGTGATTTTCTTATGAGAATTCTTGTAATTCTACTTGACTTTAGCATTACCTTACTTAGTACGTAGCGTACTCATCATCTGTTTCATGGGTGTTGCTCAATCCAATGAGTTATTTATGTGCAGGTCGATGAGGACTAGTAGATGAATTCGCAACCTTTAATACTAAATATTTGAAGGAGTGAGTTATTCGTATCTGGTTTTGGGCATAGAGTCATGTTATCCGGATGATAGTTTTACCTGGATACCTTTTTGGACTCTTAGTTTCATGGGATTCCTTTTGTTGTATTTTGATATTGTAATCGAAGTTGATCTCCAAATGCTTATTTGCTATTATTAAAAGTTGTCTTGTCTCTTTCTATCATATTTTAAACTTTCTAATCGTTTTGCCTTGTGATTAACGTAAGGATGGTGGGGTAAGCCATACTTATGTCAATTACGGCGGTAACACCCAACTATTTGATTATACACTTTCGCTTAAAACAAAAAAAAATAGTAGTAAATTTTGGGCTTTTACACATGCACATTTATTTAGGTCACTTCCATTGAATATGTAAAATTACTAAAATGCCCCTACGACTCATATTAGCATTATTTCTACTACAAGTATCCTTATTCACACAGCATGGCATGTATATGCACTTAATACTTATCCCTAATATCACCCCTTGTTCTTAGTCCCCCCTTTCACACATTTTACACCATATAAAAGATATTATAATAATCATGGGCTTGATAATAACACATCATTTTCACACAAAACATGTAGAAAAATCCTAATGTGCTAACATACGATAATCCATACATTTTAGTAGGGTATAACAGTTTCCTTATTTCCTGCAAGAATCAAAATTTACCAGTATCCTAGTTTAAAATATTAAGCTCCAATTAGAAAAATTTATACCTAAAATAATATCACAAGTAACATATTATTATTAGATAAATAAAATTAGGATTTTTGTTAAAAATACTTATTAAATATATAGCATTTCTAACGTATATTATACCTCAAAATTAACTAAGACTACACCCTCAAATTAGCAGCATATCTCATGCTGCCCATACAGCATGAGTATGCATGCATGATTGTAAGGGTAAGAGGGAAGAATTGAAAATGGAAGAAAAGGGGGAAAGAAGGCTCAAGTAGTGGCTTGTGGAGAGGAGTTAGGGTTGGTTATCAGGTGCAAAAGTCTAGGGGGGATGGCAGGGTGTAGGTGGTGGCTGGTGGTCGTAGTGTGGCAGCTTAGGGTGATGGAGACAGTGGTGGTGGCTGCGATAAAAGAGTGAAAAGAAGGGAGGGAGAAGCAGAATAAAGGAAAAGAAAGATGAGAAAAAAAACGGCTATAAGGGATTTTGGGCCGGATGAGGCAGGTGGATGTTGGGATGTTGTCAAGTAGCTAACGGGAGGCTCCAGCAGTGGCGGAAAAGGGGAGACGGCGACACAAGGTGGCGATGCAAGGAGGTGGTTGAGAGGAGAAGAAAAATAAAATGAAGGGGGACTTGGTTGTAGGTGGTGTGTGTGGTTGCTTAGAGTGGTTTAGGGAGGAAGTAGGGGGTAGGAGAGCTAAAGTGGTTATCGATTAGGCGGCGGAGATGGTGGAGAGGGAGGCACAATAAAATAGGGGAGTAGAGGTGGAAAGAAAGAAAGGGGAATAGGCTATAAGGGAAGGGGGATCAAGGGAAAGAAATGAGGTAGAGGAGAAGAAAGGTGTGCTAGGCGCGTTGGGTTAGGTGGGTGTAGGAGGAGAGTTGTAGGCGCATGGCCTGTGGTGGCAGGGAGAAGAAGAAGGGGGAAAGAAAAGGGCACATGGGAAAGGTGCAAGGAAGGTTTGCAAGACCAAAAATGAATGGAAAGAGATGAGAGAGGGGGGATTGTTGGCTGGTTACAAGGGCAAGAGAGAAGAAGGTAGCAAAAGGTGTGCAAGGAGCAAGCTGGGTGTTATTTTGCTCGATGTCATAGGGAAGAAAAAGGAAGAGAGAAGAGAAAGAAGAAGGAATCTAGGTAGGGAGGAGAAAATAATGGGCATGTTAGCCTACACAAGGAAGGAAAGAAGAAGAAAGGGTGGGAGTTGGGCTAGCCCAATCAAGGAGAAAATGAAGGAAAGAAAGAAAAGAAGGGAGGTGGTGCGGCGTGCTGGGCTAACTTGGTGGGGAAGGAGGAAAAGAGAAGAAGAGGAAGGGGACGGGATGGCCCAATGGAAAAGGAAGAAAGGAAAGAAAGAAAAGGAAACAGGAAGAAGAAAATAAAAAAAGAAGAAAAAGGAAAAGGGGAAAAAGAAAAATAAAATCATTTTTAGAGTTAGAATTAGAAATTAGAGGCTAATGGAAAAGTTATTAAATAAATTTATCCAAAATTTAAAGTATTAATTTAAGAAATAATTTTGGTAAAATTAAGGGTTTGGGAATTTATTTAAATAAAAAGTGTATGATAAAAATAATAATATATTTATTTTAATTTGTTAAATAATTCTAACTATTTTTATAAATCAAAGGTCCATAAAATAATTAAATTAATAATCTAAGATTAAACTATTCCAAATAAGGGGTTAAATATTAATTTTTAGGGCTTAAAAAATTTGGGACGTTATAGTAACGGCACAATGTGTATTTTTTGTTGAAGGGATTTCATTTTTATCTATATTAGCATCTTCATTTGTCATCTATGTATTATCATGGTAGAGCTTTTGCTAAGCTGATGAAAAATTAATATGTTAAAATAGATAACAAGTGTATCTCTTTAGCAAAAAATACACATTAAGCCCTTTCAATGGGAACTAAAGAATATGTATCACTATTATCCCCTATATCACTTCCTCTAAGTATAACAGGGTT